>OU015533.1:1578577-2238577 GCA_907165065.1 Caprimulgus europaeus
GAATATATTTTTCATAGAATAAAGAGTGAAAATGAAGTGACATTATTCAGAGGAAGAAATAAGTTGCAAAAAATACATTTGGAACAGGGGGAAAAGCTCCCTGCAGCTCTTTTCAGAAGAAATGGTGTTATCTGCTGAATATATCTAACTAGAGTATATCTGACATATCAGACTCCTTGCAAGGAAAAAAAAAAGAAAACCAAAAACAAAAGCACCCTTACCACAACATTAAAACTGTATTTTTTAAAAAAAACAAATCAATTAAATTATTGAATAACTTATGAAGCTCTAATGGAAAAAAAATATATATATAAAAAATCTTTTTGTATAACTTAAAGTACATTTGTTGTGAAATAATCAGACACAGCAGCAAATCAAAACCTTCATGTAGAATGGGATTCCACCCTTTTTTTTTTAAATGTCCAGAGAGATTTCTTTAAGTCAGCATGTTAGAAACCAATATTTCTACCCAGAACCTAAGACTGTAGTTGCTAAGGCAACACTGCTCTTTAGACCCACTTGCTCTTTGCTTCTTATGCCAGCATTTGAAAATATTTTCCCAGCACATATGAAACAGGACAGAATTCTAAATGGCACTCCTAAATTTAAAAAAAATTATAATTTTAATTATTTTTTTTGTCTTAACAAGCTGCTCCTGGTTTATTAACTGAACCCCAAGACAGACAAGGTGGGAGCTTCACTAATATTCCCTTTTAGACTCACAGTCTTCAAGCACATTCTGTGTACAAGCCCTCTCCCTGCTGGCCAGACCACAGAGTGGCTTGGAAACTGCTGTGTTTCCAATAAATGAACCATCTATACACAAAGGGGACAGGTGTCCAGGAAACATTTGAGAGTCATTTAATATTTAGTTTATATAGAGAAATTGGAAGTGCATTTCTAAGAGCAAAAATAAAAGACCACCATGTGTTTAAATACACTCTTAATTAGCAGTGCTATCATCCCATTGTGAAGGAAACTTCCTACCAGCTCTGCATTTCACAGGATCTGGATTCATACAGAAATGACTGTATGAATTTTTGGGGACCTTTCCTACAGAAAGGAAGGAAAGGTGAAGGATAGGAGTTGTATGAAAACATAGGAAAAACAATGCAAAAAGTTCAAAACTTCAAGAGGAAAAAAAAATAATCATGAAATTTCAACTTCTTTTAGGCA
Source organism: Caprimulgus europaeus (assembly GCA_907165065.1). Next base: position 1,579,754 of record OU015533.1, read on the forward strand.
GTGATGTTTAACTAAAAAAAAAATAAACTGAAAATAGCAAACTTGCACCCCAAGACACCAAAAGCAGCTTTAACCCCCTACAGCTTCTAGTAACCAGCACCCAAATCCACCATAAACCACAAACCTCGGGAGAGGAGCGCAGGGAGGGCTGGGCAGAGCCAGGAAAAGATGAAGCATCTTCACCCCTTCTCTTCGTGTACAAGGTGAGCAGATCCTGTCTGGGTGAGGAGATTAAAGGGGATGTTTCAGTAGCACCATTAATTCTAGACAACAAAGCTGAGATTTAAAAACCTAATTCCAGCGTGGCAGCAAATGCTGATTGAGTACAGGCCTTTTCATGTTTATGTATTAAGAAACTTAACTCGGGCTCTGTGAGAGTTGCAAGGATTATGGGTTATAGTTTTAATTCTAATTTCAAGATCCAGATGGATTTTGTGAAGTAGTGATTGAGGAGCTGTGCCACGAGTTGTCACGACGGAGGGAGGACCCGGACGCTCAATATGAGTGACCAGCAAGCTCCATTTATTGATTACACACGTGCTCCTTATATACAGTGGTTAATTAAGCTCATGCATATTCTTAAAGACCCATACTGATTGGTTTATTAATTATCCTGGGAACTTTCTCTTTGTTATAACAGTTGGCTTTGCTCTGTTCACGTCCCAAGGACGTCACCAGGATGCTCCTACTTTGCGGTTACCAGCTAAAGCTGCTCCCTTCTTTTTCCCAGCTTAGTTTTGCTGAAGTTGTTTGTCTGAAGTCTCAAGGACAAGTCAGGATCCTGGAGACTTCTGCTCATTCACCCTGACTTATGTCAAGGGCCTAAGCTGAGCCATTTCATACCTTCACTGCTTCTGCTGAGCCTCTGGTTGTACAACATCTCCAGTGATCTGTGACCCCCGTTCTGCAACAACACGTGGAGCAGTGTCTCCATCCTGAAGTGCAGGACTGGTTTAGTGTGGGACTGGAAATGGTCTGAGCACTGCCTGTTCAATTAATACTGTCTGTAACAAACCTTAAACATTGAGAAGCAATGTCTACAAACAGGGTAAAACTGGCACTGAAGAGAAACACCCAACTCAACAGGAAACACTTCCCACACACACCAGAGACACCAAATAACTCCTCATGGGAATGCCTTTATTTTACATCCTGAACAAGAAAAAATCTCAGTACATAATGCATCCCTTCAACCCACACAGACACAGAGCTGAATTACAATGACACAAGCTGATTGCACTTATCACCTCTTTAATTGCAAACCAAGAACTTCACTGGGTAGTCACAAAGATTTTCCTTCATCCCACAACCCAAAGATTGGGAGTAAAAGACAAAGGGTACTCGCTCCCTTCCACCATCAGAGCACTGTAAGACACTTTAAATGATGGCCATGTAGATAATGGGTCTCTATGGACCCACTCTGAGTGACATGGACTTGTGCTGTCCCCAAACTGGGACCCAGCCCTGGCAGACTGGTTCCAGCTGGGAGCCACTGCATCCTGCCTCTTCGTTAGTTTCAGTGCAGTGCTAACGAGCCAGCACAGCTCCCCATCCTACCAACACCACATCTTGCTGCAGAACAGTGGTTTACATGTCTGTACCCCCCAATTAATAGTGTCTGATAATAATGAGTGGTTTAAATGTCTGTACCCCCCCAATTAATAGTGTTTGATAATAATGAGTGGTTTAGATGCCTGCACCCCCCCAAATTAATAGTGTTTGATAGTAATGAGTGGTTTAAATGTCTGTACTCCCCCAATTAATAGTGTTTGATAGTAATGAGTGGTTTAGATGCCTGCACCCCCCCAAATTAATAGTGTTTGATAATGAGTGGTTTAAATGTCTGTAACCCCCCCCAATTAATAGTGTTTGATAATAATGAGTGGTTTAAATGTCTGTACCCCCCCAATTAATAGTGTTTGATAATAATTAGTGGTTTAAATGTCTGTACCCCCCCCCAATTAATAGTGTTTGATAATGAGTGGTTTACATGTCTGTATCCCCCAATTAATAGTGTTTTATAATGAGTGGTTTAAATGCCTGTACTCCCCCCCAATTAATAGTGTTTGATAGTAATGAGTGGTTTAAATGCCTGTACCCCCCCAATTAATAGTGTTTGATAATAATGAGTGGTTTAAATGTCTGTACTCCCCCCCAATTAATAGTGTTTGATAATAATGCAGGTGGGTGAAAAAACTCTTGTTTTGGCACTACAGTGAAAATCGTTGCAGAAAACAGACAGTTTAATTTGGGGCTTCTTCAAATACTGAAGCCTCTAAACTTTTCCAACCTGAGAGGTTTTACCCTTTGTAGGAATTCCATCCCATCAACCTGAGCAAATTCAGGGTGTTTCTTCATAAAAGGATTAACTAAGATGCAATTAAAAAGATGCTGGAGGTATATGTGGTTCAAATACAATTTGCCTGATGCTTCTGTCTGCTTGAGAACAGGAATCTGAAAGTTTGCTTCATATGATTAACTTCTTAATAGCACACATCTAAAAGCCAGCTGAAATCATCAAGATAATGCTTACCTCCTGCCATTTGTCAGAGCTGCACTCATTATTCTGTTCTCTTTAGCTCTTCTTGGACAATCAGTTGGGAATTTAATACCTTATTCGGATGAGGAATCTTAATAAGTGACTTTCAGCCAAGGCCAGTGACATCAGCCACGTGTTCTTCCAGCCTGGATAGAGTATTTCATGTTTACAGACTGTAAACATGAAATAAACATATAATAAACATGAAATAAACACATAATCTGTGTCTTTCACACAGAATAAATTAAGCTTCAACAGCCAAGTGTTGCTCCTTATCAAGGGATAATGAACTGACTCGACAGGTACATTTGTTAGAGAGGAAAAGCAGCAGCAGAACTAAAAACTGATTTAATTAACAAATTCCAAGTCCCACCACAAGAACATCACCACACTGGGATGATCCTGTTGTAGGGTCACAGAGATCACAACTTTGGATCTTTGTAGGATGACATCTTAGACAAATCCTGTTAGTCCTCATATGGAAATTAAAGCTAATTAAACAGACTTGTTCAGTGACAGGAGTAGGACACCTGGACAAAATGCTGCCCAGGTAGAAGCTGGCAGGTTTATTTGCAGGGTCAAAAAAACCTACCCCAAACCAGAACAACCTCACACAAAGTTACATCTAAAGGTCCAAGGTCACAACAGGTTTTTTAAACCTTCAAAAATATGTATATTGTGCTCACCTTTATTTATAAGTTACAGATACTGAGACATGAAACACTGAGCTGGTGCTATATATATATATATAAAATAAAAAGACACATACCATACAATTTTTACCTTGATACAATAAATTAACTCCTTCCTCCACACCAAACACTTTTCAGCAGGTGTAATTATGCTCATTTTTATGAATATAATTACATTTTTTATGAGCCCCACTTTGACATGGTTTTTACCATTTTATTAATACCCAAAATTTATATTTCACACTTAATTTCAGTTGAAGTTACAGTGAGTTTTAACATTGGGTCTATTTTCAGCTCTTCTTTTCTGGCCTTTCCCCCTGCTTTTTGCACCATTTTCAGCACTGAATCTGGCCACAAATTCTGAAGGGACCAGAGTGACCAGGACAGTTAGTGCTGCAGGACTGAAGAAGTGAGACACAGTCTGATCTGAAATAGGGCAGATCCCTGAAGAAGGAGGGAGAAGACACAAAGAAAAGTGTGAAATTGATATTTATGAGTCTGTTGGTTCAAGTCAAGCTCTTATCAAACCAGTCTGTATTATCCAAACAAAAAGAAAGCAGCAATTTTTTTTTAATTACTTTGAATCCCTATCAATGTCCATCATTATCAATAACACTATTTTCAAAAACTTACCAATAAAACACAGATTAAATAGAAACACTGCACAGAAGCTGTGAAAACAACACATTTTGCAATGTCACATCTTGCCCAACTGAGACTCTTACTCAATGCTCATGTGAGGTGACAGAATGGGATTCCTAAAATGGGTAAAACCTCTCAGGTTTTCTCACAGGTCTCCTTGGAAAAGTTTAGATGCTTCAGTATTTGAAGAAGCCCCAAGTTAAACTGTCTTCAAGATTTTTAGTGACCTCAATGTTAGTACTTTGACTTGCCCTTAATAAGCTAGTGACTGGAATTTAAGGGTGAACACTTTTCTGCTCTGCTTTGGAGGAAGACTTGCAGAGCTGCCAATGCAGGGTTCTTCCAGAGCAGCAAAGCCCCCACGCACTGTACAGATCTCATAGACCGGTTTGGGTTGGGAGGGACCAACCCCCCTGCCAGCAGCAGGGACACCTTCCACTAGACCACGTTGCTCAAAGCCTCATCCAACCTGGCCCAGAACACTTCCAGGGAGGAGCAGCCACAGCTTCTCTGGCCAACCTGGGCCAGGGTCTCACCACCCTCACAGCCAAGAATTTCTGCCTCACATCTCAGTTTCATCTCCCCTCTGCCACTTTCAAGTCATCACCCCTTGTTCTGTCACTCCCTGCCCTTGGCCAAAGTCCTTCCCCACCTTCCTGGAGCCCCTTCAGGTACTGGGAGGCCACTAGAAGGTCTCCCCGAAGCCTTCTCTTCTCCAGGCTGAACAGCCCCAACTCTCTCAGCCTGTTCTCACAGCAGAGCTGCTCCTCTGGACTGGCTCCAGCAGATCCGCCTCAGCCCGCAGAAAGCCTGGGGCCGAGCCCCCCGTCCTCCTGGGCACGCCAGTTCCGAGGCTCCTCCAAGGGCCCACAGCCGGCCCAGCGCGGCACCAGGGGCCTACCTCAGCCTCCCGGCCGAGCACCCCCAGGCTGCCCGCCCTCAGCCACGGTTCGATGGCGGGGAGAGCGGGCGGTGCGGGGCGGGCTGGGCCGGGCCCGCCCTGCGGAGCCTCCTCCCGCCATAGCGGCCGCTTCCTCCTCAGGAGGCGCCTACCACCGCGCGCTCAGAGCGGGGAACGCGCTGCCGCCTCGCCGCGCGCCTCCAGCAACCCCGCTCGGCATGTACCAACTGGGACCACCACGGGGGGACGGGCAATAAGGCCGAGCCTCTGGGCCGGCGCGTACCACCTGCCGCACGGCGGAGGGGAGCGCGGCTGCCACCTCCCGGCTTGCTTGAGCGGTCGGTGAAGAAGACGCCGGGCGGCTCCCTCCTCTCCTTCAGGCGCTCCTGGTACCGGCCGGCTCCTAGCGCCCCGCCCCCGGCCCACGTGAGCCCTTTCCCAGCATCCCCTCTGCTCGGCCCCCGCCGCAGCCACTTCCCCTCGCTCCAGCGCGGCGGCCCCGCGCCCCGTTTCCCGCCGGCCGCGGCCCGTTCTTGCCGGGAGGCGCCTCTACTCGCCGCCGCCGCGACCTCGGTCCGACGAGCCGCCTTTTCTCTACGGTTTCCCCGCCCTACCGGCGCGGGGCCTTTCGCCGTCCGCCGGGCCCTTGCCGCCGCCCGCGGCTCCGGGCAGTAGCGCTCAGAGAGGCGGAGAAGAGCTCGTCGCGGCTGGGCCGGCGGCCAGGATGTCAGGTGGGGACTCGGCGGCGGCGGCGGCAACCGCCTCCCCGCAGCCGCTCCCGTTCTCGCTGCCGAAGCCCCCTCCCCTCATGCAGCTGACGCCGGGGGACGCCGTCCGCCCCGTCTCTGCCGCCGCGGACCAATCACCGAAGAGCACCCGATTGGCGGGCCGTCCGGATTGGTCAACCGGGAAGCCAGTCAGCTTGCTGGCCCCTTTGCTCCCGCCCCGCGGGGAGCCCGAGCCACTCATGCCCTTTGGCCCTTCGTCGCGGCAGCCACTCAGAGGGCGGCTTCTTGGCAGGTGCAGCGGGGGCAGCCTGCTGAGCCCCTCGATGCGGCCCGGCGGCGTCGACCGCGGCTCCCTCATGGTGAGTGAGGGGCGGGGGGGGGGCACCGGGTGGGCCGCGCTGAGCTGAGCTTGCCCGGCCCCGCCGGGGTTCGCGGCACTCGGCCGGGGCCGCCCCGCTTTGACCGCGGCCCTTTGTGGTGTGAGCCCCGCGAAGGGGTGTGCGGCTGAGGGCAGCGGAGGTTTGCCGGTGCCGTTCCCGCCCTGCCAGCCCCTGTCCCAGGGAGGGGCTGGGAGGTGACAGCCGGCCCCTGAGTGGCAGGTCCCCCGGAAAGTGAAAGGAAAGGCGGTGACACTCGGCGGAGGGGCTGAGGAAACGCTGTTCTGCCTCCAGGGCTTTGGACAGTGACTGTGACTCGGTTGACACCAGACTGGCACAAGGATGTGGTGGGGGTCAAGTGTTTAGTTCAGAAGTTTCAGATTTTTGCAGTTGTTTGTGATTTCTGTGTGTGAACAGCCCGCTCCCAGCTTCAGAAAGACTTCTGGAACAAGAAAATAATAGAAAAAGTTACTTTTAAACATGTAGAAAAATAAGAGTTACTCATTTTTTTCTGCTAAGGACTGTTCTAAAATTACATTTTGCTTAAGAATAGTTTTTGTATTAATAAACTAGTGCACTTCCCTAACATATTTCTATGTATATTTGAGTTATCACAGAATCCCAGGCTGGTTTGGGTTGGGAGGGACCTTAAAGCCCATCCAGTTCCAACCTCCCTGCCAGCAGCAGGGACACCTTCCACTAGACCAGGTTGCTCAAAGCCTCATCCAACCTGGCCCAGAACACTTCCAGGGAGGAGCAGCCACAGCTTCTCTGGCCAACTTGGGCCAGGGTCTCAACACCCTCACAGCCAAGAATTTCTTCCTCACATCTCAGCTCCATCTCCCCTCTGCCACTTTCAAGCCATCACCCCTTGTCCTGTCACTCCCTGCCCTTGTCACAAGTCCCTCTTCATCTTTCTTGTAAAGCTTTCCAGGGTTTATCTTAAGGTACTCTTAGAGCTGTTGCTTCTGACTGGAATAGAAAACTCTTAATATGTGTTAGTAATTAAAAAAAAAAAAAAAACAGGAAAAAAAAATCCATATCCATTTTTGTACTAGCAGTGAGACTGCACCAAGCATTAGAACAGCAACAAGATTCAGGTTTTTTGGAAAATTTGGGGATGGTAGTCAGTGTCAAAGCTATTTCAGAGTTGAGCATCAGGAGTGAAAGATATTTTGCTTCCATGATTGACTGTTATGCCACAGGGTTACTTGTGTTAGTTGTAATTGTCTGCAAGAGCATGCAGAAATAGTTGCATTCCTACATTTAGTATGTTTTTCTGTGACAAACCATAAGATGAAATGTTAAGGAGGTGGGTTTTTTTTTTCATTTGGATGTTGTTTTTTAATTTTTAAATGGATTTGTTAATAATGATAGACTTACTGGAGCCAGTGCAGAGGAGGCCACCAGGATGATGCCAGGGCTGGAGCAGCTCTGCTGGGAGGACAGGCTGAGAGAGTTGGGGCTGTTCAGCCTGGAGAAGAGAAGGCTCCAGGGAGACCTTCCAGTGGCCTCCCAGTACCTGAAGGGGCTCCAGGAAGGCTGGGGAGGGACTTTGGCCAAGGGCAGGGAGTGACAGGACAAGGGGTGATGGCTTGAAAGTGTCAGAGGGGAGATGGAGCTGAGATGTGAGGAAGAAATTGTTTGGTGTGAGGGTGGTGAGACCCTGGCCCAGGTTGGCCAGAGAAGCTGTGGCTGCTCCTCCCTGGAAGTGTTCTGGGCCAGGTTGGATGAGGCTTTGAGCAACCTGGTCTAGTGGAAGGTGTCCCTGCTGCTGGCAGGGGGGTTGGAACTGGATGAGCTTTAAGGTCCTTCCCAACCCAAACCAGTCCATGATTAACTCTGGCTATAGAGGACCTGGAAGAGTGAATGATCTTGCCTGTTGTTTTGCAGCATCAATCTAAAATTGCCCCAATAATTTGCAGTGGGATGTTGAGTGCTGCTGTGTTGTTGATACTTGGGGAGGGGGGCAGGTTGGGGGTGTTGGTTTCATGCTGATTTTTCTCCTGTGTTGCTGTGTTTCAGATGGGACACCCAGGAATGCCCCATTACCCTCCCATGGGAATGCACCCCATGGGTCAGAGACCTCCAAACATGCCTCCAGTCCCACATGGCATGATGCCTCAGATGATGCCCCCCATGGGAGGACCCCCAATGGGGCAGGTAAGGTGGTTTTACAAGATTTTTTTTGTCTTCCTTTCTTTCTGTCTTCCCATAATGCTGTCAGGTAATGCCTGAGGTAGGTAAGTCCCATGCAGTACCTCACAAATGGTAAGGTTAATAACTTGGGGTATTTTATGCCATGGTTCCTTCTGTGCAGAAACTCTTCTCATTTGTAACAGGTAATTAATGCACCTCATGTGTCACTGTAATTGTAAAGAGCTTTAGGTATGAATCCATAATTTGGTTTTTATTAAAGCTTTTTGCTAGTTTTCTTTTGATTTTGAAGTGTTAAGGTTGTCCTGCTGGTCCTTAGTAGAAACATAAAGTAGTGGATCTTTTCAGAGAATATATTTTTTTAGTTCCTGGTTAACTCTGACATCTATACAGATAAAAATCACAGGGAAATGCAAGGGAAGAAATAATTACTTTTAGAATTGTTGCAGAATTCCTTCTTGAAGCCTAAGGAATGATTTCTAATTCTGGGTGTACACAGTTGATGCTAGGGTCATGTGTTTGAGAAATAAAGGTGGCCATGCAGGTGGGCAGGTGTGAACCTGGGCTGACAGGTAGAGTAGCCAGAATCTTATCCCTGCTTTGTGCCAATTTAAAGCTTTTATTTTAAATAATCAAAGATCCTTTCCTGTGTGGTTTCTGCTTAAATCCTGAACTTCTAAAAGAAACAATTCTCTTTCTGGAGATAATAAAGATTTTAGTGATACTGATTGTGATGATGGGTTCATCAGTTTCTGCTTCTTCAAACCATCATCACCAGTGTCATCAACTAGGACTAGAGGGCTAGAACATCTGGCCCACCAGAGGGCTGGAACAGGCCAGAGCAGACAGAGGGTGGCCACAAAGATTAACCCTTTGAGAGCAGCCCACAGGGTCCTGCTGGCAGCTCCCTGTCTTCCTTTGCAGTACCTTGGATAGAGTGTGGGTCTTTTTTCTTTATTTGTTTTGGTTTTTTTTTTCCCAACTGGTTTGTAAAGGGCTTGGTAAGAATCTCTTCAGTGTGGTTTTGCAATTTATTAGAGCTTCTAGTGTAAAAAATAATGCAGATTTTAAAAGATGAGGAGGATTTGAGCATTAGCATGGTAACTAACAGCATGAGCTGTTGTGTGTGTTCATTAGGAACTTGAGTAGAAATTCTATTTTATTCCTCTATTTAGCAGTTCTTTTGTAGCTCTTGTTCCACTGTTCTCACTCTTATTTATTGAATATTTAAATTTTTAACATTTTCATGAGTACAATAGAGAACTTTTTGGTAGATGTAGAGCAAAAAGCTGAAGCTAAATGGCATGGCAGAGAGGAGAGGAGAGGCTCAGTTTCCCTTACAGCCTCAGGGATGGGACGGGACCGTGATGCTCTCGCACCAGAACTGCTGTGCTGGAGGCATCAGCCCATGTTTGCTTGTTTTATTGAACACTGAGCTCTTCCTTCTGGCAGAAACCAGAGGTTTAGTTGTGAGCCTTTGCAGCATGGGATGTTTTGTAGCTTATTTTCTCCTTTCTGAAGTGAATCCCTGGAGGACAGGTACTTTGCAGAGAGAACAGCAACAGCCTCCTGTCAGCATCACTCAGAGGAAGGTCTCTCAGAAAACAATTAGCTCTCCTTCCCTTTTTTTTTTAACTTTGATGACTTTGGGTTAGTGTCAGGCAGCAACCAAGCAGCCTGCAGGGTTTCTCCAGGACCTGAGCCAGGGCTTTTCAGAAGTTTCACAAGCTCAGAGCCCCCCTTAGTCACAAGTAGCAGTGGGGCAAGAGTGCTTTCTTCTCCTGCTTCTACAGGATGGCGAGGAATAGGAGGGGCCGCCTTCCAGTCTTTCCTTCCTCCCTCACCCTCCCAAGAAAACCTTGTGGATTTGAGGGTGGAGCAGTAGCCCTCCCACATATCCCTCTCTCCACACCAGATGCAAGATGAGGAGAGGGGTAACCGATGCTCCCTGAAGATACAGGGGGATGGGGTCACTTGGCCAGCCTGCCAAGGACAATAAAGGTAAAGGGGTGCAACTGAAAGGTTGAAGGGGGTTGACTTCTCAAGACCTGTTTGGGATGAGTGGCCAAAAGTTCATGTTCCTAATGACCTAAATTGTTTTGTTTTGCCACTTTTTTTTTTAATGGCTTGTTAGTTCTTAAAAGCCAGGATCAGCAAAAATAATGGGAGATGTGCAAAGCATTCAGCACTTTTCCAGGAGCATTTTTGACCTCTTTTCAGTGCATCACTTCAGTGACACATAACTGTCCCCTTGAGACTATAAACATCAATATTTGGGCAAAAGCCAGCTTGGCTGAGTAACACTTCTGTGGGGTTTTGTTGGTCTCATTGAACCACCCAACAAACTTGGGTACAAGTCTAAACTCAAACTTTTCATTTCTCTAGTGTGTGGTGTGTCCCCACTACCCCAAGTTCACACTGTTACATGCTTTAATATTGTCTATATTAAGATTTATTTTTTTTCCCAGAGTTCAGGATTGTTTTAGAGCTTTGATGTTTAAATTTAATAGCTCTCTCCATCTTCAAGGTGTTTGCAGAAATTCATTCTCCTAGTGTTGCTGTAAAGTGTTTCTTCCTCTTGGTGAGGTAAGAGGAGAGGGAGACAGGTTGAAAGTTGTCAAAAAATGGTGAGCAGAACTAATCTCAGGTCCTGAGTTTACCTTTCCTTTGTCTGGTTTGTTCTGTGTGGCCTTGGAGTTCTGCAGAAATCTTTCTTTTTCCTGCTGTAACTTAGGATTTTAGTAATACCTTATTAACAGATCACACATGTTATCATTTGCTGTTGTTCTTTTGCAGTTTATATGGTTGTCTTTATTAACATTTCTCATCAGACTTTGGAATACTGTAGATATGTTATTCCTAATGTCCATTTTGTAGGAGTGTAATGAAGGGAATGAGAATCCTACAAACTTACCTTGCTTCTTGTTGCCAAGTGCTTAAAAGGGGTTTGTTTTTCATATTAAAAACTGGTACCAGGGAATTACTTTTAAATAAAAATCAAAAAATCTTCATATTTTATGTTAAAAATATCATAAAATATATCTGAAATACTGTTTAATTATAGATGCCTGGAATGATGCAGTCAGTAATGCCTGGAATGATGATGTCTCACATGTCCCAAGCTGCTATGCAGCCTACAGTTCCGGTGAGTTGAACTGAACTTTTCTGGTTTTTAAGAGGTCTTTGTGATTTTCATCAGTGTTTTTTTCATCTTTTGTGATTTTCATCAGTCTTTTTTTCATCTTTTGTGATTTTCATCAGTCTTTAAACTCTTCTCTGTAGATGCATCTGCTTTCCCTTTCTTTTTTTCTCTCTGGATTCTGCTTCCCACACCCCTGGCCTTCTCCCTTGTCCCTTCCCTGCTTGTAGCCTGGCAGGAACCAGGGTGAACTCTGGCTCTTTGGAGGGAGGGATAGTTGTCTGACCACTGTCTACCTGATTTTTCATAAAGTTTCTGAAATTCAGTGCATCTGAGATCTTGAGTAAAGTTTGCTGAAATCAGTAAAGGTGTGAAGAATGTATTTGGGTGGAAATGGAGAGGGAAGAGTTAACAGATATTACAGATTAAGTCTCTCTCTGAAGTGGAAAAGGCTGAGTTTCCTTCCTATTAACATAATCTTTTCAAAGATTTGAAGTAATTGTAGGAGATCCACTTAAAAACAGTTCTAGCCACTTACATTTAGAAATAAACTATTTTTTATTTTATTACCATGCAGATGCTACATCCCCATGGCAATTTTTTTCCTTGTAGAACTCTGAATTTTTCTACAGTGCTAAGCACAAAACCTTTGCTACTGCTTTTGTTGACCATTTAAAATAAATCAGCTGGTTAATACTCCAGGTTTTTGTTTTCATTAAGAGTTTGCTGAAAGAGATCTTTAATTCATCTACTAAATAATGCTGTGTGTAGCCAGATGTATTAAGTACTCCATCTGCCCTCTGGGGTAATACAAGAAAGGTCACAAAGATATTGAAGTTTCTGCAAAATAAGGAGAGAAGGGGCTGTTAGGAAGAGAGTGTAACATCACCTTGACATGCACTGGATGGCTGAGAACCCCAGGTTCCAGTACAGGTTGGGAGATGATCTCCTAGAGAGCAGTGCAGGGGAAAGGGATCTGGGAGTCCTGGTGGACAGCAGGATGACCATGAGCCAGCACTGTGCCCTTGTGGCCAGGAAGGCCAATGGCATCCTGGGGTGCATTAGAAGGGGTGTAGTCAGTAGGTCAAGAGAGGCTCTTCTCCCCTCTACTCTGCCCTGGTGAGGCCACATCTGGAATATTGTGTCCAGCTCTGGGCCCCCCAGTTCAAGAAGGACAGGGAGCTGCTGGAGAGAGTCCAGCACAGAGCCACCAAGGTGATGAAGGGAGTGGAGCATCTCCCTGATGAGGAAAGGCTGAGGGAGCTGGGGCTCTTGAGCTTGGAGAAGAGGAGGCTGAGGGGGGACCTCATTAATGTTTATAAATATCTGAAGGGTGAGTGTCAGGAGGATGGGGCCAGGCTCTTCACAGTGGTGTCCAATGATAGGACAAGGGGCAATGGGTGTGAGCTGGAACACAGGAGGTTCCACTTAAATCTGAGGAGGAACTTCTTTCCTGTGAGGGTGCCAGAGCCCTGGGCCAGGCTGCCCAGGGAGGGTGTGGAGTCTCCTTCTCTGGAGACATTCAAGACCCACCTGGACGCCTTCCTGTGTGAACTCATCTGGGTGTTCCTGCTCCAGCAGGGGGATTGGACTGGATGAGTTTTCGAGGTCCCTTCCAATCCCTGACACTCTGGGATTCTGGGATTCTGTAACTCTTGCCAGACAAGGGATTTGTTTCAGCAGTGAAGAAAAACTTCAGAGTTTGAGCTTTATCAGACCCTAGAGGATCTCCCTGTTATTTCCACCTTTGTTTCTCGCTGCTGGTGTCTGTTTAATGAGATGTGAGTGAAGGTTCCAGCCTTCCTGTAATTTAAATAACAGTCACTAACTCCTCAGGCAAGTTCTTGGGAGCTGTGTGTTTCGTGTAGCTACTTCCAAATGCACCAAAGACTTTAGAAGCTACCAAGTAGGAAGGATGTTAGTGATTTTTTCCTCCATTTCCTATACAGAAGTTGTTAAGAATTTCTAACAAGTGATGCTCATTTGAAAGAATTTCAGACCTTCAGGAAAAGAAAAATAAATATTAAAATGCTGTGGCCAAAGACCCTGAAAAGGGAAGGGAGAGATGAGTGCTAAAATCAGCCTAATTTTGAATTGTACTGTGTGCTGTTAATCAGTCTTGGGAGAAGATAGATCACTTGGTTTTCTAATACTGGATTAGGAATAATTTTTGATTGAATTAAGTCTGTGGATATATGATATTTAAGAGGCAAAGTAGCATGGCAGAGAACTCCAGCTTCTGATTTTGCTTTTGCTTTTAACCCTCTCTGCAGTGATAGCAGGAGGCATTTGTCTGTCATGGCAGCATTCCTGTACCTCTCTGCTATTGTGTGTGTAGCACAGCCTGGGAAGTGTTTTAGAAATAAAAGAATGATTTTAGCACTTCCTAATTTAAAATAATTTGTTGATAAGTAAAAAAAATCGTGACCTTCTTTGCAGCCCTGATAATTTGCTTGGTAAGATTTATGAGATGATTGACTTGTTATAGTTTTGTCTGTCTGATGGAATACTTTCTTCAACTGTAAAATATATATATTATATATATTTTATTATATATATAAATATAAAAATATAAAAATAAATATATATATAAATATATAAATATATAAATATATATATAAATATATATCTAAGGCTCATTGAGGCTGACTGGATTATTTATCCTGATGTCAAGGCTCTTTGGTCTGGACTGTTCCATCCAAGTGTGGTGGTCTTTGAAACCACTCCTCTGCAGATTCACTCTCTGATCTGTCATCTACAGAAGTGTTTACTTCCAGAAAGCTGATTAGAACCAGTGTCATTCCTAATAATGATTATTTCACTTAGATTGCTGCTCTTTACAATACACAGCAAGTTAGAAAGGAGTTTGAAAAAGTCAATAATAATGGGCCCAAGAAAAGAAACATGTCAGGAGGATTATTTACTGGAGACACAGATTTAACAATGGCCTTGCTTAGCTGGCAGTACTTAGGCTCACAGACACACAGCAACTGACATTTTTAATATACAGAACACACTTTAAAGGCCTACATTTTGTCAGCAATTTATCTGCTTTAGTTCTATTGAATTATATCAAATATAACTGATCCAATCTGATTTCTTTTCTCTTTCTAACCAATTTTGCTTTTTTTCCACTTGAGTGTTTTTGTGAATAAAGTTAGTAGAAGAGAGCTCAAAAATAAACCCTAACGAAAGAAACCTGCAAGCTGTATTTTTGCCTACAGAAAAAAAAAAAGAAATTGGGGAAATTTTAATCTTTTAATAATTCTTTTTAATCTTTTTCCTTAGTTTGAAAGAATTTCAGAAAGGATCTCTGTAAGAGCTTGGGTTATTTGCAAGCAGTTTCATGAATGCAGCACTAATACATTCCAAGGTTTACACCACATAATTCTAACAGAAGCCTACTAAGCTCTTCCAGCAGAAATGCAGAATCTCTTTTGGTTTTTTTCCCTCCTAACCTACTTATTTGGGAGATAAAGATGGGTGTTGGAACGATGGGAAGGGACCCCCTGGTGCAGTTTATTGTATATATTGCCTTCCTGAGAAGTAGCTTGATGTTCCTAATTGCTTATTTAAGCAGCAGTAATAATGAAGTGGGCAATGGGAATGCATTTTTCAGGCAGTAGAGCATTTTTGTTGCTAAAAGCACTTGTTTGGATACATACTGTATTTATTGATGATTTAATTACAATTGCACTCAGTACTTAAACGCCTGTTGATTTGTTTCTGCAGCCAGGGGTGAACAGCATGGATGCACAAGTAGGTAAGTAAAAACAATTTGTTACTGTTTCAAAATATTTCCCCTAAAATTAGGTGAAGTATTTTAAAAAATAGACTTTTCTTTAAAATGGGATTTAGTACTTCAGAAACAGACATCTTCATTGATTTCTATTATTTTTTTTGCTTTCAAAAACTGATTAATTACAGTCCTTATATAGAAAAATAAAGCAACCAAACCCTTTTAAATTATTTTTTTCTTTTTTTTTTTAGGTGTAACGCCTCCTGGAACTCAGGTGTGTGAAAACCAAACTCCTAGAAGATTGGAATGGCAGTGTGTGTGGCTTTACAAGTTTAAAAGAAAACCTTATATCTCATTTGTCTTCTCACATGGAGCTTCTTGGCTTATTTGGCTGTCAGTCCATAATTCATTTAAAAATTAATAGCTCCAGATTTGTCTTTGCTTATTTGATTTGTCAGGTTCAGAGGGTTTTCATGATGTTGCTGTGTGTGTGTGTAGTGTTTTGTTGTTTAAATTGAGCTTGAACTAATGCAGATGTGCTTTCTGCTGTATTTCCACTAATTTCTGAGCACTGAAGTCTGTTCCTGGTTCTTTCAGTACTCAGGACAGCAACACAAGATGCTTCCTGTGATGTTTTTAGGTCTTTTTGCCCCACCTGAGCAGCAGGTGAATGGCAGCCTAGAAACCTGTGTTACTTGGGAGCTGAGTGTTTTCAGATTTCAGTCTTTGCACATGTTGGGCTCGACAGTTACTCAGGGCAGAGCTGGGGTTTCATTTGCACTGAAGACTGAAGGTTGTTCCTCTTTGTGTTTTTCATCATTTATTTTTTTTTTCCTCTTTTCCTTCCCCATCAGTGACCAGTTTATAAGATTTTTTACTTCCATTTGGGTTACTTTTTGCCTGTTAAATATTAATTAATATTTTGCTTTGGCAGTTCTGATATGTAAGGCAGAATTTGACAGGCAATGATTGAAGTCTTCCTTTCTGTTCCTTAACCCACCTGTGCTTAGCAAGAGAACCAGGTCAAGGTTCTGGTATTGTTCAGTCCTTTGTGATTTATTGGAACCTTTATTAGCTTTGTCATCTTACTGAGAGTTTTGTTATCAAGCACTTTATCAATAAAAAGAGAATAGCCTTTATAGTTTCCCATAATGATTTTGAAAACATCACTGTGGCCTTTGAAGAAGTACTAACCCCAAAAGAATGATTATCACTGCTTCATCAGTTTTGCTGCTTGTTGGTAATTTTGCTTAAATTCTCCCCCAAAATTCTTGAAATTATTTGACATTTGCTTTTGTTATTGTCTCCTTCCATGTTTTTGAGAGGACAGCATAATTCAGTAGCTTAAATAGGAATAAATATTAGGTAGGTTACATGGAAGGTGATTTAACATAGGCTGAACTTGTAAACAGGATGGTGGCTTGCAGGCCAAACTTTATTAAGTGGTTTTCAGTAGTCTTCCATGTTTCCATCAACTGGGAAGTGGCTGATGGAGCAGAACCAGTGCTGTGTAGCTCAATATTGGAACTTTTCCATCACAAATTAATGTAGCTTTGTATTGAGGCAGGCAGGCCATCTGGAAGTAATCTCAACTTTTAAATCTGTCTTTCATGGCACCTTGAATGACCATGAATAACTTCCAAACACTGTCAGCTTTCTGGTGAAAACTTTGTCAATATTAAATTAATTCTCTAGAATTCTCCCAGATATTTACCTTTAGTTTTTAAGATGATAAAGAAATACTTTGGCTAGATAACTTAAGAGGCAGAATCTGTCAAAATAGTCCTGTGGCCTCAAAGATAAAACATTTACTGATTGTTGCTTTGAAATTTGGGGACTTTGTACCTAGCTTAGTTGTCAAATTATTGATGAAGATCAATTGTCCTTTTATTTCTGTGAGATTTGTGTTCTTTGTAATTGAACAAGGCAGTTGGACCTCGAAGGAAGTTGTTTCTCCTCAGCCATACCCAGTGACTGAAACAGGGTAGGTGCCTAAAGCTGCGTTCTGCCAGGCCTAGTGTCAGAAGGTTTCCATCAGCTGTGGATGAAAAGCAGCAGGAAGGAACTCCTGAGTTCACACTGAACTCCTGAAGCAGATTTTTCCTTAGTTTTGAAACACTTTGTGCTTCTGGGACTCTTATTTTTGTTGTTAGGATCTGGTCACATTCACTTTCCCTTTCTTTTCTGATGGTAATTGGCTGCCTTGGGTTGCTGAATGGGAGGGGGGGGTGAGAGGCTCCTAAGAGCTCTTGTCACAAAGAAGTCATTTCTTTAGAACAATACTGACTTATAAATGTGTTTAGATTTTGGCTTGCTGTCTTTCCTTTGCTGCTGAATGACTGAATGTATTTAATATGCACACTCAAATGAAAAGAACCACAAATATTAACCAGAATGTCTTTTCAGAGCTCTGTTTTATTTCGCCCTCAGACAACGCATCCCGTAGTTTGCACAGCCCAGCAAACCGCCGCAGCCAACAGTTCTGTTAGTGAAGACCACTCTAAACAGGTTTACCTGGTTTCCACTTGTATTTCACTTTTTATTGGCTTTTGATAGCATCTCTGTCAGTAATTATTGTTCCTCATTAATGGTGTCTTTTATTTGTCCTAGAAATCTACCTGGACAGAACACAAATCACCCGATGGAAGAACGTATTACTATAACACTGAAACAAAGCAGTCTACATGGGAGAAGCCAGATGATCTCAAAACCCCTGCTGAGGTAACAAACTAAATACAGATTCACACTGTACTGTGTGAGTTTGTGTGAACACAAGGATTTACTAGCATAACTGTCATATAGGAGTATAGCTGTGATGGTAGGGTTTGTGGTTTTGGTTGTTTTTTTTTCCCAATGGGAGCAAACTCTTCCAATAAGAAATGATGCAAAATATTTCTGTTGTGCTCCTTATGTTGGAAGAACTTTAGGCTGCAAAATGGACAAAACTCTCAACACTTTTCCTCAATTTTTAGAGAAATTTTCCTTATCTAAAGAATGACATCTTTTTAATAAGTAATATGTTTATCACTAGAGAAGGTTTTCCTTGGAAAGTATATACCTCTAGTCATTCCTTCTGAAGTTATTTCTTGGTGTAGCATTTGTGTCTCACTTCTAGCTATCCTTTTAATTTTAAAACACCATTGTAAGTTTGATTTGATGTTTTTGTTTTCTGTCCCTCAGCAATTGTTGTCTAAATGTCCTTGGAAAGAGTATAAATCCGATTCTGGAAAGCCCTACTATTATAATTCCCAAACAAAGGAATCACGCTGGGCAAAACCCAAAGAACTTGAGGACCTTGAAGGTAATGTTAACAAAAAAGAGCAGGGAGGGTGGCAGTGAGTTGCAAGCTGTGTAGAGGTGTGACTTTTGGCAAAAATTTGGTATCAGAGCATAGCAGTCTAACTCCAGTTAGAATTAAATCTACTGAAATAAGGTGTATGTAGTAGAGTTAATGTCATCTGGGACTGTGAGGGAGCAGTCTTGTCTCCTGTGTCCTCACCACCCTTTTATCCATGATACCCTGAATTCTTCCCTGTTTGTGTGGCAGCAGCATCAGCTCCTGCTGGTCTCCCTGAGCAGGAACTGAGTGAGGATGTAACGTGCTCTGTGGGAGTTCTCTGTTAGCAGTAGGTAAAGCTTCAGGGGGTCACTGCTTCCTTTTAGGGCTGGTGTAGGATTTGGCTCTTGCTTAGCCACCAATCCTCTGGAAACCTGTAGGAGTTGAGGATTTGTGGAGTGGTTCGTGTTGATGGGAGAAGAGGAGAAGCAGAGGGGGGACTGTAATAATCCTGATTCACCTGGGAAACCAAGATAAAGGGGTGCTGGACTTCTGTTACACACCATAGCCTATAATTGAGTCAGAACTACACTTTGTTTCATTGTCTTGAAAGAATTTTGAAAACAGTAATGTATTTTATACATTATCTAGTCCTGGCTGTCTGCTGAAAGCCAAAATGATGTGTAAGCCAATTTGCTTTTAATTTTTGAGGAAAATTATTTTGAGAAACTATGATGTGACACAAATCTTAGTAATTTTTTATTGCCCTTCTGTAGTATAAAGGCAGTGTCCCCTTGTGTACCAACGTCATATGACGCTGTGCTCCTGTTTTTCACTTCTAGCATGGTTTTGTTTGGTATTGTAAGGTGATGAAAAAATCTACAAAATCAGCTGGGGTAAGAAATGAGTGTTTAAAAAAAGTACTACAAAGAATGAGCATCAGTGACTGTTAGAATAAAAAAGAAGGAAAGATCTGTTTCAGTAAGCCTGCCTTTCTGTTCTTTAAACTCTTTTGAAGTTGAAATAATTATTTTAAACTGAGAAGTTGTTCTTTATATGCCCTAATCTTTCTTTAATTAAATTCCTAAATTTTGTTTTAGTCTGAATTGATTTCAGTCTTTAAAGGGCACAAATATTATAATTATTGATAGTAACAAAAATATTTAAAACTATGCTTTTATTAAATCGTGTTAACAGTAACTTTTTACCATGCATATAGAAACTACTTTTGAAGCTATATTTTGATTGTTTTTCCCCTTTCTCCCCTAGCAATGATTAAAGCTGAAGAAACCAGGTATGTTTTAAATGTTTTAAAAGTTTTTAATGCTTTTTATGTTAAGCTGCCTGTTCTTAAACATGGAGTCTAGTCCTTGAATCTTGAAACATTCTCCTTGCAGCTTTTCTTTCCAAAGAAAGAAATAGGTAAAAACTCAAATTAAGTAATCTAGGTTTCTTTTTAACTGAAATAATTGATCCACACAGATAGAGAGTTTCAGTAAAGCATTTATTTTCTCTCAGCTAAGATTGTTTTGTGCTCTTCTGAGAAATCTTTGTAATTAGACCTAAACCTCTTGTTTCATGCTTTATTCATTTGATGACCTAATTTAACCTCTGGGTTTCCCTAAACCATTAAGTTGTCCCATGCTCATATGTGAGTGTTCCTGATTTTTTTTTTGATACCTTATAGCACAAAGCCTGAAGATTCTACTCCAGCAACATCTGCTCCAGCTGCTGCAGCAGAAGCAACAAACACAACCACCACAGCTGCTGCTGACACTGCTGCAGCCGTCACTACCAGCACAGCTACTTCTGCAGGGGCAGCAGCCCCTGAAGCAGAATCAACTGCAGCTTCTTCTGTGGTGGAAAACGAGAGCACTGGCACAGCCACAGCTGAGGAACAGGGACAAGCAACTTCTGCACCTGCTGCTCAGGAGCAGAGTGGAGAAACTGCAGCTAGCACAGATGACTCTTCCAAGCAGGATGCCTCAGCAGAGTAAGTGAAATTTCAAAGCTCATGCTTTGGTGCAGTTTTGTATTGCTTCTAGGAGCTGGTTTGTCTTCAGTTGTAGGTGGCCAGGCTGCTTTGACAGTTAGCTCTTTCTTCAGGGAGATGTGAGCGTGAATCAGTGGCAGCAGAGAAGAAGAATGAGTAAGAAAAGGGAGGAAGAAATATTAAATCTATTTTTAGGAAAATTAACACCCTTCCATTGCCAGCACTCTCCCAAAGCTCTTAAACCCCACAGAGCACACGAGTGGCCTGAATATTTCATACATTTTCAAGAGCTGTAAGTTTCCTGGGGTAACTTTATATGCTTACCCTGTATGTTTCCTCTTCCATATGTCTGTGCAATTTGTTGTCATTACAAGAAAATGCAATGCTAAATAGATCTTTATCTGCTCCTCTGGAAATGAGATCCTTTGGCTTTTAATAATGGAGATATTGTATGGAGAATTACAGCTTATGATTTTTCATTCACACAAAAGAAACACACTGTGGGGGATTATAGCCAGCAGGAGATGATTTAAGGGCAAGAGGCATATTTTTAGGCACTCCCTTTTATATTTTTATCTAAATATTCCTGCTAAATTTCAGCATTGTATTTTTATGATCATTTCCAGATAAATTGAGCAGGTAGCCAATTGCATCAGTGATAATACTTTTCTGCAATAGTTTGCTTTTTGTGATCAGTTGTGTATGGTGTCCTGCAAGGAAAAGCCTTGTACAAATTGTGGTGTTTCTCATGTGTAGCACTATTATTTTTCTTTGAGTCTTTGCTATTTTAAAACCTCATTCTATCTGATTATTGGTGGCTTACCACTTTTCAGTGTCTCTAACTTAGGAAAAAAAGTGCTTAAATAATAAAACTCTTGATTTTTGTGTATAGTGCTGCTTCAAAGAAGGAGGATGATGATGCCCAACCGGTTAAAAAAACCTACACCTGGAATACAAAGGAAGAAGCAAAACAAGCATTTAAAGAGCTGTTAAAAGAAAAGGTATTTCAGTCAACTAATCTTCATGCTTTACAGAGCTACAAAACCTGCATTTGCCAGAAATTGGTAGACTTCTTTTTTGGGGGTGAAAAAAACCACTACAGTGAAAACAATACATGGTTTAAACTTTTTGTTAATCTCTGTGTGTGAGTGGGGGAGTGTTGAATTTTCATCAGAGCTCTCAGTTCATTTTTTTTCTCATTGTCTTCCTTTTATACATGATCCCCACACTGTAATGCAAAGTGGTAATCCAGTGCTTGTCCAAAGTTCAAACTGGAAGGGTTTGACAGAAAGTGCAGAGGTCCATATGGAAAAAGGACAGACTCAAGTTTAGTGTGTGCTGTTTCCATAAGCTAATATGATTTAATAGATTATATATAGATATGATTTAAAGACACATTTTTTCCCCCCCCCCATGAAGTCATTCTGTATAACAAATATAAATAAAAAATAAACTGTATTTAAGTGTTGTTGAAATTATGGTTACCAATATTTTTTGTTTGACAGTAAGGTGCATTTCTAATTAAACTGCTACCTGACTGTCTGAGCCCTGACTTTTTTATCTCTGTTTTAGAGGTGGAGATGAAGTGGAAATACAATGAGATTGGCTTTGATTTTTTTTTTTTCCCCCTCAGTGTATGGGATCTATTTGTGCTTGCTTTGTCTAGTGAGCCAGCACAGTTGTGGAGTAGACAGAGTTCCTGAAGAATTTATTGTAGAGATGGCAATGATCTCCAGAGTACCTTGTTTAATTTTCTGTGTTGACTATTAATAAAATGAAATTAAAAAATATGTGGCAAAGCAAGTTTTCTTAACCTTGAAAGTGTGGTGCCTTTTTTTTTCCCCCCTCTAAGGGCTATTTTTTAAGAATTGGTCATTATTGGATGTTGGTTCCATGTCTAATTAATTATTTATGTAATTGCAGCGAGTACCATCCAATGCTTCTTGGGAGCAAGCTATGAAAATGATCATTAATGATCCCAGATACAGGTACTGCTTGATTCTTTTTTTTTCCTTAAATTACTACACAAATACTGGTTTAGGGAGTTTAACTTTCCTGATACAACTTTTGATTGTTTTAATAGATATTTGTGCACATATACCATTGTTGGGGAACTTTTTCCTGTGTAAAGAAATGCAAGTCCTAGGCTTAATCTTTCATTTTGAAAAGATGTGGCAGTTGTTGGTTGTATTCTATGCTATTTATATCATCATCTTGGGAATAAAAGCACCAATTGATAGTGACAGAGCTGAAGACTTTCCAGGTTCCTTTTTGAAATGAGTGGCTGCTATAAACATTGGCAGAAAAGTGGTTGATACCTGTGATAAAATTAGTATTGTAATGTGAAATGTGTAAATGCAACCTGAAAGCGTGATAGTAGCTTGTGTTTTACTATTAACTGCTTTTATTAGCAAGTACTTATTTTTATTGCTATTTAAAAATGATCTTCTGTTAATCCTGAGAGAGGGACAGGGTGATAATTGTCCATTTAATTTTGTCTCAAAAATCTGGATTATTCAAATCTGTTATCTTTTGGTTCTTATGCTTTATTCTTCTAATTTAATTCCCTTTCTTATAATTTACATTGTTGTCTCCTTTTTCTTTGATCCAAAAGTGCTTTGGCAAAATTAAGTGAAAAAAAGCAAGCCTTTAATGCTTACAAGGTTCAGACAGAAAAAGAAGAGAAAGAAGAAGCGAGATCAAAATACAAAGAAGCTAAAGAATCCTTCCAGCGTTTCCTTGAAAACCATGAAAAGATGACATCCACAACAAGATACAAGTAAGCCCAATATTCAGTGAAGTTCCAGCCTTTACTAGCTGGCCAAGTTAATCAAATCTTTCTTGGCTTGCTCTTGGTGTGTGCTAACATTTGTATGCCCTCAGCCTGGAAAAGCCTGTGACTGAAATCTTTATAGAAACACAAATAGTCTTATTTTCATAGACTGTATTTAGGACCCAGACAAAAGCAACTCAGTGATGTGCTGATGAAAAATAGATTGAGCCTGCTAATAAGTAGAAATGAAAGAGAATACTGAGAGGAGTTTTATATTACATGTGCCACTAAGAACAAAGTGGTTCTGATAGCTTGTTTGTTTGTGCCCAATGGGAGGTATAGCTCATGAGCTTGGTGTTGGGAATGTCACCCATCTGATTTTAGGTAATGTTTGCTACAACAGTGACCTGAACACATGCTAGCCCTCAGAGAAAAATACTAATGTAGTGCACTTGCCCTTCTGTGGAGACAGGTGTGTAGTGGCATCAGCTTTAATTTTTAACTGTTCCCTGTGTTTCCAAGAGGTAGAAAAATGTCACAGGAAAAGTTTGCCAAGAGAGAAAACTAGGGACATGTCATACAAAGCATTGCTACTTATAACAGAGTTCATTAACATTGCTGTAAGCCAATGGGACAATTTAAGTCTGTTTTCAGCCATAAATGACTGTGTGGTTTTCTTTGTTTTGTACAGAAAAGCTGAACAGATGTTTGGGGAGATGGAAGTCTGGAATGCAATATCCGAGCGTGACCGGCTTGAAATTTATGAAGATGTCTTGTTTTTTCTGTCTAAGAAAGAGAAGGTAACTTTCTTTCAGACTTACCTTTTCACTCATTATCTGTAAATTAGTCTGTACCTGGTAGTAAAGAAGTGTTTGCAAGCATTGCAGTGCTGAGTGTTGTTGAGGGGGCAGTCAAAGTGCTAACAGCAGGGGAGGGGTCTGAAGGGGAGGCATGGAAAGGCAGATGAGAACATTGCTGCACTAGTGTGGACTGTGTACTGATTGCAGGTTACAGATCACTTTATGCTCTCTCCAAAGGGAGAGGGAGAGAGAAAAGAACAGAAAGGAGACAAAGTTCATCAGCTGAGACACTGTAGAGAGGGAGCTTTGGTTTAGCAAGATGTGATGGGTCCAGGGGACAAGATAAAAAACCACTGGTGGAACTCTTTAAAGCTATGGCTGATTTTGTAGGTGTGAATTTGGAGACAGTTGTTTCTTACTTCTCATTATATGTACATGAGAACATAAGGGGCATCAATAGAGATAGCAGGCAGAAGGGGATGAATCCTTACCTAAACACACTACTGGTAGTTCTGTTCCTGCACAGTACAACTGAACTTGTGGAACTAACTAACTAATTCTGGAGAACAACATGAAAAGCTACCTGTCTGGAACTGGGCAAGCATGCTGGGAGTAGATCAATCTTGTTCTTTCTCCCTACTTCATTGCAGTCTGCTGGTGGGCAGTGTGAACCCCTGATTTGACTCTCTGTGGCACATAAGCCAGCAGTTTCTTTGAAAGGTCTTTGTTTTTATTCAGACATATTGCTGCTAATTTTGCAATGTGGTTAATTTTTAGTGTGATTTTAATCAGTTACATAATGGCTTTTATTCTGAACTGCTCTGAATGAGACTGTGAAACTATCATGGGCTTGCCACAGAAAACTCTGCTTTAACCTCAGTGCTACCATGCCACTGTGAGGATCTGTCCCTAACTGCATCCAGTCAGTTAATCTTCACTGCAGTTAGGTAGTGACACAAGGACTGGCCAGGATACTTGGTTGGAGAGAAAACAGGCAATTAGAAACAAATGGTGTAGCAAGGCTGTTTCTGAAATTGATTTAAGTGGCACAAGTGTGAAGGTCCACGCTTGCTGGAAAAGCAAAACAAAGAGGAAGAGGCCAGCCATCCAAACAACACTGCTTCAGAAAGTGCCTGTGATTAGCACGCCTGGTTGAGATCTGTTTTTCAACAGCACAGTGGGCCATGGTCCCACTGGCTGTTTACTGAATGCCCTGGCAGTTTCCTAGCAGGATTTCTACAAGATGAGCACCATTTCCTGAGCTTTGCCCATCTATCAGATCTCACTCAGAAATGAGAGCACTGAAATGGTTCATCTGTGAATGCAAGCAATCAGTAGTATGGAAAAATTGAATGTAGGTCTAAATTGTGTTCCATTGCTTTACATGTCAATGAAAGGTTAATTTTGTCTTGGGAGAGCAAGCTTGAGGGGTTGTGTGTTTTTGTCTATACAACCTCAAATGTAACAGAACCAAAAAATGCACTTTCTGCCCAGGAACAAGCCAAACAGTTACGGAAGAGGAACTGGGAAGCTTTGAAGAACATACTTGATAACATGGCTAATGTCACTTACTGTACTACTTGGTCAGAGGCTCAGCAGTATCTGATGGACAATCCTACATTTGCAGAAGATGAGGAACTTCAGAGTATGTAAAAAATCCTTGTGTTTCTTTTGGGAGAGGAAATGGGTTTGTCTTTAGCTGTGAGGACTCCTGACTGGGTATGGCTTGTTCTTGCCCAGTCTGGAGCTGTTGTGACAGCTGCTGAGCAACCTATATCAAGGACTTGTTTGCTTCCTAGGAAACAGACATCAACTTCAGAAATCATTACTAATTAATCTTTAAAAATAAAGCAAAGGATACCTTTTTCATGGAGACTGAATTGCCTTAGTAGTTGTTAGCCTTTGAAATTTGAAGTATTATTTGACAACATAATCTGTGTTGAAAATACACTACCTTCTGCCAGACTGAGTGAGGTTCTGCTGTGTTTGCTTTCCTAGAAAGGTAACTGGTTTTACACTTCCACAGTAAGAAGGCAGTTTTTGCATGATGAGCACATTTCTGAGTTGATTCTGTATTTTAAAAGCAGTGTGTGCATTTGCACAGCTGCTAAAGCATTTGACACAGTGTTCTTACCTCTGTCCTGGGTTTTTAAGATACCTGTGGTAATGCCTGCAGCTGCACAAGTGCTCATAGGGCAGTGCTTTTCTCCTGCAGGCTTCTGTGCTCTGTAATGGCAATGACCACTGATCCAGGTTGGGGGAGGTTGGTTTTTGCTGCTGTGCACATCTTCCTGTATTTCAGTGCTCAGTGAAGCTCCCACTCACAGTAATGATTGCTCAACCGTTATCTTGTAGTAAGAAAATGCCTACAGTTAGTGGGAAGAAATTCCTGGTTCTTACTCTTAACCACTCTTGTTATCTGTTGCTAGACATGGATAAGGAGGATGCACTGATCTGTTTTGAGGAACATATCAGGGCATTGGAAAAAGAGGAGGAAGAAGAAAAACAGAAAAGTTTGCTTAGAGAAAGAAGGCGGCAGCGTAAAAATAGAGAATCTTTTCAGGTGGGTGGACTTTCTTTTTCTGTCCTAGGTGTGTTGTGTGATCAGATACTCTGGGCAGGTGTTTAATTTCTTAGGGTAGGCTGATGCATGTGTATAATGTGTCAGTGATCAGCATTGTGGCATTTTGCAAGCTGTGTAATACATCTGTTTGCCAGGAGATTGCAAGAGTAGTGGAAAGTGAGAGGAAAGAGATTTGAATGGCAAGGAAATGCAACTGGAACCTTGTAAATGGTGAAGGAAGGCAGAAAGAAATGAAATCCCAAAAACAGAATTCCAGTTATCAAGAGTATCTATCCCAGTTGTTAAGTGAAAATATGATGAGTGACTGCAAACCTCCATTTCACTTGTATTTTGTAGCTGTTTTTAGATGAACTGCACGAGCATGGGCAATTACATTCGATGTCCTCTTGGATGGAGCTGTACCCAACCATAAGCTCTGACATCAGATTCACTAACATGCTTGGTCAGCCTGGTAAGAATCTTGCCTCTTCCAGTCAGGTAGAAAGTCAGGTAAAGATCTTGGATTTGGGGCAGAATAGAGCAGGGTTATTTGTATATTTTCTAAATGTTTAAAAAAATGCAGCTCTTTTATTAGAGCTAGCTTTTGACTTATCTAGTTTTTTCATCAGGATCAACAGCACTTGATCTTTTCAAGTTCTATGTTGAAGACTTGAAAGCACGTTACCATGATGAGAAGAAGATAATAAAAGATATTTTAAAGGTGAGAGGGGAAAAATGCTCCATTATGTGGTTTCTTCTTTTAATGCCAAATCTATCACTGAGATGAACTCTTGGCTAGTGGGAGATGGGATTTCACATTGCATTAATGTCATGTGCACGAGCACTGACGTGAGAGTTCCTGACCTGCCTGATGCCAAAGGAGCAATTTTCTTACAGGATAAAGGATTTGTGGTGGAAGTGAATACTTCTTTTGAAGATTTTGTTACGGTCATCAGTTCAACTAAAAGAGCTACTACTTTAGATGCAGGAAATATCAAGCTGGCTTTCAACAGTGTAAGTATTAATGTAGAGGGATGCTGGAAACCTTGTGATATGGAATCTCTTGTAAAAGCAAGAATTGGCACTTACTGTATTGTCATATTTGAGTGATGCTGTGCTCTATCCTGATATCAGTTCTGAAATACAGATTGCAGAGGTACCTCTTTATTAAGATAAACATTTAATCTTGAGAAATTCTGTGGTGGGAATTAAGTCATGTTCTCTCATTTATACCTAGCTTTTCTCATGAGGGATGTTTTGTGTGTGTGTTTCTGTAGTTCTGGCTTGCATGAAGGATTAACTCTATTTTAGACTCTGGAACAGCAGTTGCATGCTTTAAAAATAAGTAATTGCTTAATTTTCCTGTATGCCCAAGTGACTAATAGAAAACTCTTAAAACTGAATTGTCTTTGGGCTTTCCAAAAATGGCATTAAACTGAAGCACTAGTTGTCCATTTTGCTACCTCTCAAAGGATGTTACAACTTCTCTTTGATACAGCTGCTAGAAAAGGCAGAGGCCCGTGAAAGAGAGAGGGAAAAAGAAGAAGCTCGCAAAATGAAGCGGAAAGAGTCTGCCTTCAAGAGCATGTTGAAGCAAGCCACTCCTCCAATTGAGTTGGATGCTGTCTGGGAGGATGTATGTATCATCCCTGAATTGTGAAAGTCTTCCCAAATATATTTCACAGCCTGCTGCATGCTGGTGCTGTCCTAAGTAAACCTGAGTGAGATCTCCAAGCTCTTACTGTTTCTGTTCCTATAACTTAGACCTATAAAATTTTTCCTGCCACTTCAGTAAGATTCAAAATTTCATGTGATTAACTTCATTCTGTTGAATACAATTAAAAACAAAGCCAAAAAAAACCTTAAACCCAAACAACCAACCCAAAAGCACCACCACCCCCCAAAAAAAAGTCATCACACCAAGCCCCCAAAGTTAATTTAAATGGAGATAAAGCACTCTGCTTAGTTAAAAGCCTTTAACTTTGTTCTGGTGAAGAAAACCTTTAAAAACCTTTCCTCTCAAAGCACACTTTGTATAAAAATGCATGTTTTAACAGGCTTGCCTGCCTTAAATGGCATACACAGGAAAAACCAGTCTGATTCTGTGTGCTTCCATCTGTCACAGTTTCCATGAGGGCTGTTTTGGTTGTGAAGCTGGCATAAAAAAGTTGAGCCTTCTAACAGCACAATGGCTTTTTCATCTGTTGAAGTCATGTCTTTTTTGTTGTTATTTTTAATTCTGAGTGGCTGTATTTCATATTAGTGTTTCCTTGCTGTTTTTCTGACAGATTAGAGATAGGTTTGTGAAGGAACCTGCATTTGAAGACATCACTCTGGAGTCTGAAAGAAAAAGAATATTTAAAGATTTCATGCATGTACTAGAGGTAATTATGACTTTTTTTTTTCCCCCTTAATTAGAGAATATACAAAAAAACTTTTAGTTAATTGGCTCTTGAATTGTGTGGAAAGGAAGAGAGATTTAACAGAGTTCTGCTGATCTCTGTTACAGTGGACATTGTGCATTACCTAAAAGTAAGGGATAGTAAAACCTCATCTTGAAAGTAAGGAACTGCAGAAACACTTGACAGTTATTTGATACTATTTAATACATAATTGTTCTTTTAATCTGCCTCCCTACAATAATTTTTGGATGTTAACATCAAAATTTCCTGGTTTACTTTAGAAAAATTGCTTATTGTTGTGATTTCATACAAAAGGTGGTGAAATTGCAAATAGAACTGCAGTATTTTATTCCCCACAAATCTGGGACTTTGGAAGTTCAAGAATGTACTAAGCTCTGCAGTTATACTTTTTTTTAAATGTATTTATTTTAACTGCAGCCAGTTTTTGCTGATGTGCAAGAGAGGTGATGTACTTTAGTTTAATTCTTGATTTCTGGATGGGCTGCAGTAAGAGTTAAGCTGCAGAAGTTTTGACAGGTCATTCTTGTTGAATAAAGTGCTGTTTTTTCCTAGATAATGTGAAGTTTGATTTTGCAGCACGTGCTCTTTGGGGTTTTTGTTTCATTTTCTGGAGTTTTTAAGAGTCTTTAAAATTTCAGAGTTTCACATTTGGCAAAGCAGGTACACAGTGTGTTCTAGGCCATTTTGAGCAGAAGCTTTAAACTGGAAGCATTGAAACAGGGATCCAGGTAACAGAAGCTTTTTGCATCCCTGCCTGAAGCTGTTTCCTTGCTCCTAGGTGCTTGTTATTACAACTTTATCACATAAACTCGTGGCTGTTTATGGGTTTGGACACCATAAATGAGTGATTATTTGTTTTTAACCACTGCTAACCTTTTTGGATGATGAGAACCATCAGTACAGTTTCTTGCTGTGTCCTAGAGAGAGATGATAATGTTTTCCTTCTCTTGCACTCCAGCACGAGTGTCAGCATCACCATTCAAAGAACAAGAAGCATTCTAAGAAGTCCAAAAAGCACCACAGGAAGCGGTCACGTTCTCGCTCGGTAAGGTGTCTCAGGAGGCCTTCACACAGAATCACAGGGTGTCAGGGATTAGAAGGGACCTCGAAAGCTCATCCAGTCCAACCCCCTGCTGGAGCAGGAACACCCAGATGAGTTCACACAGGAAGGCATCCAGGCGGGTCTTGAATGTCTCCAGAGAAGGAGACTCCACACCCTCCCTGGGCAGCCTGGCCCAGGGCTCTGGCACCCTCACAGCAAAGAAGTTCCTCCTCAAATCCAAGTGGAACCTCCTGTGTTCCAGCTCACACCCATTGCCCCTTGTCCTATCATTGGACACCACTGAGAAGAGCCTGGCCCCATCCTCCTGACACCCACCCTTCAGATATTGATAAACATTAATGAGGTCCCCCCTCAGCCTCCTCTTCTCCAAGCTCAAGAGCCCCAGCTCCCTCAGCCTTTCCTCATCAGGGAGATGCTCCACTCCCTTCATCACCTTGGTGGCTCTGTGCTGGACTCTCTCCAGCAGTTCCCTGTCCTTCTTGAACTGTGGGGCCCAGAACTGGACACAATATTCCAGATGTGGCCTCACCAGGGCAGAGTAGAGGGGCAGGAGAACCTCTCTGGACCTACTGACCACAGCCCTTCTAATGCACCCCAGGATGCCATTGGCCTTCCTGGCCACAAGGGCACAGTGCTGGCTCATGGCCATCCTGCTGTCCACCAGGACTCCCAGATCCCTTTCCCCTGCACTGCTCTCTAGGAGATCATTTCCTAACCTATACTGGAACCTGGGGTTGTTCCTGCCCAGGTGCAACACCCTACACTTGCCCTTATTCTATTTCATCAAGTTTTTCCCTGCCCAGCTTTCCAGCCTGTCCAGGTCTCTCTGGATGGCAGCACAGCCCTCTGCTTAAAATCTCCTTCTGTCATTGTTCACACTGCTGTTGTCTTGCTCATCATGCTGGTTCTGTGTTCCAAGGGCTCAGAGTCTGAGGATGATGATAGCCACTCCAAGAAGAAAAGGCAGCGCTCAGAATCCCGATCAGTTTCGGAGCGCTCCTCCAGTGCAGAATCGGGTATGGGATCTTGTGTGTTGGTTTTTAAATCACTGCTACTCTTTTATTGCTAGGTCTTCATCATTTTATTGATGTATTCTTGTTCCTTCCTCTGTCTGCAGAGAGAAGTTACAAGAAATCAAAAAAACACAAGAAAAAGAGCAAGAAGAGAAGACACAAGTCTGTAAGTGCAGTTAACTTTTTGAGTTGGCTCATGGGCACCTTGACATGGTTTCAATAATCCTTTTTGGGTGTCTGTAGTCATCCAGCTGCCTTTGTTATAGGGACTGGGTGAGATCAGACTGGAAGAGGGTACTGGTAACATAGTTAACTTCCTGCTAGATAAATATCTTAATATTAAGCCATTTCACACTGCTAAATTTGGGGGTTTTAACTGCAACTACACAAGCAGAGGTAAAGGGCTGTACTGGCAGCCTGGCATTTGCCATTTATCATGGTAAATCTCCATGTTTTATTGTGGAGAGCTGGGAAGAATCCCAGCCTTTTCCTTTTGCCTTATGCTGAGCATCATTCCTTTTGTCTACTTGAGTGTCAGGGCTGTGTTAGGAGCTCAAAAATACTGGGCCATTAAAAGGACCTAAAGAGCAGAAAAAGAGCTTCCACTGTACATGAGTTCAGGGCAAAAAAAATTATTATTTTTTTTTAATTTGTCCTGGGTAAAGGAAGAAACTTGGGTCTCTGAACTCACACTGGCTGTAAAACTCATCAAAACAGATGCATCTGAACTTTCTGAGCACTTAGCTGTGCCCTTCAGTGAACAGTGTTCACAAGGAGGGAAGATATTAGTTGTTATCCACTGAGTAAGATGGGCAACTGAGATTAGAAGGGCAACAGAGCTGGGGAAGGGTCTGGAGCACAAGTGTGCTGAGTTCCCGGCTGAGGGAACTGGGGGTGCTGAGCCTGGAGAAAAGGAGGCTGAGGGGAGACCTTCTGGCTCTGTCCAAGTCCCTTGGAGGAGGGTGGAGAGAGGTGGGGGTGGGTCTGTTCAACCAAGGACCAAGGGACAGGACAAGAGGAAATGGGCTCCAGTTGTGGCCAGGGCAGCTGAGATGGGATGTGAGGAAGAATTTCTGTGCTGAAAGGGTTCTGAGGCATTGGAAGGGGTTGGCCAGGGCAGTGGTGGAGTCCCCATCCCTGGAGGGATTGAAGAGTCGTGTAGACACAGAGCTGAGGGACATGGGTCAGTGGGGACTGGTCAGTGTTGGGTTCATGGTTGGACTCCATGAGCTTAAACGGCTTTTCCAGTCCAGGCCATGCTGGGATTCTGTGATGACACAAGTGCTAAAGGATTGCAACACAAACAGGGTCACATAAGTTTAGGGCTGAAATGTGGAATTAAAACACTGTTGTGACACCTGATCCCTCACAGGGTGGTTACTATCCAGGAAAAGCCCAGCAGCTCTGAATCACCCAGGTACAGCCAAGCAGCTGTGTGACAAAAACATTTCCCAGATTTCACCCTTTCCAAAGATCTTGCTGAGTGAGTGACACTGTGCACAGCAGAGATTGATCGTGTGGCATCCAGCACACCCTGTCTCTGCATGCACTGAGAGTGGTGAAAGTTCTTCTCTACTGAGCAAACAATTCAAAATCTTTTCAAATCATTTTAGCAGTGTTTTTGCATTGCTTATTTCTGCAGTGGTTCATAGGATGTGCTTAAGGAGTCACCACTTAAAGCAGTTTTTCTCATATGGTCTATACTGAAATGAAGTCAGACTTTTCCAAGTTGTGGTTCTTCTCTAAATTAAGATTTAATATCTTTAATATTAATATTGAACATTTCCCCCTTTATCTACACAGGATTCACCGGAATCAGATATTGAACGAGAAAAAGACAAGAAAGAAAGAGAGAGTGAAAAGGACAGAGCTAGACAAAGATCTGAATCAAAACATAAATCTCCCACTAAGAAACGCCCTGGAAAAGACTCTGTAAGCTTTCTGGTTTCCTTTCTTACCCATCACTCTGGGCTTTTTGTGTCAGCAGGATGCTGTAAGTGCAGCAGGCAGGCTTTAGAGGCCTGCACTGTAAATCAGGTTCTGAAGCTTTATTCATGTTCCAATTCCCTTTTTTTTTATATATATAAAATGGACCAAATGTTCAAGCAGAGCTTAATCACACAGATCCTGCGGCCTCCTTCAGTGTTCTGTTACTGATGTGTGAAATTGCTGCTTGGTTAAATGCTTTGTCCTTGCTGGTTGATGGTAAGAGGCACGTTACTGCCTGGATGGTCCTGAGGCTTGGTCCATACTGTGACAGAGCAGTGTTAGGACTAAACTGCTCTTGTTTTTAACATCCAGTTGGCCAGGTTGATCTCAAGAGAGGTGGACAGTGCAGCTGGTGGAGCATCTGAGTGACTGTGTGGCACCTCTGTTCTAAATTTTAGTAGTTCTGACACTGAAAGAAAATCTTAGTGGAACAAAACTCCCCAAGAAAGTCTTAGTGGAACAAAATCCCACAATTTTTTGTGCTTTTCAAGCTGGGGAGTCCTGTGGGAGCTGCTTGTGCCTGCAGTCCTGCTCTTTGCTGTGGTGCTTCTGTGTGTACCTTGTTTGGGAAGGGGCTTAAAAATGTGTTTTTTGAGATGCATGGAAGTGTTTGAATGAAAAACACAAACTTTTGGTTCAGCATCTTTTTAGGATCTCTGTGGGGGGAATTATTTGTCCTGCTCTGGTTATTTAGACTGTGGTGGTGGTGACAACACTCCCCACACGTTCCACCTGTTGAGAGGAGATGGGAGGGCAGATCTCTGCTTTTTACATAGTGAAGCTATCACATCTTCTTAAAATAAGCTGCTTTGGCCTCCAGCTGCCTTTGAAAAACCCAGTTACATGGTGTAACTCAGCGTCTCATATTGAGAATGAACTCACAGCATCCCAGCATGGCCTGGACTGGAAAAGCCCTTTAAGCTCATCGAGTCCAACCATGAACCCAACACTGCCCAGTCCCCACTGACCCATGTCCCTCAGCACTGTGTCTACACGACTCTTCAATCCCTCGAGGGATGGGGACTCCACCACTGCCCTGGGCAACCCCTTCCAATGCCTCAGAACCCTTTCAGCACAGAAATTCTTCCTCACATCCCATCTCAACTGCCCTGGCCACAACTGGAGCCCATTTCCTCTTGTCCTGTCCCTTGTTCCTTGGTTGAACTGACCCACCCCCACCTCTCTCCACCCTCCTGCTCACCACCACCCTTCCTTCTCTCTCTGCAGGGGAACTGGGATACTTCTGGCAGTGAGCTCAGCGAAGGGGAGTTGGAAAAACAGAGGAGGAC
The DNA here is from genome assembly GCA_907165065.1 of Caprimulgus europaeus. The sequence goes on from OU015533.1 coordinate 1,613,851, forward strand.
TCTTTTGGAACAACTGGATGAAGATCAATGAGAACATTATTTATACCAAATATGTTTACATTGTGGCATAATAAAAGAAACCAATGTCTAATTCAGGACCTGGGTCCTGCTCTCCCGAGTTCCATTGTTGAAATAACAGTGGGGTTTGATTTTTTACCACATCAATACATTCAAATACTGTTATTAACAACATCAAATCTTAGAGAATGAATGAAATTCTGAGTGTGGAGCTGAGGGCCTGCCCTGGCCCTGCCAGGCAGGACGGCTGCTCCCTGTGACAGAAGGAGGTCCAGTGCTCCCAGGACCCCGGCCACGGGCCTGGGGAAGTGTTGGCACCTTTCTAGCCAAGTGTCTCCTCACTGTGGCCCTGCCTAGAAAGGTGGTGACACTGCTTGGCCTGGCCCCTGCAGCCACATTAAATGTCTTTTTTTTTTTTTTAGAGAGACTCTTAATATAGTTTCTATGGTTTAATTTGTTTTCTGGCTTTGTTTTTGTTTTGGAAAGGGGAAGGCAAGGGAAGGGAGTGCTGAATCCATTTCTTGATCTGTACTGCAGCAAGGTGTGGGATGTTGGAAGTGCTCTTTGTGTGGCCAAGCCCCTGTCGAGCTCTGGTCTGAAACCCACGACTTTCTGGCTGAGATCTGTGTCCAAGTCCTGTCTCAGAGGGAGCTTTTATGATAAATACTCAAATCCCTGGCCCTGGGGTTGTTGGGCCCATGTCATGGTGCCAGCAGAGCCTCTCACAGCCCCCTTTTGTGTTCCTCTCAGACCCGCTCTGGCACAGCTCCGCCTGCTCATTCAGCGTTTCTCTTTCCCGTTAAGAAAATGGAAAATAATAAAAATCCAATTGTAGATGAATTTCAATGTGTTGCCTTAAGAACCTGCTGACGAATGTACCACCGCGTTCCAGCAGCAGCCTGTAGCCCCGGGCAGCCCATCGGTGGCGCTAGACCCTCACCAAGGGGGAAGGAAGAAGCTTCGGCCCCGTCTCCTCCTCCTCTTCCTCCTCCTCCTCACTCCCCTCCGGCCCCGAGGAAGGTTGTGCAGCCCTGTGCCGCGCTGAGCGGGGCTGCCCAGGCAAAAACCTCGCTGATGGGAATATTTTTGTACATTTTTATCAATTATTAAACCTTGTCTTCTAGTGTGTACTGGTGTTTATTTCTGGTTTTAAATACTCTGCACAACTTGGGTAAATGATTCTGATCTGATTGTTGGATTTAAGGAGCACATGAAGATTAATATTTAGAGTTCAGCTTCCTTTTGGGTGTGTTTTTTTTCCTAATACAGCATAAATCCCCCAGGTTCCTCCAGCTTCTGTTCTTGCTGAGGGGTTATGTGAGTCAGGCTTTGTAAGAACATGATTTGAGCTGGAAATTCAGGCATTTGAAACAGGAACTGCTGTACTGGGCAGGACTGGTGATGTGTTTTACCGAGCTGGGCCTCGCTGGATGTGCAGCACCCAGCACATCTCAGGGCTGGAGTTTCCCAACAGCGTGGCTGGGAGTTGCTCATCACCCACTGCCCATGATTTAAGGAAAAAAGACACAAGTTTGGCCAAAGAGGGTTTGTGGGCATTGTTTGTATCCAGGGGTGAGTTTCATGTCAGGATCTGGGCCGTTGCTGAAGCGCTGGCAGAGGTTTTGTCCCCAGTTTCTCCCCCGTAGCGTGTGGGATGATTTACAATGGGTTGTAACTAATCCCGGGGCTATTTGCAGTCAGATGAGACTTTAAATATTCTGCTCAACTTCTAAATCCACTTGTCCTGGGTTTCTGTTTTCACATGGAGCTGTGTTGATAACGTAGCAGGTAGCAATGCCCAGGTGTACAGCAAGCAAGGGGTTAGAGAGCCCGTGGGTCCCCGTTAATCGCGTCTCACGCGGGGTTTACGTCGCTGTAGTGCTGGGATGTGGGAAGGCAGGGAAGTAATTAAGAGAATTAAGGATGTGATGGGTCATAATGATTTGCAAACACATTAGAACATCTGTATGATATTTTATTACTGCTTTGCATTGCATAACTTGCATTAGGGAAAAAAAGCCACAAGTGTTTCTAAGTTACTTTTACTTTTCAGAGGTTTGCCTTTATTTTTCCATTAAAATTAAAATAATGTAAACGATTCTAATGGGATTCTTTTTTTTTTGGTAATTCTTATGAGTTTAAAAGGAGCCTGCTTCCAGAAGATTCCTGGCAAGGCATAATTTAGTTTTTAAGGGAAATTAGTTCAGGGTTTGGTGGTTTTTTTGCAGGTTGGTTTGGTTTTCCCCCTCTCTCTTCTCGCAGCCTTTTCCCGGTGGCCGGGCGCTGGTGCGGTGCCCGCTCAGCACGAGGAAGCACTGAGCTCTGACTCTGCCTTGCTGCCTTGACACTGAAGGGACTTTTAGGAAGCCAGGTTATTTTATTTTCAGTGTTCATGGTGTTTAAATCTGATTGTCTCTGATTTGCTCTGTTTTGCACAGCCCGGTGCAGCTCATGGTCCCGTCGGTGCCGATCCCACCGTGCAGCTCCCCGATGGCGCTGGGGGGGGGTCTGGCTGTGCCTGCTCTCACCCCACACTGAGCTGTGTTTAATTTGTTAAACACTTCTAAAAATTAACTCTGACTTTTGGCTAAAGTATGAAATTGTTCTCTTTAAGTTGAGGCCTTTTTAGTGTTGGTTGTCCAAGTATTTAGGGCACGCTGCTCACCACCGCTCACCTGCACAAAGGGGTTGGTGTCAGGTCCTCACCGTAGGACCTGCCATCCTGTGCCCATCCCCTTGGCCTCTGGCTGGCCTGGCTGTGTGTGTCACACCTTGGAGTAAACTGGTATTGCCAAGAAATGACCTGGGGAATGAGTTCAGCAGCAACACAGCGTGTTCATCGCTGGCAGCAGTGACCTGCGGGACCCCACAGCCTGGACGCAGCGTGCGATCGCTGCCGTGGGGTGTGAAAGGGCCACGGAGGGTCCCTCCCCAACTGCAGCAGCCCCAAAGGACACTTGGGAGGGAAAGGAAAAAAAACCACAACAAAAAAAAACAAAGCATAAAAGCACCAGGGTGCATTTCCAGCCACCAAAAATGTTTTTTTTTAAAAAAAAACAAAAAAAACCCCACCACGAACCCCAAAAAGAGCCCCAAAGCCCAGCCAGCTCCTGGCTTCCTGCTGGAAGCTCCAGGTGTTCACCTGCAAAATGCCACCAATTATGGAGAAAAAAGGTACAAGTGACTAAAAAAAAAACCAAACCACCCCAAAACCAAACCAAAAACCACCCCATGGCTCAGTGTGTAGTAGTGTAAATAGTTTATTTGATCTTATGCCAGGAACAGACCAGGAAAGTAACATGAACTGCTTTTATAAAACACTTCTAATATTGCTAAGAAGCAGGTCTATTACTAGAAAAATATTAAAGAGAACATGCCAGCACTCTGGTCATATGAGAATTGTTGTGTCAATTAAACAAAAAAATACCTTTGAGCTTAAGGATGTGAGAGCTCCTGCTTTTAACCATTTGCCTAACAATTTATTAAATTAATTGTCATTTTTTTTTAGAAAATGCAGATTAAAATCCTCCTGTGCCACTGCTGGTGAAGCAGGAGGCGCTGTGGCATGTTCTCTTTAGCATGGCAAGTCCACGGTGCTGGAAATGCAAGAAGGTGGCAGTTTTTTAAAGTCAACTTCCTGTAAATAGGTAAGCAGAGGTCAATGTGGTAACTTCTGAGCCCCAAACTGTCCATTTAGTTAAATATAAAAACAAAAACTATAAGTTAAAATAACATTCAGATTGTATAGCACAGGCTGATGCATTATTATTTTTTTTTTTAAACAATATTTACAATATTACCCAGAGGCTAAAGTGGGAATAAAAGAGAAGTGTAAAAACCATAAAAAAACTGCACCAATTTTGTAGCAAAATATCTGTACATTTAAAAACAGATTATCATATAACTACACATTATCCAAGGGAAAACAAAACAAAAACAAAAACAAAACAAAAACCAGGACCTTCACCAGTGGTTCACAGAAGCACAACGTAAAGAAAAAGGAATTCAGTGGTTAAATACTATACAATACATTTGTACAATTAACATATTGATGCAGTGAGGCCGGGAACGGTGGCTGAGCTGGAAGCAGAACGCAGCTGGGGTGGGACAAGAGGGATTTATTTCTCTTCGGTCCAGGTCCCCACTCCCGAGAAGATCTCGTGCCCTGGCGCCACCAACTCCGCCTCGGCGCGGCTCGGGGGTCCCGGAGCGAAGGAGCAGCCGGGGGTGCGGAGTGGTCCTCAAATGAACCTCGTGGCCCTTCCTTAAGCTTGGGAAAATGCAACCTGGAACCGACACCCCACCGGGGTTTTCTCTGCTGGGCTTCACTCTGCCAAGCAGCTGCTCCCTCGCTGGGACTCTGAACTGGATTGTCCAAGGGATCGGGTGTGGGCGCGGGGTTCTCGGTCCCACCGAGCAGGGCACGGGATGATTCTCTGGGGGAGTCACTGGACTGCAACCAACCGTCCCCAGAACCCTAATACTGATTATGGAGATGTTAATACCTTAGTGCTAATTAATAAATACACTGTTATTATTCCAAAGCTGCCTCTAGCTGGAGAGCACAGCGCGTGCCTTCGCCACCCTCCTCGGTTTGTGCATTGGCTTTTCTCCCCCCACCCCAGCACCCCCAAACCTCAGCCCCACATCTCCTACAACCTCCCTCCAGGTGAGGACTCGTCTCCCTTTGCTGTAACATCTTGAGATCGCTGAGTACCGTGGTGCTGTGGAACTGGTGTGGGGTGGGAAAGGGCACAGGTCTCTCCTGGGAGTTATTTCCCTATTCCATACAGAAAGCCCTTAAATGTCTTCCTTTAAAAAAAACCCCAAAACAACAAACAAGAAAACCCCACAAAAGCCACTAAGTGCAGCTGAAGCCAAGGTTAACCCCTCAGCAGCCAGCACAGGAATGCATTTAAAAGCAGAGCACGTCCCAGTATTACCAGTTTACAACCAGTTGGGATGCAGGTCAGGTCCACGGGAGACCAGTCACTAAACTTTTATAGAATCAAACCAAACTGAACACCTGGAAAAAAAACCCCAACACTTTTTTTTTCTTTTTTTTTTCTTTTTTTGTACATTTTGGTTAAAAATCCTGAATAATGTATTGGTGTCAAAGATACCCAATCAAATCAAGTCCTATTGCTGTGATTAATTTGAGCAGGTACTTCAGTTTCAGGCACTTGTTAAGCTACGGCTGAGTGGAGAGCCCCTCGCTGACGTTCCTACGCGGTTCCCCGATCTTGGAGCCCTTTTAGGTCAATTTTCCTGTTCCCAAGGCTGTAAATTTGAGTGGCAGAACAGAGAGTTCACAAGGACAAGGCATCACTCGAGCAAAAAAACCCCCCACCCCCCTTCCCTTCCCTTCCTTCCTCCTCTCTCCTGGCCACCTGCAGGTCTCCAGCTCACATGGTGATCTCAGCACCGTTCGCAGAGCGCAAGTTCTGGTCATCAAAGCGCCGCCGGACGCTCCTCCTCACCGCGTCGGCCCGCCGGTACGGCTGGTTTCTAAGATCTGCAGGGAGGAAAGAGCTGTTGGTAAAGATGGGGGGCAAGGCTCATCCCCCCCTCCCCGTGCACACCCACCACACACACGCACACGCAACACTAGACAAGGAAAAGTCCTGCTGGAAGCCAATCAAAGCAGCTTGTGTAGGAACAGGAGAAGGGATTTCAACCCCACGAGAGCAGAAGGCAGCGAATACTGACGTGCCCTTTGTGCTACGCACCCAAGCAGCAGGTAATACTGGTGAAACCACCTGGAGTTACGCTGTCAGGTGAGCAGGAACATCTCCCCACCCACCCCCACCTCCCCCGGGGCTGCTGGTGCTCATGAACCTCAGCCAGGAAGGCAAGGTCAACTGGAACCAGTCTGCTCCAGGTACCCCTTGGTCCTCCAGGTCATCTAGCGTGAGCTGAAGGGGGTTTCTACAGCAGGATGGAGATGTTCTGCCCCAGGGGACGGTGGTGCAAGTGTTTTGGGTACACAAGGGTGGGTCTGTGCTCCCTCCACACCCAATTATTTAAAAGAGGGGGGGGGTGCCCTGGGAAAAAGCAGCTGGGACGATGCAATTGGCTTGCAAAGCTCCAGCTGCCGTCCCACCACATCTCACCCAGCTGCAGAAACAGTGGACAACCCCCTTCATCCTCCTCCTCCTCCTCCTCCTCAGGGCCTGCCCTGCTGCTGCTGCTGCTGCTGCCGGGGAGGTGGGAGCTCGGGAAGGGAGAGGAGGGAGCACTGAGCATGCAATGGATGGAGCAATGGAGAAGGCTGGAGATGGAGGTGGAGATGGAAGCCTGTGTTACATGGGCTGTTAGGTGTGTGCCTAGGACATAACGAGCACACCTGGGACACCTGAAAACTAATCCCAGGTAAAACAACCGGCTCCTGGAAAACAAATTTGACTGGGCAAACCCTCCCTCAGAGTTCCTGGATGACTTCTGTCTTGGTTTAAATCCCAATTCCCAGACTTGGTGTACCCCAGCAGAAGGTGCCTTTGGTTGAGGCTGCCCCTCTCCCACCTCCATGCTCCCAGCTGCTGGTTGTCCACCTCTCCCGTCCCGTTTGGTGGCCGTAGCAGGACTGAGATGGGGACAGCAGGATATCCCAGGAACTACGGGGCTGAAACAACCCAGGGACCAGACTGCCTGTCTTGGGCCAAACTTGGGAGAGAAAGGGCCAAAAGGGAGAGGGTGAAGATGGTCACCAGCCTGGCCTGGGCTCCCCAACACCACAGAGGGTGCCAATAAATGGTCTGAGTCTCCACTGGCCTTTAGGCTCTCACCAGTATTACACTTAGCCACATCTACCCCCAGGCTGCCTGGCATACAGAGAGAGGAGGAAGCTAAGTAAAAAGTGATGCTTGCCAGCTCTGTGTATCCTCCACCACCGGTGTGCTAGAAGAAATCCTTACCCTCGAGTGAACATTTGGAAATTTAGTGATATTATTCTTCTTTAGGGCTAAACAGAAAACAAAACAAAACAAAACAAAAACAAAAACAAAAAGACAAAATGATGGTTAAGTAAAAAAATGGGATGGAAAATGAAAAGCAAGTCAACTCAGTGTTCCAAACTCCCAGGCACGTTAGCCACCAGAGCCAGAGGGGTAAGGGCAAGGCTAGGAGAGGAGGTTAGACACGGAAAGGACAGCAGGGCCACCCCCACCTCTCGCTAACCAAACTCCAAGCTGCTTTGAAGATTGGCTCCAGGAAGAGAAGACAGCAATTAACTCGAGAGAGCAAATGACCGCCGGGCTGATCATCGATTGCCATTTTATTAGAAGCATTTGTGACAATACACATCACCAAAGGGAACACTGTTGTCTTCTTAAGCCCTCGAGTCCTTAATGCAAGACAACAGTGTCGCGGACATGCCGGGTTAAACACACCCTTCTCACGCTACAGCACACGGGGCACGTGGCTCAGTTCCATGTCAAGCTCTTCACTGTCACAATTTTGGTGGCTCCACCATGTAGCTGAGCATCTCCCCAGCTCTGCTCCTCCCCTCTCCCCCTTGGTTCAGGCGTCGCTGCCGCTACCGAGCCCAACCCCGGCACCGCACAAAGTCCAAGTGAACTGGAACCGGTTTCTGCCCAGCAAACACCTCTGGGTTTATTGAGAGCAAGTTGGCATGGAACTGAAAAGAGTTAAATATGGGTGTGATTGAATGAGAAGAGATTTCATCCCGTATCTCACATGCAGACAAACATGCAGGTGCTGGTTAAAGAGCCCAAACCCGAAGCGCTCCTCGCAGAGGACACAGGTTACCACAGCCAACCCTTCCCAGCCAGGAGACCCCCAAGAAAGCCCCGTGGCTTCATGCAGCCCCTAATTCTGCTCAGGCATTCAGCTGATGTGTCACATGCACTTTACAGAGGTAGATGGGCACAGAGAGAGAGATCCACCGGCCAGAAGAAGAGATGACATAGAAAAGCCAAGTGAGCTGTCACTTTTGGACCACGTTTGACCTCCTCAGTCTTGTGAACCGTTAAGAAACCGGCACCAAATCTGCCGTGACTTCCACCACTTGCTGTTCTATGGCAGGAGGGTGAGAGATGCCTTTGGAACGTCAGGATGGCCAAAAAGCATCGAGCTCAAGAAGTGGATGGGATGGAATAACAAAGTTATGGAGACACACAGGAGCATGCAACGGAGGTGACACAAATACAGCTGCAGGTGGACGCTGGACATGACTGTACACTCAACATTCACATGGTCCTGGGCTGAGATCCGTACAGACGGAGAAGTGGCATAAAAAAAAACATCTACAGCAACCTTTCTTTTTTCTAAGAGCATCAGATGTGAAAGAGGAATAGTTTAGTAATGGAATTCCTCAGTGAGAACAGGTTCGCAGAAGAACCGAGAGCCCCGCTTGGCGGTTCGAGCGGTAAAGGGCACAGTCTTCAGCGCTGCATGGGAATAACAGACAGCCAAACAGACAAACAGCCGTCAGAAGCCGATCTAGAGCATTAGTGCAGTGTTAGAGCTCTGCCACCGACGCCCAGGGACGCTTTGAACTCTTCCAAGCAGCTGTCTAACCGGGCTGCAGCTCCCCAGGCTTTGGCAACAAGGTCGCTGTCAGGCTGCACAGCAGTGCTGCTTATTTTCCAGCAGTTATTTGATATTCTGAGAGACTATTGCTAGTAGGGTGTGTTGTTAGACAGTGCTCTGCTGTGGATCAGCAGGGCTTTCCTGTCCCTCTAATGAATCAGAAAACCATGGAATGGTTTGGGTTGGAAGGGACCTCAAAGCTCATCCAGTCCCAACCCCCTGCCAGCAGCAGGGACACCTTCCACTAGACCAGGTTGCTCAAAGCCTCATCCAACCTGGCCCAGAACACTTCCAGGGAGGAGCAGCCACAGCTTCTCTGGACAAACTGGGACAGGGTCTCACCACCCTCACACCAAAGAATTTCTTCCTCACATCTCAGCTCCATCTCCCCTCTGCCAGTTTAAACGAGGCACTATCCAATTTAAAACAACACTTTTCATCATTTCCATCTCACGGGTCGTATTCAAGTGACCTTGGCCCTACCTGACTTTCTGTACCTAACCTTTGTTCTCACATGGCTTGAGACCCTCAGAAACACCCCTGGGATGGAAATAGTGGGCACAAGACCGTAGGAAGTGTTTCATCTGAGCCTGGCACTCCCTCCACTGCACTGCCTTTTGCCTGTGAATGGTCTTCTGCCACACAATCTGTTGCTCCCACAGAGCAGCAGAACCACTTTACCAGTTAAACAAGCATCCAGGAGTCAGAAGGAGTTGTAAAAGCAGTCACAGATTAGATATTACAGTGACTCTGCCCTTTAAATAAAGGATTTTATCTTAGGAAGCTATTAATGAAGGTTAAAAAGAGTTGTGAAAGCTTCAAGAGCTTCAATCCTCTCATCTAGTTGGGCAAAAATCCTTAGTGAGCAGTGAAACAGCTCTGCTGCCCTCCTGCAGGAAAAACTCCTGTGGAAACCCTTCAGGAGCAGCAGCCAGGGAAATCCTGCCCAAAGAGCTTTTGGTTTTTTTTTTGAGTTTCTGTGCAATGAAAACAAATTACTGTAAAGTTATCCAAGTGTTAAAAATCAGGTCCCTTCCACACCAGAGGTGAAGGACGTGCAGGAAAATCAAAGTGCTGCAACCAGAGCAGCTGTGGAGATTAAAAATGATTCGACTCTGGAGCAAAATGCAGTTTAGAGGGCGGCTCTTTTTATCAGCAAATATTTGCACCAGAATCCTGACTGTGCCTGGCTGTGACAGCAGGTTCTGCCCCTCTCCCTGCAGCCCAGACTTTGCCTATCCATCTGAGAAGCAGCAAAACCAGAAGCAGTTTGAGGTCAGCAATCATTCAGGTGTGACTGAACGATTTGCTGTAACTGTGCAATAAGGGGGTGCAATTACTGTTAGTACATTTTAATTAAAATATAGGCTCTTAATAATGTTAAACATCTGTCATTCATTCCATTTCTGGGGGAAAAAAAGCGCTTTCTGGGAAAGATCTGCACAGCATGCAGAGCATCTGCTGAGATCAGGCATGGAGGTGGCTGCTCTAAAGATCAGAGAACAAGTTTGTCCCCACATGCTGACAGGAAAGAACTAAGGCACCGAGCGCGTGGCCGCGGTGTGCACCGCCAGCAGGCACGGACAGCCGGGCCACTGGGGTCTGTTATCCACTATTAGCACAAGCTTCTATTAAATAGAGGTTCTATATAAACAATGCCTTAAGCTGTGCTCCAGGAACACTTGTTTTGAGAAGGAAACTGAGCCCTTACAAGAGCTATGTGAGGCAGAGACACGTTCCTAGCGTACCTGTTATGATGTCTTCGATAGCACCGTCCTTCCCCTCGTACACGTGCCTGTTGTCCTTCACCTGCCGCCGCCTGAGCTCTGCGATCAGCTCCTGCTGCTGTCTCTTGGTTTTATGTGAAGGAGACTGAAAGCAAAGAAGAGGTTTGTCAGGCCTGACCTCCAGTGATCCTGTTTCTCTGTTCCTGAGCGTAAAACACCAGGTGATCCCACTGGTAGCAACTGGCCAACAGCAACTGCCAGTTTCCTGCCCCACTGTGCAAGACTGAGTGTCCTGGTTTTGCTGGGACAGAGTTAATTGTCTTCTCAGCAGCTAGAACAGCGCTGTGCTCTGGTTCCAGTGTGAGATTTGTTATGAGAAGAATGTTGATAACACACTGATGTTTTTAGTGGCTGCTGGAAGTCCAAGGACTTTGTGTTTTGCTGATCTGCAAGTGCAAAGGACTGGGAGGGGGGAAGCACAGTAATTAGCAAACCCCAAACTGTCACTTGGCTCTGCCAATGAGATATTCCATCTTCTGTCCCCCATGGGCAGGACATGACCCAGGGCTGAGCAGAAAGCTGGGGATTCTCTTGGGGATCACTCAGGCTCTGTCTCTCCTGGGATTCTGGTTTCATGGTTGGGGTTCCTTTTTGCTCCTCTGGGATCACTGTCAGCAGGTGGTGAGCAATTGGACTGGGCATCACTCACTTATAGATATAATTATACATAGTTGTTCTCATTATTATAATAATTATTATTTTAATTTTCTTTTACTCCAATTATTTAATTGTTCTTCTCTCACTCTACGAGTGTCCTCACTTTTACCCCCCCAATTCTCTCCCCTGTCCCCTGGGTGGGTGCGAGCGGCTGTGTGGTGTTTGGCTGCCAGCCAAGTTAATCCACCACACCAGGAGAGCACACGCGTGTGTTTAGCTCACGTCCCATGGAGAGGACAGGCAGAGCCACGAGTTAACCTGGCTGCCAGGTAATCTACTCCCAAACCTTCTCATGGCTTGGAACTGCAGCTCCAAGCTCTTCCCCCTGAAAAGCATTAGGAGAAGAAGGAGAAGAAGCTTTCCTTCCCAGGGAAAAAGCTTTGCTGGGATGAAAGATCCCAACTCCAGCTGTGGGAAGCAGCACCAGCCAACAAAGGGGTTGTTTTAGAGCCATGGGAACTCCCTCGAGGAAATCAACAGTGTTACCTCAGAAAAACAGAACGTGTCAGGAAAACTGGTACAAACTGGTAACACAGGGCTCAGTCCTGCTGCTGTGCTCGGACAGGGAAGGGCCTGGGGACGCTGGTGCCCAGTGATGGGAGGCTCTGCACACTGAACACCAACCAGGATGGAACAGACACAAAGCCAGAGCAGGACAAAGGGCAGCTCAGGGCAATGCAGACGGGATGACTTCCCATTTATTCAGTTTTTCTTAATTTTGCAGACTCGAAAGCAGCAGAACCAGAGCCTCGTATTCTTTTAGCTTATTTTGGTTCTCTCCTCATAAGGAGAAAACTTCCAGCACCTCTATTTAGTGGCAACTGTAAGTTGGGCACCTGAAGTTCTTACACAGAGCTGAGGTCTCTGAACTATCAGGAAAAACACACGGATGGGACCTGTTCACCTATCTCATACCTTTTGGTCCTGTTGCTCCATCAATGCTTCTTGCTCCATAAGTTTTTCCATTAAGGCCTGTTCCTGCTTTTTTCTCAACTCATTCTCTTCTTCTGCTTGCTGTTTAACACAAAAAAGCAGAGGTTACAGCTTCCAGTTGTGATGGGGAACCAAAATATCACCAATGAGTAACACAACCCCTTGCTACCACGGGGCTTTCCAAGGAAGGAGTCACTCAGCTGCCTCTGAACACAGTCTGAAAAAGCTGGGCTGGGAGGGACCTTCCTAGGTTGTACAGCCCATCCTCTCCCAGGCCCACATGACATCTATTCAGGGCTGAAGGTGTGCAGCTGCCCAGACATTCAAGTTCTGAGGATTCCTCCACGGTCTGAGCGAGCTGTGTTGTCTTTCAACCCTGAAAATAACCCCAAAAATAACTATTTGTGCTGCTGGGCTGTCGGGGATGGCTCACGTTGTGTCAAAGCTGTGGCTGCTCCTCCCTGGAAGTGTTCTCGGCCAGGTTGGATGAGGCTTTGAGCAACCTGGTCTAGTGGAAGGTGTCCCTGCTGCTGGCAGGGGGGGTGGGACTGGATGAGCTTTAAGGTCCCTCCCAACCCCAACCAGTCTGAGATTCTGTGGCTCTCTGAAAGCCAGAGGGAGCCACAGCTGCTTTGTTGGGAGCCCCGAGTCGTGCAGGTACCAGAGCAGGTTCAGAAGGACAGAGGAGAAGAGAAGGATGCTCCTGTTTACCTTGTAGGCCTTCACAAACCGGACAAACACTGGGAAAAAGACCGAAGGGGGGGTCGTCTTGGGATTCTCCCCAAAGTACTTCACAGCATCATCAAAGGCATCCTGCAAAACACACCCAGTTACTGCGCCACGCACTTCAAGATGAACTCTCCATCCACTGCTGCAGCATCTGGTGTAAAGGGTCTGGATTTCCTCTGCATGTGACACCCTTGGCTCAGACCAGCACATCTACATCCAGCACATCTACATCCAGCACTGGACCTTGGGAACAAACCCACAACATGGGCTGCACCCAGAGCAGCGTGGGCAGCAGGGCCAGGGAGGGGATTCTGCCCCTCGGCTCCACTCTCCTGAGACCCCCCCTGCAGTGCTGCCTCCAGTGCTGGGGCCACCAACAGCACAAGGACATGAAGCTACTGGAGCCAGCCCAGAGGAGGCCACGAGGATGATGCCAGGGCTGGAGCAGCTCTGCTGTGAGGACAGGCTGGGAGAGTTGGGGCTGTTCAGCCTGGAGAAGAGAAGGCTCCAGGGAGACCTTCCAGTGGCCTCCCAGTACCTGAAGGGGCTCCAGGAAGGCTGGGGAGGGACTTTGGCCAAGGGCAGGGAGTGACAGGCCAAGGGGTGATGGCTTGAAAGTGCCAGAGGGGAGATGGAGATGAGATGTGAGGAAGAAATTCTTGTCTGTGAGGGTGGTGAGACCCTGGCCCAGGTTGGCCAGAGAAGCTGTGGCTGCTCCTCCCTGGAAGTGTTCTCGGCCAGGTTGGATGAGGCTTTGAGCAACCTGGTCTAGTGGAAGGTGTCCCTGCTGCTGGCAGAGGGGTTGGGACTGGATGAGCTGTAAGGTTCCTTCCAACCCAGACCATTTTATGGCTCTATGAATCTTGCTGCACCTTCTCCTCCCCGCTGTGTATGTAAAGCCCGTTCCCCGCAGTGCCAGGCCGCTATCCCCCGTGCCACTCACACCCCCTTGTGAAATACCTGGGCTATTTTGGCATCATCCTGCAGTTTCTTTAGCTTCCCTTCGTTGTTCTGAATGAACTCCTTCAGCATCGTGTTGTGGTCATGCATGGTGTACTCACGCTTGGTCAGATCCAGGCCTCTCTGCAGCTCCTTCACGTCCAAGAGGACATTTTCAAGAGACACTAAGAAATAAAACAAAAAAACCACTGCATCACTGCTGCTCCACAAGCACCTGAACCTGCAGCTGGAACAATTCCCCACCGAGAAGAGCCCCCCCAGCCCATGCACAGTGTGAAGTCCCTCGCACGGCGTGCGTGCCACCACGGCTCACGAGGCACAGGAGGGTGATGATACCTGCAGCAGCCTTCTCCACGTAGTGAAGCTCATTGTAAAAGAGGGAAACGTGCTGGTACTTCTCCTTGACCACATTTGAGATGTAGTGCAGCAGGGTCTGCTTTCGGTCTGTGGACTTTGTTTCCAGGAGCTGGGGGAGAGAAGGCAAGGAGAGAACTGCTGGGTGGAGGTGCAGCAGGTCCCAAGCCAAGTGACTCAACCAGTGCTCGCCCTTCCCTGGTGCTTCTCCAGCTGATAGGGGTGGATGGAAAAGCTCATTTAAGTGTTTAGCAAGTGGTTTTCAAGCTGTGGGCTGCAGAGCTTCTAAAGACACGTGCCTTCTCCTAAGCAGCCCCCCAAAACAATGATAAGTAAACTCATACCAGCTGGCAGGGAGCACCTTCTCCACTGCCACCTTCTGCTTTCACCAGCTGGAATGCACCAACCGAGTCCCCCAGCAGCCACACACCATGTACACAAGATACATTCCCACCTGGGCCCACGAGGCACCTCTGGTTTACTCACCAGGTCTAAACTCTGGAGTTTAAATCCATAGACAGCTCCTCGTTTACTGCTGTTCATGTAGTTTCCAAGAGCCAAGATTATCTGCCAGGATGAAACACAGCAGAGAGTGAACTGCCAGGACAAATGCACGATGCTCTAGAAACCTCTGGAAGGAGAGCTGGTGTGTCAGCATCCAGGGATGGTTCCAGGACAGGGCAGGAGATGCACCAGTGAGTGATGGAGCTATTGCTCTCTTCAACTCCCTGCAAGGAGGGTGCAGAGAGGTGGAGGTGGGTCTGTTCAAGCAAGGACCAAGGGACAGGACAAGAGGAAATGGGCTCCAGTTGTGGCCAGGGCAGTTGAGATGGGATGTGAGGAAGAATTTCTTTGCTGAAAGGGTTCTGAGGCATTGGAAGGGGTTGCCCAGGGCAGTGGTGGAGTCCCCATCCCTGGAGGGATTGAAGAGTTGTGTAGACACAGTGCTGAGGGACATGGGTTAGTGGGGACTGGTCAGTGTTGGGTTCATGGTTGGACTCCATGAGCTTAAAGGTCTTTTCCAGTCAAGGTAATTGGGATTCTGGGATGCTATGGAAGGTATCTAAAATCAGACCTACCTCCAGTATTTTCTTAAGCTTTTGGGATGACTTTATGGAGACAGATGCAGCTATTATTGCGTGAAGTTGCTGCAGTCAAACACAGGAAGAGCTTTGGTTAATGCATGTCCAACCCAAGAGTGAAATTAACATCAAAACACACACATTCTGTAAAAAACAATCTCTTCTTTTTCATTCATACCATGAGCCCTAAAGTGAAAGTTGTCCTGCCCTGACACATCAGGATTCCCAATAACTCATTGGCACTGCAGCATCACCACACTCAGATGTGGCTGGGTAGAAGCCTATTTCAATCCTTGTAACTGTGAAAGACTCATCAGGCTGACCAGGACACGCTTCAAAGGGCCCCAGACCAGCACTGATCATCACCTTCCCTGATGATACAAACCATTAGAATTTCATGGAAACCAGTTTTAAGCTTCTACAGGTTAAAGGAACAGGATGGTGTGGAGCAGCCCAGGCTACGAGCTGCCACACAAACAGCCCCTGGGATGTGGAGTCAGCGACAGATGAAAATCCAGCTAGAAAATCACTTTTTCAGTGGTGATTTGTGCTGGATTTGTGCGTGGGTTTGCCCTTGGCCTTGCTGAACTCCATGAGGTTTGCATGATCCCACCTCTCCAGCCTGTCCAGCACCCTCTGGATGCCATCCTGTCCCTCCAGCTTGTTGACCGAACCGACACAGATCAGTCTCACTGGCAAAGAGGCTGCACTCGAACCCACTGTTTCTCCTTCCGACCCCATGAAGGTCACCATCACACCATGACACTCAAACTATCTCTGTGTCTTAGAAAAATTAGGATCTTTAACTTTCACTGACTGCCTGGGCAATGCTCCTCACAAGCTGACTCATGCCACAGAGCACAGCTCTTGGGGGAGGCTGAACCCCACCAGGAAGCCCCGATCCCCCCACAGCCCAGGTGTCCCCAGGGGTCGGCACTCACTGGGGTCAGCATCTGGATGCTTTCTGCAAAGTTGCCTATAAAAGCCATGATGGTCATCTTCTGCATGAGCCTCTCGATCTTGCTGAACTGCATCATGAAGCGGTCCTCGTCGGAGAGGTTCTCGATGGGTTTCCGCTCCCGCTCGTAGAGCCGCAGCACCTTCACTTCGTTCTCCGTGGGCAGGAACCGCATCAGGCATTCAACAAAATCCACTGGCAACGTCTTCAGGTCAAACCTGCGTGACAGCAAACCAGGAAAAGTGGTGTGACAATGAGGTTCTACATACAATGATGGAAAATCCATCCCAGGTTGGATGAGGCTTTGAGCAACCTGGTCTAGTGGAAGGTGTCCCTGCTGCTGGCAGGGGGTTGGGACTGGATAAGCTTTAAGGTCCTTCCCAACCCAAACCAGTCTGGGATTCTATGAGAACAGAAGGGAGAAAGCTGCCATGACCTCTGCTTCCTACACACGAGCCTGACTCAGTAACGCCATGAGAAACTAAGAAGATGCTCTGAAGTGACTCCTGCTCTGGGCTGGGCTGGGGGGCACAGTCCTGCACGTGAAGATGTGAAGAAGGTTACTGTGGTGATGTGAACAGTGCTGCTGGGCACCTTGCTTCTGCTTCCAGAGATGTGGACATTGCCCCCACCCCTCCATGGCCACACCCCATTTTTAGCAGAGAAGATAGGTGGGGACAAGTAAAGAACAGTTTTATATAACTGGGACAAAGCCCTGTGAAACCCAACCACTGAACCTGCCTCAATCAGAATCAGGGAGTGGTCTGGGTTGGAAGGGACCTCAAAGCTCATCCAGTCCCAACCCCCCTGCCAGCAGCAGGGACACCTTCCACTAGACCAGGTTGCTCAGAGCCTCATCCAACCTGGCCCAGAACACTTCCAGGGAGGAGCAGCCACAGCTTCTCTGGCCAACCTGGGACAGGGTCTCACCACCCTCACAGACAAGAATTTCTTCCTCACATCTCATCTCCATCTCCCCTCTGGCACTTTCAAGCCATCACCCCTTGTTCTCTCACTCCCTGCCCTTGGCCAAAGTCCCTCCCCACCTTCCTGGAGCCCCTTCAGGTACTGGGAGGCCACTAGAAGGTCTCCCTGGAGCTTTCTCTTCTCCAGGCTGAACAGCCCCAACACCCAGGACACGGTTATTGGCTCTGTGCTGCCAGCGCACGGTGCCGGCTCATGTGGAGCTTCTCCTCCCCCAGCACCCCAAGTCCTTCTCCTCAGGGCTGCTCTCCATCCACTCTCCACCCAGCCTGGATTTGTGCTTGGGTTTGCCCTTGGCCTTGCTGAACTCCATGAGGTTTGCATGATCCCACTTCTCCAGCCTATCCAGGACCCTCTGGATGCCATCCTGTCCCTCCAGCGTGTTGACCAAACCGACACAGATCAGTCTCATTGGCAAAGAGGCTGCACTCGATCCCACTGTCCGTGTCACCGACAAAGAGCAGCAGCAGGTTTGGGTCACGCTCCTCACCAGCCCAAAGGTCACATTGCACACCCAAATTTTGAAGATAAGGATTATTTAAGGGAAAACTGGCTGCTGTTCTGACCCGGGTACGGTGCCAAGTGCTCTGGATGGATTCGGGACCAGCCGAGCCCCTCGCTGCGCTCCTGGGCGGGTTCTGCCACCTACCTCGGGCATCACATCGGGGTTTGGCACTGCCTGGGGCCATGACATAAACCCAACTCTAGGCAAAACCCTTCCAGTGCACTTGGACTAAGCTCCTGCTTGATGGAGCAAACTCAAACAGTCGCCTCTTCCCGATATTCCGGCTTCTGAGTGTTCATTGTGACAGAAAATGCCGTGTAAACGCAACGAGCAGCGCAGCACGCAGTGGCAGACCCTGACATACCTGAATTAGCTGCTTTAATAATGAAAGAAGTGCTAATTTGTTAAGCCTAAAGAGTGACACAGCGACATAAAACTGCGAGTTTCTTAGTTTAGTTCAAGGAAATCCGATTTCTGGGAATTCAGGATGGTTCCATCCTTACTCCTGGATTTTTTCCAGATGCAAAAACGTTTACATCTACTGCCAGTTCGAAACCACCCCCTGACCAGAAGCCACAGTCAGCTTGACACACGGTTTCTGTGCTGACAAGTGTTTTACTCACACGTGGATAGCTTTGCATATCTCATCCGCTGTCTTGCCAGCCTTCCTTAACGTAATGGCGAGGTTTTTGGCCCTGTTGGCATCCAGTAACGTGACTTTGTTTGACCCCTTCTGAGTTATCTTTTGCTTGCTTGAAGTAAGATCAATGGCTGGACCTTGGGCTTTGGTTTTGAATATTTCTTCAAATTCATCCACATTTAAATCCTAAAAAGGAAAGAAAATGATTTAACCTTCCCACAGAGAACACTAAAAGCCGTGCTGGCTAATCCTGTGCCAGAACTGCAGTGAGAGCCTCGCTCAGCAGAGCACTTCCACCAGGGGCTCTCACAAACCCACACTCTGGAGTTAGCCATCAGGAATTCTGGCCTCTACCCCCAACAGCCCCACACACGTTCAAAAATTCAGGAAAACATCCATGGGAGCACTCAGGCTTTGTCCAGCTTTGTGCCTCTTTAGGTCACGGGGAGGAGGTACGATCCCCATGTGCTCACCTCTGCTCGCTGCTGCTTTAGGGTCCCTTCCACCCACCCCAGCCCAACTCCTCCTGACCAGACCCACAGCTTTAGGCTGGGAAAAATGCACCTTCCTCATCTTGGCTGATGTGTTTCAAACAAAAACACACAGCAGGAATCCAGCCTTTACAGTGGATACTACCAGCCACCACCCCTAATTCTCAATCAAGGTGCTCACGCTGACCTCACACCCTTCGTACTGGGCACCAGGGGCCACTGGATGTGTTGGATGTGAGGAAGAATTTCTTTGCTGAAAGGGTTCTGAGGCATTGGAAGGGGTTGCCCAGGGCAGTGGTGGAGTCCCCATCCCTGGAGGGATTGAAGAGTGGTGTAGACACAGTGCTGAGGGACATGGGTCAGTGGGGACTGATCAGTGTTGGGTTCATGGTTGGACTCCATGAGCTTAAAGGACTTTTCCCATCCAGGCCATGCTGGGATGATCTGTTTGCCAAAATAACTGCTGTGATCTGTCCCTGCAGAGATTAAAATTTCCTTGTGCTATGGACAGAAGTAGGAGGCAGAAGAGATGAAGCAGCACTCGTACCTCCAGGATCCTTTCATCATCGATTTCGTTGAAGACTGTCCCGTTGATCTGGTTGGGTTTCAGGGCGACCCAGTTGAAGACCGGCATGCGGAACTTGGTTTTGATCGGCTTCTTGATTTTCACAGCTACAGACAGCAAAGGAGAAGAAATGACAAAATTCCCCAGCTGCTGACAAACACCCCGAGTGCCCAGACTGCAGCTTTCGAGCCAGCATTTCAGCACTGGAGGAAGAACTGGCCAGAGCTAAACCATCACCCTGGAAAGCCTGGAAAGATCTCACTGCCTCGACAGGGACAGAGCTTCCATCCAGCCCCTCAGCCTCTGCAGAGCCAGCCTGAACGCCAGGGGCTGGGAAAACCTCACTGAAGGAAATGTGTTATTACTTTCTTACCACGGGTTGTCTGGATTGATTTAAAAGCCCAGGCTATTTTTAAACACTTCAGAAAATGAAGAGAGAGGTCGAATTTAACCCCATCGTGCTGGCTGCAGAGCCCACCCAGGTGTGAGCTGATGCACAGCCATGCACAGCTGATCTGTGACCCGTGTCACAAAGCTCAACTGGGGGAGGAGAAGCTCAACATGAGGCAGCAACGTGTGTTCACAGCCCTGAGGCCAAGAACCGTGTCCTGGGCTGCACCCAGAGCAGCGTGGGCAGCAGGGCCAGGGAGGGGATTCTGCCCCTCTGCTCCGCTCTCCTGACACCCCCCCTGCAGTGCTGCCTCCAGTGCTGGGGCCACCAACAGCACAAGGACATGGAGCTACTGGAGCCAGTGCAGAGGAGGCCACGAGGATGATGCCAGGGCTGGAGCAGCTCTGCTGGGAGGACAGGCTGAGAGCGTTGGGGCTGTTCAACCTGGAGAAGAGAAGGCTCCGGGGAAACCTTCTAGTGGCCTCCCAGTACCTGAA
The DNA here is from genome assembly GCA_907165065.1 of Caprimulgus europaeus. Next base: position 1,633,952 of record OU015533.1, read on the forward strand.
GGGGCTCCAGAAAGGCTGGGGAGGGACTTTGGACAAGGGCAGAGAGTGACAGAACAAGGGGTGATGGCTTGAAAGTGGCAGAGGGGAGATGGAGATGAGATGTGAGGAAGAAATTCTTGGCTGTGAGGGTGGTGAGACCCTGGCCCAGGTTGGCCAGAGAAGCTGTGGCTGCTCCTCCCTGGAAGTGTTCTCGGCCAGGCTGGATGAGGCTTTGAGCAACCTGGTCTAGTGGAAGGTGTCCCTGCTGCTGGCAGGGGGGTTGGGACTGGATGAGCTTTAAGGTCCCTCCCAACCCAAACCAGTCCATGATTCAATCAACAGGTGACAAGAAGCCAAAAAGCCCTTTTCCCCAGTTTCTGGTACAGGGAGCAGCCCCCCCCACTGCCACCTGCAGCACACGTGAGCTTTAACGTGGTTGATAGAACAGGTCTGATCTTCCTGCACTGTGCAGAACCAGTAAACAATCTAGGAACTTACACAGAGAAGCTATAAGAATGAAGACTGACTATGATCATTAATCTGGGAACAGAGTACAAAAAAGCCACGTTGGAGCAAGGAAAATAACACTTTTCTGTCCCTCTCCTAAGAGGTCTGGAAGGTACGTGACTGATTTCTGTAACTCAGTTCTCATTTCTTTATATCTTGATGGAAACATAAAGTTGTTAGTTGCTACAAAATCAGGATGTCCATTAAATTGATCCATCAACGTTTTGCTCCCAAATTACTTTGAAAATAAACTTATTTTTCCAAGCTGCAAACATTAACCCTCTCGGTTTCAGAAGATGGCCAGGTCCCAGGTACCAAAGCACTTGAGCAAATAATTCTTTTCCTTTTCCCTAACGATTCTGTAGGTTAATGATTGGACTCAATGATCTTAAAGGTCTTTCCCAGTCGAGGTGAGTCTCTATGCTTGTGCCAGGATGGAGATGCCCCACTCCAGGGGACAGTCCCACTGTGCACTGGAGCTGGGTGAATGCTGAAAACATTTCTCTGGCTTTGTCATTCTGGTTTTAGAACAAGAATCAAGTTGTGTGACCATGTCCCTTTCATGCTCATGCTCATTTTGCAGGGGCATTGCAAAGAATAAATTACTGGCAAGAGTATTTGCTTGAAACAAAGAACTGTGAGTGAGTAACAGGGAACGTACACAATATTCAGCTGTGGATTTTGAGAATTATTTTCATCCAACTGGAAGACATGAACACACATGATCAACTTCTGCTCATCAAAAGTAAACAGTTTTACTCTCTGCTTAATTAATGTGGTTATTTCTAAATAATTCCTAATTTTATTTTTTTTTAAATAGCTTTTTTCCATTTCAAATACCCATAAAAAACCACATTTTCCACTTGTGCATACATTAGACTAGATTATTAACTGCTCCTGGGTTATTTCAGGACAGGGAAGGAAGCTAACAGCCTCGTGGGCCAGTTCTTGATGCTGCTAATCAAAAATCTCTTACATTTTCCCTTCCTCCTTCATTGCAGAGCCCTGGCAAGGTGAAGTTTCTGGGGAGTCCTGTCGGCACTGGGGACCAGACCCTGCAGAGGGGACCCACAGCCGGTGAAACCTGCCACAGCTCCACACCCCTTGGGAAAAGCTGATCCTTGTCATGACCAGATTGAGTGTGGCTCAAAAAAACCCTCACATGTCTTAATTACTTGCTGAAGTGCTTTGCTGATTGGCAGCATCCCCAAAGCTGCTGCATGTGCCAGCTCCAGCTCCGGCCAGCAAACCCCTGCGCCAGGCTCCCCACCACCTCCCCAGCGCCCACGCGAGCCCACGGGCACACACACAGGGACAGCACAGAGGGAACGTGGAGAGGGAGGTAAATACTTAGCAGAAAGCAACCTACAGAAGAGCTTGATTGGCCCATCTTACCAGGAAGCAGAAAGAACAGAGAAAAAATACGTTAGTAATAGTCAGAAGAGCAAAATTTGTTATTTCACTGATTTCCCTCTGATCTAGAAGGTTCCTGCCTTGAGAAATGCTCCTCTCTGCACAGCCATGGCATCAGGAAAAGCTAATCTCCCTCTCCTTCCCTCTCCTAACCCACTGGAGAACTCAACATCCATCCCACCTGCCTTTGGGTACCTGAGCCAAGCGTGGAGCTCGGCGGCGGGGACTCGCCCCTGCCCTCGGTGCCGTGTGTGGCAGCAGCGTTTGCCCCGCTCCTCCCGTCCCCAGTGAATAGGGCACAGACGTGGGGTCAGGGCACGGGGTCAGGGCACTGCCATGAGACCCCCCACCCGCTCTGCCCACCCCTCAGGGAGGGATCAGCCCCAAACCTCAGCTGTGTCACGCCTTTTGTGCTTTCCTTTATTTATAATCCACCCCCAGACCCTCCAGTTCTGTTTTTCACTTCCAGAGGAAACTTTAAAGGCTGGAATATTTAATCAGTTCTCAAAAAAAAAGCCATTAATCAGAGCTCCTCAGTCTCCTCCTGCTCTCACATCGTGCTCCTGAGATTTCCTGGGGGGAAGCGGCGCGATACCAATTAGCATTTACTTGCTTGGCAGATGTCAGAGAATGCATAAAAACAAGATTAAAGACAGTCAAGAAATTTTTCTTCCTTCCAAAAAAATTACAAAAAGGTTGCCTGGGTTTTTTGAGTTTTTTTTTTCACAGCTATTTCTTCCAGAAGAATTCAAACCCATGAAGTTTTGTGTTTCTTTGCAAACCATTCTTTTTGCTGAAAGCTGAAAACGATCCATGTTTGCAAAATATTTTTGGCCATAGTGTTGGTTTCACTGAAGAAGACATCTCTTCCAGACCAAACCAAAAGTATTTGGTTGATAAATGCTTTTTCCTTTTACAAACCCCTCTAAGGACAACACCAGGAAGAGATAATGGGTGTTATTTAGGTGATGAAGTATGGAGTCCCACCTGGGTACCCCGGCTGCTCACCCCTGACCCTGCCTGTCCTGACTCTGCCAGCAATCTCACCGTGCCCAGGAGATGGTGGGTGTTTTACCTGCAAGCCCTGAGTTGAACACCACGGTGGGAGAGGCTGTCCCAGGCAGGGGGGGTGCAGATGGTGGTGGTGGTGGGGGCAGAGGAGCCGCAGGAGCCGTCTCCAAAGATGGACCTGGGAGAGGAGGCGGTGGTGGAGGTGGTGGAGGTGGTGGTGGAGGTGGTGGTGGAGGTGGCATTGGCACCGATACAGGACCGTTTTGTACTACAAAAGGAAGGAACAACGAGGTGTTACTGTGAACATGGATCAAAATGACACAAACACCCACAGAAAAAGTCACAACATCCACCCTGTCCCCTGCTATCCATCTCCTCTCCACCACTACACTGGCCCAAGCACTTTGTGGACCGTTCACCAAAGTACTTCAGTGTATGAACACAGGAGGAAATTACTCTGATGAAAGAAGTTAATATATTTTTCTATTGACTGAAGTGCTCAGAAACGGATCAGACAAACACAAGAGCCACCCATGAGTGAGAGTGCAAACACAGCTGGGGGACCTCCGTGTCCTCAGCTGCTGCCAGGTGCCATGACCTGCCAGCTCATTACAACTGAAGTGCTTTTGTCAGCGTGTGACTGTCCCCAGCACAACAAACTCCACCTCCAGCTCCCAGTCAGCCCACCTCCTGGGGACAAAACCCTTCTTACCTGCCTCAGATGCTGCTGCTAACGCAGGCAACGGTGGTGGAGGTGGTGGCAATGGTACTGAAGATGCAGCTCCAGCCACCGGCGTGACACACGTGCCAGCCCCAGCCTCTGACCCTGCTGGCACCATCCCAGAGGCCAGAGCAACAGGAAGGATAGAGATGTCACCATCACCTTTCTTCTGGATCTTAATGGTTCCCTGCTTCTCCAGTTCATGGATCTTTTTCTCCAGCGTTGACTGTCGCTGGATGGCTTCTTCTTTTTCTTTCACCATTTTTCTCAAGGTGTGAACCTGGGTATTTGCATCTTTGTAGATTTCCTGAGAGTGACACAGGTGAGGAAGAAGTCAGTTTGTGTTTTTCCCAAGGCAGCAGCAAGGTAGTGCACAGTATGAGAGATCTCACCTGTGGGTACCAACACCTGGGGGTGCAGAATTTCTCATCATGGCTTTTTCCTGATGCCCCCCATTTCTTATGCTAGCCTTAAATATATAGTGAGGGTGTGACTCCTGCATTTGACTTCAACACAGACTATCTGATGTCTGACTGGTTACTGCACCTATGAGCAGAGGCTGACCAGTAAAGACAAGTAGGAACAGAGCTCCTGGTCTGGAGAAGAGACTGTAGCTGCATTACCCTGGGCAGATGCTCAGAAGGAACCTCAGAAGCAGCCACACTCTGGGATGACATTCAGGTTGGAGTTAATTAATGTTCTATTCCTAATGTTTGTTACTCAGACTGCACATGAAGTGGTCACGAGTCTGGATTGTGCCAGAAAACTGGGTGCACTCGACAGCACAGGCACAGGGCACTTGCTCCTGTCCTGCTGCTGGGCAGCCCAAGTCTGAAGGACTCCAGATCCACCTCCAACACCCCTCCACAGCCAACCACACGTGCAAAACTCCACACACAGATCTACAGCCCTGAGTGATCAGATGTACCTGACTCATTCACTGACTTGCCAGCACGTTCAAAGAGTTCGATGTCCACCTCTGAGGGCACACACCAGTGACTCTGCTCTAAATCTGTCTGAGCTAACAGAAGTCATTTGGCTCACTAAAAAGTCACACAATCACGTAGGATCACAGAGTGGTGGGGTTGGAAGGGACCTCAGGAGATCATCCAGTCCAACCCCCCTGCCAAAGCAGGGTCCCTACACCAGGTTGCACAGGAAAGTGTCCAGGTGGGTTTGAACATCTCCAGAGATGGAGACTCCACACCCTCTCTGGGCAGCCTGGCCCAGGGCTCTGGCACCCTCACAGCAAAGAAGTTTTTCCTCATGTTTCAGTGGAACCTCCTGTGTTCCAGCTTGTGCCCATTGCCCCTGTCCTGTCACTGGGCACCACTGAGAAGAGTCTGGCCCCATCCTCTTGACACCTGCCCTTTAGATATTGATTAACATTGATCAGGTCCCCTCTCAGTCTGCTCTTCTCCAGGCTGAACAGCCCCAGCTCTCTCAGTCTCCTCATAAGAAAGATGCTCCAGGCCCCTGATCATCTCTGTGGCCTCCACTGGACTCTCTCCAGAAGATCCCTGACCCTCTTGAACTGGGGAGCCCAGAACTGGACACAGCACTCCAGATGTGGCCTCACCAGGGCAGAGTAGAGGAGAGAAGAACCTCCCATGACCTGCTGGCCACACTCTTCTCAATGCCCCCCAGGAGACCATTGGCCTTCTTGGCCACAAGGGCCTATTGCTGGCTCATGGTTAATGTCCACCAGCACTCCCAGGTCCTTCTCTGCAGGGCTGCTCTCCAGCAGATCAACCCCCAACCTGTCCTGGTACCTGGAGTTATCCCTCCCTTATTGACCTTCCATCAGGTTCCTCTCCACCCAACTCTCCAGCCTGACCAGATCTCGCTCAATGGCAGCAGAGCCTTGCAGTGGATCAGCTGTGGTCACCTCCCAGACACCAAGGGCACAGGAGATGGCTCCCCTGAAGCCTGGCACCCATCCAGGCCTTTCCCACCACCCTTACCCGAATCACATCCAGTTCTTTGTTCCTTTGCATAAGTTGTTTTTCCAGTTCCACAATCTTTGCCATGGCTTCGTTCTCCGTGTCCTGGAGCTTTTCAGACAGCTACCATTCAAAGCAGAAAAGAGATTATACAAGCAGGTAACAAGTCTTTTTCTCAACCAAAACATCAGGAACCACCACAACTTGCCTGAGATCTCCCAGATTCCCTCATTTCCCACCTCTCTGATCACTCCCCCAGAACAGAGGCACAGCAGTCTGAAGGCTTTTCCTAAGGGACCCTCACCCCAAGGGCTGTAGCCCCGCTGTGCCTGTGCTCCCACCTCCCAACACATGCCGTAGCAAAGCCCACGTGCAGAGCAGGCTCTGAACTACTTCAGGGACAAAAGTGACCACAGGTGATACTCACATGGGAAATGTTTTCTTCCAGTTCTTCAACTCTTTCCAGGGCTGCATTCTTGGTTTCAGCATCCTCCAGTAAAGCTCCCACATCAAAAACGTTATCCAGGTAAGCCTGAATTTGCACCTGCAGTTTGTCACTCTCTGTGTGCTTCAGTTTCTGCAAATCCAAAAGACAAAGGTGACACCTGGCACTGGCAGCACCTGGCAGCAAGAGGGTCACAGACAGCAAACGAGGTGGGAAAGCAGTGGGAGCTCCAGGAAAACACCAGCACCCAGGAAAGCACTTTGCATTTTAACGTTAGCTGGGGTCTTCAGTGATGAACAGTCACTTCTGAAGACCAAACACCCAGAGCTTTCAAAGAAAGCAAAGCAGCATCGCATCTTCTGTTACTACAGAGGATACTACTGCTTTCCCCCGTGCTTGCTGCTTAACTGTGGCAAGCTCTGGATCCACCACCGGGCCCTGGGACGGTGCGAGGCCAGCAAAGAGGGTGGCCAGTGTGGCCAACCCTGCTGCTGCCCACGGTGGTGTCCTGGTGTGAGCTGGGTGGGCCAGAGCTGGTTCTTTCCAGCAGCTGGAACAGCACTGGGGTTTGGTTCCAGCTGGGATTTGTCAGGACAAGAACACTGATAACAGACTGATGTTTTCAGTTGTCATTGGAAGTTGAAGGACTTTGTGTTTTGCCAGTCTGCAAATGGACGGTCTGGGGTGGGTGAGGAATATTGCCATGGATCAGCTCCATGGGCATTGGGCTCTGCCAAGGGGCTGTTCCAGCTCCTGTCCCCCATGGGCAGGAGATCCATGAGGGGCTCTTCCTCTCTGGCTCTCTCTGGCTCTCGCTCGGGCTCTGGCTCTCCCGGGATTGCGGTTTCGGGTCGGGATTGTCGCTGCTCCGGGATTGTTCTCTGGGAACGGGCTGGGCTGGGTTGGCGGGTGGTGAGCAGTGGCACTGGGGGTCACTCATTGGTGTATTTTATTCCTATTATTATTATCATTACTATTCAAATATCATTATTATTTTAAGTTTTATTTTATTTCCATGATTAAATTGTTCTTCTCTCACCCCACAAGTCTCCTTACCCTTGTCCTCCAATCCTCTCCCCTATCCCATGGGAGTGAGTGAGTGTCTGTGTTTGGCTGCCAGCCCAGTGCCAGCCCAGTGAAACCACCACATGTGGCCACCAGCTTGGTAGCCAGTAGGCAAAGGTGAGGCCATCAGCTGCATTTGGGTTACAAACAGTAACATGGCCCAGAGCAAACCCTCTGATTGCTCTCACTGACCTCATGCTGGGTTAGCTGTGTTCAAATCAAGCATGCTTTATCTCCAGAGATAACATCAGAGTATGCTTGGGACTGCTCTGCCTGTTCCCCATGGACTGCAGGGTTTGGGCCACCCTGGGACCCCAAACAGACCCATCCTCGCCATCACCATGCACCAATACTTCTTGCAGGGACAGCGAGAATCTTCCCTCCTGGTTCCTGCTGAGTAGAAGTCAGCAGGGAGAAATCAATCCCTTGTCACCACGAGCACTGTCCTCATGTGTGTGCTCCCGAGGGCAGGGAGAGGGACAGAGGGACAAATACAAAAGGGGAAATAGAAAAGCAGCTTTCTTATGAAAGGGAGTGTCCCACGGGATGCCAGAAAACACCCAGCTGCCAGGAGAAAACCCAAAGGAAGATTTTAACACGTGGAGATGGAGGGGCTGTGGCAGCACCTGAGCTGGGACTGACACGAGTCCTGCAGCCCATGGCTGGAGGTCAGGGACGTGGCAGGGGCGAGGACGACTGCGGTTCATCCTCCCTTTGTTATAAGGCCAAGCTACAAATTTAGCTCCTGCTCTGTAATTGCAGTGGGCTGCAGCTGATCTTCCTCCTGCAGGGGTGGCTCCAGGCCACAGCCCCCAGCCAGCGGCCAGGGAACTGTGTTTTGAGCAGAGACTATGGGATAACCCTGCTCTGCCCTCCCCAAAGCTCTGGGGTGAGGGGGTTTAAGGAGGTTTAAGGCAGTGGTGGCACTGGGGGACATGGTGTGGAGCCTCCAGACTCTCAACTGTAAGTGACAGGACAAGAGGAAATGGGCTCCAGTTGTGGCCAGGGCAGTTGAGATGGGATGTGAGGAAGAATTTCTTTGCTGCAAGGGTTCTGAGGCATTGGAAGGGGTTGCCCAGGGCAGTGGTGGAGTCCCCATCCCTGGAGGGATTGAAGAGTCGTGTAGGCACAGTGCTGAGGGACATGGGTCAGTGGGGACTGGTCAGTGTTGGGTTCATGGTTGGACTCCATGAGCTCAAAGGGCTTTTCCATTCAAGGCCATGCTGGGTTCTGTGTGACTGAAGGCAGAGGTCAGCCTGGCCAGGAGAGCAGACCCAGGCTGCGAGGTGCTGAGCCCCAGCTCATACTCACATCCAGGTACTCATCCAGGCCGAGCTTCGTAAATTCGTACTGCAGGTGGACTCTGAAGTTCATGTCCTCCACCGAATGGACAACAATGTTGATGAACTGCATGCAGGCCACCTGCAAGGAGAACAGTGGCAGGTGAGAGGAGGTGATGGCATGGCCCTGGCTGCCCCCCGAAAGCCGCGGGTGTGGGGTCAGAGCAGGCTCTCCTGGGACCCCATGGGTCAGACACAGCCAATGACCACATCTCCGTGAGGTTACTGCGAGGTGAAACTGTGATCCACTATTCTGCAGCTTTTTTTTTCTAAGCCAGTGCTGGATTTGGGCTTATGGGGTGTTTGTCTGCAGTGATAAAAGCAAACATGGTTCCAGAAGTTAAGTCATGTCTGCAGAGTCCACCTTTACTGCGTGCTGGTGAACGATTTCCATGCCAGCTCGCACGCCAGACATCCTACAAGCACACAAGCTCTTAAGAAAACAATGCTGGTTCTCAAGCAGCCTGTAAAAGTGAGATTAATTTTGCAACTGGAACCCCTGAGCTTAGGAAATGGGATTTTGCACAAAAGGCGCTTTGTTGGTTGCAGAAAGCTGTGGTTTGGTAACTGAACAAGAGACCAGATCATAGGAGTTGGCATCCAAACGTGTCCAAGCACAGTGAGGGAGAGGAAAAGTCACTCGAGCGAAGCGGTTCGCAAGCAGGAGTGGTGGTGGAAACCTCCTGCAGAGCGGCAGAAACCGGGTTATAAACCCCAAAAGGTTTGGTTTTCACTTGAATGTACGGCATGGCCAAATCCTGCTCTGCACAGGTACCCCAGGCCTCTTCCAGCCCCCAGATGATCATGTGTCACCCTCTGAGCTGCTCTAAGAGGGGGTTTGTCCAGTCCTCATTGGGTTTTTTTCAAGGGCACAACCCTATCCTGCCAGCAACGCTGTGGCAGGGGTAACACCAAGCTTCTCAACTACCTGGGAAGCATCTCAGTGGTTCTAGGACAAATAGGAGAGAAGATAAAATCAAAGAAACCTGATTTTACCTGCAGAAGACCCCACATCTCTGGGTCACTTTGTGGGAAGAACGAACCAAAGGCCATTCACTGAGTCACCAGTTTGCTACAGGAAACTGGCCAATTCTCTGCCATCTGCTCTAGGGCCCAGAGGATAAATCTGTGGGTTGGCATCTGCTGCGTGGTGGCCTTTTGACTATGGGTCTGGGTGGGATGCCCTGAGCTGCTCCTTCCAGGCAGAGCTCCCAGCAGCCGCTGAGCTGCCATAAAAACTTTCCTGGCTGAGCTGCCCGGTGCTGCCTGGCTTTGGAGTCAGGACCACAGGGACAAAACAAGTAAAAATGGTTAAATATACATCAGTCAAAATATTTCAGCTTCATCTTCCCATGCAGATCCTGACCAGCTTTAACCACTCTGATTCCAAAATGAGTTTAACCCTAGACAATGCAAAGCTGTGAGACTGGTAACAGGGATAACCCCAAGGAAGAGAGGAAGGAGCTCCTGTGATGCTCTCAGTGTGCACCCACCTCTTACATGAACAACCCTGATCCATGCAGTTGGAAACCTAACCAGGTGTGGAGTCTTTGCAGGACCCTTTCCAGCTCCTGTGGTGAACCTTGGCTTCTCCTAGTGCTGGTGCTGTGGCTGTTCCTCCCTGGAAGTGTTCTCGGCCAGGTTGGATGTGGCTTTGAGCAACCTGGTCTAGTGGAAGGTGTCCCTGCTGCTGGCAGGGGGGTTGGGACTGGATGAGCTGTAAGGTCCCTTCCAACCCAAACCAGTGTGGGATTCTGTGATCCTGTAACCCTGCTGTCCTGTCCTATCACCCAGAGCCAAATTCCCCCATTTCAAAAGCACTTTTGTTGTACTCATGTTGGCTCTCGCAACGCCAGGGCCAAATTCTCACTTCCTTTCTCAGATCCTTACATCCACAACAAAGGAATTTATCAACTCAAAGACAACTCATCTAAGAAAGTTGCTTTTAAAATGAAGTAAGTCAATGACAACAACAGGAACCTTCTCTAAAATACTTCTGCCTTTTGTTGCTCTTTCCTCCCTGCCATCCACGCGATGAACCGCAGCCCTTTCCAGCTACAGCTCCCCAGACAGCTCTCGCCTTCTCCATGCAGGGCAGCATGAAAACCTTCAGTTTACATTCAGTTGTTGCAACTCTTTGAATTACTCAAGCTTTACCATTACACCCTGGAGCTCCAGCACCCATTTTAACCCTGCCCTGTGGAAAGGAGCGATGCCAGCCCCGGTACAGCAGCAAGCTCCCCACTTGCCCCCCGAAGTGTGCTCAGCAGCACGTGGAGCTCGTTAGGGCCAGATGGTGACAAGAACAAGCAGATCTTGCCAACTCCTTTGTCATAAGCTCTCCCTTCTAGCTTTAGGCTTCTCATATACTCAAGTCCTTAGTTGGTGGAAGCAGTCCAAAGATGTAGATTTTATTAGTACTTAGGCAAGTCCTGAAAAAAAATTCATTTCTCCTTTTTCAAGCAAATTTCACCTCTACCTTCAACCTGAGAGGACCAGGGAATTTTCTTACAGGCCATCCAGATGAATGCTGAATATTCACAGCTCACCAGGGTTGTCCACACACTCACTCACACACGTATTCCCTAGGACATCCTTGCAATTCACCATTTTATAGCTTAAATCAAGATGAGGGGTGATTTTTGTTTCAGAGAGTGGCCAAACCCCGTAGCTCACATCATCTTGCTTCCAGGCTACGCTTCTGCTCCCCAAATACCAGTACCCCTCCCTGTGAGCACGGGAAAAAATGACTAAGAGTTGGGTGTTGAGGACTGACAAATCTTTCTGTTAAGTTGCAGACTAAATTGTATGTACATCTGAGAACACTTAATGTATACTGTGACTACCACCATGTCCTTACTGGGACATGGAATAAGGAACAAACCCCACTGTAACATGTCACAGACTAACTGAGAGCAGCTTGCTAACTTGAGTAAAATTGCTGAGATCACTGGAACTCTTTTTTTTTTACTTTATAAATACAAGAAAGAGGCCATCCTGTCTCACTCACACCACCTCCTTTTTATTCTGCTGTCCCCTCAAGGGTGTGAGCCTGCCCTGGCCACCAGGCCTGCAAGCCAGTGACACCAGAGTGTTCAAAGGCTGTAGAAGGCACCACACTTAGTGCTTTAACACCTAATTCCTGGGAGAAAGAGGTTTTTAACACAAAGTTCATCACTAAAACAGTATGAAGTGTCACACATGCTTAACAGAGGCCTCAGTAGATCGGTCAGTGTGACCAGGTAGGAAGTGCTCCTGCTCTGCTTGCACCTCAAAACGGGATGACATCAGATGTGAGGCACTGAGCTCAAGGAGACTGCACAGACCACTCCAGCATTTGCTTTCTAGTTAAAAATAGGACTTAAATTTCTCCCACTTCTGACACGAGCACTGGTACAAGCACTATCTGACAAGATTCCAGCAGCATTTGGCCAAGGCCCTCAGGGACATGGTGTGAATGTTGGGCTTGTCCTGTGCAGGGACAGCAGTTGGACTCCATCATCCTGGTGGGTCCCTCCCAGCTCACAACATCCTGTGATTCTACTTGCCATAGACTTTAGAGAAATGGATACAGAAATATTTTTGATCTGGGACACATAACCAGCCAGCTCATCCCGACTGTCACGAGCTCTGCCTGCCACGTGCTGCCAAGGTGCAAGCTGGCGCTGGGGTTGTGGGTGCCAGCCAGAGCTTCCTCTCTCGCCCTGCTCTCTTGTGCTCCAGGGGAAGTGGATTTGGTGAATAATCATGCATCTGCACATTGAGGAACTAAAAGTGGAGCAAACTACTGCTATATTTATCAGCAGATAAGGACAGACAGCAGCTGCAGCGAGTCCCTCCCACACTTCCCTGTCTGGGACTCGGAGGATGTTGGCACACGGACAGAACAGGCATCTTGATGTCGCAGAAGCCGCTGCTTTGCCGCAGTGAAATAGCACACACCACCAAAAGGCCACTTTCCTCTTACCTTCACTATGGCACAAGGCATTTCTTGAGGATAAGTGAACTGAACAGAAGCTAAAAATGAAATGCACGTTATGTAGTTGGGAACAGAAGAACTTGTGTTGTGGTAGTTTGTAGGCTGAGGATCAGAAGGCAGAGCCATCTCTGCAGGACCAGAGACAGCAAAAACCAACCCCAAGGTTTCCTGATGACAAACAGCACTCACCATAAAGTCTATGTTGTTGTCTTCGTTTCGGAAGTGCTCCATCAGCTTCTCAAAGCGCTGCTTCTCTCCACACACCTACAAAACAATCACCACGTGCTTGGTAAGTGACAGCTTGCAAGAGAGAGTCTGCAAAACATTTAAAAAGCAGCTGATCTGCTCGCTCAAAACCTCTCTGTCCAGGTTTCCTCTCTTGTGAAAAATATTCTTCTTCATGCAAATCCAGAAGAGGAATCACAGGTGGACACCTGCACTGCAAGTCTAAGGGGTCAGGTATAATGATAACCTAACTTTTTGCATCTCTTTTCCCCCTCAAATTTAATCATCCCCAGTGATGGCACGAACGTCAGCAACAGGGTTGCAGCAGGCTGTGCCACAGGAAGCCTCGGCCTCTCTCCCAGTGCTTCCCACTGTAAGAGAATGTAATTAGGGAGAGGAATAAATTACAGGGAGGGGAAAAAAGAAAATGATCACTGGCTAAATGAGGAGTGAAACGCATCAGCTGGTCAGAATTACAGAGCTGTAATATAGGGGTGTTGGCAAAAAACACAAGCAACTGGAGGGAGAAATAAGATCTAAGATAAAGCAGGTTTCAGGATACTGCTTAAATCTTAGCATTCCCCAGGAGCTTCTCTGGCTCAGTCCTACTTTGTCAAGCAGCAAAATCACAAAGTATTAACTAAGTTGGACAGCAAAAGGGAGCAGAGGTGAGCACCAGGAGGTGCCCATTTGCCCCATTAATGGCAAGGAGCACTGACTGCTTCTTTAGAAACTAACCTCTCTGGGGCAAGTTCTTCGTACATATTTTCATGCTTCTGTCTCCCACAAGGAGACCAAATCCTCAGTTGAGGTTTCTAAATACTCCTAAAAAGTGAGTTTTTCCCAAAGTATGCATTATTATTACTATTCCCCCATCAGCTTCCTCTTTCTAGCTGTCCCCACCTTACAGCCCATAGCTACACAAGGATTAAGGCACCGAGCAGACCTCATGGAGCTCAGGCAGAGTCCAGTGGGACCTAAACTGAGCTCACCAAGAGATCTGCAAAGCACTGTGAGCAGTGGCCCACTGGGTGACCTCTCACCACGCTTTCTGCTGTCTGTTCTGACTGGATAAAACATCCTTGTGGTGTATGGGATACATCTTCTGTCATCCCTCAGCAGAACTGCCACAGCCAGGCTATTATTCAGATCTTTGTGGTCAGTACCTGACGTCAATGGGAATCCTGCCACTGGATGGATCCCTGGGAGAGGACACTGGTTATGAGGAATGATTTGATAACATTGCCATCAATATTCATGGCCACAATCCCACAAGTTGCAACTGATGGGCTCGGTGCAGGCTCAGCAACCCGACTCACACAAGGCTGGGCGCTGAGATCACGCACAAACACACGTGCCAAAGCTGTGTTTAAATGTTTCCAGCTCAAAGACTTGCAAGGTAGAACTAACACAAACCACAAAGCATGTGCCCTCATGAAAACCAGATTACACTTGTTGGTCAAGCAAGTTATCATGATCTTAAACCCAAAGGACTCGGCGCTCTCTATGCAACAGTGGTTTGGAAGTGTCAACCATCTTTACATGGGCTGCTCTACTAGGCCCATAAAACACACATTAAGGTCTAAGTTGAGTAAAGCAGAGCTGAGACAGACCCACTCTGGATGGATCCAGTCTCCATGGTGTTGTCTGGCCCACAGATGTGCAAGGGGTATGACCTGGTTGCCCTGCTTAGCAGAGACAGGGTCCCTGGGACATGGAAAGGATGGGTGAGTTTGGAGAGTCACTGTCATTCAGTTGTAAATCTTCAGTCTAATCTCAAGGTTTTCTTCAGGAATATCATAGAATCACAGATTGGTTTGGGTGGGAGGGACCTTAAAGCTCATCCAGTCCCAACCCCCCTGCCAGCAGCAGGGACACCTTCCACTAGACCAGGTTGCTCAAAGCCTCATCCAACCTGGCCGAGAACACTTCCAGGGAGGAGCAGCCACAGCTTCTCTGGCCAACCTGGGCCAGGGTCTCACCACCCTCACACCAAAGAATTTCTTCTTCACATCTCATCTCCATCTCCCCTCTTTCAGTTTCAAGCCATCACCCCTTGTCCTGTCACCCCCTGCCTTTGGCCAAAGTCCCTCTTGTAGGCTTGGAGGCCCATGAGTAATCTTCATAAAGCTTCTCTAAAGCATCAGGAATTGCTTTGCTGGGAGATCAAAGCCCAAACACCAAATCCACATTGCTGGTGGTTCAAGCAGCTCCAAGGAAAGCTGAGGGCAAGCGAGCGAGCCCCTGGCCAAGCCTCCCAGCACCTTTGCTCTGCAGTGGGTGGTTCAGGAGCTGGTGTCACTGGTGAAGAGCCTTAGGCTCTGCAAAGCCACCAAATGGGCAAACTCAAATCCAAAAAGGCCACAAGGGAAACAGGGAGATCATGGTGAGCATCCTGGTTTCACAAGCGTGCATTTAAAAGCAAGAGGTGGGATGAGCATACTCCAACAGGGACCAGAGCATCTCCACACCAGATAAAAGCACCAGAGCCCACCAGCATCCCATCCAACTCCTCTGCTCTCCATGTGCAGGACCCAGAATCATTTCACCTTGAAGAAGCTCAGGTTCATTGAAGAGGCATCAATGTGACCTGCTCCAGGGAGGTACCATGAACATCCTACCAGGCACCCTCTTACCAAGGGCCCACCAAGAGTGCTCCTGGCAGGGAGCAGCCTGGTGGCACATGGCTCTGCTGTGCCACACGTCCCTCCTGGGACATGAGCACTTCCATGCAGGAGCAACAGGCCCTGCAGGAGGAAAAGAGATGAAACACTGCAAAGAGACCAACCTCTGATAGGAAGAACCAAAGGGAAAACCAGAACCTGGCCGAGTTTCAAGACCCTACTGGCACTGTAAGGATCAAAGGCAGCAGCTGCTCACTGATATAATTTGATTTTGGAGGTGTATGCTGGGTCTGATCCAAGTCCTGCTCCAAGCAAACCCGAGGAGCCCTCTCCTCCACTTGCACCACAAGCTGCTCAGATGCACCCATCCCTACGTTATTATCCCAAGCCATTTCTTTCCTACGACAGTAGATGGGACAGGATTTCAGTTCAACCAACTGCAAATCCTTCCAGCGCTCTCCACACTCTCCCCTCCCCACAAAACAGTTAAAGAGTCAACACAACCAAAGAAAAAAGAGCAGGTTCATCTCAACGTTGAGCTCTAAACAATCATGTCCCTCTTGTACCCACCTCAAAAAGATGGAGCTGATTTAAAGAGAATCCCAGGGAGTGGAAACAAACATAACAATGGAGCACACCATCACTCAACAATCCCATTTACACTAGATTTTCTGGGAAACCTAATGTAAACCATTCCACACGGATGAGAAAAGCTGACATCAACAACTACAACCCATTTCTGGCTGACTAATTCAATTAGGGAGCAACCCAAAGCGATCCAGCCCCGGCAGAGAACTGCCGAGCCCGGGGCTGGCTGGGACACAGCAGCTGATAACAAGAGGAAAAGCAACAACCACCTGCGGCTTTCGGGGGCTGCTCGCAGCTTTGTCTTGCTCTCATCAGATGAGTCAGTGCTGGGAACACGTGGCTGTTCCAGAGACAGAGAGCTGACTTCCATGAAATGATATAATTTATCCTGGAAGATTAAAGAGAGTGAAACTGTAGACGAAGCCCTACAGCCTGAAGATTGGCCAGAATCCAAGAGGAATGCTGAAAGCCAATCCCACCGCAGAAAACCATATGTTGCCATTTCTATTGGAATACATGGCCAAGGTCTGTCATTTGAAAGCATGGTTGGCACTAAGAAAGGCTGATCTTTCTTTTATTAGCATTATTCTGTGTAAGAAGCAAGATTAAAGGGGTTACCACAGCTAGGAAAAAAAAACTCTGTCTCTACTTAACACTGTGAAAAAAACCTCTGTAGGTTGCATTAAGCCCACATCATTCTAGGAGAACAATGTGGCTTTATAGAAAACCACCCACGAAGGGTCCTCTCTCTGGAAAGGCTTTGGGTGCTAACGAGGTAAACCCGTCACAGATCTGTTATGAGGGGACAACACAATCCTGTCAGGAAGGAAAAGGATCTGTTATGAAAAAAATTAGTGATGATTATATCCATCTACCTGGCAATGCTCTCAGGTCATACACTTCACATCCAAACCACCCAAAAGCAAAGTTCAACCACAACAACCCTCGTGCTGCTCCTGCTAACGTGGCTGGATTCCTCTAAGATGCTCCAGAACGGCATCCTGGGCAGACAGGAGAAGACAACAAGAGTATTGGGGGAAAACTGAAGATGTTTTCATGTGCAGCATCAGGCAGAAAGTGAAAATCCAGGCTCCTTGAAGCACATCCATCATCCTCCTGCTTCAGACAGTTACTAACAACACGAAGCACCACCTCATTTCACTGGAGGTGGTTGGAGAACCTCACCACAAGTAAATATAGCGTGCTCCACATGGAGATGGCAGTGAACACTGGCAGAATTCCAGGCTCTTGGAGCTGCAGTTTGTTGGCCAATGGTACAGAACACACACTGTGAGACACAGCTGCCAGCCTGCTATCTCCTCCACATCTGGAGGGCTGAGGCTCTGAGACGCAGTGCCCCATCCAGACACAGCAACTGCCTCCTGCAACCGCCGCGCTGCGAGCGTCCGTCTGTCAGCAAAGGCAGGGAGGGAATGACAGCTCCGAGCTAGCAACATGTGCTCGCAGAAGAGATGTTGGTAAGCTCATCAACCCACAAAATGCCCCTGTGCCAGGAAGCAGGTAAGGTCTGGTGGTCCCAAAGCCCGTACAGAAAATGAAATCATTCTGGCTGCATTTACACTTGAGGTGAATATGGTCTGACGTGGCAAAGGCAGCTAGCAGCGACCTCAAGGCAGGGAGAACAATTCTCTGGAGGACCAGAATTAAAGTACCTCAACCTTAGGAAAAGCTTGGCCATCCAGAACGTTTTCTGTCAGTGCAAACTTTAAAACGATGATCTGACCACGTGCTGCCCAAAGGTTGTTTTAGCTGCTCCCCCCTCCTTCAATAATTTTTTGAGTTCACAGAATCCCAGCACTGCCTGGATGGGAAAAGCCCTTTAAGCGCATGGAGTCCAACCATGAACCCAACACTGACCAGTCCCCACTGACCCATGTCCCTCAGCACTGTGTCTACACGACTCTTCAATCCCTCCAGGGATGGGGACTCCACCACTGCCCTGGGCAACCCCTTCCAATGCCTCAGAACCCTTTCAGCAAAGAAATTCTTCCTCACATCCCATCTCAACTGCCCTGGGCACAACTGGAGCCCATTCCCTCTTGAGTTCTGTAAGAAGAAGAAGTGGTAGCATCATTTCACAGCCAATGTGCACTGTGGAGATGACAGCAGCCCATACTGGATGTGGTGTTACAAACAGCCTGATGCATACACAACCCAAAAATTCCTGGGACCCTTTGTGACCCTTTTCTCCTGTCTGTGCTCCTTTGTCCAGCAGCACAATACCAGCTTTCTCTCCCCCACAACAGCCCACTGTGAGCAGCAGATCCCACCACCAGCAAGCAGCACTCCACAGGACCACTTTGTTTGGACTGAGCACGCTGACGTTTTTTTGCAGAAGAACAAAAAAAAATCAGTTTTCCCAGAAGTTCCTGGTTAAGTAAACAGTTATTCAATACTTACTAGGTTAAAATACCTTTTCCTTCTCTACCAGCAGGGCTAAGTCACTCTCAAAACACCGCTGCAGTGCAAAAGACAACAGAGATATTGACATTTTCCAGCACTTGCAAACAGTTTCTTCCAGTCCTGAGTTATTATAATGGCCCGTTAGAATAATTCCCAACTGCTGTTTTCAGCGCTGCCATTCATTATTCAAACAGAGAAATCTGACTCTGAATTAAGCACTGTGAAAATCCAGGGTTGAACAATATTGTCTCACTTTGCCGGAGTGAAAACTGATGGAGGTGAAGAATGAGGTTCATCTGCCACGTCCCCGCCTTTGAGCTCACCACCCAGCAGTTCAGATGAACCCAACCTCTGTGAGCTCGGCTTTAAGAGTCATAACCAGGCAATCACAGAATCATGGACTGTTGTAAGTTGGGAGGGACCCACCAGGACCATGGAGTCCAACTCCTGTCCCTGCACAGGACAATCCCAACATTCACACCATGTCCCTGAGGGCCTTGGCCAAATGCTGCTGGAATCTTGTCAGCCTTGGGGCCATCAGCACCTCCCTGGGGAGCCTGTGCCAGTGCTCCACCACCCTCTGCCTCAAGAACCTTTTCCTCATGGCCAACCTCCCCCTCCCCTGCCACATCTTCCTGCCATGGCCTCTGCTCCTGGCGTTGGTGGCCAGAGAGAAGAGCTCAGCGCCTGCCCCTCCTCTGCCCCTTGGGAGGAAGTTCCAGACCGCCAGGAGATCTCCTCTCAGTCTCCTCTTCTCCAGGCTGGACAAACCCAGTGACTTCAGCCTCTCCTCACACCCTTCCCCTCTAAACCCTTCCCCAGTGTTGTGTCCCTCCTCTGGACACTCTCCAGCAGCTTTAGATCCTTTTTCTCCCGTGGTGCCCAAACTGCCCCCAGTGCTGGAGGTGAGGCCGCCCCAGTGCAGAGCAGAGCGGGACGATCCCCTCCCTGGCCTGGCTCCAGTGCAGGGCTGGGTGCCCCCAGGACACGGGTGGCCATGTGTGAGGGGACTGAAATTCCTCTCACCTGTCAGACACAGAAGTCAATGAAACTGGCGTTAAAACAAGAGGGAGCGCTGATGTGCAGGACCCTGCTCCTCTCTCATCCCCTGCTGTCCAACAAGTAACACCAGCTCCTCTCTGCCCCACGTGTCGGGAAGTTCAGACACTGAAATAATCACCAAACTATGAGCTTCCCTAGAAATTTTCTGGATTATCTGAATTCCCATTTATTTTTTGGCATTTCTTCTTGTCTTGGAGTAAAACAAGGTGGTTTCTAGAAAGGTACAGTTCATCTCAGGCAAAGCACCTCAGTTCTGGTTTTATTGTTGCATCCTACAACCACTCCCCACGTGGAGACGCACACAAGCACCCGCTCACCTGACTGATTCAGTTACTCTGGTCCATGGCTGTCTAACAAGCGATTTCACTGCTCTGCTGGGTGAGAGCCCAAGCCAGGAAGCGCTCCCTGCAGAGAGCCAGGATTATTTCTGGCTGGCTTTGTGTCTCGCTGCAGATCCCAGTCAATGCTTTTGCCTCGTCGGTTTGGATCTGCTTTAAAACTACTATTGTGCTTATTAAAAAAAACAACAAAAAAGTGGTAGAGTCCTCCACTCTTTTCCCAGAAATATTTAGTTGTTATTAGAGTAAATTCTCTCATGTTTTAAATGGAGATTATCAAAAAGCTGCACGAGGATCTAAGATTTTGCTCCTTAAAATGTGAGTTCAGCCTGCTGGGAAGTATATTCAAAAATAGTTATTTTCAGATTTTCACCAAAGCTGAGGAAATTAAGACATGAAAAAACCTCAGAATTCCTTCTAGCTGTTTTCATTATGCAATCACACGAGTGCCCTTGGGTTGTGAGTTTTGTTTTCAACGTCTCTGTAAACTTACTGGAGTTATTTGTTTATTGGCTACTACGCTTTCAGTAAATTAAAAACATCTAAACCATGTCAATAAAGCAGCTAACTAACTAAAACACTGCCAATGACTTTAATTTAAAAGCAAGGCCATAAATGAGTTGGAAAACAACTTTCTGCACTTGTAGCTTCAACAAGCTTGAGTTCTGTTGAACTAGAACTTTTCTGTTAATTCTATTTCTGGGTGTTCTCATCAGATTTCATAACTTTGCTCACAATTTACCTGCCCACGTGATTTCTGTGCCTGAGGTCTGAGAAATCCTCATTTAGGTTTGGTAACACTGCGATACCCTTTGCTGGGGAAGGAGTTTCTTTGGGGTGGTGCTGCCATGGGAGGTTTCACCATCAGCTTCCCAGGGACACCCCACGATGCTGCCCAAACCCCGCGTGTAATTAGATTAATTCAGGTATTTCTGGAGATATGACACATTAAAACCTTTGTCTCCAGGCTCTGTCAGTGATGTTTTCTACAGTGGAAGAGAAATGGGCTGAGAGACCCTGGCTCTGATCTAGAAAATTCCTTAAAACTACCCCAAGAGTCAAAGGGGGGTGTGTGTGTGTATATATATATTTGTGTGTATATATGTATATATTTACATATATGTGTGTGTGTGTATACATCTATCTATCTATCTATCTATCTATCTATCTATCTATCCACATATGAGAGACTTCTCACTCTCTCCAGCTCCCTGCAAGGAGGGTGCAGAGAGGTGGGGGTGGGTCTGTTCAAGCAAGGAGCAAGGGACAGGACAAGAGGAAATGGGCTCCAGTTGTGGCCAGGGCAGTTGAGATGGGATGTGAGGAAGAATTTCTTTGCTGAAAGGGTTCTGAGGCATTGGAAGGGGTTGCCCAGGGCAGTGGTGGAGTCCCCATCCCTGCAGGGATTGAAGAGTCGTGTAGACACAGTGCTGAGGGACATGGGTTAGTGGGGGACTGGTCAGTGTTGGGTTCATGGTTGGACTCCATGAGCTTAAAGGGCTTTTCCAATCCAGGCCACGCTGGGATTCTGTGATCAACATGAAAACACCCTTCCTTGGCAAGGCAGCAGTGAGTGAAGAGGCTTTGATTACACCAAGATGTCAGTGAAGTGACAGAGAGTGAGGGCAGCTTTGGAAGGACGCTCGTTTTGGGTCCCAATTGAGTGGCGTGTGGTGACACCAGGGTTTCAGCAGCACAGTCTCCACACCATGTCTGTTCTGATGGCCATGGGCAGATCCACCAGCACTGCAATGCACCTGAGCTCCAGCACAACAGTCTTTGCAAATTCAAAACAGCATTTCCAGGAAACAGCAAGGGGAGTAAGCAATGAAATACCGATACAACAGCGTTTTACTGCTGGCAGTAAATGATGGCAGCTCTGCATACCCACGCATGCAATCACACTATTAAAATGAATTAACTACTCTGAATAAGCATTAGGAAAATAGATCTTGTTTTCCAACAGTGCACTCTGCCTGCTTCAATTGAAACGGGGCACAAGCTCCGAGCATCTGCTCTGTGACTCTGGGAGCTCCCCCGAAGCTGTCTTGCAGCTAACTCCACTCTCATTTTCTCCCCCTGGCATTCTGCTGAACTGCATTTGCTGGTCCTGCAACACAAATCTCAGGCAAATGGGATAAAACTGTGTGGCCAGTTCTCACAAATCCATGGCAACAAGCACAAAGGGCCAGGATCACTGCTGGTGAGCGGGAGCAGCCAGGGGCCACGGCCCATTCAAGCAGCGTTTGCCTCCGGTGCTGGGCATGAGAGGTGGCTGCAAACAGAACCAGCAACAGGCCAGAAAGCATCACAGAGATGAGGGAACAGTCAAACCATGGAATTACAGAATCATGGGGTGTTGTGAGCTGGAAGGGACCCACCAGGACCATGGAGTCCAACTCCTGTCCCTGCACAGGACAATCCCAACGTTCACACCATGTCCCTGAGGGCCTAATTCACCCAACATCTGCCCTGGCCTGGAAGGACCAACCAAACCCAGGAGGTGTGTGAACATTTGGGGCATTTCTCTCTTGGAGAGCTGGAAGTTGCTGTTCTGTTAATGCCAAACAGTTCCCAAAATGCAGAGCAGGCTGCAGAAAGCAGACACGTGCACCACAAGAGACTGACCTAAACCATCCCCTGCTTGTACTCAACATCCAAACTCCTTCAACATTTCAGAGAACACAAAGAAGAAACACAAAGACGGATGAGAAATGAATATTGATGTCTCTCAAAACTCCTGATTCACTCTGGACAATCCAGATGAGGATTTCATTGTAACTGCTTCCTGACTTCTGGTAAAATTTAAAAAAGATTTATTCAACAGCTCTTGAACTTTGCCTGAAACACCTGCCCTTCCTTCCATCCATCCCAAAGTACTCCCTCCCTCTCCTGGTCTCCATTCCCCATCAGTAACAACAGTTCTGGATTTTCTTTTCCTGTTGAGTCCTGCTTTATTCCATTCCATCTCAAGCTCCTGGTGCCTTGTACCGTCTCGGTGGCTTTGCAATACCCTCATGTTCCTGTGTTCAGAAGTGACCTGGTCAATGGGATCTCAATCCTGTACCAAAAAGCAAGCACTGGGCTCTGTCATGCACAGAGCTGAGCACCCTGCAAAGAGAAACAACCTGCACACCAGAATCAACGATTTCAGGTGAAATAAGTGGACAAGAATAATTTTCAAGAGACAGCTTAACAAAACAAATGATCCTCCATTTGCACATTTTGATCCCAGACAGGAAAAGATTGGCCTGCTAAATAATTTTCAAATGAAAAGTCGTTTTCAAAAAGAATTCTTGACAAGATTCAGATCAGCTGTGGTTTTCCAGCTCAGTCAGACCCTGAGAACCAAATTCTCTTCTCATTTACATGAGAGCAAAGCTCAAAGCCTAATGAAATATTTGATGTTCACCCTGATGCAAATGAGAACAGAATTTGGTCCAAAACATCCTGTTTTCCCTACTGACTTTATTACAGGGTGAGTGTTAGGCAGGAGTTCAAGTTCCTTTTGAAGTTATTTTATGGCAAGGAGATGGAGTGGCAGAGATCTAGTTTGACAAGTCTCATGTGTCCTAAATATGCAGAGAGTGTCTGATGAAAGAACCGCAGCGAAGCCGTGGCAGCCCTGCAACGCAGAGCTACAGAAGCCACACAAGTATTATTGACTGTACAGTAATTCACATTGGAAGGATATTGCTAGAAATCTAACCCTGGGTACTTTACGTGCCAACAACTCTGAGATCTGTAATGTACCAACTGAATGAGCTGCAAACATGAAGACTTGAAACCATTCCTGAACACTTGCCCAGGAGCAAACTGGAAAACAACAGCACCGAGCAAGAAACCGGCAGCGTAACTGGATAGAGAGGAGAAGAGCCAGATGGAAACTGAGAGAGGTAAAACCCCCTCCTTGGACACCCCCTTCACCTGCAGCATCCAACACTTCCACTACAGTAAATGACTCCATCAAACACAACAGGAATGGAACCAATTCTTGTCTGTGAGGGTGGTGAGACCCTGGCCCAGGTTGGGCAGAGAAGCTGTGGCTGCTCCTCCCTGGAAGTGTTCTCGGCCAGGCTGGATGAGGCTTTGAGCAACCTGGTCTAGTGGAAGGTGTCCCTGCTGCTGGCAGGGGGTTGGGACTGGATGAGCTTTAAGGTCCCTTCCAACCCAAACCAATCTGTGAGTCTACAATGGCAGACAAAGTGAATGTGTCACACAGGAACTTCTGAATGTCAGCAGGAGAAAAGAGAGGTGCTAGAGCACGTGGGAGAACAGGAAGGAGCAAAACCTCAAGTAAAGATGCTGGGAAGGTAAGAAAGTAAATGGGACTTCACACACCCCTCCTGGTGACACTCACAGGACCTGTATAAAGAGCCTTACAGACCATCCTGGCCAGTGGCACTTTTAGTCGTTTGCCCAATTTACCAGTAATCCCTCACACCAACCTCCCTCATGAATCATATTTCTTCTCTAATAGAGTAGTAATAAGCCAGAAGAATTTAAGCCTGCAATAATAGCATTGTACTTTGCATGTTTACAGTGCTTTTCCTATTTAAAGTGCTTCTCTCACATCACCCAATTGTCCTTCATAACCATCTCACCTGCCTTTGCTTCCATGATTCCTTCATTCCACAAAGGTGCCAATAAAGACAAGGATACCAGCAGCTTGCCCAAGGCTACAGATGAATTAATGAAAGAACCAAACTACAATTTCCAGTTCTGAGCCTGCATTAAAGGACTGCAGACCTTCCCTCAGCTGAAAGCAGAATTGTCTTCTTTCCATATTCTGACCAAGTGGTGTAACCCCAGAAGCAAGGCGTTCTCCACGGTCACACAACAATTCCAACCCAACTTCCACTTCCCATCTGGGAAAGCCTCAGCAGCAGCTGTGTCATTCCCATTATCTCTGTCCTTAGGTAGCTCTACAAACACAACACAGCTCACACCTAGGACAGGTCTGGTCTTGCAAAGCTGAGGTTTCTACAACAGGTCTGCACTGGAGATTACTTCAAACGTTCTGCTCTGGCTCCGTGTAACGATGAGCACCTCCAAAATACAGTTAGTTGTCTATGACATGCAAATATTTACAGTGGATGTAAATCAGAGATTGGGATCTCCCCACCAGAAATAATTCCCCAAACAGAAAAAGTAAGAAAATGAACCACTTGGCTTGTTGATCATCTGCATTAACCCCCTTACAGCAACAGCAGCGTTAAGGAAGATCACGGTACGTGTTCATACACAGCCTAGTTGGGGCTCACCAAGTCTAACAATTTTTGAGCTGGAAAGTCTAGATTATTTTTTTCTTTGATAATAAACCCACACATATATCCAATATTCAGAATAAACTGGAACAGTAGCTTTCTAGGACCTGATTCCTCCACTAGTGCTTCTGAACCTTCATGCAACGTTCTCAGATCCTATTAACTGCTGTAGGCAAACACGCGGTACGCTTGAACATACACACCTAGGAATGACACTGTTCTACCTCACTTGAGCCAACTGGAATACCTGTATTGATTTCAGCAGTCAATGTTCCATCAGAGAGACTTGATTTTGTACTTTCTTCACAAATAAAATTCCTACTGATAGTAAAACCAGGAGGTTTGTGTTTCAAGGGCTTGTGTAAATGGCTCTGAGAACACGAGATCTCACACACCATTCCTGGTTGTTTCCAAGACAGAAGAACTGGAGTAAAGCTCTTGAGATCTCTGTTAGTCTTCCACTTCAGGGACACAGCTCAACTGTCCAAAAGGTAAAGGGAGCAATTCACAGTCTGGATTCATCTTGTTGTGCTTACGGCTCTTTTAGGTGAACAGGAACAGAATGACGGCATCCACACCGCTGTCTGCTGCTCTGCAGCTCAAAGGGACTTATGGAAAATCTGTAGTTTACAGAAATCCCTTACTCTAGGAACTGTTGCTGAATGAGAAAGCTCTGGTCAAGAGAACTATCAACCTGTGCACCCAAGTCCAGTAAAGCACAATAACGTACCTCTTTGAAGTTATCGAACGCAGACAAAATGATTTCATGCCCTCCTCTGACCAGGCAAACGGCTGCTAGAAGTTCTAAGACAAGGGCCTTTGTCCTGTGAAGCAAAGAAACAGTGACAGTCAACAACCACCACGTGCTGAGCCACCTTTCTACCTGCTTGCAAAACAGATGTGGAGACACTGGGAGATGTAGTTTGCATCCCATGTTATTTTTAATCCCTTCAAAGTAGTAAATCTGCGGGATGCACAATGCTGAGCATCGTCTGATCCAGGGCATTTGGACTCTCCCAGGATCATGCAGGTTTCCCCCATTTTAATGCTTCTCAAAACATGCACAAATTTCCATCACAAACTCTCAGAGTGGAAATTCAAGCAAACCAAAGGGACAACTCTGGAAAAGGCACCAGGTCAGCCCCCCACAGCTGGTACTCCCGGAGAGTTCACCTGCACAAACCCGGAGAGGAGACAGTTTCACACAAGGCAGGGTCACTGCCACGCAGCCCATTTCCTCTGAGCCCAGTTTTTAATCAATCTGCTCAAAATTCAAACCTGTATTGTTCCCAACACAAATCTGAATTATTTTCTAGGATAATTTGTATTATTCATAGCCACACACACACACAAAAAGACGTGGTTCCTTGCAGTATATAGGATGCCTTCACACATCTTTCCCCTCTTGAATCAGAAATGATTGACAGCAGTGCTAACACAGGTATATTAAAGAGAGAAGACAACAGATTCCTGAAAGAAAAGCATGCAGCAGACACAGTGTCACTCTCATATAAACAACCCCCAATATTTCCTTACAAGGTTCATATAAGGCAAAAGCACCACCTCTGAGCAGATAGTAAAATCATGCAGACACATATGAAATTAGTCTCATGCTAAAACACTGACTCAAACCAGATGTTACAGAAAAAGAAATACCTTTTGGCTTTCAAAGTGTCAAGGTTATCTTTGGAAACCAGATAAAATGTTCACTTTCCTAGGAAATTTTACAGGTATCATTTTCAATTCTTACTCATTAGGGTTTTTTTTTCCTGCCACAAGAAGAAAATCCAAGTTCTTTCAGACAGGATCAAGGGGATCTTACTACAGAGATCCCCTCTGAGGGTGGGCTGTGACCCGTGGGTGTGGGGAGAGGGGAGGGCGATGCCCAGGTCTCCGATGCTGGATGGAGCCCTCACCCACCAGCTGCCCACGCGCCTGGGGTGGGGACAGGGAGAGGACAGTTACAGCTGTGACATCCATTTGGGCACAGCCAGAGGACATAGAGTCCCTACATCCATCCTGCACCTCGTCTGGCCGCTCCTGAGGCACTGAGAGGGGCTGTGCACGGGTCTGGGGATGGGATCAGCTCGGAGAGCTGCCGCTTCCCTTTCTGCACATCTCAACCTACCCCAAGCACTCAAACCTCTGGTTTCTTCAAAAATTATCACAGGGCTACACCAAAAAGAGATTTTGAACAGCACTAACATTAAGTTCTGGCGTATTTTAGCCACATTTGAAAGTTTGGGTTTTTTATAAACAGGAAACTAAATAACTCCCTGCTTTCAAAAATGGAAACTTAGCGCTCGCTCTCCACCACCTGATTTCCAGGCACAGGACACCATATATGATAAAACCACTAAACTTCCCCTATCCTTCCCATTTTTCCTGTGCCTAGGCTTGCTGACTTAGGGTTAAATAAAAGGAAGGAAGGAAGGAAGGAAGGAAGGAAGGAAGGAAGGAAGGAAGGAAGGAAGGAAGGAAGGAAGGAAGGAAGGGAGGGAGGGAGGGAGGGAGGGAGGGAGGGAGGGAGGGAGGGAGGAAGGGAGGAAGGGAGGAAGGGAGGAAGGGAGGAAGGGAGGAAGGAAGGAAGGAAGGAAGGAAGGAAGGAAGGAAGGAAGGAAGGAAGGAAGGAAGGAAGGAAGGAAGGAAGGAAGGAAGGAAGGATCTGCTTCCATCAGGACAAGATTTCAAGCAGTGCACTGTAAGGCAAGCGGACAGCCTATGCAAAGACTATCTATATATATATATATATGTATTTTTATACAGTGCTGTTTAGTTTTGTGTCATCCCCTGCTCTTACCCTTCCTTGCAAACATCAGTATGTCAGATTTGGTTTTGTTAGACACACAAGAGGTCTGCAGCTCCAGGTTTTGCTGGAAGTGGCTGCCAGGGTGACAAGTGTGTGTGGGGAGAGGAGGGGACACAGCCCTACAGCCACCAGCTCCACTGCCCACTTACAGAATTGGTGCTGTGGCTGAACAGCAACTCAACACAGAACAAGAGTTAAACCCTCCCTCAAAGAAATTCAAACCCTCCCTCAAAGAAATTCAAAACCCTCACTCAAAGAAATTCAAACCTAAGGACTCTTTAGATAAAATTCTGTGAGGAAGATATATCTCTGCTCTTCAGGCTGCTCATTATCAGCATGGCTTTCTCTGCACTAGGATAGAGCTGGAGTTATTAAGCAGCAAGCCTGCAGCTGAAGAGTCAGTTGCTTCTGTAACCAACATAATTAAATGGCACCTGCTCATCTATTTGCACTGTTACAAGGATTTCATCTGATTCAGAATGATGTCTGATTTTTGCTACAGGTTTGTGCAGAAACACACCCCTGAAAATCCCTCTCTGGGTCCTCTTTACTTACCAACTTGTTAAACTGTCTAGAAGTGAGCAGAGCCTACCTGGGGTTCTTGTTGTTCAGACTGAGTGCAATCTCATTAACGGCGTGCGGATGCGACATGACCATATTGAACCCGTACTGCAAGGAGGAAGGGAAGAGAGCATTTCAGCTTTGAGATGGAAATTATTCTTCTTAAAATCCAACAAATGACGTATCCCTGACCAGATCTGGCACCAAGCCTTTCACAAAGCTGTCAGCCAAACAAAACATTGTCGAGTTTACCAAGTCAGGCAGCACATTTCCACCCGCCACTGCGCTGAACGACTTCTCTGCCACTAACAGTGTTCAAAGTCCTCGGTTTGCTTGTGTCAGCCAACAAAAAGGGGTCCAAGAGCTGCTCCTACATCACTGCCAACCCCTCTGCTCGTCATTTCCTCCCTCCAACCCTGTTTTAATTCTGACAGGCAAGTGAGTCATTGACTGGCCACAGAGGACTTTGCCATTCAGCTGGAAAAGGAGCGATCTTTTCAGCCGAAAATCGCTGAAATCAGCTGCAGCACGTCATTCCTGCACAGGTACTGCTGGCTTTGCTCTCCAAAAACAAAAAAAGAATTGCTTTGGAAAACACTCTATGGGTTAGGAGCCCAAGATTGTTGCTCACATCCTTCCCATCAGAGGTAAGACGCCCTGTAAATCCCAGGGAGCTGGGATCCCAGAGGTGACATAGCTAGAAATACCTCCTACAAGTCACAACGAGGTGCTCACCACAGCCCTTCCCTGAAGCACATCACTTTGAGCTAGTACTGTTTTAGCAAAAAAACCCAAGTCTCTGAAGCCCCCTGGGCATGCTGGATGGTCACAGCATCCCACTGAGGATAAACCAAACCTGTGAAATTAAAATCAGCTTTGGTCAAGCTTATCCTTTGACTTGCAGCTACTGCAATCGCCTTGTGATAAACAAGAATGAAAGCTTGGATTTCTCACCAGTGCATAGCTCATCTGAAAAATTCTCCTAGTTCCTAAGTGCCACCACTAAATTCTGAGACAAATTATAACTTGAGCTGTGTAGCTGACTGTTTAGTGTTAGGAGGAATCAAGCTGAGCCCATCTCTGGCCCAACATGCACGTGCTCTTATCTCTGTGTCTTCACAGCGGTTCTAAACCACCTGCACAGCTACACCAGGACTGTGTTACATCACTTCCCAGCTACTCTGCCTCAGAATGAGCAAGAATTTAAACCTTCACCTCAGTTTTACCTTCACTGACCTTTTCCTCCCCTCTCCCAACAACAGAACAGTTAGGTGGTCCAAAAGAATAACGAGGGCAATACCTGGTAATTCATTATGGCCCGTAAACACATGATGCAGACGTGAACATCATCTTTTTTACTCACTAATCGGGAATTTTTTAGCGTTCTTCGGCTTGGCAAGGTGTTATACCTGCAAAGAAAAACAGCTCTCATCAATCACAAGACTAGTTGTAGGTGGTTAAGAATAAAGAAATGGAAATATCCCTTTATCTCTCAGTTCTGCAGGGCAGAAAAAGGTGATGAGCTATTTACACTGGCACCATACAGAGCCCCAGGTGTCCAGCTCCAGGACTGGCCACTGCTGCCACTGTGTGACTCATCCAAAGCCAGGTACTTCCATCTCTGGTGGCATGGAATGGGGAAAGAATGATCCACCCACAAGCAAAGGTATTCCAGGTTTTTTTTCCATGCACTTTACTCTGCCTGAGCAACAGCACTGGCTTTTAATGGAACTGAACCAAGGCATCAGTAAATGAATTAATTCCCACTGCACTGAAGTTAAGAATGGTGCCTCTCTTCTATTCTGCAGCTGAGCTTTCTGAAAGCCTTCCAAATTTTGTGAGGAAAATACAGCCCTTAGGAACTTTCCTCAGAACAGAGGCATTAATTATTTTAATTGTAACCCCTAACTGGTAAATCAACCTTGAATTCAGTTAAATAAGTACAGGGAATAAACACAAAGGGAAATCTTTAAATCTGTCCTTTCTATGGCATAGGAAATGAAAAATCACATTTCAGCTCCTCCTGTGATGCTGCTTATTTTCTTGAAGAAAAAACATGCTTCACTCACGAGCTGGGCACGGGAAATTGGAGACAAGGAGACAGGCTGCCATATGAAATACATAGATGTCTTACAGATAAGAAACTGAGTAAGCAACGAGAGGATTATGACTATGGTCAAGCAACTCTCTTGACATTGATGCAGTAACTGCTGCAATTGGCCAATGGTGTCCATTGGTGGACAAGTCCCATCCAAACTGTGGGGTGATGCTGACAGTGAAGGTGAAAGGTGGTGGTTGGGGTTGGAAAAACACATTATTTCTCCCAGTCCCCCAATTTACAGTGTAAAACCAGCCCGGAGAGAAGGTCAAGGCAGAGTCTCAGTCACAGGGCTGCAGCGTCCAGAGATCTGCTCCTGAATTAGGCTTGATCCTGCACAGCCTGGTTGGCCTGGGCAAACCTTATGAGGTTCAACAAGGCCAAGGTCCTGCACCTGGGTCAGGGCAACCCCCAGCACAAACCCAGGCTGGGGAGGGACTTTGGCCAAGTGCAGGGAGTGACAGGACAAGGAGTGATGGCTTGAAAGTGGCAGAGGGGAGATGGAGATGAGATGTGAGGAAGAAATTCTTGTCTGTGAGGGTGGTGAGACCCTGGCCCAGGTTGGCCAGAGAAGCTGTGGCTGCTCCTCCCTGGAAGTGTTCTCGGCCAGGCTGGATGAGGCTTTGAGCAACCTGGTCTAGTGGAAGGTGTCCCTGCTGCTGGCAGGGGGGTTGGGACTGGATGAGCTTGAAGGTCCTTTCCAACCCAAACCAGCCTGGGATCCTGTGGTTCTCATGACACCTATGGAGGTGACAGCAGAGACCAGAAGGACGTTGGCTCACTGGCTGACAAAACCTCTCGGCAGGCACAGCAATCCTTTTGCACTTCCAACTATCACACTCAGGCCTGAAAATGGAGGAATAAAGTAAAAAAATCTGCTGGTAGGAGGACAGACAGAAAATAACGTGATGTGTGTGCAGAGATGTGTGTGCAGAGATGTGCAAATCCTGACACTTGTTATGTGAAGAGCAACTTCACTGGGGCAAGAAAGTGGTGGATGAAGCCTGACTGGTGGAGTACATCCAGCCTCCAGTGGAAGTGAGGCTTCTTCAGCCAGCCACAGCCAGCCTCACACCTGCAATGCCACCTCTGCAGCCTGGAGAACACACACAGGAAGGCTTTTCTTCTCTTTGGTTTGGGAAAACAACTGCAGTGGGGAAAGCTTCTGGATCACAGCAACCTTAGCTCTCACCCCAGTCCCTAACCAGGAGTTAAATGAAGCAGTGCTGGTACCCAGCAAGGACCCACAGCACAACTGCAAACACACACCAAGGCAGGGTGAGAAGGTGGGCTGGAGAATGGGAGAGCTTCCAGGGGACACACAGAGCCAGGCTTTTCCATCTGAGAACTATCTCAGCCCTACAAGGAAGTATGAATGGCACTGAGGGAGTCAATGGGCAACCATCTGCCGTTATTTCTCCTAACACAGAACTATGAGACATCACACATAATTACCAGGTGACAGGATCAAAGCTAAGCTGGTAATTTTCAAGACACTCCTCCACATAGTGCTCCAGATAGTGAGAGCTCTTCAGCACGACTGCTGAGGAGCCCAGAGCCTGGCACAGGCTCCAAAAGCACTTACACCCATTCACAGAGGGAAAAATCCACCAAGAACCATGAAACTAAAAATCCACCAAGAACTATGAAACTAAAAATCCACCAAGAACTATGAAACACGAGATGCAATCAGGTCAGGAAGCTGAATCCAAAGCCTGCTGGAAGCAGGAGCATGTGCCAGGAGAAACATCACTGGGTATCTGCTCTGTACTTGAGGAAGTGCTCTAAGCATCTCCTGCACTCCTGGACCACATCAGTGAGGGCATCAGGTTTGGCTTTGGTGTTACCACACTTGACTGTTTCCCTTGGACTTCCTCTGCATATTCTGAAGTGCATTTAGGGAGCTGCCCCATTTATTGCCAATGCCTGTTACTTGTCTAATCCATGCTACTCGTTCTGTTTAAAATAAAGAGGTGAAGCTTTTAAAATTAGTGAGTAACATTATTAATGATGATGATAATAATAATAGCAATAATTAATAATAAATACATGAATGAATAATAACAGACTTGTTTAATTCTGCCTCACTAGCTCACTCTCCAGCACAAATCCCTGTAAATCTTCTCACTTTAAAGGTAGAAAAGGGACGAGGTGGCGGGTACGGGGTCTGGGTGCTCCGCGCCCGGGCAGCTCCACAGCTCAGCAGCACCCTCGCTGCGCCCACCCGGGGGGCTGTGGGACCCTTCCCTGCTCCACAGCTCCAGCGTGGGATGGGTGGAAAGCTCAGAGAGCAGAACCAGCCAGCCCATGGAGAGCTGGCAACGCTCAGGTGCCTTTCAGCAATTCCTTCCCTTGGCTTTCATTCTCCAGGAGTGCCAAGATGAAAGAAACCCCAAAATTCAAAGCAGAATTCAGTCAAACTGCTTTCTTGTTTTCTTTTTTTTTTTTTCCTTCCTCCCATCCCTATGAACACAGAAACCAGCTCAGGGCAATCCAGGCGATTTCAGGTTTGTGGGGAGCGTGATGACCCAGTTTTGCCGGAGAACAGTGAGCGGTTAAAGCGCGGGAGCTGGGCTGTGGGGCCGGACCCTGAGGAGGAACAGGACAGGGTGAGGCTGCTCCCCAGGCCACCATGAGCACCCTGAACAGGGTGCAGCACTGCACCTCCCACCTGGGCTCCTGGATACTCTGGCTGCTCCTGGTGGGAATGGGGATAACTGGATCCGTGGGCCAGGACCAACTGGATGAGGTTCAACCAGGCCAAGGGCCAGGTCCTGCCTATTGACATGAATAGTACGGAGCTGGTCAGCCAGCTCCGTACTATTCATGTCAAATCACTTGTGGTGAATGGAGTGAAATCCAGTTGGTGGCCGGTCACCAGTGGTGTCCCCAGGGCTCAGCACTGGCCCAGTCCTGTTTAACATCTTCATCCGTGATCTGGGCGAGGGGATCAGGGCACCCTCAGTCAGTTTGCAGGGGACACCCAGCTGGGTGGGAGTGAGGATCTGCTGGAGGGTGGGGAGGCTCTGCAGAGGGATCTGGCCAGGCTGGATCCATGGGCCAGGACCAATTGGATGAGGTTCAACCAGGCCAAGTGCCAGGTCCTGCCCTTGGGTCACAACAACCCCCGGCAGCGCCACAGGCTTGGGGAGGAGTGGGAGGAGAGCTGCTGGGCACAGAGGGACCTGGGGGTGTTGGGGGACAGTGGCTGAACATGAGCCAGCAGAGTGCCCAGGTGGCCAAGAAGGCCAAGGGCATCCTGGCCTGGATCAGCACCAGTGTGGCCAGTAGGAGCAGGGAAGTTCTCTTCCCCCTGCACTGGGCACTGGTGAGGCCACAGCTCGAGTGCTGGGTTCAGTGTTGGGCCCCTGACTCCAAGAAGGACCTGGAGGTGCTGGAGCGTGTCCAGAGAAGGGAACGGAGCTGGGGAAGGGTCTGGAGCACAAGTGTGCTGAGTTCCTGGCTGAGGGAACTGGGGGTGTTGAGCCTGGAGAAAAGGAGGCTGAGGGGAGACCTTCTGGCTCTGTCCAAGTCCCTGCAAGGAGGGTGCAGAGAGGTGGGGGTGGGTCTGTTCAACCAAGGACCAAGGGACAGGACAAGAGGAAATGGGCTCCAGTTGTGGCCAGGGCAGTTGAGATGGGATGTGAGGAAGAATTTCTTTGCTGAAAGGGTTCTGAGGCATTGGAAGGGGTTGCCCAGGGCAGTGGTGGAGTCCCCATCCCTGGAGGGATTTAAAAGATGGGTAGATGAGGTGCTCAGAGATCTGGTTTAGCAGATCAGGTACAGTTACAGTGGACAGGTACAGTTGGACTCAATGATCTCAAAGGTCTTTTCCAACCAAACAATTCTATGAATGGGGCCAGCCAGGGAGCTCCAGCTGGGCCCATCCTGCTGTCCTACCTGTGTCCCCATGGATGGGCTGACTGGCCACACACAGACCCAGCACTCAGGAACTCAACCATCTTCCAAACTTCCCTTCCTGAGACATAAGAGCAGCAGTGCAACCTTTAACTGGGAGCCCTACACTAAGTCTGAACTGGGAAGTGTGGAAGCACTGCCAGTGTTGGCTGGAGACACCACCACCCCAGCACTTCCATACATTCCTTCCACTCAATATGAAAAACACCACAATAAAAAGATATAAAATTCATTCCTGGTGGTACAGAGATTGTTCTTGCAATGACTTCTCTCAGTTTTAAACTACCAAAGGCTGCACGCATTATTCTCCTTTACATTTTAAATAAGCAGAGTCATTAGATCTTTATCATGATACTGAGAGAAGAAAAAGGTCTTCCTCAGCGCCTGGTGCATCAACTCCTTCATTTCAGAATGCCCTTAAACATCTGACAGAGTCTTGGCAGCTGTAACAAATGGGAGCAAGTCTCCTTAAAGTCCTAAAAGATGACCATAAAGCCAGAATTGGGCATTTCCAGACACTTGGGGAGCAAGAAGAAACAGAATCGTGGAGCAAGGATACTCTGCAATGGAGCAGGACCTTGGAGCACACTGGTTCCAATCTCCCAGGGAACCCAGCCTGGGATCCAGCCACCTGGATGGAGTCTTCCCAGGATGAGATGCTCTGCTCTGCTCTCCTCTACACCCAGAATCCCAGCATTGCCTTGACTGGAAAAGCCCTTTAAGATCCTCAAGTCCAACGATGAACCCAACACTGACAAGTCCCTGACCAACCCATGTCCCTCAGCAAACCATGTCATCCTCATTACCTGCATGGATTTCCAGTCACCTAATCAAACCCTGGCTCTGCAGAGGAATGCAGCCACCAAAAGGGAGGTCTGAGGTGAAAACAAAACTCATCTCCTCTGAAGAGGTGGAAAAGACCCAGAGAAACCCAACAAGGGCTGCAGACATCCCACATGGCACTGCCTGCCAGGAAAACTGCTGTTTAGAAGCCTGGAGATGTTGACTTGGAGGATTCTCATCCCAGTAACCAGCCAAACAGGCAAAGTCAGAGGCAGATGCTCTGTTCTCTTCCCAAAAGCCAAGAAGACCCAAGTCTTCTCAAACTCTTCCACCTCCCCA
Organism: Caprimulgus europaeus; assembly: GCA_907165065.1. Next base: position 1,669,391 of record OU015533.1, read on the forward strand.
TGCCATGCAGCCCTAGGTGGTGGTGTGTCCTCCAGGGATAGCCCCAGTGATATTCAGAGCCTGCTTCCACCCATGGCAGCCTAGGAGGAGGCGGAGAACGGGGTGGAGAACAGGCAGTGGGGAGCTGCAGCGCCGAGGAAGCTCTCCAGCACAGAGGGGATGCTGCCCTAGCTTTAGCTCTCTTCCCTTCAGCAGATGCAGATTTCCTCACACAGATGTGAATGCCAGGAATTAATGAGGATTTGGGGGTATTTTTGCACAAAAACTCTTTTAAGACGACTCTGCACCCTGGGACTCGGGTTCACGATGTTCTCCCTCTCTTGGTGGCAACTGCACCAAGCCCTGCTGTTATTGGTGTCCTTCCCAAAGGCAGTAGCTCTAACACCTCCCTGTGCACGGCGTGAGCCAAACCGGGGGGTGGATGATCTCCTTCTGCTTTTATTCCATTGCTTGTTACCAAAGATGAGGCTGACCCCAGCATCTGGGTGAATTGTTGGGTTTGATTTCCTGTCTGCTGCAGGTCAAAGATTGTGTCATCAAGAGTCTGTTTCTCCTGGTAATTAAATTCAGATGGTTCCTCTTGTATTTCCCCTGCCCCTCCTTTAAGGGAGAATGAGAAAACCTGACTGCTGGAAAACCAGGAGAAACAGAAAACCTGAGCACGTGCCAGCTCCTGCGGCGCGGAACGCTGTCCTCCTGCCAGCCACCGGGGATGGGAACGGGATGGCACACGTGGGGAGGGAGCTACAGCCACCAGGGATGGGAACGGGATGTCACACGTGGGGAGGGAGCTGCAGCCACCAGGGATGGGTACGGGATGTCACACGTGGGGAGGGAGCTACAGCCACCAGGGATGGGTACGGGATGTCACACGTGGGGAGGGAGCTACAGCCACCAGGGATGGGTATGGGATGGCACACGTTGAGAGGGAGCTACAGCCACCAGGGATGGGTATGGGATGGCACACGTGGGGAGGGAGCTACAGCCACCAGCAGTGGGTATGGGATGGCACACGTGGGCAGAAGCTACAGCCACCAGGGATGGGTATGGGATGTCACACGTGGGGTGGGAGCTACAGCCACCAGGGATGGGTATGGGATGGCACACGTTGAGAGGGAGCTACAGCCACCAGGGATGGGTATGGGATGGCACACGTCAGGAGGTCTTTGTATCATAAATGTCCATCTGAACAGTCCTTCTGGCAGAAGGAGACTTTGGAAGAGGAAGGTCTTGGAGCTTCCTAGAAGCTCCAAATTTCTCTGGTGTCACAGAATCCCAGAGTGGTTTGGGTTGGAAGGGACCTTACAGCTCATCCAGTTCCAACCCCCCTGCCAGCAGCAGGGACACCTTCCACTAGACCAGGCTGCTCAAAGCCTCATCCAACCTGGCCAAGAACACTTCCAGGGAGGAGCAGCCACAGCTTCTCTGGGCAACCTGGGCCAGGGTCTCACCACCCTCACACCAAATAATTTCTTCCTCACATCTCAGCTCCATCTCCCCTCTGCCACTTTCAAGCCAGTTTTCAAGCCTCTCGTCCTGTCACTCCCTGCCCTTGGCCAAAGTCCCTCCCCACCTTCCTGGAGCCCCTTCAGGTACTGGGAGGCCACTGGAAGGTCTCCCTGGAGCCTTCTCTTCTCCAGGCTGAACAGCCCCAACTCTCTCAGCCTGTCCTCACAGCAGAGCTGCTCCAGCCCTGGCATCATCCTGTGGCCTCCTCTGGGCTGGCTCCAGTAGCTCCATGTCCTTGTGCTGTTGGTGGCCCCAGCACTGGAGGCAGCACTGCAGGGGGGGTCTCAGGAGAGCGGAGCAGAGGGGCAGAATCCCCTCCCTGGCCCTGCTGCCCACGCTGCTCTGGGTCCAGCCCAGAACACGGTTATTGGCTCTGTGCTGCCAGCGCACGGTGCTGCCTCGTGTTGAGCTTCTCCTCCCCCAGCACCCCAAGTCCTTCTCCTCAGGGCTGCTCTCCAGCCATTCTCCACCCAGCCTGGATTTGTGCTTGGGGTTGCTCTTGCCCTTGCTGAACTCCATGAGGTTTGCATGATCCCACCTCTCCAGCCTGTCCAGGTCCCTCTGGATGCCATCCCATCCCTCCAGCGTGTCAACCGCACCACTCAGCTTGGTGTCGCTGGCAAACTTTCAGCCCTTGTAGAAGAAATCACAAGCTGGGTCTACTGGACATGGGGACCCTGAGCATGAGGCCCAGAGAGGGAAAGGCCAGGAGCAAGGTCCAGTTCATCGCGGTGCCAAACCCGAGTCCAGTCACTGAGTGCATTCAAAGCCCATTTAAGGATCAAGATCCATTTGCTGGGAAAACTCTCTCATTATGGACTCCACAGATTTGGAAGAAAGAAAAGAAGTTTCTCAGTTCAATCCAGATAAAAATTGAAGTATTTTACTCAGAAGAAAGGGAATTTCTAATGGCCTGGGTCATTACAAAGCCTGCATTAATATTTATCTGACGGGAGAGTAGGACTGTGAGAGCAATGCTCCTTCCCCTCACTAAAATCCCCAAAGGTTCATCCCCGTTTTTATCCTCCTGCCCTCATTTTGGTGTTTGCTTCCCAAATCCCTGTGCCTCTTCTTAAACTAAAAAAAAAACAACCCAAAACCCCTCAGTTGCCAAGGCAACCCAGCGAGCAGGGAACTGGCAGGGCTGAGCACTACTAACAAGCGTTCCGGGAAGCTGGTTAAAGTCATAATTAGCAAGGGATAATCTCAGCCACGCAAACGAGCGGAGGGAAAGTCCTGCCTGGCTGCAAGGAGCTGCTCACCACGGTGGAGCTGCACTGTTTGCTTCTCTCCTACTCCTTTTGCTGTCATTAAATGTGTATATAAGCTGGGACCATGCTTTAGTGATTGGACTTGATGATCTTAAAGGTCTTCTCCAATCTAGGAAATGCTGGGTCTGGAGGAGTACTGAAGCCTAAGGGCAGGCAGGAGAGCTGGTGCCATGACACTGCCATGCAGGCATCAAAAATGAGCAAAAATGGTGTTAAGGCTGGCAGGAAACACTGTCTCCACAAACCTTCTTGCTGTTTTAATAAAAAAGAAGCCAGGCCAAATGTGTTCTCATTTTTCATACCACTATGGCACAGGAGGGATGAGTCCAGCTCCTGAATTTTAAATTACCCTGGTAAGACTGTCAGCCTTCTCCTTTTTCATCCAGGAGGGAGGATCACTTCCTCCTTTCTCTCCACTTTAATGGTTTTTATAACAAAGACAGAAAAGGAGCTTCCACACAGAAGAACCCACAGCCTGGGCCTCCACATGTCCCAGACACATTGTCTACCCAGTGACGGGGCAGAACCTCCTGGTTTTGACTAGGAACACCATCCTACACGCCCTCCTGATGAGCACCTAGTTTGTTCTTAGGAAAAAAAATTGTTTCCATTAACCAAGATTTACTGATTATACAACAAAGACTTCTTATAAACTTCCCACCTACTTCTAGCTTCTACTTTTTTTCATAGAATCATCATAGGATGTTGTGAGCTGGAAGGGACCCACCAGGATCAGGAGTCCAACTCCTGTCCCTGCACAGGACAATCCCAACATTCACACCATGTCCCTGAGGGCCTTGGCCAAATGCTGCTGGAATCTTGTCAGGCTTGGGGCCATGAGCACCTCCCTGGGGAGCCTGTGCCAGTGCTCCACCACCCTCTGCCTCAAGAACCTTTTCCTCATGGCCAACCTCCCCCTCCCCTGCCACATCTTCCTGCCATGGCCTCTGCTCCTGGCGTTGGTGGCCAGAGAGAAGAGCTCAGCGCCTGCCCCTCCTCTGCCCCTTGGGAGGAAGTTCCAGACCGCCAGGAGATCTCCTCTCAGTCTCCTCTTCTCCAGGCTGAATAACACAAGTGACCTCAGCCTGGAGAATACACAGAGTGCTCAGCTATTGCAAAAACACACATTTTAGAACACAGATTATTTTTTTAATGTAACACAAGGATGCTCATTCCATGTAACCGTCAGACAAGTCTCCTGCGTACAGAGATGGCTCTGCAGGCAGGAGGGGACACTTGGCTGAAAAACACTGCACTAGGTCACATTTCTGTGCCACTTCTGCACATGAGCCAAGTCTCTATTTCTAATAAAAAACATTAAGACAACGACTAAGGGGTCTACATCTCAAGTATGAAGCTAATAAAGCTATGTGCAAGATGATAAAGCAAATATGACAAAGCAAACTAGCATCTTGTTTTATCTTCTTCTAGCAAATCCCACTCTACAGAAGCAAACCACACTTGGGAGTGATAATGTGATAACCACACGTTTTGGGGGGGTTGAGGGGCTGAGGACCCCTCCCGATGTTCAGGTGGTGGCATGACCAAGACGTGGGGTTACCAGATTATACGGCACGTGGAGCAGCGGCAGCCGGGCGGCTCTGTGCCCCGCGCAGCCCAGGCTGCTCCCAACCTTGCTCCTGGCACTTACGAGTTTTTCCGGCTCGAAGCCTCATCAGCAGAGCGCAAAGTGAAGCCTCTCCAGAGGCAGGTGGCTGAAAAGCAGCTCTGGTGGCCTTTGAAGGGAAGTTGCTCAGGCAGAGAAACCAATCTGATGGGATGTGAAAGGTGGGTGAGAGAGAGAGGAGGAGGGAGGGATGCGAGAGAGAGGATGGGAGAAGAGCATTTGAAGGAGGGAGGGGAATGAAGGATGCAAGGAAGGAGCCATGGAAATGGAAAATGAAAAAGGGAAGGAATAAAGAGGGATGTGAAAAAGGAAAAAAGGATGGAAGGAAAGGAAGAGAAAAAATGTCAGAGCCATGTAATGTATACCTGAGTTAGGCAGTTCTAGTGTAACTACCCACAGCATGCCTCCCAAAGACAGAGAGCAGGATCTGACATCCTCCTGCAGGCACAAGACTCAACCACTTCTCTGTCATAGTAGTTAAAAGATCAAAGAAACCCAAAAGCACTAAGAACACCTTTGCAACACTAAAAAAAATAAATCAATGGGTCAAGTGATTTTAGAATCATAGAACAGACTCACAGAATCATTTGGTTGGAAAAGACCTTTGAGATCATTGAGTCCAACCGTACCTGTCCACCACTAAACCATCCCTCTGGACTCCACAGCCTGTATCTCCTCACTACAACTGTGTGTCTGTCTCCTCCTCTCCAGTCCCTGAGGTCTGTGAATGACATTTTCATGGGATCACTCCCATCTGCTGCCGCTTGGGCCATAAGCAGAAGACACTCACTTCACCTGAACTAGAGTCACCACTGACTGACAAACCAGAACTGAACCTCGAATGGAAGATGCAGGAAAAAGCTGCAAGTCCTCACTGGCTCCATGTGTTTTGGACTCCTTTATGCTCACAGGACTATGTAACAAAACTGCACAGGAGCCAGAAAGCATCTGAGCACACGGCACTGGGAGCTGCACCCCTAGGTAACAGCACTGCTCGTCTGAGGATGGTGTTCTGCATGTTCTACATCCTGAAGTATCGAAGGAACCAAACAGAGTTGACCACCATTGGGTCTTGGGAAGTGATCCTGCCTTTGCTACACACTGAAAGAAACCAGCAGTATTTGGACAGAGAGATTTCACAGGAAAACCTGGGCTGGTGTGAGAATTTACAGCAGGTTTGAAGGATGGAAAAGGCCCTTTAATAAATAAAAAGTCTTGTTCACAGCAGCGTGGAAGGAATCTGCTGCTACAAGAGACCTTTCTGGACAAGACACCGAACTGGAGCCCCAGACTGGCTGGATCCATGGAAATCTGGAGACTTTCTTTGGAGAAGAGGAATTGCTTCCCCTGTGCAAGCCACACTGTACCTGATGGAAACGTATGGTGCACCCTTAGATCATTCAGCCACTGGAAGAGGAGGCAGAGTTATTCTGGTCTCTTCCTCACCTGCTGTGCCATGCTGCCCTGTGTTACTAGCTCAGCACTTCTTTCCACCTCAAAACCACATGTCCCAGACACATTGTCTACCCAGCAGCGGGGCAGAAACCGCCTGGTTTTGACTAGGAACACCATCCTACACGCCCTCCTGATGAGCACCTAGTTTGTTCTTAGGAAAAAAAATTGTTTCCATTAATTTTTACTGATTTTACAAGATTTACTGATTATACAACAAAGACTTCTTATAAACTTCCCACCTACTTCTACCTTCTACTTTTTTTCATAGAATCATCATAGGATATTGTGAGCTGGAAGGGACCCACAAGGACCATGGAGTCCAACTCCTGTCCCTGCACAGGACAATCCCAACATTCACACCATGTCCCTCAGGGCCTTGGCCAAATGCTGCTGGAATCTTGTCAGTCTTGGGGCCATGAGCACCTCCCTGGGGAGCCTGTGCCAGTGCTTCTTTCCACCTCAAAACCATCAGTACAACAACACATTTCCTATATAAGTCAAGTCTATACTGTGAAAAGAGGGCAGATGAAAAATATTCCAATTGGAAAACCACACTGAGTCTTCTCACTCAGGGCACTGGCTGTCCCCAGGTCACCCACCACCTGACTGAACTCCTCACCGTAAAGTGGAGTGTCTGCCAGAGCGGGAGATGCTGTTGCCAACTGGGGAGGGTAAATTACTGCCCCTGTGCAGGTCCTCAATAGATCGGCTCCAAGGTTTGGATTTCTCCATTGAGTTTTCCACGTTGTTCTCCAAACTTTCAAAGTCAAACCTGAAAGGAAACAGAAATTCCGGGTTAGACAGGAAAGATGCACGTTCCACCTTCCTTCCTGTTCACCAGCTGATACCGCTCTGAGAGAACATCCCCTTCTGCTTCAACAACGGGATATTGTCACATATCTGCCAAGTCTAGTCAAGTCTGGAGTAGATTTGAGCTGCCAAGTCCTAGCAATAGGGTAGAGAAGGTCGTGATGCCAAAATAAACCAGTTTGGTGGAGACAGAAGTGTTGCCAACAGGCTAAAAGTTGACCTAGGCACACGCAGAAGAGAAGTCCAACCAAAGGGCAGTGACTGAGGTTTCACGAGCACCAGAGGAGCCCTGAAGATGACCAGTGTGGGTGGGAGTGAGGATCTGCTGGAGGGTGGGGAGGCTCTGCAGGGGGATCTGGCCAGGCTGGATCCATGGGCCAGGACCAACTGCATGAGGTTCAACCAGGCCAAGTGCCAGGTCCTGCCCTTGGGTCACAACAACCCCTGGCAGCGCCACAGGCTTGGGGAGGAGTGGGGGGAGAGCTGCTGGGCAGAGAGGGACCTGGGGGTGTTGGGGAACAGGAGGCAGCAGAGTGCCCAGGTGGCCAAGAATACCAAGGACATCCTGGCCTGGATCAGCACCAGTGTGGCCAGTAGGAGCAGGGAAGTTCTCTTCCCCCTGCACTGGGCACTGGTGAGGCCGCAGCTCGAGTGCTGGGTTCAGTGTTGGGCCCCTGACTCCAAGAAGGACCTGGAGGTGCTGGAGCATGTCCAGAGAAGGGAACGGAGCTGGGGAAGGGTCTGGAGCACAAGTGTGCTGAGTTCCCGGCTGAGGGAACTGGGGGTGCTGAGCCTGGAGAAAAGGAGGCTGAGGGGAGACCTTCTGGCTCTGTCCAAGTCCCTGCAAGGAGGGTGCAGAGAGGTGGGGGTGGGTCTGTTCAACCAAGGAGCAAGGGACAGGACAAGAGGAAATGGGCTCCAGTTGTGGCCAGGGCAGTTGAGATGGGATGTGAGGAAGAATTTCTTTGCTGAAAGGGTTCTGAGGCATTGGAAGGGGCTGCCCAGGGCAGTGGTGGAGTCCCCATCCCTGGTGGTATTTAGAAGACATGCAGACATAGTGCTCAGGGACATGGGTTAGAGGTGGAATTGGCAGCGTTGGGTTTATGGTTGCACTCAATGATCATAAAGGTCTTTTCCAAGCACTACGATTCTGTGATAAATCCAGCAGTGGCCACTTTGCTGATGGACAACCCTGCCTGGAAGGACAAAGGGGGAATGCTTGAAGCCATCTCCACTGGAGTTCAGTAAATCAATACATTGGGCAACCAGTTCCATTTCCCCCACCAATACGTGACGGAGCGTTCGCTCGGGCTGGCTGGCCCCCACGGATCTCCCAGCACATGTAACAAATCAGCACCAGCATTACAGATTTTCTTGCATTTCTGACTCATTGCCCATTGTGCTGCTATTTCAAGCACAAATTGCTTGTTCCCCTTACAGCTTTTGAGGTTATTACTCATGTTTACCACGTTAGAGAGGGGAAAAACCCAGCCAGCTAACTTGTGTCCTTTTGAATCATTTTAAGAAGAAAACCTTTATACAAACACTCCTTTTTGCTGTGCAGTTTTTTCCAGTGTTAGTAACATTTTAAAACATATAATTTCCCTTCATTCATTTCACTGCAGCTCCACCAAAAAAATCTCTTTTCTGTGTGATGATATACACACATCTGATGGCATCTTTCCTAAAAAGAAAATATCAACTCTACTCAGCTCAAGTTCCTAATTGGAACAGTGTCTTTAACCCACTGCTCCTTTCCATACCATTTTATACAAAAATCTGCTCCTACAATATCCTGAAGTCAAAGCCTGGGGGTTTATCAAAGCAGATCCTCAGCTGAACATCTATTTCAATCTATTGGGGGATTGGACTGGATGATCTTTCGAGGTCCCTTCCAATCCCTAATATTCTGTGTGATTCTGTGATGCAAATGGTGTGATATCACAACTAACAAAAGCTGATTTTTTGCCCAATTTGTTTTAAAAGAGTACATTTAATGATTTATTACCTAAATGATTACATCTGACTCCCAGCTAACTAGATGTCAGAATCCCAAAAGCTTGGTTTACAGTCTTCCCAACTTGCAGAATCACCTTGAAGTTCCTCCTGCTGTCTTGCAGCACATCTGCTGCACACGAGGATGACAACTTTGCTCGCCAGGAGCCTTGTGAGACGTGGCCACTGTGTGGATGGAGCTTTGACCACAGTGTTCTCATCCCCTGGGGTCAGGTACTAACTGCACATCTATGTGTAAGGAAGCCCGCAGGATCCCACGCTTGTGTTGAATGTTTTTGCACTTTACTCCTCAGATGGTGAGAGGCTCCCAAAGATAAAAAATGTATCAGTGTGGTCTTAGCTATAAATAATCTCAAGGCTTAAACTTGGGCTTTTTTTTCTCTACAACATGTTTTGATCCAAAGGTTGTGGACTATCTTACCGTTTGCTCTGCTCTAAGGTGTGTACATAGGAGGGTGGAGAGAGGTGGGGGTGGGTCTGTGCAACCAAGGAGCAAGGGACAGGACAAGAGGAAATGGGCTCCAGTTGTGGCCAGGGCAGTTGAGATGGGATGTGAGGAAGAATTTCTTTGCTGAAAGGGTTCTGAGGCATTGGCAGGGGTTGCCCAGGGCAGTGGTGGAGTCCCCATCCCTGGAGGGATTGAAGAGTGGTGTAGACACAGTGCTGAGGGACATGGGGCAGTCGGGGACTGGTCAGTGTTGGGTTCATGGTTGGACTCCATGAGCTTCAAGGGCTTTTCCAATCCAGGCCATGCTGGGATGCTGTGATAGTACTGAACCAAGCTGCTGGCAGGAAAGCTCTGATCGTAGGTTGAGATAAGAACAATTTAATTAATTGAAGTAAAATAAAATTAAAATAGTAATGATAATAATAATAATAATGCTGATATACATAAATTGAGTGATGCACAGTGCAATTATTCACTACCTGTTGATAGCAATCCTGGGGGAGCAAAAAGGAGCCCTGAAAACACAATTCCAGAAGACCAAGCCCAAGCATCCTGAGAGAATCCTCAGTTTTCCGGTGAATCCTCATTAATCTACTGAACATGACGTGATTTGATATAGAATATCTCACTGGCAGAGCCAAATGACAATTTGGGTTTTGCTAATTAGTGTGCTTCCTCCCCTCTTAGTGCTTTGCACTTGGAGATCAGCAAAACACGATGTCCTTGGACTTCCAGCCAACAATTAAAAACATCAGTGTTTTATCAACATTCTTCTCATAGCAAATTCCACACTGAAACCAAACCATGGTGCTTTCTAGCTACTGAGAAGTAAATTAACTCCATCCTAGGGAAACCAGGACAAGAGGGAAAGCATCTGCCCTGGCACCTCCCTCTCTTGCTCTGTAGGGGTGGCAGGAGTCCTGCTTTGCCTTGCAAACCCAGAGAGCCCCAGGAGCATCTTACTTACGTGACTGCATACTGAGCAAAGGACAAGTACTCCACCAGAACATCCAGGCCTTTGTTTTCTTCATTCAGGAACTCCCTGACCCACCTGTTAGAAAAATCATCAGACATGAGAGCGTTTCGCGGGCTTTGCGCAGCCACTGGGACTCTTGTCAGATAAAGCAGAGACAGATCTGTGGCAGGAGAGGCAGCACTGCTGAGCTCAAGTTTGCTTTCTCACTCAGGGAAAGAAGACTTATAAAAAAATGTCCTTTATTATTTATAGAACTTTAAACCAGTCCTTTAGAGGACTTTACAAATGTAATGAAATGAGGGGTTTTTGCAGTATTATGATGGGAAAAACATTCCACCAACAAACCCCCCCTGTGCACTCTGCACTGCTGAGCCACTAGGTGTTTGTTCTGAGTGAGTACTGAGCTCCAGCGCTGGTAAGTGCCAGAGGGTCCCAGATGTGCTGCTGTCACCCAGCTTTGCTGCAAACCCTGGCTCATCTCCTCCCGAGCACACACAGAGCTGTGGTTACAGCCACCTTCTAACGCATCAGTCGCAAGGACCTGGCTTATTTTTTCCCACATCCCCATCTCCAGTCTTTCAGAAGCATGTGGACAATGCACTGGCAAAAGAGTGACAGCACCAAGGGCGAGATCTGACATCCTGGATGTACCTTTAACAGGAATTTTGCCTTCTCTTTTTAAAAGATATTCACCTATGACTGTGAATTTTGGTTCCTGAGAATTATGCAAAATAACCTACAATTTAAAAACCCCTGTGACCTTCCAAAGCTTTAAAATAACTCAAAAACACCAAATAAAGTTTGCAAATCCATACATCTGGGAGCAAGGAGCCTCAGCACAGCCCCAGCTCAGCTCTCCTCCAAACACCAACTGGCACAGCCAAAACTCCACCAAGAGTGGGTTTGGTGCCACTGGAATGAGTGGGGAGCCAGGGAGGGAACTGGGGCTCCGGGCTCGCTCTGCCTCCAGGACCCCCCAGCTCTCAGCAGAGTGGGAATTCCTTACCTCAGAGTTATTCTACTCTTCAGGCTTTAAATCTTTTGCTATTTACCTGCTAAAGTACACAACCTGGCAATTTTATAAATGGATTTTGAAACACATCTTTCAGCCAAGTGAACCAAATACGTGAACGTCGCTCTTGTCAGTCTCCTCTATTTATCTGATGCACCATCATGGTTCCTTCTGTGCATCCATGAGCTGTCAGAAATCTGCAGAGCATCACACTCCAGATGCCCTTCAGAATCCCTTGTGTTGGAAAATGGGGAAAAACATAGCAGAAGCCAGAGCAGGGGGGTGGGAGAAGTTTGTTGTAAGTATTTGTGATGGTGTAGCTCGTGGGAGGGTCCCTCACCACCGTGGCCACTGTCCGTGCATGCCACGCTGGGGAGCTGGCTCCCACCAAGAGGGAATGGCTATTCCTCCCACAGTTTAAAACACCTTAATTTCCTCAAAATAAGAGCAGCATCCTGTAAAATCAATATAATTGAGTTGGACACAGTGTGTGATCATGAAACAAAACACTGAAGAAACCTTCCCGGCTGATGTACCAGTGCTGAACCGGCTTCTGCTCCCAGGACCCAAAGCAGAGGGGTGAGAGAGGGGGAAACACAGACAGGACCAGCATGTTCAATATTTTTATACTGAAATCTCTGCAATACCCTTCCTTGTGCTCTTTGAGAGGAATTTTCTGCTTTGTGAAAGTAAAACATTACTCACAGCCAGGCTTCATGAACTGCATCATGTTGAAGCTATAAAAGAGTATGGGGTTTCTATATATATATATTTATAGCTGCAACACTATTACTATTCTAGACACAATCATGCTCACTGCTGCTCTAACTGACTTAGGGTGAGCAGAGGTTGACTGCAATCTTTTTGCAGCCTTCACAGAGATGTGGAAAAACCCTATCATTAAATGATTAAAGCTGAATTATTCTCCCGAGATGCCCAGTTATCCCTTAACTCAGCCCTTCAGGCTTTAATGATCAATCAAGTGGTATCACTGCTTGACATGCAAAGAGATATTTTCTCAAAGACATCCATCAGTAGATGTGAAAAAAACCAAAAGAATCTTAGACTGGAGGTCATCAAAAATTCTTACCCAATGTGATTTGTTCTTAAAGAAATTTCCAGTTCTCGGAGTACTTGAGTAGACTCTTGGACTCGTCTTCTGAATTTCTGTAATTAAGTGAGCAGGCAAAAATAACAATTACACTCATCTGAGGCTATTAAAAACATCAACATCTCACGCAGCACAGACTGAATAAGTAAAACATTCAGGTAAGCTGAGAACCCCTCTAAATCCCGAGGAATGCCACAACAACAGCCCAGCGGTCAACAAAAACACGCGCAGAGGAATAACTCCTGCTCCTGTGCACATTCTGGGTTTCCAGGATTCAGAAAATTAAAAGCCTGTAGATAAAGAAACAATTTCTTTACAAGACAAGCTTTGTTTAAATATCAGACTCTCCACTGAGAACTACAGTGTTCAGGCTTCACTCTCAGCCTGGTGTTTTAATCTCGCTGTCGCGACTCTACACCCACACCCACAAACCTGCCGTGATTCCTGAGTAATTCCCACATCCCTGGGTGCCAGCCAATAATGGGATACACACGTGCTGCCATCTGTGTGCTTTAGTGATCTGTGCACACTGAATTGGAGCTGCAGAATTAGGTGCTGGGAAAAGGCTATCAAATGGCAGAAGTACAACACTGCAGCAGGAAGGAGACGAGGTTTCGTGGCATCTCCGGATGGGAGGAGAAAGGATGAGAAAGAGAGTCCAGCTTAACTCCACGGCTCAAAGCAGGCACTGGTCATGGTAGAGACCTCCACATGCACATCAACTCGTCCTGAGTTGAGTCAAGCAGCTCCTCTCCATCCTCTGCAAAGCCAGGGCTCCCTTTGGTGTGCAGACCAAGTCAGCCAGTGATCATAGAATCCCTGAATGGTTTGGGTTGGAAGGGACCCTCAAAGTTCATCCGGTCCAACCCCCCTGCAGTGAGCAGGGACATCTTCACTAGAGCAGGTTGCTCAGAGCCCCAGCCAACCTCACCTTGAATATTTCCAGGGATGGGGAATCCACCACCTCTCTGGGCAACCTGTTCCAATGATCCACCACCCTCATATTGAAGAATTTTTTCCAAACATCCAACCTAATTCTCCCCTTTTCTAGTTAAAAACATTTACCTCTCGTCCTATTGCTACATGCCCTTGTGAAGAGTCCTTCCCAACTTTCTCACAGGCACCTTTCAGTGATGCCTCCTTCTGTCCCTGATGCAGAAAGACTGCCCTCTTCTCTCCTGCCTGGCCCATGGAAATGTACTAAAACACCTGGATAAATTATTCCAGAGCAGTTGTTTTGGTAAATTCTCATTACCAAATGAGAGCAGAAGTGGATAGACAATGATAATCAACTTGGAATTGCAGCACTTAACAACTAACTTGGTCCAAACACCTGATGTGTTTGGAAAGGGCTTATAAATGTTTAGGACACAAGTGATGCTGCTGCCAGGAGGACTATGCTCTGAATACTAAGGGACAAAGGGTTGGTCTCAGTGCACCACAATAAAATCAAAGGGACTAGTTGGCAGTTAATAATTCTCAGGAGTTCATTTATTGAGGTGGAGATGATGAAAGGACAGGATTTACCTCGCCTTGCTGACCTCTGTGAAAATTATCAGCTGCCTTTTCCAGCAGGGTTTTATCACGTGCTAGTTAGCACCACTGGCTTCCCGGAGGTCAGGCTAAATCCTAAATCCCAGCTCAGCAAGCCAGTGGCAGACTGAAATAGATGTCTCGCTGTAAAGTCCTAGTAGACACCAGGCACTATTAATTTTCACTTTGAAATAGCTGGTTGAGATCAGACACCACCGTTTCTCCAGACCCCAGTTAATTAGCTCAGGGTACAAAAACACAGTGTCTGCTCTCCCGAGGGAGTTTACACAATCTAACTGCAAGCAGTATAAAACCTCACCTCTCCAGAAGTGAAGGTAAAATATTGATGTAGCATGAGGCAGACAGGAGAGCGGGGTGGGAGGGCACAGCAGGAACTGCAGCCCCACGTTATCCCCCTGTGATAACTCTTTGCAACCACGGCAGAGAGCAGGGAACCAGCTCTGGGCTTTACTGGGCTCCAGGAGCCACCAAACTGGCATCCACTGGAGTGGAGCATCTCCCTGATGAGGAAAGGCTGAGGGAGCTGGGGCTCTTTAGCTTGGAGAAGAGGAGGCTGAGGGGGGACCTCATTAATGTTTATAAAGATTTGAAGGGTGAGTGTCAGGAGGATGGGGCCAGGCTCTTCACAGTGGTGTCCAGTGGTAGGACAAGGGGCAATGGGTGTGAGCTGGAACACAGAAGGTTCCACTTGGATTTGAGGAGGAACTTCTTTCCTGTGAGGGTAACAGAGCACTGGAACAGGCTGCCCAGGGAGGGTGTGGAGTCTCCTTCTCTGGAGACATTCAAGACCCACCTGGACGCCTTCCTGTGTGATCTCATCTGGGTGTTCCTGCCCCAGCAGGGGGATTGGACTGGATGAGCCTTTGAGGTCCCTTCCAATCCCTGACACTCTGGGATTCTGTGATTGAAACTGCAATTGCTTTAAAAAAATGTGTCATTTCAATGCTTTCATTTTGCTATTTCAAAATTCAGCTCAGATAAAAAACCAATAGTTTTCTTGGGAAGAGCCACGATGACCCCAATTCCAAGCTGAAACACACATTTTGCAGCAGCATTTGGAGCCACCTTGTCCTGGCCAAGCTGGGGATCATCAGCAAAAAAGACCCCAGTGCCAGCAGCTCAGAGAAAGCGCTCACCCAATATCGCGTGTCCCTCCAGAAGCCCATTTGTAAATCCTCCTGCCTCGCAGCCCAGGCTGAGGAAAGGCTGCTGGTGATAGGGAATAACACAACAAAAGAGAGGAACTCCACTGAGTTATTTTTAGGCTCCTCCAGTTTTGCCATTTGTCATGGGACTCTCCGAGCGGTATTGGGATAAGAAAGGCTTCAATGTGCACCCACGGAGTCACCAGAGAGCAAAGCCAAACACCAAATGAATTTCAAACCCCTTCAGGAGAAAGACACAAAGACCTCTGTTCACTATTTTTATTGAAAAAAAAACCAACCCACCACTATAATCAGCTAATTTAAAGGTTTCCTATGAAATGGTTTCCTACTCCTTGTCAGAGGCTCCAACAAGAGCAGCACTGTCAGGGGACACGACTGCAGCCTTGATCCAGGAGCCAGTGGCAGCACAGGGGAAGCTCAGGGCACCCAGCGCTGGCCTCTGGTGGGGATGGAGCTGCACCTCGGCCTTGAAGCCCTGTGTCAGGATCTGTATTTTACCACAGGGCACCAAGCTCAGCTCATGGAACCAGAGCACAAAGCAGCCACTGTCGAGGCCAAGGCAGAGGCAGTCCATGGCAGGATCTGCTCTGCTCTCCCTGCCTCTTTTTGTTTTGTTCTGTTTGGTTTTTTAAAGGCTATTGTAACTATCAACAGAGGACACGAGCTGATATCCAGAGTGGTTAAATACCAAAGGTTCAGGTCCTGCCAACAGGATGGAGGTTTACTCTTACTCTAAAATCCTGGAGGCTGTCACTAAGCCCGTTGGAGCGGCACAGAAATATCAGAACCAGCCACAAACACGCCCCGGTCCAGAAGCCTCGCCCAGGGATGCACCACATTCACGTGGTGGCCGAGGGAAGTGGCTGAGTCCTTCATGAGGGTTTAACAGACTGTTTGGGGCAAAACAACAGGCAGAAGGATGGATGAGGCTCTGCCATGCCAATACATTAAATCATGTAAATACACCCCAGGTCACGTTGTCACTTCACAACCCTGGGACCTCGGATGAGACCGTGAGCAGGAGGTGAACCGTGTCACAGCAGTGCCCAGAGAAAGGGACTGACAACCCAACACCCCCTTCTCAGGGGTGAGAGAAGCACCCTCTGACAGAGGTTTTATTTGCCACCAGCGCTGCCCACATGGGAAGTCAGAGCCAGAGCACAGCTCAGCGATAACGTGTCAGACTGTTTAGTGAAGTTAAAGTGATTAAAACAAGTTGTTTCACGTGTCAGATGGGCTCTGCTTTGCAACATCTGTTCTCCTTTCTGAGCTGCGAAAACCACAGCATCTTCCCAATGTCTCTTTGCTTCTCCCTGTAATTTACCCTTCTCAGAGCCTTTCATGGGGCTTTTCACACAAAGGCAGGAAGGAACCCGGACCCTGGGACCATCCTTGCAGAGGAACGAGGGACGGGTGAGAGGAAACAGGACACTCCTCACCTTCCTGGTCACAGCCGGGTCCAGATAGCCCTTCAGCTTCTGGATGTACGTGTGTGGAGGATTCTTCACTTGAAACCTTTCCTGTGAAGGATACAAGAATAAACATCAGCCATTTGATAACATCTCCTGCATTTACTTACTACACATCTAAAATGCATCCACACACACATATATTTAAACAGTTTATAATGTTGTTTTAAATGTCCCTACCTTATACTCATAAATACACAATCTATGCTTATACAACATGCATGCAAATAAAATAGATTTACATGTACCTCAATATGCTGAAATTTGTTATTTATATAGGATGCATAAAAATACACCTTATGTATTCAGTGACAATGTTGAGTTTTAGTTACACAAACAACCACACACATCTGAAATAACAGGGTTTCTGCTAGGCAGGAGCGCTGAGAGGAAACAGAAGTGTTAGGAGAGCAGACGTGTGTCCATGTCTGACTGAAAGCCATCACCAAAAAAGCCAAGACAACTCTTTTAGCACTTGGAACAAGCCTAAAAACACACTACAGGGTCTAGTCATGGGAGGAGTCCCAGCATTTCAGTGTGTGGATTCCAGAAGAATGAATACAGGAGCAGTATGTCAGCACTAAACAAGCAATACTTTAATTCCCACACCATTTCTGCCAGCACCGCTTGCACGAGGAGAGCGTTGGTGGTTGAGCTGGTCCCAGCCACCCATGGCTCCCAGGGGTTCAGAGGGTTTCCTTCAAACGAGGGCAGAGCTGAGGGATCTCCAGCATGGTGGGAAGCAAGACAGCTACCAAAACCACCACTCCACTTCCCAGGCAAATTATGGACCAGATGCCCATCCCTGTCCCACTGGGAACACCTGAGAACCACCACGTGCCTCTCCTCCCTGTTAAGGTTGGAGTCTTACCAACCTCAGGGCATGGAGGAAGGCAGGTTGCCTGTGACCATGGACTTCACCCACATAAAACATCCTGTCCCCATGTCTGCTTTCTGTCATACACTGGCAGTGTTCCCAATTTCCCTTCCCCATCTCACTCACCTGCTGCTCATCCAGCACCAAGACATCCCCACCTGCCTCCAAGACTCATTTCTGGCCAAAGTTTTCCCAACATCTAACCTTACAGGGGGCCACTTGATCTGCAAACCATGATCAGCCACATTCAGAACCCAACTAAAGACTGTGATGACAAAGACAGGTTCTGCAAAGTCTGTACTCCCAGAGCCACTTGACTTTGGCTTGTTTTACCACTCGCATGGCCAGCTTGAGACTCATCCTACACAAGCTGCTGTGAAAGGCGAGTTGCTCTGCAAGGAGTGATGCTGTGTCCAACCCTGTTAAGAGCATTACCAAAAGTTCTGATACTATTTGTATCTTGGAAGAATTTTAAACTATTTTGCCTTTTCCCTTGAGGAAAGATCTCATAATAATTTCCTCCTGAAATGTTGTGTTTTATAGCTGATATCTGAAACCTCCTTTTATTAGGTCAGGATGCAATTCTGACCACATTATCTGAAATTTATTTCATACTGAACAGGACAGGGCTGCCCAGTTACCAGAATGTACTGTCTGAACACCAGAAGTTGTTCCTGTTATTATCTTGCTGCTTGCTGTAAAAAAACTCATTCATCATGGTCAGCAGGAAAGAATGAGCTAAACAATCTGTCCTGTGGTGCACCCAGCCCAGAGCTCCGTAGGACAGACAGCAGACAGCTCTCTCCTCTTTTACAACTGGATTTTTTTCCATGCACCACCACGTGTCCAGGCCAAACACAACCCTGGGATTTAGCATTTCCCTTTTCCCTAAAAAAAAAACCAAACAGTTCAGGAAATACAAAGTTTTTGGTTGCCAGCTCCTCTCTGGCCAAAGTGACACCAAGGGTGGCTGTCCTGCTCCATCCTCACCACCATGGATTCCTCTTGGCTCTGTAGTCTCATCTGAACTGGTCCCCAGGGATCAGGCAGTCCCTTTCACAGCCTTCCAGTTAAATGTGCTACTAACTGGAACTGCTGCTGGTGTGTTGGGAAAGACAGACGTGCAAGACAGATGCAAGGAGCTAGAGACAGGTTTGGAAAGGGTCTGCCAAGGCTCCAGCACACGGATCCACTGGCATGAGCAGAAATCATAGAGTCACAGACTGGTTTGGGGTGGGAGGGACCTTAAAGCTCATCCAGTCCCAACCCCCTGGCCATCAGCAGGGACACCTTCCACTAGACCAGGTTGCTCAAAGCCTCATCCAACCTGGCCTTGAACACTTGCAGGGAGGTGTCACCATCTGCCATCATCTGCCACATCCCGAGAGGTAAGCAATGGCCAGCCCTAGAAACACCCACAGCTCTGTGGAAAATGGAGCAGGAGCACCCACAGACGTTGATGTGGACTTTAAAGGAAATTAAAAAATAAAAAATGGAAAAAAAATCATAAAATAAATCAGAGAAAAAAAGAAGAGAAGAGAAGAGAAGAGAAGAGAAGAGAAGAGAAGAGAAGAGAAGAGAAGAGAAGAGAAGAGAAGAGAAGAGAAGAGAAGAGAAGAGAAGAGAAGAGAAAAGAAAAGAAAAGAAAAGAAAAGAAAAGAAAAGAAAAGAAAAGAAAAGAAAAGAAAAGAAAAGAAAAGAAAAGAAAAGAAAAGAAAAGAAAAGAAAAGAAAAGAAAAGAAAAGAAAAGACTATTTCAGTTGGAAGGGACCTACACTGACCATCAAGTCCAACTGCCCGAGTATCACAACTGCCAGCTTAATTTTAGCCCTTTTTACAGTCCACTCTCAGGCCAGTTTCCCAGTTAGATTTACATCCCCCTCAGGATACTGTGGACTGTGGCTTTACAGTGAGCATAAACATACATTATTTAGAAGCCATTTCCACCCATTAACCTGTTTTAAAACTTCTTCACACTGGCAGACAGATAAAAACAGGATTTTGCTGTAAATGAGAACCTGGATCATTATAGACCAGTGAAGAGTTAATAGAGGACCTCAAAGACCACCCTGCTGCTCCTGACGGCAGAGTCCCAGACAAGGCTCCACCTTAGCTCGAGTATTTATGAGATGAAGCTTTGATGGAGCCTCATCATTTACTGGATGAGGCTTTGAGCAACCTGGTCTAGTGGAAGGTGTCCCTGCTGCTGGCAGGGGGTTGGGACTGGATGAGCTTTAAGGTCCTTTCCAACCCAAACCACCCTGTGATTTATTCCCCCCCTTTTGGGGGTTCTCTCGTGCCAATGTAGCTCTGCTGTGTTTAGTCTAATTCTCCAGAGAAGCTATTTTATTCTTATGGATTTATTTCTCTTACTAACTAATCAGCCATCATCTGCTCAAGTGACAGGAGCTTTTCCTAACTGCCAGTTTTAATATCTAGAGTCTTCAAAATGAAATGCCTGAAGAGGCTCAACGAGCACATTTAGCAGTCTGTGATACAGCTACTGTATGGTTTTGTTTGTTTTCTTAAAACCTTATGTAATTATGTATTTATGTAACAACCTCTACAGCAACTTCATTAAAAAACATGCTGCTCATTACTGCATACTGCAATTATTTGGGTTGAAGGATTTTAAAGACATTATCCATGAACAGCAGATACCAGAAATGTTCTTCTCTAACTAGTGACCAAGAACCACTCGTGGTAAATATCTACTAGTCCTGGAAACATTTTTATAGCCCCTTAAAGTGTCTTTCTTTGCTTTGAGGGATTAGCCTTTAAAATTGCCCTTTCCTGGCTACGATGACAGTCTCAGTTTATCCAGCTTTGTTTGATATCAGAGGCTGATAGGTCGTAAGCTGCAAGAACCAGAGCTCAGTGCTGTGCAGCAATGACAGCCCAAGGCTCCTGATGCCTCTGGGACACCTTGAATGTCTGCTTGCAACCATCACCCTCCCCAAACCTGATGGCTCTGCCAGAGCTCACGTGGGGTGGGATGGCTCGTCGGGCCAGCGTGGCTGCAGTCTGGTATTTCACTTGCCATGAATGCTGTAAGTGACTCTGCAGGTTGGCCAGCCTGGGTCCTCTTCTCAAGGTCCTCTGGTCCTTCTTGGGAGCGTTCACCTCACTGCAGAGACAAACACGCTTCCCAGCTACCACCGAGGTGCTGCTGCTCACACTAATCCACTTGCCTTAGGTAGCATCATAGAATGAATCCCAGACTGGTTTGGGGTGGGAGGGACCTCAAAGCTCATCCAGTCCCAACCCCCTGCCAGCAGCAGGGACACCTTCCACTAGACCAGGTTGCTCAAAGCCTCATCCAACCTGGCCTGGAACACTTCCAGGGAGGAGCAGCCACAGCTTCTCTGGCCAACCTGGGCCAGGGTCTCACCACCCTCACAGACAATAATTTCTTCCAGATATTGCAAATAAGGAGTTAAAAACTGTTGCTTTTTCCTGTCTGCTCCTCCTCCCCACTGCTGGCAACACGCAAGCGCTCAGCGGCCAAATCTGCTTCAGAATAAGAATTTACCCAGCAAAGGGTTTAACATCACTTGAACGAGGAGGTTGGGGGTTTTTACCGCACACATATAAAGTTTAAAATCCCCATCTGAGTCTCCAAACTTCACTGAGTAAAAAGCATAAGGCAGAGGGTGACATTACAACTGGGACATGGTGGCTTCCCCTCCCAGTGGCCCCAGGACTGGGCCACTCAGACACAACAAAGTTAATAAATCCCCATGAAACCTATTTTATCTCCGCTACGTGAGTCATAGGAGCACCAACATTATCTACAGCCCTGAAAGGAGCAAGGCACAGAGCAGCAATAACTCAGCCCTGCTTTTGTCAGCCACCTAGAAAGCAAACGAACTCAATTTGCCAAGGATAAAAGGCTCTTTTTGACTTGAAAAATTGCAGAGGTTATAAAGCAGAACCACAGACGAGAGGAGAGGAGCTCAGGCAAGAAGCCAGTGGCACCAGACCGGGGAGCAGTGAGGTGACCTGGTCCCCAGCACCTCCCTTGAGGGTGATAAATGATGAGAAATCAGGGGAAAAGCTTGAACAGGAGAGCACAGCACCGTTCCTGTGCTCCTCCAACCAGCAATCTCCAGAATTAGCACTTTCTTTTCCTAATGGATATAAAAAAACCCCACAAATAAAAATGGGTGGCTGAGGGTTTCATTCCAGCAGCACAGAGGAACTGCTGGATTTCTGCGTTTCCTCTTCCATGGGATCCCACAAGGAACTCGACACATCTCTTGTTCACCCCAATCTGGAAAACCTATTAATTCCATAACCAGGAAATTGTGGCTTTTCCAGAAATCTTTTGCTTCCAAAAATATTCAGGATATTTTCTGCATTAGTGACAGATGTTATTATCATTATTACCCCCTTAACTTGTTTCATTCTTAGGATTCATACAGGCCAGGTAAGCACACGGCGCATCCAACTCGGTATCCAGGCTTCCCAGAAAGCCCAGTCACTGCCAGGAGTGCACAAAGCACAGGGATGGTGAAAGGAGGTGGACAAGCAGAGCTGGAGACCAGTGTCTTCTCACTCCCAAGGCACAAACACGTCATAAATGGGGTTCACAATCCCTCAGCAGCTGGAGATGTTGACCCCACGCCGCTGAGCCTTGGACACCTCGCGCCCCATCCATGTACCTCCAACTTCTCCATCACTCACGGTCTGGTTTTCAGCCAAGGACCTCTCTCAGGGCCAGCAAGTTGGGGAAATGAAGCCCTGAGTCTCTACTGTCCAACTGCTCATGAGTTCAGTAAAACATCGGATTTTCTAGCCTGTGTTTTACCCACAACAGAGGAGATCCAATGGTGTACAAAGCTCTTTATTTTTACGCAAAACCTCTCAAAACCGAGCTGTAAATGGCTACTGCAGCACGGGCAAAGATAGGGAAAATGCTTGGCTGAATGCTGTCAAAAAAATCTGGGTCTCTAGGAAGAAATTCTTTGGTGTGAGGGTGGTGAGACCCTGGCCCAGGCTGCCCAGAGAAGCTGTGGCTGCTCCTCCCTGGAAGTGTTCTGGGCCAGGTTGGATGAGGCTTTGAGCAACCTGGTCTAGTGGAAGGTGTCCCTGCTGCTGGCAGGGGGGTTGGGACTGGATGAGCTTTAAGGTCCCTTCCAACTCAAACCAGTCTGTGATTCTATGATGCTATGATCCTCATCTGGGATGCTGCTGGAGAACCCCATCGCCACCCCAGGAAGCTCCACACTCACCACCAGCCTCCAGAACAGCCAGCATTTGCCTTCTTTAGGAGTTTCATGAGGAACGGGAGAGAGTTCTGCAAACACCTCAGTGAGGATATACTGGATGTAAAGCTCATGACTTCCACCTTATTCTCTTAATTCACCATCCCCCTGCAGTGCCTCCAAAGGTGAGGATCCGGTGATGCCCCTGCCACAATTTGCCATTAGAGGGCAACGAAGAACTTTGTAAGATGTCCCCAACCTCCTCCCTCAACACCCAAGCCCCTCTGTAACACCTCACAGCACCCAGCTGGATGAAGATGCCCAGTGTACAGCAAACGGGTGTCTCGCCATGCCAGGAAACTGCATCCTTGTCCCTGCCTGGATCCGTCCCAACGCTCACCCTGCAGCTGACCCATCCCTCTCTCCAGGACAGGCACCAGGGATACTGGCTTTGCTCTTCTTCTCCTCCTTGTATATTAAGCCAAGAGAAGTCAGGAGCAAGGTTTCAGGACAGCAGCAGCAATGCTCAGATGACAAAGGAACAGAAAATACCAGAGGGGATGAGTCCCCCACAACCAGCCCAGCAGCCCTCACAATGATTCACTACAGTGTGCACCATCCTACTCAAGGCAGATTATTATTATTAACATTAATATTATTATTACTGCTACTACTACTGTGAGACTGGAAGCTCCTTCCTCACTTTTGTTCATCTCACTTCTGCAAAAGTGAGAGTTCTCTCTGGGGGCCGAACTCTCTTCACTAATATTCTCAACCTATTTCACAGACAAATGACCAGGGTTTGCCTTACAGACTCTTTAGAAAATATAATTTAAAAGCAACCTCTGGAGCCTTTTTCCTGTCAGACAAAAGTCAAAAAGCAGCACAGGAGGGGAAGAGTTACTTTCCTCAAGGTGTTACGTTAATTTACATCCTCAGTCCTTCACTAAGCAAAAATGGGTGAAAATGGTGTAATCACAGACTCACAAACTGGTTTGGGTTGGAAGGGACCTCGAAACTCATCCAGTCCCAACCCCCTGCCAGCAGCAGGGACACCTTCCACTACTCCAGGTTGCTCAAAGCCTCATCCAACCTGGCCCAGAACACTTCCAGGGAGGAGCAGCCACAGCTTCTCTGGCCAACCTGGGACAGGGTCTCACCACCCTCACACCAAAGAATTTCTTCCTCACATCTCAGCTCCATCTCCTCTCGTAGATTGAGTGATATCAACAGAAAACAGCAGTTAAAATTTGCATCCACACTAAAAATCCTCACAGTGTTGGGCTCCCACAACAGCCCTGTGCTGCTTCTCTGCCTGCTCTCTCCAAGAGATGGGAAGCAGACTCATCCCATCCCGGGGGTGGACTCTGGGTTGTGAAAGGAGCTATTAAGATAGATGATTACTCCAGATTGCAAATTTCCTTCACTGCGTTTCCATCTGCTCATCCCTCCTATCTTGCTGGAGAGGCTGGGAGTGAATCAGCAGCAGCTGCATGTTGAAGAGGGTGGATCAGCTCCGAGGTGGGAGTTTGCACCTCGAGGCTGTGAGCATGTCCAGAGAAGGGCACCGGAGCTGGGGAAGGGTCTGGAGCACAAGTGTGCTGAGTTCCCAGCTGAGGGAACTGGGGGTGTTGAGCCTGGAGAAAAGGAGGCTAAGGGGAGACCTTGTGGCTCTGTCCAAGTCCCTGCAAGGAGGGTGCAGAGAGGTGGGGGTGGGTCTGCTCACAAAGAATCCCAGAATTGCCTCGATCAAGATCATTGAGTCCAATCATTAACTCAACAAGTGCCCTAAACCACGGGCAGAGGGGTGACGGTCACATCAGAGGGGAAGGAAATCCCACTCTGTGGCAAAAATGGGAATTATGGTGCGTTCACTCCTTTGGCTGCAGCCAAACACAGTCGCTCGCTCACTCTCCCCCCTCCCAGGGAGTAGGGGAGAGAATTGGAAGGGGAAAAGCAAGAAGACTCGTGGGCTGAGATAAAAACAATTTACTAATTGAAATAAAATAATAGTGATAATAACAGTAATAACAGAATATGCAGATAAGTGATGCCCAGTGCAGTCACTCACCACCCGCCGAGCGATGCCCAGCCTGTCCCAGCCAGCGATCCCGGAGCACAGACAGTCCCCAAACCCAACCCGCAACCCCGGGAGAGCCAGAGCCCGAGTGATCCTCGAGAGAATCCCCAGCTCTCCATCAGCCCTGGGTCATGTCCTGCCCATGGGGACAGGAGATGGAATATCTCATTGGCAGAGCCAAGTGACAATTTGGGGTTTGCTAATTACTGCGCTTCCCCCTCCCAGCCCTTTGCACTTGCAGATCAGCAAAACACAAAGTCCTTGGACTTCCAGCAGCCACTAAAAACATCAGTGTGTTATCAACATTCTTCTCACAACAAATCCCCCACTGAAACCAAAGCACAGCTATTCCAGCTACTGAGAAGAAAATTAACTCCATCCTATGGAAACCAGGACAGGAATTATTATTGCAGGGCTTCTGTGAGTCATTACCAACAATGAAGCATAAAGCCAAAGAAATGAGTGCTTGGTGATATTCAAATCCTCATCCTCTGAAAGGTCCCTTCCTAAGGGACACTGCTGATGAAACCCAGCTGGTGTTCTCCATGA
Source organism: Caprimulgus europaeus (assembly GCA_907165065.1). The sequence continues at coordinate 1,694,528 of OU015533.1, forward strand.
GATGTCTACCAAAAGCCCCCCACACCTCCCTTACCTGGTCACAGATGAGCTCCCACTTCTTCTCGTTGTCGTACTGCCGCAGCAGCCGGGCTTTGTCGGGCGGCAGGTTCATGGCGTTCTGCAGAGAAAGGGAAAGCAAACGTGAGGAACCACAGAGGGCTCGGGGTCAGGCAGAGCCACACGGCCGCAAACCGAGGCACCGTGGCTGCGGTTGCTTTCATTGTTTTCCGTGAGCTCCCGTTGACAGTGCTCTTCAGAAACATCTCCTCCAAATATTGTCCTTGGCCCCAAAAGCACCAGTGAATCACACGGCACCGAAGGGCAGGGCGAGGCGCTGGGCCGCGCTGGGATACAGGAGGAGGTGAGCAACCAGAGCTCAGGACCAGCCACCTCCATCCAGAGAGGACAGGGCTTCCCCATGGTGCCACAGCAGCCACCTCCCACCCCAGATGGGTCCCCTTGGTGTCACAGCACAGCAGCCACCTCCCACCCCAGATGGGTCCCCGTGGTGTCACAGCACAGCAGCCACCATCCACCCTAGACAGTTCCCTGTGGTGCCACTGCAGCCACCTCCCACCCCAGACAGGTCCCCATGGTGTCACTGCATAGTGGCCACCTCCCACCCCAGACAGGTCCCCGTGGTGCCACAGCACAGCAGCCACCTCCCACCCCAGATGGGTCCCCATGGTGTCACAGCACAGCGGCCACCTCCCACCCCAGACAGGTCCCCGTGGTGCCACAGCAGCCACCTCCCACCCCAGACAGGTCCCCATGGTGCCACAGCAGCCAGTTCCCACCCCAGACAGGTCCCCGTGGTGCCACAGCAGCCACCTCCCATCCTAGACGGGTCCCCATGGTGCCACAGCACAGCAGCCACCATCCACCCTAGACAGGTCCCCATGGTGTCACAGCACAGCAGCCACCTCCCACCCCAGACAGGTCCCCATGGTGTCACAGCACAGCAGCCACCTCCCACCTCAGATGGGTCCCCATGGTGTCACAGCACAGCAGCCACCTCCCACCCCAGACAGGTCCCCGTGGTGCCACAGCAGCCACCTCCCACCCCAGACAGGTCCCCGTGGTGCCACAGCACAGCAGCCACCTCCCACCCCAGACAGGTCCCCGTGCTGCCACAGCACAGCAGCCATCATCCACCCTAGACAGTTCCCTGTGGTGCCACAGCAGCCACCTCCCACCCCAGACAGGTCCCCGTGGTGCCACAGCAGCCACCTCCTACCCCAGACGGATCCCCATGGTGCCACAGCAGCCACCTCCCACCCCAGATGGGTCTCCATGGTGTCACAGCACAGCACCCACCTCCCACCCCAGATGGGTCCCCGTGGTGCCACAGCAGCCACTTCCCACCCCAGATGGGTCCCCAGACAAGATCCTGAAATGCCACTGCATTTTACTTCACCAGTGGGACACTATTCAGGTTTTGAAATGCCACCACACGCAGCCTCATCTGGACACCACAGATCCTGGAGGCAGGGTTGCTGCTGCTCGTGGTGACGTGTGTGGCACATGCAAGGACAAGGATCCCAAGACTGTGAATGACAACCTGCAGCGAGGGCAGGCAGGGAGAGGCAGCAGTGAGGTGATGCCTATCGCTGGCTGGCTCCTTTGATGTCACCTGAGATACCTGTCCATGGGCAGCAGGCTGGGTAGGGCAGCACAGCCTGGCTGCTCGCTCCCAGGGCAGCTTTCCCAAGAGCTGTGTCTCTGAACACACAGCATAACTGTCATGCTTATGCTCCTGGAGAACCCAGGAACATCTCAAGAGCTTTGCAAACACCCAGTCTGGAGAGGTTCCTGATCAGCACAGTGGTTGCAGCGAGGTGAAGTGGCTGAATGAAAAACCCACTGAGCACCTCTCTGTCTCCAGCACCTCTTGGTCTCCAGCTCACATTCCCAGCCCCGTGGAGTTATCCCCAATAAACTCTTCAGGACCACAAGACTCAGGTGGTCCATTCTGGACTGCTACCCTCCACATTTCATTTTCAAAGGGCTGCAGGAGGCTCAAAAGGAGCTCAGAACCAAAGGCTGTTAAACAACCCCGCAGCGAGGCAGTCATCAACAGATCGGTGTTCAGTCACCGACACACTCTGCACTACAGCCACCCACCTTCACAGGCTGTGCAACCAGCTCTTCTCCACATTCATTGCACACAGCCTGGCCCAGGGAGCCTCAGAAACTCTCCCAGAGCCACACTCAGAGCCTGGGGCCCAGACCTCCTCCATTCTAGGGGCTGGCATCATCCACAGGAGGTGGGTTGGAATTGGATGATGATCTTTAAGGTCCTTCCCAACCAAAATTATTTCATGATTCGATGATTTCCTCACACAAACCCTGTCTCAGGTATTGGAAGAGGAGGCAAGAGGAGAGCCCAAGCTGCCACAAACACCATCAGCCCAGCCTGCTGACAGCCCAGTCTGGGATGGTGCATATAGACCTGACTGCACTGATGGGCACCACAACAACCCGGCGAGCTCTGGAGATGAGGGGCTTTGAGGGAGAGCCAAGAGGTCAACGGGGGGCAGCAGCTGGGCACCCATGGAAAAGCTTTCCAACACTGCTGCTGGCTTCCAATTCCCTGGCCACCAATGCCAGGAGCAGAGGCCATGGCAGGAAGATGTGGCAGGGGAGGGTGAGGTTGGCCATGAGGAAAAGGTTCTTGAGGCAGAGGGTGGTGGAGCACTGGCACAGGCTCCCCAGGGAGGTGCTCATGGCCCCAAGGCTGACAAGATTCCAGCAGCATTTGACCAAGGCCCTCAGGGACATGGTGTGAATGTTGGGCTTGTCCTGTGCAGGGACAGGAGTTGGACTCCATGGTCCTGGTGGGTCCCTTCCAGCTCCCCACATTCCATGATTTGATGATTCCAGGTGGCTGAGCACCACATCCCCATCACAAAGGCTTTCCCTGCTTGTTCTCCAGCACTTGGGTATGACACAAGACGTTCCCCTACACTCCCCCAGGGCTTTCACACCTTGATTGCTTTGCTAACTGGCAGACCAGGCTGTCAGCCTGCTCCCAGCCCAGCTCAGCTGGTCCCAGACCAGCTCAGCCCAGCCCAGCCGCTCCAGGCTGGGACAGCGGGGTGGCAGCCACAGAGACAGGGCTGCTCCTGCCCCAGCTCCCTCACGGCTGCTGCTCCACATTTCCCTCTCTCTGGGCTGACTTGTGCAGCTGGGCTGGGAAGCAGGAGCGCTGGGGAGTGATCCAGGAGCAGATGTGGCATCCCTGCCCGCGGGCAGTGATAGCTGCAAGGAGACAGGGTGGAGGAGCAGAGGCTGCTGCAGCCATCTGCCTTCCCCACACCTGGAGGGAGCAGCCCCACATGACACTGGGTGCAGGGGTCCCCTTGGCCCAAGGCGATTCCCATGACACTGGGTGCAAGGGTCCCCCTTGGCCCAAGGCCATCCCCATGATGCTGGGTGCAGGGGTCCCCCATCACTCAAGGTGTCCCTGGGTGCACCAGCACAATGCAGCCACCATCTCCCCTCCCACCACCATCCTCTGCCAGCACCTTCCCTGAAAGCTGAGGAGCACAGGCAGGAACAGTGACTCATGCCTCAAACCCTGTCCTTCCACATCTTCAGTATGACAGCAAATGTCTCTCCTTGCCAAGAACACTGTGGACCCCGGAGGGTCTCCTCAGATGCACTGGCACCTCCTGGTCCAAGCAGGACCACCACGGGTCTCCAGCCAACCTCACCACCCGCACGTTGCAGATGTATTTGCTGTCGTCCCACAAGACCTCATCTCCCTCCATCCCTGAGGACCATCAGGAGATCCCCTCCACCACCCTGCTGCTGCGATGGCTGCTCTTCCTGGAGCTTGTTTGCCATCAGATAACAAATACTCTTCCCTTTGCTCATCTGTGCTGTCATGCTGACAGTATTTATAGGCTGCGATCGTATCTGCGCTCGATTCTCCTCTCAGTCTCTCCCCATGTGCTTTATCAGTTCTACTCATCATTTTAATGCACTTCTTGGTATTTTTCCTGGGGCTTCTTCAAGCACCATTCCTTACCTCTGAGGAGGCAAAGAGATGTCAGAGCTAGGCTCAATCTCAGCTGTAGGACAAGCTTCCCTGTTTACCTGCAGTACACACCTTGTCACACTCTGATCTCCTTAGAGCTAATCAGCTTACCCAGCCAGGCTCGGACAAGAAACCTGCCTGGAAACCTTTGCAGAGCTCAGTCATGGCAGGAGTTCAGCAGGGATGAAAGCCTGAAACAGGGAAAACAAGAGCCAGGCAGCAGGTTCTAGTGATCTCATTTTGAACTGAATTAAATCTGATCTCATTCTGAAATGTGGAATCTTTCGCTCCGTGTCTTTTTGTTGTGCACAATCTGCACCTCCAGAACCCCTGCAGCTCCCTTCAGATCCCCCTGCCCTGCTCCAACAGGTACCACCCTTACTGCTGAGCACGTGGGGTGCAGCCAGGTTCAACCCCCTGCCTGTGAGCAGTGCCTGATGTGCACCTACTCACCTCTCACCAAGAGATTTAAAGCCGTTTTGAAACCTCCTTGTGTGCACCAGGGGAGGTTCAGGTTGGATGTCAGGAAAAAATTCTTCCCTGAAAGGGTTCTCAGGCACTGGAATGGGCTCCTAGGGAGGTGGTGGAGTCCCCATCCCTGGAGGGATTTAAAAGACAGGTAGATGAGGTGCTCAGAGATCTGGTTTAGCAGTGGACAGGTACGGTTGGACTCGATGACCTCAAAGGTCTTTTCCAACCAAACCATTCTATGGTAAGTCCATGACCATGCTATGGACAGGAGCCTGCGCCGAGGCAAAGCACAGCAGGTCACCCCAGCAGACCCTTGAGCCTCTTCCTTCCTCTCTCTGAGGGAACTGGAAGGAAAACTACTACTGCTGCTGTCTCCTGCCCCTCTGGCCTCATCACGCATGTGGTAAGGAGGGAATGCACTTGGACCAGGAGGGAACACACTTGGACCAGGAGGGAACACACTTGGACCATGGCTTTCACACTGGCAGAGTCAGTCTGACATTAACTTTTGTGTTCCATACATGAATCAGTGTGAATGGTTTTCTTAGCAACGGGATCAGGTTGTGCTCATTTCCTGGAAGCTATCACAAGATGTTCTCACTCCCCACCTGAGGCTCTCTGCTTGTCCTGCAGGTTTCTTTCTGCACATAAATCACAGAATCAGAATCCCAGCATTGCCTGGATTGGAAAAGCCCTTTGAGCTCATGGAGTCCAACCATGAACCCAACACTGACCAGTCCCCACTGACCCATGTCCCTCAGCACTGTGTCTACACGACTCTTCAATCCCTCCAGGGATGGAGACTCCACCACTGCCCTGGGCAACCCCTTCCAATGCCTCAGAACCTTTTCAGCAAAGAAATTCTTCCTCACATCCCATCTCAACTGCCCTTGGTGGACACACCTTGCCCCATCTATGAGACATCTTGCTGAATCAGATCTCCTGATCCCCTGGAGCTCCCTGTCCTTTGGCTCAGCTCTCCTGCAGCCTCCAGGCTGGTGCCCCAGCACACCTAACCCTACTCAAGGCCAGGTTGGATGGGGCCCTGGACAGCCTGATCTAGTGGTTGGCAACTCTGTCCACAGCAGGGGGGTTGGAACTGGATGATCTTTAAGGTCCTTTCCAACCCAAACCATTCCATGATTCCATGATTCTTTACCAAATAACCCTTATTTCTTTGCACAAAGTAAGGCAGATGTAGACAACACCTTCTCCAAAACCTAGACTAAGGCTGTTCTTCAGCTGGTCTGACTGTTAACAACCGTTCCTTGCTGGACTAACCATGACATTTTTACTTGAGGGGGAAGCAATACATTTTCTGGGTGTTGATGCATGGCACTGTACCAACTGGCTTTCTGCAATCCAAGCATACCATATCTAATTGCATCATCTTGAGCTGTTGCACCAGTAACCACGGCAAGGAAGGCTACTGAATTGGCTGGCTTGACCTTACTGGGTGCAATAGTTTTGACTCGAGTCATACATAACCAGATGCATGAGTAGTCTGGATTGCTTGTTCTCTGTGGATCAATGAAATGACTCATAAATGTCTCCTGGCCACTTCCAGCTCTTATGATGATGGGTTTCACACATGCCAGGATTTTTTAGTTAACTACAGGACTATAACCTGTGATTTCTCTTTCCATCTTTACCCTAAGTAGAGTTCATGCTTTGAAGGCTTTTGATAGCCCAACTATTCCCCTCCTGATACCATCTAAATCCCTGCTGTTGCCCGAAGGGATGATCCCACTCTCTCCTCTCCTGCCCTTGTCATCCCTTACTGTCCCCTGTGTCACCACCAGCACTTATGCAGCTGGAGCCTCTTTCCCAGCAGAGCAGACTTTGATCAGCTCAGGAAGAACAGCACCTTTATACTGGATACCCATCTTCCACTAGGATCTCATCTTGGGCCATAAGTGGACTTGGCAGTGTTAGATTTAGGGTTGGACTTGATCTTAAAGATCCTTTCCAACTTAAATGATTCTACAATTCTATAAAAGACCATTTCTTTTAGTGGCAACAGCGGTTGAAGCAGCCCCACTGCTCTGCATCCCCATCCCCACTGCTCTGCATCCCCATCCCCAACCCCACTGCTTTCTGCAATCCCCATCCCCATCCCCACTGCTCTGCATCCCCATCCCCAACCCCATCCCCACTGCTCTGCATCCCCATCCCCAACCCCATCCCCACTGCTCTGCATCCCCATCCCCAACCCCATCCCCACTGCTCTGCATCCCCATCCCCATCCCCATCCCCACTGCTCTGCATCCCCATCCCCATCCCCATCCCCATCTCCATCCCCACTGCTCTGCATCCCCATCCCCATCCCCATCCCCATCCCCACTGCTCTGCATCCCCATCCCCATCCCCATCCCCATCCCCATCTCCATCCCCACTGCTCTGCATCCCCATCCCCACTGCTCTGCATCCCCATCCCCATCTCCACTGCTCTGCATCCCCATCCCCATGCCCATGCCCACCCCTGGCTGGCCCCACGCACATGCCTGCATGGCTCATGCTGAACTAATAAATTATGATTTAGATTAAAACTAAATTTAGACAACTAAATCACGATTTAGAGTAAAAATAACCATTTCTGTCCAGCTGGTTTTAATTCAAATCAGTGCCATGACTCCCACGGTGGCACGAAATGCGAGGCTGCGGGGCCGTGTCCCAGCTCTCATGCTGGACCCTGTAGCAGCCGTGATACAACCTCCTCACATGTGGGTTTTTGCCTCTTGCACCTTGTCACCGCCCCAGGGGACTCAGCTCTGTGTAAAGGGCTGATGCTCAGCAGTCCAGATTGAGCATCTGCACCCAGGTGAGCTCTGCAGCTTTGCTCCGCTCCCTCCTCCCATCCACCCACAGCCTTAGGGAATGAGTCCCACCTCCCTCACCTCACTGCAAATTCCCACTATGTCACATCATTTCTAGGACTGAAAATATGGGGAAAAAAAGCAAACCTGTGCCACACCATTCTGCCTCGACGTCTGTGATAGGAAATGGGAGCACAGCTCAGCTCCACAGCCTCTGAGTGAGGTCTCCCACTCCTCACAAACACCCACAAACTCAAACCTGGAGCACTGGGCTCCAAAGCAACTGCAGCCAGATCCTACACGGCATCATGCTGTCTGCAAGGGCTGCTTTCCAATCAGATTTCAGCTCCAAAAACACATAACTCCTCTTTTTCCCCACGAATTCCAGAGTTATTCATGTCTACTGCTACGTGCCAAATACTATAGGTAAGGTTTCCATTCCCTTTGCTCTGGGTTGGTGTTACAAAGCTAGAACTTAAATTAATCACAGTAGCAGATGGAAACCTGAGGGAAATACTAGCAGGCCTACAAAATATTAAATTGCTTTAGAGTTAAAAATAAACCCAAGAGCACATCAAGGAAATAAAAAGTATTTCTAACCCAGGACACAAAGCCCAGCTCCATCCAACCCAGCAGCCTGGTCTGGTCTCCGAAGCACGGGGCCAGGTGACTCGGTGACGGCGCTGCGTACCAGGACACGCCGAGGTTCAGCCTCAGCCCGAGGAGATGATTTCACCCACCTCAGTGTGACAGCAAGAGCAGTGGTCCAGGAAAACTCCCCCTCTTTCCCACGCAGCAGCATTATCTTCTGGCCATGAGCAGCTGGAGGAAAGCAGGATGCTCATGCAGGCATCTCAGCTTTGCACTTCACGTGCCATCCCCAGACAGAGAGGAGTGACTGTGAATACGGCTTCACCGCTGAGAGACCAACCACTCCACACCTCAGTGGGAAAGCTGTGGGTTTGCTCTTTGCTGCCCTGTTCAAAACTGACCAAATTCTGTGCTGTCTACTGCAACCAGTTGGCTCACCAGTTGTAACCTCCTTATCTCTGTCCTCCAGGGTAATGGAATTGCATAGATTGGAAAAGACCTTTAAGATCATGGAGAAGTCACCATAGAAAAGCAGTTTCAAATTAGGGTTTAAGTGGACAGAGCATCTGAATTGACTATGGAAGCAGCATAGCCTCTGTTTCCACTTTAGGGCATGAAAACCTATTTTTGGAGACTCATTTGCAAGAGTTGGGCACCACCACCATGGCGCTTGGCTTCACTTTTGGCTTCAAAACTGGTCCTTGGGGATCTGCACTTCATCCTCTTCCATGGAAAAGGGGAACGTTGGCTTGTCCCACGGAGCTGCTGGTGACCACACGTGGTGGCAGAGCACTCCCACAGCACCTCATATGATCAGCATTATGCAGAGAAAATGCTAAAATGATGTCCCACACACCGCAGAGGGATAAAGCACCCAGGAGACATGATGCTGCTGGGGACAACAAATGAGCAGCTCAGCCCAACTGGTTGAGCTCATTCACATCACAGAAATCCCACAATGTTCTTCACCATTTGTGGTTTCACCAAGGAAAGAATCAGCAGGTAACCACAGGTGTGAACTGTGGACCAGGTCACAGCGGCACCGCACGCGAGGTGCTGGGGTGGGATGGCTGAGCTGTATTTTTTTCTAACTTAATCCTCGTTTTAATGAGAATTAAAAGGCTCAATGTTTTGGAAAACAAGTGTAGCAGCAACTTGACTGACTCCAAAGCCTAAGCATTGCTAATTAATAGCATTAGGCTGTTGCTTTTTCTTATTAATCTTATCATCTCTAAGTCTAAATCCTTTTTATTTATGAATCATGACATTAATGTGCCAGCAGCAAACACGACAGAGTCCTCCTGATCCATCTGTTCCCATGCACAGCCCTGTATCCGTTAGGAAGTCAATCAGAGCCCTCAAACATGAGATGTTTCCACCTGCCTACTCCCATCCACTGGATGGTGATGGAAAAAGCCAGCCCTGCATCGCTCCAGGCGCTGGTATGGGGGCAAAGCTCAGCCTGGCAAGGCAAGGGGAGGCAGCCAACGCTGAGAGCTTCAGGAAGGGAAAATCTAAAAGCCATTTCAGCAAAGAGTTAAACATCCTGCTTCCACAACAGCACTGTTAACCTCAACTGACAGGAAGGTATCCCAGGAAAACCTGGTGCAACTGCAACATCCCCAGCGTGGCAGGGAAGGGTGCAGGTGAACACCCACTCTTATATGAGCTCATATTCCCGAGACCCAATTCCCAGCTCGCCTTCCCCTCTCGCCTTTCCTCTGGCTGGGATGATTCCTGGCTTACATTATTACCAGACAGAAAACCAAACCCACGGACTTTTTGTCTTCACAACAGCATTGATGGAAAAGATCAGGGCTTTAATACATTTCAAACAATATTTTGGCCCTTGTAAATTAGATTCAGATTTACATACCGATATCACAGCTCTGCTCATTACTCCAGCAACAGCAGACTCCAAGGACCCCCCATCCTTACCTGGAATTGCCTGATCTGAGCTCATTCTCCAGCTCATCAGTTAAATTCCTCAGCTCCTCACAGAGTTTCACAACAGCCCTGTCTGCTGCACTTCGCCTCCAGCTCTCCTGGTTTTATCTCCACTGTCGCCAGCATGACGAGCTGCAATCTTAATTTTTTCTGCATTACAGGCAGGGTTGTTTTAAGGCACAGCCTGACCTATTTTAAACTTTTCTTGATATCTAGCGAGTTCTTACAAAGTAGATCCAAAATTGGTTCCTAAGTCAAATCCTTACCTCCCACCTTCATCAAACCGAGGCAGAGCAGCCCCCTTCCCTGGCTAGAGGAACCCTGAGAATGAAGCACCGGCTCCTGAGTGGATCCAGGTTTTCTTCTTGGCAACGTGAGATGCTTTCCCAGAAACCAGGATCCAAAAGAAACCAAATTCCAGAAGCAATAAAAGAGAATGGAAAGCAACAGAACATGCAGTTCAGCTCTGCTCGTGTGCACTCACAGAGACACGGACACGGCCACCCTTCGTTGGCAGAAATGGATGACTTTGGAATTTGTAAATGTTCCTTCACATTCTCTAAATTTAGTTGGTGTGAAAAGAAACCGGTTGATAAAGTTACAAAGATAAATCTCAACTGAACAGAGGACACACAGGCAGCAGCAGCAAGCCAGGGGTTTGTGCACGTTCCCCAAAGCTTGAGCGATGAGGGGTGACTCGCATCTACCCAGCTCTCGTCCTCTGCTGGGATAACCAACTCCAGGGGAGACAGGGGCTGTCTGATGGTGACTTGGGGCCATGGAGCCATTCCCAGTAAGACCTCCTTACTCATCCCACTCAATTTACTTCTCACCTGAGGTCTACTAAAGATGGATATTTGATGTTGACTTGAGGCCATGAAGCCATCCCCAGTAACACCTGCTAACTCATCCCACTCGTTACTTCTCACCTGAGGTCTACTAAAGATCTACAACATCTCCAGCCTTGTTACAGCATTCTTCATCTCTAAACACTTCCCAGGTGAAACACACACAGACCAGATCACCCAACACCACAGTGCAGGAGGTTGGTGGCAATCAGGTCTGTTGAGCCTGGGGTTAAGCTCCATAAGGACTAGACCCTGGCCCCAAACTACCGTCGTTGGAGAAGGTCAGCTCTCAGCACTGCCACATCACATCACCCAGGAGGGAACTCCCTCTTCCCATCCCTCACTCTGCCCCTAACTCTGACCCTTTCTGCAAGGGAAAGAAAGAAAAAAGCCTATTAGTAACTTCAGTAGCTGCCTACTAAAGTAATCCTCAGTATTTTTGTAGGGTATTAACACTGAATTCCAGGACCTGGCCCAGAAAACAGCCCTGGATATTCTTCTGCAATATTAAAATTTAACTTTTTGCAATTTTTTGTGCTACTTAACTCCTCACTCCTGCTATGGTGTGTTTGTTCAGCAAAGCTAGAGGCAAGGGAAGCAATCCCAAAGCTCGGTGACTTTACAAGGAATCCAGGCTAGGCTGAAATGAAATGTATTTCTTGTTCTAATCCTCCTCCTGTTTTGTTGGGGTTTTTTATTATTATTAAACTGGTCTTTGATCTAAAAATAGCAGTGCTCTCGCTGCACGAGACCTTCCTCCTCCTAAAACACACCTGAGCTCTGCAGGGACAGCACTGAGAAGAGCAGGATCAGCCTCGCCAGCACAAGGTGACTTGCCGAGGGACACAGCGTCCCCACGCAGAGGACACGGGACACGAGGGGTCATCATGGCCCAGGGCCACGGGGGGGACACTCACAAGGAGCTCATTCTCAGAAACACAGCTGGAAAAAAACAAGGGAAATCCTTCACTGTGAGGGTGGTGAGACCCTGGCCCAGGCTGGCCAGAGAAGCTGTGGCTGCTCCTCCCTGGAAGTGTTCTGGGCCAGGTTGGATGAGGCTTTGAGCAACCTGGTCTAGTGGAAGGTGTCCCTGCTGCTGGCAGGGGGGTTGGGACTGGATGAGCTTTAAGATCCCTCCCAACCCAAACCAGTCTGGGGTTCTGTGACTTAACTCTGGATCTGCAATTCCCCACGTACATCTCAGTGGGCCTGACAAGGTCGTCCAGCAACATCTACTTCACACATCAAAGAGGAAAGCTGGGATCCAGAAAACTGCTGTGACAAGGACAACTAAACCATCCAGAAATCCAGCAGCAGGGAAGGGTAAAGGCTTCTTGGGAGGTCAGTCACCTCCTGGCTGTTTACAGACAAACAGTCCCACCAGCAGCAGTTCTGCTGGTAGCACATCAGCCCTGAATCCTCCTGGATGGAGCACAGCCTGGAGATGTTCCCAGCCAGAGAGCTGAGGGGTCCTGGCCCCACACAGTGGCAGTGGGCGATGTCCATGCACAAGGCTGACACTCAGATCCCAGCATGGCCTCAACTGGAAAAGCCCTTTAAGCTCATGGAGTCCAACCATGAACCCAACACTGACCAGTCCCCACTGACCCATGTCCCTCAGCACTGTGTCTACACGACTCTTCAATCCCTCCAGGGATGGGGACTCCACCACTGCCCTGGGCAACCCCTTCCAATGCCTCAGAACCCTTTCAGCAAATAAATTCTTCCTCACATCCCATCTCAACTGCCCTGGGCACAACTGGAGCCCATTTCCTCTTGTCCTGTCCCTTGCTCCTTGGTTGAACAGATGCCACGAGGCTGGTTTCGATACCTGTGTTCTACCACCACCACAGTTCTCCATTAGTTCCCCAAGTCCCTCCACACTCCTCACCCCTCCTCTGAGCTTCCAGGTGCTGCTTTTCACTTTGTTTCACTGCTTTCTTTTACCAGCACTGACATTTACATATTTGTAATAAATTAGGATTTAACTTCAAAGCTCTTCACACAGGTTAATCCCCGCACTACAGATACTACAGAGAGTGTTGCACAGATGAAAGCACCGACACGGAGACATTCAGTGCTGCTGCGCACGGAGCTGCAGGTGCCAGAGGGAATCCTGGCATTTCCCCTCTCACTTTGGGCTTGTCCCTACCCAGACTGTCCCAGTGCTGAGCTGGGCCAGAGCTGGTTCTTTCCAACAGCTGGAACAGCGCTGGGGTTTGGTTGAGCTGGGATTTGTCAGGAGAAGAACGTTGATAACACACCGATGTTTTCACTTGTCACTGGAAGTCAAAGGACTTTGTGTTTGTCCCTCTGCAAGCGCAAGAGCTCAGGGGTGAGGAACATTGACATGGATCAGCTCCATGGGCATTGGGCTCTGCCAAGGGGCTGTTCCAGCTCCTGTCCCCCATGGGCAGGAGATCCATGAGGGGCTCTTCCTCTCTGGCTCTCTCTGGCTCTGGCTCGGGCTCTGGCTCTCCCGGGATTGCGGTTTCGGGTCGGGATTGTCGCTGCTCCGGGATCGTTCTCTGGGAACGGGCCGGGCTGGGTGGGCGGGTGCTGAGCAATGGCACTGGGGGTCACTCATTTGTGTATTTTACTACTATTATTATTATCAGTATTATTTTACTATCAGTATTCTTTTCAGTTTTATTTTATTTCCATTATTAAATTGTTCTTCTCTCCCCCTCCCAGTCTCCTTCCCCTTGCCCCCCAATTCTCTCCCCTGTCCCCTGGAGGGGAGTGAGCGAGCAGCTGGGTTTGGCTGCCAGCCCAGTGCAACCACCACTCAGACATAGGCCCAGCTCATGTCCTGGATCAAACCCCCTTGGCCTCTGCAGGGGAACACGCAGCGAGTGGGGTCTCTCTGGGCAGTCACAATGTCCCTGGTGCCACTGCTGAAACTCCATCTGGGAAATCTCTCAAAGGTTTTGGTGGCCAAGGATAACTGCTGCTACCACAGAGCTGTTTGCTGCTTTCTAAAATTCAGACTCAGCCTAATGCATTTGACATCTTGGAAAAGCTGAAACCTTATTAATTCACCACTGAAAAAGAGTTTCATGGTAGAAAAGCTTCAAAGCCCGACTCACCGCTGACTCACCCAGCCCAGAAGATCGCTCCAAGCAAACCCCGTGGCTTTATTAAATCATTCAAAGGCACTTGCTACTGATAAGGCAAACCACAAAATCCAAAATTAAAGCCATTTTAGTGAAATGTCTGAGAAAGTGCCTTCCAAAGTACCAAATCTCCACACCAAAGGCTGTGCTCAGAGCTGCCCAGACTGCGGTCAGCCCGCATGATCCCAGCCCTGCGGGGTGAGAGGGGTCCGCACTGCGGGGCAGCTGAGCACAGCACCGGGCTCTGACCCCGGCTGCTGGGCACTGCAGGACAGGGAGATGGTGGAAGACACACAGACAAGGGTTCTCAGTGATTTTTACACTTTTTTTCTGTGCTGGCATGGACAAAAAGGCAAAGTCTGAGCATCCCAACAATAACCCCAAATACGCCGATGAGTTTTGGCTTTCTCTTAAACTTCCATCCAGACCTCACTGGAATAAAGCTCTATTGTAAATCAGAGGATCCCATCCCCTTGGGATGTTGTTCACTACAAACCCAGTGGGAATAAGAACAAATGTTGCAGAGCTCCACGTGCAACCAAACTGCTGCTCATCAATCACCCTCTTGAACAGAACAATTAAAAGGAAGGGCAGTGGCACCGACCAGCGGCTGCCAAGAACCAGCTGCCAGGCGACTGCAGAACCTCGGTGTGAAAGCAGCTGCCAAGAGCAGTGGGTTCAAGGGTCAGGTTCCATCCAAAGGTGTCAATCTCATCTGGGAAATGAAGCGGTGCTGCGTCACAGCCCCTTGATCTCCAAAGGAGGAGAGGCAGCCCCAAGCAGGCTGCAGGAAAAGCCGAGGTGGTGAGGGGATGCTGTGGGGCAGGAGTCACCCACCGTGACCCAGCCAGACAGACAACCGAGTGGGAAGGTGCTACTGACACATCCTCAGCATTCAGCCTGGTCTAGTGGAAGGTGTCCCTGCTCATGGCAGGGGGGTTGGGACTGGATCATGGTCGGTGGGTGGTGAGCAATGGCACTGAGTGTCACTCATTTCCATATTTTATTACTATTATTATCACCATTACTATTTAAATATCAGTATTAGTTTAAGTTTTATTTTATTTCCATGATTAAATTGTTCTTCTCTCACCCTATGAGTCTCCATACCCTTGCCCCCCCAATTCTCCCCCTTAGGTTGGAGTGAGCCTAGTGCAACCAGCACACTCACCCTGCCCTGGTGGGCATCACTGTCCCCACGCATTCAGGGGTGAGCTGCAGCCCAGAAACTCTGGCAAAAATAAACTCCAACCAACAGCACTGAAGCTTTTTTCCTGCAAATATAGGGTGCAAGTTGTACTTTGGAATTAGTTGACAAAACTAAGAAAAAGTGCTGCTTGTGTTACCACATACACTTTCTTTTTCTGCTCATGCCCTTGTAATATCACGCTACTGAACGCCTACATAGGCAGGAAAAACACAGATATTTCTGTCAGGAATCCATAAGAATGTTTCTAAAACACAGAAGAGCTTTTCTTCTTGACATTAGTGCACGTTAAACGAAAAAAATAAGGCACTTGATTTCTCAACCTCTCATTTTAAGAATATAAGATTACAATTGCACAGCCAGATTTGTACGGTAGTGAGACTGAAAGAGCCTGAATTCTGTGAAAGCCTGAACAGTTTCATATCTATGAAAGCACCTTTTCCCCTATATACATACACATATGGATATAAATACATGTAATTTATTCAGAGTGAGCTCCTAGTGCCAATGCCTGCTGATGTACAAACGATTCTATGCCTGTCCCAGCCCACCCTCCTGCTCCTCCTGAAGCTGATATGCATTTAAAATAGACAACAAATTAAAATGAAAAGCTAAAATAGACAACAAATTAAAATGAAAAGCAAATAAAACCCCCTTGGCCAGCAGGATTTAGTCCCAGGGCACAGAGGAAACAGTGTAGGCTGGCAGGTTCCCTGCCTGATGTTGGTCTAGAAACAAAATCTTCATTTCAATAATATTAAGGGCTGAATAAACCAAGACAAATACATGAACTCAGGGATAAAAAGCCTGGCCCCCAGCCCGGTCCCAGGTTTTCTGTCTCTGACGGATGCCAGCACGAGCCCTCGTTGCAAAACCACATCTGAGACCAACCTCCTCTGCTTCTGAAGCAGAGGTGAACACACAGATCAGGTGCTCCCAGTCCCCTTGAGCATCAGGAGCCTTTAGTGCCTGTTTTTAATGTTCCCTGTGCATAGCTGAGCCCTCTCCTCTGCCTGGCAGTCCCCCCGCAATGCCAGGTCTCTGTGGTTTCCTTCACGCTGCCCAGAAGGAGGTAGATCAGTAAGAAATACTTTTTAAAAATTGCAAATAATTTACATCACTCTCTTCTGCACTCAAGTACCTGATGAACAGCGAGAGGAATTATCAGAAAGCTTGTTCCACGTAAAAAAGTAAACACAAGGAAAGGTTCTCTGTGCCAAGCTTCAATCCCAAGTGAAGTTTTAAAGGCAACTTAGAAACTTTGGTTTATATTGGTAATATTTACAGGTCTAACTACTGCAGGCACCACCACAACCCAACAGAAGAGGTGTCCAGGAAGCCAAAGTAAACCACAAACGTGGGACTTTCTACCCATAACGAGAAATACTTCATACAGCAAGACTGCTTTGTCTTCTACTCTGTCAGAGCTGACCCCAAGGCTCCCTGGCTCCCAGGGCTCCCCTCTGCCTGGGTTGACAATAAAAGAGTCAATAAAAACATATGACATGCCAGCATGCATATAGACACATACCTATGGATGGTTGGAAGTGCCTAAAAACTGCACCTTCAAACTACCAGCCCTGATATTTGCTGTTTCAACAGCCACCTTTTCAAGGGATCTCCTTCCTGAAGTTTTTTTTTTTTCTCATGGCTTTTCACTGTTCAAGTTTTAGGCTCCAAGTATTGCCAAGTCTGAGGCACCAGGATTTGACTGGACAATCACGCCTGGCTGCTGGGCACACACCTCTGTCCTCACTGCCTTTGTTCCCTTCCTAGAACACCCGTCCTTGACGGGCACCCGCTGCCCTTGCCGTGTCCTAATTCCCAACGTGCCCACGTGTCTGGCCTGGGCAGCCCTCACCAGCCTCTCTCTCCCTCCTCCTCATCCTCTACAGATGTCACACAAACCCCAGGACACGTTAGCGTGGCTCACGCCCTGCCAGACAGCTCGGCATGAAACATAAATGAGGAGATGCTGCGGGCGGGGAAACGGCCCCAAGCACTGAGCACGGGTTTGCTGAAACAACAACCTGCTGTGTGCAGCTCCCTGCACGAGGGCACGCACAGGGCTGTCCTAAAATCATAGAAACATGGAACACTGTGAGCTGGAAGGGACCTACCAGGACCATGGAGCCCAACTCCTGTCCCTGCACAGGACAATCCCAACATTCACACCATGGCCCTGAGGGCCTTGGCCAAATGCTGCTGGAATCTTGTCAGCCTTGGGGCCATCAGCACCTCCCTGGGGAGCCTGTGCCAGTGCTCCACCACCCTCTGCCTCAAGAACCTTTTCCTCATGGCCAACCTCCCCCTCCCCTGCCACATCTTCCTGCCATGGCCTCTGCTCCTGGCGTTGGTGGCCAGAGAGAAGAGCTCAGCGCCTGCCCCTCCTCTGCCCCTTGGGAGGAAGTTCCAGACCACCATGAGATCTCCTCTCAGTCTCCTCCAGGCTGAACACACCAAGAGACTTCAGCCTCTCCCCAAACCCTGGGCTCAAGGACCTGCAGTCTGGCTCACTGAGCTGGCCGTGTGAAAACCCTGCTGAGCTCCCAGGAACAGGACAAAACCCTCCTCAGAAAAGCTCCACTTTGGGAAACACACTTTGGTTTTTCTTTAAGTGCTTTTACTGGAGTCATCCCTAAATCAATCCTAAAGGTAGATGCTAGACCAATAAATGTTTGAACTTCCCCATAAAAGCTTCTACTAAGTTACTTTTTCCAAATAAAGCCCTGACGGCGTTTTCCGGGCTCCTGCTCATCATCAGCAGGGTGAAGTTTCCAGCACGCACCGGAGCCGCTGACACTTCCCAGACCGCAGCTTTCCAGGCACGGTTTCTAATTCACTTCTGATGAGCTCTGCCAGGACGTCAGCGAGTCCTCCACGCTCCACATTACCTAAGGCCAGGCTCAGGCAGGAACCCAGGCAAGCGGTGTTAGCGCTCAGCGCAGCTCCTCGCTCCCAAGGCACACGGTGGAAAATGATGAGGCAATTCTGGATGCTATTTTTAATCTCTGTGAGAAGATGAATCCCAAATTTCTGGAAACTTCCCATCGATACAAGACATACATGGATATTCACAGACAAAAACACAGGCTTAATTCTTTCCACGTGCCATGCACAAATAGCTAAACCCGCTGTGTGTTTGCAGTCTGCGCAGGTGCTGCACACAAATTAAACCCAGGGCACACCCACTGCAACAGATGTATTTCCTTTTTTGTTTGTTTTTCTGTTCTTAGCTTCACTCCTTACTGCAGGACAAAAGTTATCATCTGATTCCTCATCAGTAGGATGTGCCAGGACACAAGGAGCAAAGCCATTACCCCAAGAGACTGCTCCAACACGCCAGCCGGTGGATTTTTCTCTAGCTCCAGTCATGCTCCCAGGGTCGTCTTTATTTCTGATTCCCACAGGATTTCTCACCTGATGATCCTGATGATAACACCCATACCACAATGGCCTTTGTTTATCCACAAACACCTTTCTAATTTAATCTTTTAATCTTTGAGATATTTCACCTGCTCGCTCTCCAAGATACTCCCCCCTCATTATTTTCCCAGTGCATGAAGACTGTAAACAGAGAAGAAAACTCATATTTCATCAAAAATCCCTTTGATGAATGTTTATAAACTACAGAGCAACCAGAAACATGACAGAGCATCACCCTGCAATGCCACACACACACATCTTCTGCCTGGAGCACACCAAGGATGCTGGCTCTCAAGGGCAAGATCCAATTGCTTAAATAGTCCTATCCTATCCTATCCCATCCCATCCCATCCCATCCCATCCCATCCCATCCCATCCTACTATATATCTATATATCAATAGATTTCTACTTCTCTGGGATGATGTCTGTCAGGGACAGCCTGGAGCTCCCAGGGCACCAGTATGGGGTGGGCAGGTAGGAAGCAGGTCTCACTGGGCACCTGTGCAGCAGGAGTTGGAAGCCAAGCAGGTTACCCACAGGGCTAAAAAAGATGTTTAGGTGATTGAATCTCTGAATTCTCCTGAAATCCTTCCCTCCCTGCCAAAGAGATGGTGTAAATCCACAGGTGTTCACAAAACTCAGGTCATACTGATACTGGAAGAATATGTACACATTTAGCACTGTCCAGCTTGTGCTTTGGAAGCTGCCTCCCACTTGCCCATGAACCTCTCCCCTAATAGTTTCCATTTCAAACCAGGGAAGAAGCTGTAAAGCTGATCTCCTCTGACCAGGAGCACAGGGATCCAGTAGTCCTTCCTTCCTGCAGCTGCAGCACAGGGACACAAGGAAGCAGCTTGGCTGGGACAGACCCTCACAGAGATTGGAAAAGCCCTTTAAGCTCATCCAGTCCAACCATGAACCCAACACTGACCAGTCCCCACTGACCCATGTCCCTCAGCACTGTGTCTACACGACTCTTCAATCCCTCCAGGGATGGGGACTCCACCACTGCCCTGGGCAACCCCTTCTAATGCCTCAGAACCCTTTCAGCAAAGAAATTCTTCCTCACATCCCATCTCAACTGCCCTTGTGTGGAGCTCAGCCAAGGCCAGCACCCACCAGCCCAGCCATGGTACAAACCAACGGTTCACACCTACTGAAAAGCTGACCCACTGCAGTGTAACCCTTCGTGCTTTGTCACTGTGGTGAAAAACTACATCAGGTCACAGGGAGCAGGAGGCTGCTGCACAACCATCCAGACAGGACAACCTGGGAGAACCATTCTTGGCTGTGAGGGTGGTGAGACCCTGGCCCAGGTTGGCCAGAGAAGCTGTGGCTGCTCCTCCCTGGAAGTGTTCTCGGCCAGGTTGGATGAGGCTTTGAGCAACCTGGTCTAGTGGAAGGTGTCCCTGCTGCTGGCAGGGGGGTTGGGACTGGGTGGGCTCTAAGGTCCCTCCCAACCCAAACCAGTCTGGGAGTCGATGATTTTACTGCCAAGGTATCGGCATTATTGCTTTTGCAACAGGGGCTTGAGGGGATCTGCAGGTTCTCCCTGGTCCATAGGTACGTGCTGCCCATGCAACACACACCCAAGCACACAGGCTCATCAAAAGCTTAACTCCCAGAAAAAAGAAATTCCATCTTTTCAGCAAATCTCCTCGCCTGTTTCTTCTGTGCAGCAGTCACAGAGCTGCGATCATTACGCAGCAGCAGCACACTTCAAACAAGTGCAGCAAACCCAGGCTAACATCTCTCCTGTCTTTATCTCCAACACCTAACCAGCATTTCCTCCCTGCATCACCCCTAAAATCAGTTATCCAGTACAGCAGTGCCAGGAGGAGGTCTTCCAGCAGAGACCTCAAGCTGTCACCATTTAACAGCCTTATTCTTACGGAGCAGCGAACAAGCCTCAGGATTAAAAAGCTGCTCTCCACGTGAGGAAGTCATGTGGGTTTGTGTCCACCACCTCTGAATCCGGTTTCTAAAACATCCTGACTTTCACTGGAATACCTGCAGGCAGCAGGGATGGCACTGTCACACGGGACACTGGAGCAGGAATCTCAGCAGCATCCCGTGCTTCACCCCAGCCCCAGCCCCAGCCCATGGCGTAGGAATGGGAAACTGCCTCCACATACCTGCTCGTCCTCAGCTTCTTTAAGCCAGAGCTGCTGTCCTTAATTGCTGACTAGAAACTGCCTCTTAATTAGTAGAGAGTCAGGATAGTTATGGAAAAGGAAGCTGGATTCAATTATGCCTCACAGTCTTTGACTAAATAACCAAGGACCTTGACTTGCAGATCCCAGGCAGAAGGAGCTGGGTCAGCTCTCAGCAAAATCAGGAAACTGAATAGAACTGAGACTGAAAATACTGAGAGAGAAAGAGAAACAGCAGAAAACAGGTATTTATAAGGCAACTTTCCTGGCAGCAAGCATGCTTTAGCCCCTGGTGCACGCTGCACAATTCCTTCACCTGCAGGCATGTTTATTTATTGCTACACACCCCGAGTGGTACCCACACACGAGGGCATCATCAGCCTGGGTTTTCCATGTCTAAGTCACTCGGGCACACACCGCAGCCAGAGCCCTTCAGAAGCGCTGAAATGAAGATATCTTTGTTAAATGGAGCTCTGGCTTCCCTCAGCTTCCCACGCCGGGAGCTGGGGCCGTCCCCGGGATGGTAATGAGGTTAACCAGCTCACGCCGAAGCAGAGCATGGCACGGAATGAAAACAAGGCTGTGCACCAGCAAAAGCTCTCAGCCAGCACGTGACCGAGATGACCAGCAGAATTAATCCCATGCTGGCACCAACAGCAACCAGTCCCCAACTTGGCATGGGGACAAGAAGCAATGAGTGCAGGCTGAAATACCTCAAATTCCACTTAAACCTCAAAAACCCCAAAAAATCCCAACCATTTACAGGGTAAGTATGATCCCACACTGGCACAGGCTGCCCAGAGAGGGTGTGCAGTCCCCATCCCCGGAGAGCAACCTGCCTTGTGCTGGAGCTGGCACCACCTCAGCCCATCACTGACTTGAATGAACCACATCCACCAGGAAAGCTCAGAGGATCTGCTGGCGATGGGAGAAGCAGCAGCAACCCCACAGCAAAGCACGTTCTCTCTGATACACACACCCAGAGGACCAGGTTGCCCAGAGAAGCTGTGACTGCTCCTCCCTGAAAGTGTTCTCGGCCAGGTTGGATGAGGCTTTGAGCAACCTGGTCTAGTGGAAGGTGTCCCTGCTGCTGGCAGGGGGGTTGGGACTGGATGAGCTTTAAGGTCCCTCCCAACCCAAACCAGTCTGGGATTCTTTGAAGTTCAGAAGGGCCGAGAGAGCCTTCAAGTGCTGCACCGTGCTGGGCTCCCGATTCCCTGCTCAGGAAAGCGCCTATGCCAGCCCCTCTGTACATGCCCAGGGAAATTACCTGGAGGGTGAAACTGGGGAGGGGGACAGGTGGGATCCCCACAATCAGGAGGGAGCAGGATCGACAGGAGCTGCAGCACTGCACCCACGCAGGATGGATCCTGCTCCAGGCAGCTGGAACTTCCCCGGGCAGAGCCGAGGGCACGGCCGGTGAGGGAGGCTGGCTCTGCCCCGGGAACAGACCCACACTGGGCACAGCACCAGCTAATTAGTGCTCCTTTTCTGCTGAGCTAATGAGGGTGGGAAAGGAGCACTGCACTGTCACTGTGATGTCTGTTTTCCAGGGTGGCTGACGTGAAAGTTTTCCCAGCTTGAGCTGCTTGGCTGAGAAAAGGATTGGGATCATTTTCTTCTGCATGGCAAGAGGGGACCTCCACGGAAAAATCCCTTCCATGTTTCAAAGGATGACAGGAGTGAAGAGCAGTTAAATGTGCTGCCTTTACACACACAGAAGATCACTTAACTCCAGCAGGGATGAAGCATCCTGAATTAGAGACATGTCCCTTCTCCTCCACCTGCACGGATGGGTCCCCAATCGCGATGATTTTCCTCCAGACAAACGTGTCCCAGCGGAGCGAGCGCAGAGCGAGAGCGTTCGGGGTGATCAGTGAGGAAATCTATCAACCACAGCCAGAGCAAACCTCACAAACCTCACAAACCAGACCTCACATAAACGTGGCAGGCAGTTTTATAACCCACATCTTCCCATTTCCTTTGGCCAGTGAAGTCTCTGTCAGCTTTCAAAGGCCAGCGGCTCAATCCTAATGTGCTTTTGCATAATCCATTTTATTTCCATGTTTCTCTGATTGTATTTTAGCCTTCTAAATAGTGTAAAATAAAGCCACACCTTTAATCCCTCTTATATGCCTGCATTTCAAAGGAGCTGAGGCTGGTGGGTATGATAGTTCATAGACACTCTCCACCAGAAGAACCAGGGCAGCCCCAGGACACCTTTATTTCAAATGTCACCCACAAAAGATGCTAAAAAAGTAGGAA
Organism: Caprimulgus europaeus; assembly: GCA_907165065.1. The sequence continues at coordinate 1,717,411 of OU015533.1, forward strand.
CCCAGGATGGACAGATGAAAGGAAAGGCAGCAAGCAGAAAACCTGGCTTCCACAAGCTTTCTTTGAACTTTCTTTGAAAATTATATGGCATCAAGACTGAGTTTGCATGAATAATGATCACTGAATTAGGCCAGGACCAGGACGTGACCTTGTCCCAAACTTTCAGCACCTATTTCAGGGATGTGGGCTGATACACTGGATTTAAACAGGGGTGTATTTTAAGGTACAAGGTCGATCTGATGGACAAGGATTTCTGACATTAACTCCCCACAGTTCACAGTGAGAACAAATTCTTAAATCGAATTTTAAAATTTAAAATTTAATTGTTAATTTAATTTAAGTTGATAAATTCTAAACAGCCTCCAGTAAAAATATAACTTGACAGTGAAGGTTGGTGGGATGGGTGATGGTGCTGCTGAGGATGTGGGTGTACCAAGGAAGGTGGGGCAGCGGGCAGCAGCTCTAACCACCAGCATGGCATCTTCTGACAAGGGATGGGCAGAACTTTGCCTTTCCAATCTACACAGAATTCAGGGAATTCAACCCAAAACCTCAGATGCCAAGTCACCTAAACCCTGGAGAAGTTTGGCTGCATCTCCAAACAGAGAAGTCACCTGTTTCTCTAACAAACTCAAGTGTTGTGATTTAAACATAAATCAACCAAAGAAACGGTTGACTCAAGAGTCCTAAAACTTACACCACGGGATCATCTTCCCAAATGTCCCCCACACCAGACCATGCCATTTCCTGCACTGTCCTCTGACACTGACTCTGCCAAGGCTGCCAGGCTGGGTGCTGGAGAAGCCAGAGGACCACAGGGCTCTGCCAAAACTACTGCAAATGCTTCAAAACCAAGTTCTTACCCAAGCCCAAAAGGCAAACGGTGGCGTGTCCAAACCCGTGCTGCCCTGACACCGGCGCTGCCAGCCCACCAAGGATCCACAGAGGAACAAGAGCAGTGGCTGGGACTGCTCCAGCTGGGAAATGGGTCACCAAAACAGGACTCAGTCCACAATTACAACCCTTGCATTAATTAGTCTCCTCGGAAGAGCAGCTACCACCAGCAGTAACTGCCAAGCCGCAGGGCAGCCACCTTTCCTGCCAGCAAGGACAAAGATGAGCAGAACTCGTGTCTGCAATCAGAAAAGAATTTGCCATGAGTGTTGCTGATGGGACCCAGCCACCTGGAAGACCAGCAAACACCTTCACCACCAGTGGGCTGTGATGCTGGAGGTCCTGCCACGGCACCCAGCAGCACCAGGAGGACACGGACAGACGGCAGACAGGAGCCTCTGCCCACAGGCAACGTTTAGGACTCAGAGTCAGGAGTCAGGAGTTTGGCTCACACCCTGGAACAAGATTTCCATCCCCTGACAGAAACAGCAGCTCCCAGGAGCAGCAGGAGTCCGAGCACCGACCCCAGCTTTCCCCAGCACTGGAATTCCTCTCTGCAGCTGGCACACGTACGTCCTGCCATGCCATGCCATGCCATGCCATGCCATGCCATGCCATGCCATGCCATGCCGTGCCATGCCAACTTAGGAACAAGGCTGTTTTTAATGGGAAGTGAGAACATTTTGCACACATAAAAGATAAAATATTGCATGCTCTAGTGGCTCAGCACACATCCAGGAGCGCAGCACCCCTCAGGGAGTGCGTTTGGTGCACTGTACCTGCACCCCCATCAGTTAGTGCAGCCTTTATTTTGCAGATCACCCCGATATTTTGGGTTTGCCTATAAGACAATCAAGACAGAATGTCTGGAGCCTAAATACCTGGCCACTTTTTTCTTTAAGGCAGCAAAATAACAAAAATAAATCTGGTATTTAGAGAAAAATGTTTCTTTTTTGCCCCTAGGTGCCCATCCTTCACAGCCCCAGCCCATCACTGGCAGTTCAGGCTCTGCTCTGCCTCCTCACCTACCTCTTGGCTTCCCCGTCCTCCTCCTCAGCTCATGCTTTGGGGAGGAAAACAAGCATCCTTCTTGGGACAGGGTCAGGGGAACGCTCCCTGTTTCGGGCTAACAGACCAGGAGGTTTCACTTCAAGAAAGACTGAGACCAAAATGTTATTTTTATAAATATTTGCAAAGCCCAATAACAACAAAAATATTCAAAGTATTTTTTTTTTCCTCCTAGAAAGTGGCAATCGAAACCCGTTGCTAAAGGTTCCCTTGTAGTGCCTGAAACTCAACCAACCAGAGCTCTGCGCGCAGCAATGCAAAACTGGCAGCACCATGAAAACTAATGTTCTTCTCAACTTCATAGAACCATTGAATGGTTTGGGTTGGAAGGGACCCTCAAAGGCCATCTAGTCCAACCCTCTGCAGTGAGCAGGGACATCTTCACTAGAGCAGGTTGCTCAGAGCCCCATCAAGCCTGACCTTGAATATCTCCAGGGATGGGGCCTCCACCACCTCTCTGGGCAACCCGTTCCAATGATCCACCACCCTCATCTTGAAGAACTTTTTCTAATACTCAACCTAAATCTCCCATTTTCTGGTTAAAAACCATCACCCCTCATCCTATGGCCACATCCCCCTGGCAACAGTGTGGAGGTGAACGTTATGAGTTCACACCAACCACTGAAACCATTGCAATGGGTAGTTTTACTGCTCAGTTACACAATTAATACCGGCCAGAATGATGAGCTGTTGGTTTAAAATAAGACAGAAAGAGAACACCATGGAGCCAGTGTGAAACCCTCCAAACACCACATCCATCTTAATTGCTCTCAGCAGGAGCAAATGGAGGATCTGGCTGGGTAATGCCCATCCAAACACTCTGCCAAGAAAAACACAAAGCAACCAGACCCGTTAGAGCGCTACGGGATTAGAAAAGATGATCAATTCCCAAATCACCTAACTCAAAACTTCATAATTAATGCTTCTTCCAGGCAGACATATTCCCTCCCAAGACATCAGGGAGCTAATGGTCAACAGTCTGCAGCAAAGGACTTTTGGAGCAGTAGCAGGAACCCCTGAGCAGGGGAACCCCAAGTTCTCTGGTGGCATCCTTAATGTTATCACAGATGTGGCTACGCTCGTTTGCACTTGGAAATTCCTTCTGCTAGAGCAGCAGCACAGCAAAGTAGAGGTTATGCTGAGAAAGAACAGCTTGAGTCCTTCACCCTGCAGTCTGAAAGCCGTGCTTGCAGCTGGAGGAGGACATCAACGAAGCTGGGGAAGGGTCTGGAGCACAAGTGTGCTGAGTTCCCGGCTGAGGGAACTGGGGGTGTTGAGCCTGGAGAAAAGGAGGCTGAGGGGAGACCTTCTGGCTCTGTCCAAGTCCCTGCAAGGAGGGTGCAGAGAGGTGGGGGTGGGTCTGTTCAACCAAGGAGCAAGGGACAGGACAAGAGGAAATGGGCTCCAGTTGTGGCCAGGGCAGTTGAGATGGGATGTGAGGAAGAATTTCTCTGCTGAAAGGGTTCTGAGGCATTGGAAGGGGTTGCCCAGGGCAGTGGTGGAGTCCCCATCCCTGGAGGGATTGAAGAGTCGTGTAGACACAGTGCTGAGGGACATGGGGCAGTGGGGACTGGTCAGTGTTGGGTTCATGGTTGGGCTCGATGACCTTCAAGGGCTTTTCCAATCTAGGCCATGCTGGGATTCTGTGATCTACATGCAAAAGAGCCTGTATTCACTAAAATGACACAGAAATACCAGAAGACACACAGGATCAGACACAAAAGGTCATGCTGGACAAAAAAATAACCATCTGTGTAAGAAGAGAACAATACAGCACTGTTCTTCAGTGTGCCTCTTGCATCTCCCTTTGTGCTCTGTCTGTAACAGGGCTGTGGAAACTCCCCTCATAGTGCTTCATCAATACATTCCTATCAAGTGCTCCTGAGTTTCCAGGTTAAATCCTTATTACAGATACCAGAGAAGAAGGGATCATTTCTGGAAACACACTGCAAGGGACACTGCTTCAGATGACTCCTCAGTTTAACTGGAAAGCAGGAGACATCAGCCCTGAGAAACCTCAGCCCCGCACCCGGCTCTGGCTCCTCAGGCCCCGCTGCCGGTGGTGATTAATCAGCTTGTGCAATCAGTTCTCCACCACCCTGAGAAACACACGCCTTTGTCCAAAAGCATTTGTCAGAAGAAAAACAGAACCACCCAAAATTGAACAGCACTCAACTACTTAAAAAAAGAGAAGACAGGGCTGGATATCTCCATCCACAGCAGTCTGAGGTGCCCACAAACTAATGAATGAGAAAGCCAGGAGGGGGATTTATGGTTTTCTGCAGTTTGACAATATTTATAGCAACGAGACATAGCTTCCTGCTGTAGGGAACCTGCTTTGGCAGGGGGGTTGGACTGGATGATCTCCTGAGGTCCTTTCCCACCCCTATGATTCTGGAAGGGAAACCAGAGAAAACACCTGGACACTAAAAATCACCCGACACAAGGTGACTGCGCCGCTCGCTGCTGCGAAGCGCTGCCAAAGCACCATCATCATCCTTGTGTCTGTAAGGACAGAGACAACTGCTGCGCTGGAAAAAAGACTTTAATGAGAAATAACATAAACAGTGGAATTGCATTTGGATCTCTAAATCTGGCGTTGTTTTCCCCTCCCTACACGGACCACCAGCAGGCAGTGTGACTGCTGGCATACTCGCATCGTGGTTACGGGATGCCTAGAGGGCAAGATGCTGAGGACCCCCAGAACACGCTGTAAAAACACAAAGAAAGCCCCAGCCTGTGCTGTTACACCACTGGGAAGATGCTTACTCTGCCCATCAAGCAGGACCAGGCAGAGAGGAGATCACAGCACGTTTGAGGGACACGGCAGCTCCCGCCTCTGCCCAGGTACCTGCCGCAGCTCCGGGCGCTGCCAGCCCTGTGAGAAGGACCTGACTTTGCAGTTGTGAGAAACACCCGGTGGAGCTTTCACAGCCCATTAGCTGAGCCAGCCCGTGGCTTGCAAACGAAACGGGGCGAGCTGAGCGGCCACGGACTGGGACCGCAGCCCAGAGTCCAGCTGGACCTGAGCTCCTCACAGATCCACCCAGACAAACCCCACGCCAGCGCAATCCGGGCGGAGCCCTGCGGGGATTTCAGCGTTCCTGCGCTTCCCATCTTCGCTGACAAACACTGGCTCTGCAGAGAGCCAAGCATGAGGGCAGAGGGCTATTTTAATAAAACATGTTTTACCAATTAAGACCTTGTGATATCCATCAAAACACCCAGCACAGGACAGCACAGCCATTAATAAAGCTCAGCACACGCTATCAGGGTTGTGAGATACCATCTCAAGCCGCGGGTCCTTTCTTCTCCTGTTTGCAATGCTGTCATCACAACCCCTTGAAGTCTGCCTAAGTGGCTTTAATTAATTATAGTCCCTTGTAATCCAAGTCATGCCATTTCCTCATTTAGGTACCTTTAAAACTTCATTGCTCTATTTCATCCCCAAGATTTCCTTCTGCTGCAGCTCTGCCACAGTCATTTTCTGCTCCGAGAGGTAGAAACATCTGCCCAGGAGGGAGACGGCTGGAGCTGCACCAAACACCGGGGCAGGTGTTGGCAAAGGCTGTCACAAGGGAGGAATACCAGGGAATTATGAATAATGCAGAGATATTAGCATGGATCAAGGCCTGTTATGATTTCATTTAGCAGAAAACAGGAACCATTCTGCCCATTATTAAAACAAAAACTGCTTCCCACCCTGCGCTACTCAATCAGACAGAAGCAGATCAGGGAGTTTGACTCCGTGCTGGCAGCCACGGCTCCTACTGCCCCGTACAAGAAAACAATTGGAGTTATTCTGCAGATAAGAGCACAGGATGCTCCTTGCTTCCACATCTCAGGTATGTTAGGGACCATTTCTAAATGCTTGATGGTACGTCAGCAAAAATAACTAAAATGGCAAATGCCACAGAATCCCAGACTGGTTTGGGTGGGAAGGACCTCAAAGCTCATCCAGTCCCAACCCCCCTGCCAGCAGCAGGGACACCTTCCACTATACCAGGTTGCTCAAAGCCTCATCCAACCTGGCCCAGAACACTTCCAGGGAGGAGCAGCCACAGCTTCTCTGGGCAACCTGGGCCAGGGTCTCACCAGCCTCACAGCCCAGAATTTCTTCCTAATATCTCATCTAAACCTCCCCTCTTCCAGTTTAAAGCCATTGCCCCTTGTTGTGTCATTAACTGCCCTTATAAAAAGTCCCTCCCCAGCTTTCTTCTAGGCCCCTCTACAAGATGTCCTTGGGGATGCAGCATATAAATGAGGTCAGGACACAACAGGACTCTCATTTCTTCCAGAGTCAGAAGACACTCCTAATGGTGTGACCAAGCAGATTTTAAAACATCTTTACTGTCACCTGATTTCAATATATAGGGAGATCTATTTATCAGGATTTAGCTCACTTCTGTTCTTACTGAAGCCTGACAGTCTTACCAAACTTTTAGCCTCATTATTGGCACATACAGATGGGACAGCCACCCATCCCACCTCAAATCCAAAGTATCTTCAAGATTTCAGCACGTTCCCCTTCCAATTTCTCCATCTGAGCTGCATGAGCCAAGCTCTTCCAGCACCTATTGATCAGCTGAACCTCTGCCCAAGAAACATGCCAGACCCTGATGGCAGTATGCGGTGTGACAGCAGAGCAGACACCGTGCCTGTGGCGATGAATGGCACAACGGGTGACAGGAGCACGACCACCACTGATGTTCAGGTGGTTGCACAGACATGGAGACAGCAGCAGCAACAGGGTGCAAACACACCCTCAAAACACAGCAGTAAAACAAGCTCCATAATCCTCATCTATGAGGCTTTAACCTGCTAACAGAGTCACTCAGGGCGTTTTTAGGGTTGTCTGATGTCCCACGTTTTGTGGGGGGATGTCCATGTCCTCCAGATGAAGGACAACACAAGGAGGATGCCCAGCGAGGTCCTGAGGTGGAGGGAGGGACTGCATCCCAGGGACCCTCCTCTACATCCCAGGGACCCTCCTCCACACCAAAGCTATCCCACAGGGAGCTCCAGCTGTGCCTGCAGGGATTTCAATGCGTTACTAATAAAAAGCCAGGCAATTTTCTCAGGATCCAGTAAACAGTCTCCTTCTGCCAGTTATGCAAATCTCATGTGCATTTCTCTTCATAAACTTGGCCAGCCTCACCACCTAAAAACAAAAAGCGCAGCATCTCGATCCTATCTCCCGTCTGGGCTGCTCCTCCAGAGAGGATCTGCTGCCAAAACCGCGCAGCCGCCTCGACGTGCCCGGGAAGCGCTCCCCTGACTGCCCACCACCCCCACAAAGCAGAACCAGGGCACCTATCGCACCCCAAAATTCCAACCACCACACCACACCCCAGCATCTGCATCACCTTCAGTTTCAAAGCATTTCAAAGCTGTTCCTCGGTTTTTTGCCCCCAGTCCTCTAGCGCAGCACGTCTCACACAGAAGTGACCCCTCCATCGCTCATTGAGCTCCTGATTCATGGAGCCACGGCCAAGCTCACCCAGGAGAATCAGAGAATCGTTGGGTTGGAAAAGACCTTTGAGATCATCAAGTCCAACTGTACCTGTCCACTGCTAAACCAGATCTCTGAGCACCTCATCTGCCCATCTTTTAAATCCCTCCAGGGATGGGGACTCAACCACTGCCCTGGGCAACCCCTTCCAATGCCTCAGAACCCTTTCAGCAAAGAAATTCTTCCTCACATCCAATCTGAACCTCCCCTGGTGCAACTGGAGGCCATTTCCTCTTGTCCTGTCGCTTGTTCCTTGGGAGGAAATCACACTTGAATATCTGCAGGCTGTTGGGTGGCAGTCCTCTCTCTCGACCCAGGATCACTACAAATACCCTCTACACTCACCTCTGTCTCCACGCTACAATCTAATGCCAGGTTTCACCAGCTGCCAGGAGCTCCTGGGCTCTCCTGCTGCAGTCACACATTTTCAGGGATGTGGCCTCCTGCTTTGGGCTCCCATTAAAGCAGCTGTGCAGTCCTGTGCTTAACCACCAAGAACAAAAACAGTCCCACTGGATTTTGAGGCTGAAGTGGGGTTTTTGATGTGAGGAACATCCATTCCCTCTCTGTGTTTGTAGATGCTCCAGCTCCATAGGAATGGGACCGAGAAGGAAGGATCTATAGGCACATGGGTCTCTACAACTAACTGAAAGGAAGTTGTAGCAAGGTGGGTGTGTGTCTTTTCTCCCAGGTAACCAGTGATAGAACAAGAGGAAACGGTCTCAAGATGCTTTGATCAACAAGACTGTTCTCTGTCCTGAATGATCCATGGGAGAAGACACATCCAACATTCCCCCAAGTACAGCTCCCAGGAGACTCTTGCTCCCCATCCCAGGACAAAATGCCAGTTGTGGGAGCAATGTGACACAGCATTTAGGGGAGGTGGAACCAAACGTGAAGCCCATCATCTTCAACACCTTCCACACACGTACCTGCCTACACTGCTCCTGCCCATGGCAGATCATTCAGGCTCCTGAAGGGCTCTGCCACGACCTGGGTGTGAAGTCATGGCTTCATGACTCACCTCTCATGCAGAACGTGGCTCTTACTTGGAAATGTATTCTATTGATTTCCTGGCACACGCCATCTGCTGCAAAGGGCGTTGGTATTCGTTTCCTGTCTGAGTTGTTTTAAGCCAAAGCACAAAGTCTCAGAGTTCTGCTGAGGTTCATGTTGCTCATAAGTACGTGCTGTGGTTTGAGAACAGTGGCTTTATTTTTATTTTCCAGAATAATTTGATTACATTTCTTAGGGTCAAGAGCTACCTGGCAAACAGGACGCACCAAAAACACCCATGAAAGCCAGCAGGAAGTCTTTGCTGTCCTGGTCATTTTCCCAGCCAGCACTTCAGATGAACACCATTCCCATAACAACTCACTTGATAATTCATTTCATAAACCCACAGTCACAAATACACTGGAAAATCTGACTTGTAAGATATTCCAGATGAACCCTGTTGGAGATCAACACAGCCACTCCCAGGGTCACACCTGCACAAGACATGACCTGGGGCTTCCCCTCTCTTCCTGCTCAAGGGAACTTTGCAAAACTCACTCCAACCTGCTCCAGGGACAGGACCAGGACCAGGACCAGGACCAGGACCAGGACCAGGACCAGGACCAGGACCAGGACCAGGTGTCCTCAAAGGAGGGCTGAGCCCAGCTTTCAAAGTCAGCTACTGATCAGATCTGCACTTAAGAACCTAAAGACACACCACTGGGAAGGGAATATGCTTATTTAGGTTCCTAAATCTATATATGATCACCTATCTCAGAAACTTTTCATAACTGCTCATGAAGTAGTGACCAAATTAGCAGTAAAAGTGATAGGATTGACAGAAAAATCACCTGTGAACACAGCACAATAGCAGAAGATCCATCTGATAAGATACATCCAGAGACTCAACACCCACTGCTTTGAGGCTGGGTGCTTGGGTATCTGCTCCCATCCTCTGCTCCTACCAGCTAAAGCTCCTCTTAGCCCCAAAGCACCATGGACCAGGTTAGGAGAGCCCGGAAGAGTCCACCACTACCCCATGCACCAAATGCTGGCATAAAACATCTTGCTCCAAGTCATATTTCTAATATTATTTCTCACTCTGGTGGACAAATCTCTAAATTATTCTCTCCACCCCCCAAAAATATGTCTTTAAAATAAGTTTTTAAAAGGCCAAAAACCCTAAAATTCAAATCATTAGTGAATTTTTCACCTCTCAAGACAGCACCAAAATGTAAAACTCCACACAGGCACTGGGACGATGTAGGGTTACTAATTAAAACATTAGCAGAAAAAAAACCACCCAAAGCTTAAGAGTCCTCTTTAATTAGATTTGTTTACAACAGCAATACTATCGTGCTGGAGATGTTCTGGGAAGCCTCCTGCCAGAAGTGATTTACCTTCCTCGGTGGTAAAGGTCAGGCAGGGTGCAGATTTAGCACTTTCATGGACATCTGCTGCTGCATCCGGAACACAAAGGAGGAGGCAGGAAAGGCTGGAGTCAGCCAGACCCTCCAAAATATGTTATTGTACAAACTATTGCATTTTCATTTTTTTTTTGTGTGTGTGTATCCCAAGAACAATAAAGTAAACTTAGCTGGGTGTGTTTTCAGTGCTTATTAAAACTGGCAGCTCGCTCTCTAAATTGTGCTTTTTATTCTTGTGCAATCAGGCTGGGATGGAAGGGTGATGTCAAGCTTTAACACGCTCGGTGAGGCCAGGCTCTGAGCAGACAGTGTGGGTGTTGGGGAGAGAGAGGTGCAGCAAGGGCAGAGGCTCCTTCCAGACTCACCCCGAGAGCCTGCACTCAGCAGGAGTCATTGGTGAACTCGGAAAAATCATCCCCATCATCACTTGTGTCCCAAGAATACAAATTAATTACAGCAAAACCAGGGGAAGTACCTCCAAAGAAAGGATAATTGTCATTTGAAATTGCTCACATCTATTGAATGCCTTTCATTCTTGGATCAAAGTTCTTTATGAACCTGAATCAATTAAGCTTCACAAACCCTACGTGAATCACGCAGCATTTTATTAATATTTCTTCAAGCAGAGCTTTGTGCCAAGCTCAGTTTGAGAGGAGACATACTAACAGTGCTTTGAAGATTAATTAGTTATTCAGGATCACTGAAAGTTCTATAGGATGCTTCAAGAAGTTGTAATTTTATGTGGAAAACGATGAAAACACAGGTTGGACTTGCAACACAGCCCCGTGCCCGGACCCCGGCCAGGGAGGGTGTATTTCTCTCCATTTCTTTCCCATAGTTTGACCATCTCCTTAAACTCTATTTGCATAACTAATTACCACATTAGTTTTGTTGCCTTCCAAGTTTAACAATCCTTAAGGCTCTGAAAAGAGCTTTAAAAGCCAGTGTGTTAGGGTGGCAGTGCTGTAAAGCAGCACACCACGGCCCCAGCGCACAGCCCAGGCGATGATCGCCCGCCCACTGCCTCTGCTCGGCCAACGCTGGAGGACAAAGTGTCCCCACCTGCAATCCCAAATGCAGGAACACAACTGGAAACCTGACCAAGCACCCTGCACCTCCACCAATGCACAAACCAATGAAAACTGCCAGGCTGGATGAGGCTTTGAGCAACCTGGTCTGGTGGAAGGTGTCCCTGCTGATGGCAGGGGGGTTGGGACTGGGTGAGCTTTAAGGTCCCTCCCAACCCAAACCAGTCTGGGATTCTGTGATCTTGTGAAAAAATAAAAAAATAAGTACTGTAAATACACTCACTGTACTCTTGGGTGGTCTTCTAAGGAACGTGGTCTCCCTCGAAGGCAAGGGGACGAGCACTTGGCTGGCTGTGGTGAACACACAGTTTACCTCAGACACTGACTGCTACAGCACCAGTTATCCAGCTCTGGAGTATACCTGGGTTCTGGACTTGTCAGTGTTAGGTCAATGATTGGATTTGATGATCAAGTCACAAGGGACAGGACAAGAGGAAATGGGCTCCAGCTGTGGCCAGGGCAGTTGAGATGGGATGTGAGGAAGAATTTCTTTGCTGAAAGGGTTCTGAGGCATTGGAAGGGGTTGCCCAGGGCAGTGGTGGAGTCCCCATCTCTGGAGGGACTGAAGAGTCGTGTAGACACAGTGCTGAGGGACATGGGTCAGTGGGGACTGGTCAGTGTTGGGTTCATGGTTGGACTCCATGATCTCAAAGGTCTTTTCCAATCCAGGCCATGCTGGGACTCTGTAGGAGTAACACCTGCCACGGATGGAAACGTGCTCCGGGGAAAAGCATCCCCAATAAGCCAGAAAAAAAGCAAAAGTGCTATTCTGGGTTCCTCCAGCTCCAACATCAGCTTTCACTCTCAGAACACATTTCCTCATTCCCACCACAACTAATCTCGATCATTTTGTTCCTACCCTGTGAAAGAGAAGTGCAAAGAAAAGTGTTTCAGTTTTCATGCCCAGTACACGCGGTGCACGTGCCGTGTCCCAGTTGTGCCATTAGATAAATCCTGTGACCTTCCCGACCTCCTTGGCAGCCCAAAAAGCAAACCCGTTGTGATCCAGGCATCTGGGTCAAAGAGAAGACAGATGGGGGTTTTTGGTGTCTGACTACAGGGCTTTTATTTTGGTCTGTTTTTCAAGAAGATCAGAAAAATGCTGGCAAACTCATTTTAAAGCGTGAACAAAATATTTTGCTGGTTTACCACATACTAACATAAAAATTGTGTGTATACACGCTCAGCACACATACCCACAGCCCTCCTGGGTTCAGAGCCTTTGCCCAGGGAGAATCCAGACAACGGGATTATTTTGAATTCTACCACTTTCAAGGAAAGCAGAATCTGGCCCAAAATCATCACAGCCACTTGCTGGTGCCATGTGTACATATCTGCAATGGTAAAGTAAACAATCATTTTTTGGACAGAAGTCAGAATAACAATTTAAAATTAAGCTTTTGGCATCCTTTTATTTAGCTATTCATGCAGCAAAAACACTAAACCTGTGGGTAAAATATTACTGAGGAAATTAAAACCAAGTGCAACTAGAAAAAGGTAATAAAAGCTTTTTTAATGTAAACCTGTACTTGTAATATGAAGAATATTGCAGAAGAATACTGAGCTCTGCCCACCTCACCCTCCTGCCTGCAAACTCTCTTCAGTGGCCAGGTGTTGTGTTTTTCTAGCAGCACCTGAAGATGTCCAACTAGGTCATGGGGGTTTTATCCTTCAGAAATGTAACCCTAAAATCCTATTGCCCCGCTCCTGCTACTGAAGGAAAGCGAGGAGGCTGCGGTGCTCACGCTGCCGCTCCCCTGGCTGGTGCCAAGCTGGCCCGCCGTGCCCCCCCAGCACAGAGCACTGCAGCACCTCCGGGCTCCTGACACAACATCAAGCTCTCAATGAGGTATTGTTTATTTTTCTGCACTACCTTGGCTCCAGCACATCGTGCTGCAGGTGCTGGGCTGCCCTGCCAGCGACTGCCCCAACACCTGGCACTCACGAGAGCGTTTTTCATTGAGAGGACACAAAACTCACTGTGTGCTTTCACTGAAGAGTGGCCACAACCCCGCCATCTCGTGCTCCCAGGAGCTCAAGGATGAAAAACAGAACCCCAGCATTTCCTGGATGGGAAAAGCCCTTGAAGCTCATGGAGTCCAACCATGAACCCAACACTGACCAGTCCCCACTGACCCATGTCCCTCAGCACTGTGTCTACACGACTCTTCAATCCCTCCAGGGATGGGGACTCCACCACTGCCCTGGGCAACCCCTTCCAATGCCTCAGAACCCTTTCAGCAAAGAAATTCTTCCTCACATCCCATCTCAACTGCCCTGGCCACAACTGGAGCCCATTTCCTCTTGTCCTGTCCCTTGGTCCTTGGTTGAACAGACCCACCCCCACCTCTCTCCACCCTCCTTGCAGGGACTTGGACAGAGCCAGAAGGTCTCCCCTCAGCCTCCTTTTCTCCAGGCTCAGCACCCCCAGTTCCCTCAGCCAGGAACTCAGCACACTTGTGCTCCAGACCCTTCCCCAGATTCATTGCAAAAAAACCTCCAAAGCAACCTGCAGCTGAGCAGCTTTACTCAACCATACATGTCATTTCTGCTCTGCAAGAACCAAGCTGCCAGAACCACGACCGATGCAAAGTGATGCAAATTCATCAGGAATTAATTTGGCTTTTTATTATGGCCTCTGTTGCTGCTTGAGTTCATTGTTTCCCCAGCTAAGACAAAAATACTGTTCCTGACCCAATTAAACTGCCATCTAAGACGACAAAAGGTGAGGAGAGGGTAGAGAGCAAGAGGAGCAACCTTAGGCTCTTGCACAAATTAATTTCAAACACAGCCTTCCTTCCAAAGCAGAGCCACTTACAAGATAAATAAACACATTATGCAAAAAGACTATTTAGCCAGCTGAAGGCTTTTAGGTGTTGCAGTGGCTCATTAGAACAGATTTACATAAAAAATTATAATCTCTTGGGTTTGATGCCGTGTTCCCTGCTCTCCATTTACTTCCTTTTGATGTCACTGGGAACTTTTCCTGCGTGGGATTGCGAGTCAGGCTCATCGCTAAGGGACTTCTTCCTGCAAGACGCCGTCCAGCTCACAGACACAGGAACTGCTCCATGAGGTTATGACTGGTCTGACACGAGATGGGAAGTGGCCCTTAAATTATAACCAAGCCTGGAAATTTGTAAAAAGTCTGTGTAGAGAACTGAAAGCCTGGCCATTGAGAAGAAAACAGCAAAAATCCCTCTTGGATTAAACTAAGCTAAGGTTTCATTGCCTGGATCTAACATTTTATCTTTTTACTTTCCTTATCAGATACAAAAATAAATCTCCCAACAGTTTGTTTTGTGGCTGTTTTTAATAACAGCTTTTCTTGTGACAAACTCTCCTTTATTGTCCACAGAAAATTCTCAGTACTTCAATACTCCAGGCATCATTTAACTCTCAGACACATCAGCTGTGTACTCCAGGCATCATTTAACTCTCAGACACATCAGCTGTGTACTCCAGGCATCATTTAACTCTCAGACACATCAGCTCTGCCTTCAAAACACAACACTACCTTCAGAAATCCTCCTCCCATTTATAAACCTCAAAAAGAAGAGTGTTCAGGCAGTGCTTGTGTATAAAGCAAAGACAAATAACCTCTGGAGAGCAGGAAGCTGGCCGCTGCCGCTGCTGCGCGCTCCAATTCACACAAACCCCGTCCTACACCCACAAGAGCTTTGGGTCATGAGTTCAGCCCAAGAAGCCTTTCTGTAAGTGCAGCGATCACGCAGGAGAGGGCTGCGTGCTGCCTCTAGCCCAGGAGAACGTGCAAACCAGAAAGGTTTCATGCTGAAAAGCACTCTTAAAGAAAGCAGAGAGCTGTGCACAGCTCCCCTCCGGGTCACGGCGCCAGAGGAAGGCAAGACGGGGCACGCAGAGGGTGACACACCGCTGGAGATCTGGGGATGCTGCAGAGACAACACAAGCTGTGGTGATCACCTTGCTTTGGTGAGAGGGTGACTGGAAAGGCGGTGGCCACTGGTCCTGTGGCACTGTGGACTGGAGGGACTGGTGTGAATGAGAGCAAAGGGGACAGAGCCAGAGCAGGATGTGCCTTTACGCACCGCAGCCCGTCAGACTGGTTTGGCCCACGCTGACGCTCCCAGCACGGCTCTCCCCCAGCAGCAGCACCCACGGGCGCAGCCCTCGCAGAGGTGAGAAGGTGGGAGCCCAGCTTTTGCTAGAGACACCGAGGATGATGCGAGGGCTGGAGCAGCTCTGCTGTGAGGACAGGCTGGGAGAGTTGGGGCTGTTCAGCCTGGAGAAGAGAAGGCTCCAGGGAGACCTTCTGGTGGCCTCCCAGTACCTGAAGGGGCTCCAGGAAGGTGGGGAGGGACTTTGGACAAGGGCAGGGAGTGACAGGACAGGGAGTGATGGCTTGAAACTGGAAATGGGGAGATGGAGATGAGATCTGAGGAAGAAATTCTTGGCTGTGAGGGTGGTGAGACCCTGGCCCAGGTTGGCCAGAGAAGCTGTGGCTGCTCCTCCCTGGCAGTGTTCTCGGCCAGGTTGGATGAGGCTTTGAGCAACCTGGTCTAGTGGAAGGTGTCCCTGCTGCTGGCAGGGGGGTTGGGGCTGGATGAGCTTTAAGGTCCCTCCCAATCCAAACCAGTCTGGGATTCTATGACAGAGTGACAGCAAGAGCTGCCTGGATGAGACAAGGCGTCATTAATTACATGAGCACAGAGCACTGCACCGTGTCCCTCTCAAAGGACAAGCTGCCAGTGGAGACAGTCCTGCGCACTTCCACTTGAGGGAAACAATTTTCAGAGCAGGAGAAGCTTTGCTGCACTTGGGCTGGTGACAATGTGCCTGCTGCAGAGCTGTGGGCCATGGACCCCACCCATGAAAAATGTAGTGCAAGATGTCCCTTGGGAGGGAAACTAGGAGGGTAACACAGGTTGCCTTGTTCTCCATACTATGTTCTCATCAATGTCTTCTTATTTAGGAGGTACACACAGAAAAGGAAAAAAATAAAATAAAAAGGGAGAGGGGGAATACAAACAGGAAAAGCAAAAAAAGGCAAAAAGAGGGGGAAAAGGGAAAAGGAAAAGAGCAAAAAGCACTCTCTCGAAAGCGCTGGGTGTGTGCCTGCACCGGAGCTCTGAAGCAAAACTCCTGCTGACATCTGTGCCACCACGGCCAACCCAAGACTGCATTTGATGACTTTGGAAAAGGCCAGGGAGGGAAAGCAGCCACTTCCGCAGGCATCTTTCATGTGCTTTTTAATAAGGAAGCTGTGCTGCATGCTAGTGGAGCTGATGGAAGCCATCTGAAGGCAGCCACATCAAGCGAGGACAACTGCAGCTGGGGGAGTCCACAGCAGAGCCACGGAACAGGATCAAGACAGGGGAACTTCACTTCCCACAAGAGTTACCTGAGCTGCAGCCTGACCAGCAGCCCAAGCTCAGGCAGAGCAGCCACGTGCCACGAAGCTGCTGTGAACCACAGCCACGTCCCCCCACACCACTGAGTGCAGGATATGGATGCAAGTTCTGAGCAGAACGGTGACATTTGCCTTATCTGTCACTCTCCTTTGACATGGAGCTTCCTGCAGCAGCCTTTCATGCAGGCACAGCATGGGTTTAAGCATCTCCGCAGGAAAATACATTTTCTTTAATTTCCTACACATTTTTTTTCTAGAATATAAAGGGACAACACACACCACATTCCTCTTTCCTTCCTTCCTCGGGCAGTTCTGCTGCGCTGGGGTCTCCACTTCAAACAAGGGAATTACCGGAGAAGAAAAGCCTTCCTGATGTCTCGTCTCTCTCTGTTCTTCAGAGCCAGTATTTTTAACAGCAGTAATCCAGCATATCGCTGACAGACCCTCTCACCTCCTTGTATTGTGCATGGAATTCAGTGGTGCTCAGGGAGAAGAGAAAACATTTCCAGTATGAATTCAGTAAAGGCACCAAACTAGACAATAGCATCTTCTTTTGTAGATGTTTGGTTTAAGCATCTGCTTACAACTACCCCTTGCTCATAGAGCGCTTGGGAGCTTCAAGGTGATGCTCAACTTCAACATAGGTGATGCTGAAGCTCACAGAGAGGATGGAGGTTCACCTCCCCTATGGATAGGGTTCACCTTCTCCATAGGGATATATATCCCCAAGGTCATGGTCCTCTGCAGCCAACACAGAGGAACGAGCACATCCAGCATCCACCTCCCACATGCAACACTGATGCAGTCAAACCTCTGACAGCCCCGAGTGCCTGTTTCTCCCCACGCTACAAGGGGCTAGTTCAGCTGTGAACAACCCCCTTACTGAGTGGGGTGGGAGAGGAACACCCTCCCTCCGCCGGGGTGGGCAGCTCCCACCCGCAGTTACGGAAGGGCTCAGCATCTAACGTGATGGGATGCTTTGAAAATCCAGTTGCTCATTTGCTACTTCAATAGGAGCTGAGAGCTCTTTTGAAAATCTAGTCCTGACTAGCCACCGAGCTCCTGTAGAAAACTGGTCCTTAATCTCTCCACATCTTGGTTTCCTCACCTTTAATTAAAAGGTATTTAATATATAAACCTCCTCCACTGTGGCTCCGCAAACTGCACTCAGTTTCCCTTCCTGGGAAGGACTGTGCAAGGGAGTTGGAGTTGATGAACCTCGAATTGGAGGTCCCTTCCAGCTCAAGATATTCTGTGAAGTATTGCTTTCAGTGATCCACACAATAGCACTGCTCAAAAAACATACGCTCCCCAAAAAGAATCACAGCATGGTGGGGGTTGGAAGGGACCTCAGGAGATCATCCAGTCCAACCCCCCTGCCAGAGCAGGTTCCCTACACCAGGTTGCACAGGAAAGCGTCCAGGTGGGTTTGAACATCTCCAGAGATGGAGACTCCACACCCTCTCTGGGCAGCTTATTCCAGTGCACTGCTCAAAGCCAAGGGGTACACCCCAAAAAGGAAAGTCGTGGGGTATTGTTTCTGCAGGACTCATGTTTTCAGGGCCATGGCACAGTAAGACCATAGCAGTGGGGTAAGTGTCTTCTCATCCCCATTCCCACAGTATTCCCTCAACTCCTCCTCATGTCTGACAGATGGGAAGTAGGAAAAGGTCTGTATCTACCTGCTGGTGGTCATCACAGATGGCTGCACCAGTTGTCCAGCAGAGCTGCAGGGAGAGGAAACCACAGCTGAGCTCAGAGGCCTGGCTGGTGCATCCAGCAGCCAGGGAAATGGATGCAGATATGGATTAGGTCACTAATAAAACAAGCCTTAAATTAATCCCAGGGAGGATATGTATCCCGAGCACAAAATCCCTGCACATTCTGGCACAGATGCAAATCTCTTCCCAAGAAGAGCCATGTAGGAAAAAGCAGGGATGAGGGAGGGAGGGAGGAGGGACTGGGGAGACTGGTTAGCCCTGGATCCCATAGCATAGTCATACAAGGTGGCGTGCACCAACACTCGCAGTCTTTCACCTTCTCAGGCATAAAAATCACTATGTATTTTAACTAGAAAAAGAAGAAATTACTAACAGGCACACACACACACACACACACACACACACAACTTGCCCACCAGCATGTGAAAAGGCGCCTCTGAGTGGAGGTTGTGCACTCGTCTGGGGGAAGACTGCTGCCGTTGTTGTCGGCGGTGACCACATCCACTTGGCAGGAGCCGCGGCACTGAAATCACTTTCCCCCGAGATGGGCTCCACTGCCAGCCCTCAGCGGAGGCTGCTGCTGCAGGACTCCCACAGCTGGGTGTTCTCATAACGTGGAGATGTTTCCTGTCACCCTTGTCTTACCTTAAATACTCTCCTCTGGGAACCAAGCAGCTCCTCAGGCACAGGAGCTTCTCCTGGTGCAGAAGCTGACCCCGATCACATGTCCCCACTGATGCCCCAGCAGATCCTCAACACAAGGAAAACCCCACCCAGGAGCAGTAACACGATGGATCCATGTCAGGAGTTGGGGCAACTCAAGGGGGTCATAAACTAGCAATTACAGAATCACAGAGTGGTGGGGTCGGAAGGGACCTCAGGAGATCATCCAGTCCAACCCCCCTGCCCAAGCAGGTTCCCTACCCCAGGTTGCACAGGAAAGTGTCCAGGCGGGTTCTGCCTTAGCAAATACAGCACACGCTGAGGGATCTGCTTTGCTCCTTTTCAGCCCCACTCCCATCTCTGAAGCCCCCCATCCAGGCAGTGCCCAAACCCCAGCTCCACAGAGCAGCAACTCCAGAAAATAAAGAAGTTGAGCAGCGAGTGGCCATGGAAGAGGCTGCAATGATCAAGTGGATTCTGCCTTCATGTGAAGCCCACTAGAGCTATTTATACAAAAACACAACCTTAAGCCAAACATTGAATAAATGACAAACATCAATAAATAGATATTTATCTCTGGCTTATCCTCAGCCTCATGGCTGGCAGCCTCCAGCCTGCCAAGGCTGTCCCACGCCTCAGCCAGCGTGGATCCCCCTCTTTCACAACTTCTGGATGTCAGGAGAGCAAGTAACTTCCTTTGAGTTCTCCATAGAAAATGCTGCGTGCTTGTTGATCCCTCCCCGAGATACTGCTTGTCCCTGCTATGACCAAGTACTTAGTAGGTACAGTGTCCTCATTATGTCCACATTAACCCATAGTTGTCCCCTTAATCATGTCTTTTCTGACCCACAGCAAGGCAGGTCTCTCCAGGGCTGGTGCACATCTCAAGGACCAACCTTGGTCTCCTCAACCTGCCAGGCTCCCTGTGCTGAGGAATAACATGTGTGCTGTTTGGCCAGCCACAATGAGCTTGGAAAACTATCAATGGAGCATTTCATGGGGAATAACTATTGTTTGGCACAGGAGCTTCTGAGGCATCTGCCAGCCCCGGGGGAGGGCAGCCACGCTCCACGGGAACACCAGGAATGCAGGGTCCTGCAGAGCCACCCCTGCCAAGTGTGACCATCCCAGGGGAACATCCCTCTTCTGCTGCCTCCACATCTGCTCGGGATCAGCTCCACACCACGGTGCCCACCGAGGTCTGGTTTGTAACCCCCAACTCAGGGCCAGCACAGCACCCACCGCAGGTATTGGCACCCACAGCAGTGGGGTGGGATGGGGCTCCCTGCAAGCCATACACCCAAATCACAGCTCTGTGTCCTGCTTTGCTCCTCTGTGTCCTCCTCCCCAGGGTGCCCCCACCTCAAATCTCATTCTCCAAAGCACCACCCGCTCCTCAAGCGCTCACACCAGGCACTTTTCCTCCAGCTAGCTCAGAACCTTACTGCTCTCCAGCAAAGCAGAGCTGGTGCTCCACACACTCCCAAGTCATGGAGACAAGCTGGAGGAGGAGTAAGGACTAAGTCTCCTTCCCAGTCCTAGCAGCCAAAAAGATGAAATTGCCTCTGGCGCCGTACAGATCTCAGCTGATGGAAGACACCGCACCCAGCTCCCCGCAGGCTTGATGGCACCGCAGATCTGGCCAAGAATTTCTATGCATGAAGGCAACAACATCTCTCTTTATAAACCAGACCCTGGTTACATATAAAACAGTATTTTCACTGCTCTAATTCTTCCCAGAAAGTCACTTCAGTTCTCATCTATTTCGAAAGGCAGTGATTACTGCCATTGCTTCCAGGTGAATAATATTCCTATTAAAAGTGAAGAAACAATGCCGGGTTTTTCCTCAGACGCTACAAGCAGTGACAGAACCACCATCAAGTCGTAGCCTGTCTTGTCTTAAATGCAAAGGCAAAATAAAACATGAACCTCCAGCCATGGTTTATAGGAGGAACGTGACAGTTTCCAAACTACCCAACAGACCCCTAAGATGTTTTTATTGATTCTTTCAAATGCTTTTTAAACCAGCACTCGCAGGCTACAAGTGGGGATGCTTGCCTGGGTCAGTGAGGCACCCTCACACTGCTCCCCCATCAAAAAGGAGGTTCCATTTAAATTTGAGAAGGAACTTCTTTACTGTGAGGGTAACAGAGCCCTGGGACAGGCTGCCCAGGGAGGTTGTGGAGTCTCCTTCTCTGGAGACATTCAAGACCCACCTGAACTCATCTAGGTGTTCCTGCTCCAGCAGGGGATTGGACTGGATGATCTTTCGAGGTCCCTTCAATCCCTGACACTCTGTGATTCTGTGAAAAAGCTGAATAAATATCTGCACCTCCCAATTTCTTGGGGTGTCCACACCGTATCTCCTGGTCCAACTCGCTCGTCCCAGGCGCTGGGGACGGGCGGGCGCTCCCCGGGCTGCGGCAGGACGCGCACTGCCAGCTCACTGGTATTCCATTCCTCCCCTCCAAAGACGTGCAGGGACCACAGCATCAATCCTCCTTTTGTAAGCTCCTCAGCTGACTTCATTCCTAACGTATATCCGAATGGAAGAAATTAAGTTACATGACAAAGCCATGACATTTCACATCTGATGAAGGCCGAGACGTGTACTCACTGGGATGAATTACGCTTCGCTGCTGCCAAGCATGTATCTTAAGGAAACTGATAGTTATTCTGCCAAAGGGTGGGGGGAGACCAGATTCCCTTCCTGTCTATAAATATTTTTCTGCTGTTCTGCTGCCTGAAACAGAGTTCTTCCAGATTTCTGTCGGAGGAAAGGAGAGCTGAGGCCGACTCTGACGCACGCCTGGAGCAACTCCAGCGAGATCAAACGCGAGAGCAACACCGGAGCGAGAGAAGCATCGGGCAGAACCCACACGTACGATCTCCTACCACTCCTCTCCTCCTAAAGACACCTCCCAAACCCCCCTGCCTGTCTCACCAGGCTGCCAGCGAGCAGCCCCACAGCCCCCCTGAGGAGATAACACTGTACCATCCCACGTGTCAAAGCTCTCCAAGGATGCTCCTGGAAGCTCTTTGGTCCCTTGTCCACGGCTGGACTTCCAAAATCTGAGCAGCAGGTGGTTGATAATGTGAAAACAGGAAGGCTTCATCTCCCTGCTGCATTTCTGGAGCCTCCACAGTCACTTCTGCAATGTGCAAGGGAGAGAAGGCCAGCAAGATTCTCAACATTTTCACCAAAAGGGAGGTCTCCAGGTCATATTTTTAGAAAGCAAGCAAAGGAACTACTATGCAAACACTGGAGGCTTTCACCTTAAATCTGCTCACCAGATGTGAACTTCAAAAAGGCTCTCAGTACGATTTAGCCGTAGAAAATAGCTCTTAAAAGTCCTGTGCTGTGTGCATCTGACCTACATCCCGGCCTCATGCTTTACTTCTTCAGCAAAACTATTTCTCTTTTCACTTGACCTCTTGATTGTTTCCCGTTTTATCCCAAAGGCTTAAAAGCCAGAAGAAAGTGCATCGCCAGCAACTTCCAAGGAGGAGAAGCGTACAGCTCAGATGAAAACCCTTCATTTTGTTGTTACACCCTTGAGGGCCCAGCATTTCCCAGGCAGACATCTAGAAACCTCCCACAAACCCACCTGACAAGGCTGTTTGGGTGCAGAGATAAGACAGTGTTGGGCCCCTGACTCCAAGAAGGACCTGGAGGTGCTGGAGCGTGTCCAGAGAAGGGAACGGAGCTGGGGAAGGGTCTGGAGCACAAGTGTGCTGAGTTCCCGGCTGAGGGAACTGGGGGTGCTGAGCCTGGAGAAAAGGAGGCTGAGGGGAGACCTTCTGGCTCTGTCCAACTCCCTGCAAGGAGGGTGCAGAGAGGTGGGGGTGGGTCTGTTCAACCAAGGAGCAAGGGGCAGGACAAGAGGAAATGGGCTCCAGTTGTGGCCAGGGCAGCTGAGATGGGATGTGAGGAAGAATTTCTTTGCTGAAAGGGTTCTGAGGCATTGGAAGGGGTTGCCCAGGGCAGTGGTGGAGTCCCCATCCCTGGAGGGATTGAAGAGTCGTGTAGACACAGTGCTGAGGGACATGGGTCAGTCGGGGACTGGTCAGTGTTAGGTTCATGGTTGGACTCCATGAGCTTCAAGGGCTTTTCCAACCGAGGTCATTCTGGGATTCTGTGACTCCTGCAATGTAACCAGAAGACAGGGGAAAAAAATCTGTTTCTGTCCACTGGGGCCATGTTCCAAAGCTGGTTACCCCCACACATTGTTAATGTTGAAAAGGAAATGCATTTGCAATAAAAGTTTTCATACAAGCCACTCTCTGTAAACCACCCAGTCACAACTCCAGGAGAAGCAGCATCACCAAGCCCCAAAAGCTGTATGTGCAGCTGGGCCTGACAGGGATATAATAATAATAATAATAATAATAATGATGTTTTAGAAAAGCCCTCCCTGTCTGCATTCTGTCCTCAGTAGCATCAAATACAGCAGCAGCAGCAAGGCCACGTTCTTCTCATGTTCAGCAATACCTCATAACCTTCAATAATATCTCAGTCTGACTTCAGTGCTGACTCCCCTTTGAGCAGGGGCACCAGAGATGTCCTCAGGTCCCTCCCAGCCCCAGTGCCACTGCGCATCACTGACTCTCTGCAGCCTCATAACACACAGCAAATGTCACACCCTGAGACGTGTGTCCTTCTACACGTCACCAGGCTCGGTGGCACAAGGACACGGGTTGGTCACAGCATCACTGGGGCTTAAATCACCTCTCTGATTCGAGAGAGGTGTCAGGTGAGGGTCCCAGCCCTGCAGCTCCCGTCCTAAACCCGATCACTGCACCCCAACCCTCGCTGAACACAGAGTGTCCGTCCTGCGCGGGGTGCTGCTCAGGTTTGGGTCCTCGGTCTCCATCACTCCGAGACAATGACATCTCCCTTGCCTTGCTGACATCATCTTTAAAATCAGAGACTTTGGCATAATAAAACCAGCCACACCCATGCACACAATGACAGAACTGTTCCCAGAGCAGCATCAGCACCAACCTGCTTTCTCTCTTATTTTCTTGCAGTAACTTATTTGCACCAAAAGCCCAGAAATGTGCTTTATGCCTTTGCTTTTTTCTTGCATTTTATTTCAGCAAATTCCAGGAGTAAATTTTACAGCCTTTCACTGCCAACCCTCCCAACTGACTGGAGTTCATTTTAATTTCTCTGACACAATTTAGAAGCGAACATTTGGGCACTCCCAGGAAGGGGTTTGTATTTCTGAGGGGTTCCATCTGTGTTAGCAAGGTCACCAGTTTCTTATCTGCCACAACTCGACGGCGTGGTTTCCTCAGCCACTCAGGAAGGGATAAAAATTTAATCAAGAAACCCTGACAGGAGCAGCCCGAGAGGTGCAGTGCCTGTTGGCACAGTCCTCCGAGGGTGACAGTGGCACTTACTGTCAGGTTGTACCGAGGAATTGTTACACAGCCCGAGCCCAGCACGGGCTCCCGGCCGGACAGGTTTGACCGACAACACAAAACGCTGTTCCCACGTTACACATCGCTTCTGGAAACCCAACCACGAGGTGTTACAGCCTGCACCTGACCCAGCGAGGAGATGGCACCACTGCCCCATCTCTTTGTTCCCCTTCTCATCCTACTTGAAACCAGCGACATCAGTGGGAACCCACCCACCACCAGGAGCTGCAACACTCAACAGAGCACAAACACATCAAATCCCAGACTGGTTTGGGTTGGAAGGGACCTTAAAGCCCATCCAGTTCCAACCCCCCTGCCAGCAGCAGGGACACCTTCCACTAGACCAGGTTGCTCAAAGCTTTATCCAACCTGGCCGAGAACACTTCCAGGGAGGAGCAGCCACAGCTTCTCTGCCCAACCTGGGACAGGGTCTCACCACCCTCACAGACAAGAATTTCTTCCTCACACCTCATCTCCATCTCCCCTCTGCCACTTTCAAGCCATCACCCCTTGTCCTGTCACTCCCTGCCCTTGGCCAAAGTCCCTCCCCAGCCTCCTGGAGCCCCTTCAGGCACTGGGAGGCCACTGGAAGGTCTCCCTGGAGCCTTCTCTTCTCCAGGCTGAACAGCCCCAACTCTCTCAGCCTGTCCTCACAGCAGAGCTGCTCCAGCCCTCGCATCATGCTCAAGTACTGGTGCCATCATGTTTTCCTTGAAATCCTGGCCACATTTCAGGAGAAGCCTTCGTTCTTCTTCCCACTCCTTCTCCCTTCCTTAGAAGGATCCATAACCCATTCTCACAGGAACCATCACATCACCAGCACACGTTGACTCAATGGCACGAGGACAGAAAGGAGCCCACGGACCCTGGGATCTGCCAAGCCCTTACTGGAAACACAGACACACACTCACTGGTCCATCATGGTACAAAACCACAACAAAAGCACCGCTCTGCAGGGGAATTTTGGGGTTGTTTTTTTAAATGAAAGCCCTTTTAACTGCAGAAGGTACGACGGGGAAGTAAACACGCACGTGGGTGTAAGAAAATAAAGCCTGTTCATGTAGGCAACACTTAGCATAATCTCTAAAACAACAAGAAAATCCAGGCGTGCTCCTGCTGCTCCACACTCAGCCGGCCCGACGCTTGGCACCGCGAGCGAGTCGGGGTGTCTCTGATACGTGCACAGGTCCTGCACCCCTCAGGTACCCCCTAAAACCTCCTCTCTGCTATCCCCAGGAAGCTATCCTGAAGCCATCAGTGTTACACCTATGGACTTGCAGCTCTGCTTTGACTTTAAAGCATTACTAAACCTTATGGAAAATTTGGGGAAGAAAGTTCATGTTGGATCTCTTCTCGTGCATCCACCTTATCCAGAGGCAGGTGGGAAAATAAGTCTGAGCAGCTCCAAAGGTGAGTGCTCACTGCAAACCTGCAGCTCTCCTGCTGAGCACCAACACAGCGTCCCAACAAGGTCACCTCAGGATGCCTGTCCCGTGTCTATCGATGTTCCAACAGCCCCAGCATCTCCTACCAGCTCTAGAGAGGGTGCAGGATCACAGCTGACCTCAGGGCTGGGCCCATCAGGTTGTCTGAAACGTAGCAGACAGTGGGTGCAGCAATACAAAGTTGTTTGGCACGTGCCATAAGAACTTCTACTTTGCTGCCTCTCTACTCTGCCTTCAGACAAGGGGAAGTCAAAACCCTGAGCCACATCACTCAGGGACTGGAAAGTACCAGGGGAAATAACTGGGAAGGCACCATGTCACTGCTGTCAGTGGTAACGAAGGTTCCTTG
The DNA here is from genome assembly GCA_907165065.1 of Caprimulgus europaeus. Next base: position 1,743,390 of record OU015533.1, read on the forward strand.
GCCATATAGCTAATGAAGGAATAATTACCAATTGTGACCCACAGCTCTGGTATGATGTGGCAAACCCAGTCCACACTCACTGCAGCACCCATCCTCCCTTGGGAGCCCAGTTTACCAAAGACATAAGACAACAACTGCTTTGAAGAGTTTCATGAAACTCCAACCCAAACCATTCTATGACTGTAGGAAACCTGCAAGGTAATTTAATCACTCACTAATTGTCATCCCAGACAGCAAGGGGGACACTGTCACTGCAGCAACCTCTAAACACCAAGAGGTTTCCACCAAAAAAGTCATTTTCTTGACCAGTTGAGATCCCATCCCTATGGTGTAGCATATCTTCCCACCTAGGGCCTCCAGTCTTACAATTCATCCCTCAGCCCTCAAGGACATCCATGAGATACCCACAGACATCCACCTCTCTCTCCTGACATGACCTTGTGCTGGTGTAAAAATTACTCCTGTCTGGAGGTAACTGGAAGACAGAGATCTCAAAAGTGTAGGGGGGAAATGTGGGTGATGGTTGTTCTTCTGAATCTTCACAATGGTGAAGATTCAAGAGTTTCCCCCACTCTTCCTTGTCTTCTTTTGGCCACTCTGCATCACCAAGGGTCGGGGAGGAGACCATGGGGTGTGCTGGTGGGAGGGCAGCACAGGAGGCAGCTGCTCCCACCTGATCTCACAGGGGAGAGAGGTTAAGCAAAGGGAAAAAATCCTTCCTCAAACTCCAACTCCATCACATAACCAAGCAAAGAAAAGGAGGGGAAACATGAGGCTGGTGTTCACCTTCTTTCTGAGGTGAGTACCCATCAACACACTGCCCTGTGACCAAGCTCTTTCAAAGTGCTCATGAGGATCACAAAGCCCAGGAGATCTTCCTCACCTGGGCTCCCTGCAGCTCCTGCACCACCCAACTCCTCCCCGCCTCGATCCCCGCAGAGGTGAGTTTTGTTGGCAGACCAGGAGGGTTTGTGGCTTTCTTTCACTTTGCTTTTCCCAGCCTGCCATGGCAAATCTCGCTACTGGTCTTGGATCAAGAGCTTACACATCAATTGCCTTGGGCCAGGAGCCAAAGCAACATCTCCCGGAGCCTCCACCACCACGCCAGCCCCACGCCAGGTAGTCTACAGGTTCCCCTCCACAAAGGGGACATGTAGTGACAAATCAGAAACATATTTTAAAGGGTCTTTCCAGATGTCCACCAGGAAATACAACTAAACTGACTATGTCTCCTCCAAAGGTAAGGGGCTGAAGAAATCTGGGCTTGCTTTCCTCCTTTCACTTCGTCTGCTGGAAAAGCAAACACCTCTGAAACCCAACACAAGCGCACGTGGTCTGTGCAACCACATCAAAGCCTGTCAGAGCCTCATCCTCTCGGCGTCTGTGCAGAGCAGTTTGCATCTAAAAAGCACCCAAAAAATCCAGCAACACAAAATCCAAGAGCAGAATTCACAACACTGCTTTCAAGTCACTCAAATCCAAAGTGGGTTCAATCTCTCCAAGTCACTCAGAGGTGCTGTCTTCTTGTATAACCCCTCTTTAACAGCAGCTCATGCTTCAGCCAAACACCCGAGTCAGAACTCACTGCCCTTTTTCCAAGACACCCTCAGCTTTGATGCATTTTCACGCTGCTTAATTAACACCGGAATTAACGATATCGGCAGCAGCTCTGATGTAGGTGGAGACTCGAGCACGAGCCCAGCTGCCCATTTCACAAAGCTCTGACTTCAGACTTCACATCTGACTCTGTCACTCTCAGGGTTAAATCAGAGCATGCTGGGCTGAATCTGGGCTCCCCTCATTTCTGTCTCCAGCAGTGTTTGATGTGCAATCCACCTCACCATGAGAGATAACATCCCTGGCTGGGACAATCACACAGAAATTAACATTCCTGAGTGCACTGCTAATGACTCCACAAAGCACAGTGGTTTTGGAAGGACTACACCTACCTCACAGCAGCAGGGCTCTGCACTCACAGTTCACTTGACAGTCAGGATTTTGCACTCACATTTCACTTTTCACCCTCAGATTTCTACATGTTTTATTAAAATGGATGTCTGCATTACAGTATTTTCAAACTGGAGGGGAAGCAGGGAAGATTAAGCTCGCTTTACCTTTACAGCTGAGACTTATTAATCTGTTAATGCTCCAGACTTCCTAAAGGCCCTCAGCTGAACCGAGCCTGGGGTATGGGAGCGTTCACCTCCCAGAGCAGAGAGCCAGACACAGAGCCCTGATTCCAACCTGCCCCATGCCCCTTTGGCTCCCCACCGTGGTTCTGGCCAAGCTGTTCCCTTCCCCAGGCTCGGCCCTGGGGCTCCCTGAGACGCCAGCAGCTCTGGGGACAAGAATATGTTCAGGCAAGTGAGGTGCTGAAGCTGTAATTTCACAGAAGGAAGAAGCTCCTGTGAAATGCCTTTCTGTGAAGGCAGGCATTGACAGTTATCACAGCACAAAAAAAGCAGAAAGTCTATGTTCAGACATGTGGTCAGACATGGAAGCTCCAAGGGGTCGATGGTGTGATCTTGGAAAAGCACTTTGGGAAAGATGTCACTCCCCTGGCATCAACTTCCATCATTATTATTATTATTATTATTATTATTATTATTATTATTATTTAATACAATCTTCTGCTGATCCTTAATTTTCAGCTAGGGCTCCACTGAATCACTCAGTGTATCTGGTAACCAGCTCAGAATCCCAGACAGCTCAGAATAAAGCATTTCAATCACCTCCTTGTTCATCTGAAGGTTACCAACTTGTTCAGGTTTTGATTCCATTTCCAAGCACAGCAAACTCACTGCATTAAACTCAACGAGGCTTCAATAGGGAGCTTTTGTGTCAGCACCTACAAACGACCTCTGGTAACAAAGAGAAGGGCAGGAGACAGCCTCCAGCCCCCTCCACTCACAGAACCACAGAATGGTTGGTGTTGGAAGGGACCTTAAAGCTCATCCAACCCAAACCCCCTGCCAGCAGCAGGGACACCTTCCACTAGACCAGGTTGCTCAAAGCCTCAGCCAACCTGGCCTGGAACACTTCCAGGGAGGAGCAGCCACAGCTTCTCTGGCCAACCTGGGACAGGGTCTCACCACCCTTACACCAAAGAATTTCCTCACATCTTATCTCCATCTCTCCTCTGCCACTTTCAAGCCATCACCCCTTGTTCTGTCACTCCCTGCCCTTGACCAAAGTCCCTCCTCAGCCTTCCTGGAGCCCCTTCAGGTACTGGGAGGCCACTGGAAGGTCTCCCTGGAGCCTTCTCTTCTCCAGGCTGAACAGCCCCAACTCTCTCAGCCTGTCCTCACAGCAGAGCTGCTCCAGCCCTGGCATCATCCTGGCGGCCTCCTCTGCACTGGCTCCAGTAGCTCCATGTCCTTGTGCTGTTGGTGGCCCCAGCACTGGAGGCAGCACTGCAGGGGGGGTCTCAGAAGAACGGAGCAGAGGGGCAGAATCCCCTCCCTGGCCCTGCTGCCCACACTTGCTGCTGCTTTCTCCAGACGCCCATTTCACTTCTCCAAAGGCAAAAGCAGAGAGGTGCTTCAAGGGCACGAAGCGGTGAGACTGCTGAAGAGCCCCGTGCCAGCAACACGCTGCCACGAGGACCCCAGCGTGCTCCAGGACCCCAGCGTGCTCCAGGACCCCAGCCTGCAAGCACCTGTGTTGAAGTGGGCACGACAGACGGCACCGATGCCACCTTTGCCAGCAGCTTCTGCAGATGCCAAGAATCAAAAGGCCCACCGCATCCATCACGCATGGCTCACACAGCCAAGGGTCGAGTCAGGACAGAGCCCAGCAGCTTGGACAGCTTTTTGGTGGTCAAACAGGAACAAAGTCACAACTGTTTCAAATCCCCTCCTGCTCTTCTCCAGCAACTCAGATGCAAAGTATTATTTAAAGGTCTTTTTTCTCTTTTTTTTTTGGAGGGTTGATGCTTGGTCCAGCCATCCTTGGTTCTGAAGGTGTTACCTTCATGCCAACTGAAGAGCTATCTACTCCTTTTGGGCTTCCCCTTCACAGTTCAGAGCATCCCACCAGGAGAACCAACAGCCTGTTTTGAGCTTGCACCCGCACCAGGTACCAGCAGGTTTGGAGAACACACGTGTGCAAGAGCAACTTGGGCACGAAGAGAAGGGTCCGGCTGGTCCTGGCCCTGGCAGGTGCACGTGAAACACCTACGGGGCACACGGGCAGCGCTCACAGCTCCTTCCACCTTGGAAAGAAGATAAGGTGGAAGCAGGACAGCATCAAAGCTGAAAGGTGCCATTTCTGAGTCATTTACATCTATGCAAACGTGTAGCCAGGGAACAGGGTTTAGTCAATGTTTTAAAGCCACATCATTTGAAACCCTGACGAAGGTCAACAAGGGCAAGTGTAGGGTCCTGCACCTGGGCAGGAATAACCCCAGGCACCAGGACAGGTTGGGGGTTGACCTGCTGGAGAGCAGCCCTGCAGAGAGGGACCTGGGAGTGCTGGTGGACATTAACCATGAGCCAACAATGTGCCCTTGTGGCCAAGAAGGCCAATGGTCTCCTGGGGGACATTGAGAAGAGTGTGGCCAGCAGCTCAAGGGAGGTTCTTCTCTCCTCTACTCTGCCCTGGTGAGGCCACATCTGGAGTGTTGTGTCCAGTTCTGGCTCACCAGTTAGAGAGACAGGGATCTTCTGGAGAGAGTCCAGTGGAGGCCACAAAGATGATGAGGGGCCTGGAGCATCTCTCTGCTGAGGAAAGACAGAGAGCTGGGGCTGTTCAGCCTGGAGAAGAGGAGCTTGAGAGGGGATCTCATCAATGCTGATCAGCACCTACAGGGCTGGTGTCAGGAGGATGGGGCCAGACTCTTCTCAGTGGTGCCCAGTGACAGGACAAGGGGCAATGGGCACAAACTGGAACACCAGAAGTTCCAGACAAACTTAAGGAAAAACTTCTTTCCTGTGAGGGTGCCGGAGCCCTGGGCCAGGCTGCCCAGAGAGGGTGTGGAGTCTCCATGTCTGGAGATGTTCAAACCCACCTGGACACTTTCCTGTGCAGCCTGGTGTAGGGAACCTGCTCTGGCAGGGGGGTTGGACTGGATGATCTCCTGAGGTCCCTTCCAACCCCACCATGCTGTAACTCCGTAAAAGTGACAAATGTGCATCCCAGCACCCAAAACCATGTCACTAAATACAGGACAACAAATACAACCACGTACAGATCCACCAACAGGAACCAAATCTCTGGCTTCCTCCCAGGCATAAGAACCCCACAGAAAAAAACATGGAAAGAGCAAAGAAAGAAACTGTTAATATTGTGAGATTACAACATTTAAACACACAGCACTGTTTGTACTCTCAATTCCTTGACCTCCCACTCCAAATGCATTTGCAGAGCGTACAACAATAACAGGGCAGGGACACTAACCAGAACTGTGTGGGGCAGGAAGAAATTGGGGTCTGAAACGAGGGGCAGCTGCTCTGGGTACTGGCAGACACCAGAGATCTGCATCTGTGAGCCAAACCAAAAGCAATCCCTGTATAAAATCACAGAGAGCCACTGGTGCATGCATCCAGCTTCTCCTGACGTCAGGGGAGTTGTCTGTAAGTTAACTAAAACCAGAGTCTGACCATGAATGTATACAGAACTGAACACGAGTTAAATGTGAATTAAACTCTTTTTAGTCTAAAGAGACTGTATTCTGCTCAAAAAGAAAACACAGGAAATATGAAGGATGAAACTGATTACTCAAGAGAAGCTACCACAGGGACAAAATTCCCATCCTTCCTGAAAATAAATCAGAAATTGCATATACACAAATCTAACTGTCATGCAATGGCTAGAAAATAGAAACCTTTCATATACATCCCTCAACTTCTGATTATATAGTTCTACAGTGACAAGATACACAATGATATTGTGAAATAAGTATGATGCTATGCCATCATCTGTCATGTCCTAAAGAATGGGAAAAGAGAAAAGCCTGGGAAAAGAGAAAATGGAGAAGCTAACTTCAAACTGTTGCTGAGAAATAATAATAATAATAATAATAATAATAATAATAATAATAATAATAATAATAATAATAATAATAATAATAATAATAATAATAATAATTTTACATATATAATAATAAAATTATATAAAAGAATAAATTTTTATATATATATAATTATAATTATATATTTTATTTTTTATATATATATATATATATATATATAAAAAACAAAGAGTGCTTGGATGCCCTGGGCAGCATTAACTCACACCTTTATGGTCACAAACAAAAGGTGACCAAACTGCCCAAAGCATGGCTCATCCATCCCATGGGAAAACAATTCCCAGATAAAGGCTCACTAAGCCCAGGCTCACATTTACCCCACAGAAATGGCAAATGCTTTTCACTCTCTCTGGTTGAGTGTCAGCAAGAAGAAAAACCCCCAACAGCCTAAGCTGGCATTAGTGACATATTTTCAGAGATAACTCCATTAGGGTAAGTGCTTTTTGGTTTTTTGACCCCAAACCTCACCACTCCTCCTGAAAATTGGAAGTAACCGACCCTTTCGCAGCTTGCTCGTGCTCTGGGCTCGTGCCACCACTTTGCTCCGGGGCAATTCTCCTTCACAGCACTGCAAGGACCCCAGGGCACCGACTGAGGACCCCCAGGAACACATCCAGAGATGGCTGGTCATTACAAAACTGGCTGCAAGGTGGGAGCAGGTGGCTGCTCCAGCTGGTGCCCACTACCAAGCCAGCGGGGAGACGGCTCCACCGCTGACCCCTGAGTCTTTCCGTGTAATGTGGATTTGGAAAGTCACCGGGCTGGCACAGCGACTCGTCCAAGCTGTTCCCAAGGAGGGGGTGCACAGCCTAGAGGGCTTTTTGGGTCATGATCCACACGTTTCACCCAAGGATGGCACATCTGGGTCATGATCCACACGTTCCAGCCAAGGATGTCCCAAAAAGATGCGCCACGCTGGTGCACAGAGGTGGATACATGGACTCCTGGCACGTTATTCCATGGAAAAGAGGGAGACTGGCATGATCCACGTGGAAAGGTGCACGGCAGCATCACACAGGGCACAGTGTGAGCATGGGGACAGAGGAAGGTGCTCTGTTCTGGGCATGGGAATGCTGCTTCTCACTGTGAGCTACAGTCATCTCAACTGGAATAGCATTATGAAAGCAAACACCACTAGATAGAAATGTGTCTTCTAATCCAGTGTCAAAAAAGCTCTATTTAGGGTTTTGTTTCTTTGCCAGATCTGTATTTCCTCTCTCTGTTCTACTTCATGAGAGAAGGTAACACCAGTAGTACTATCACTGTGTCTAATGACCTGCAAACCTTTTGGTACTCAACTATTATTTTCGCTCTTTCCTTTGCTTTTGTATCTGCAGTGATTATGAAAGAAACTAAAAAGTTGCCAGGAAAAAAAAATATAGCACTTCCATGTCCTTCTTGGAGTCAGGGGCCCAACACTGAACCCAGCACTCGAGCTGCGGCCTCACCAGTGCCCAGTGCAGGGGGAAGAGAACTTCCCTGCTCCTACTGGCCACACTGGTGCTGATCCAGGCCAGGATGCCCTTGGCCTTCTTGGCCACCTGGGCACTCTGCTGGCTCATGTTCAGCCGCTGTCCCCCAACACCCCCAGGTCCCTCTCTGCCCAGCAGCTCTCCCCCCACTGCTCCCCGAGCCTGTGGCGCTGCCGGGGGTTGTTGTGACCCAAGGGCAGGACCCGGCACTTGGCCTGGTTGAACCTCATCCAGCTGGTCCTGGCCCATGGATCCAGCCTGGCCAGATCCCTCTGCAGAGCCTCCCCACCCTCCAGCAGATCCTCACTCCCACCCAGCTGGGTGTCCTCTGCAAACTGACTGAGGGTGCACTCAATCCCTTCTCCCAGATCATGGATGAAGACATCAAATAAAGCTGGCCCCAGCACTGTCCCTGGGCAACACCACTTGTCCCAGGCTGGGAGAACTCTCCCAATTACAGGGGGAACGCTCACAACCAAATCCACCCCCTAAGCAGCAGAGCTGGACTCAGCACCGTACACAACTGCCTGAGCTGCCTTTGCAGGGAGGAGATGTGTTAACATTAGCACTATAAAACATTCAATGGCAAAGAGATCTATACAGATAAATATATATATCATTATTAATTATTAATATTTTTATAATATATAATATTAAATATTATACATATATTATTATTAAACACATCTCGAGCCCCCAGAGGCAAGAGGATTGCAGGCACACTCAGATCTAACTAGACAGGAAGGTTTCTCAGCCCTGGTCAGACAGGGAATTTGCAGAAGCTGTACCTGTACCTGGGTACATACCCTCAGGCTATGCACCCAAACCCTTCAGCTGAGGGGGCTGTCACATCAAACACACATTAGGGAGGTGAAACCTGCCCAGATTTCTAGTTTCTCTTTGTTAGGCAACAACAGCAAAGAGATTTCCCACCGTGCTCGGGGAAAGCTGATCAGCTGGACTAATCTCCAGTGCACCCACTGCCTGCAAAAAAATCCTGCAGCAGAAACCCTACAAACACTGCTCTTATGGGAGTTAAATGAAGGTTTTGGAGAGAAAAATCAGAGTTTAAAAGGGGAGCAGAAGGAGAGAAAAGAACCCTGGCATTTCCCAAAAAGAAAAGGAGCCAGAGAGACACGGAGTCTGAGGCTGGGAAAAAGGCCATTGTCTTCAATAGCTGTTTGTTAACTTGCTGTCATGTGTCTCTTTTGGGTCTTTTCTTGTCCAGATAGACTCATTTATTAAGTCCATCCAAAAACACTTCTGCAGTGCAAGCTACTCACAGGTTTGAGGTACCAAAACTCAACACCAGCTTGTTTGAGCTCAGCCTGTTTCCCTTCACAAAAGCAGGATCTCAGTGCTGGGTTTGCAGCAGAGGAAGATTTAGAGAAGGTTCAGTGAGCAGATGGCCAGCTGAGAAATAAGGCCTAATTAGGGAGAAATTTTTGTCCCAAAGTGTTAATGGCTGAAGCACAACAAAATACACACAGGACTACAGAAACTCTTTGAACCAGGCTGCTCTCACAGTAACTATCACTAATACACTGCCTACCAAAAAGGTGCCGTCCTCCAGCTGAGTGAAATCCTTCTTCACACAGAAAATCTGAACTGCAATTAAACTAATTTCCTCTATGAGAACATCCCATTTTCCTGATTAACACCTTCCACGTTCAACAATAAGCACCTTCCAGTAAAATCTCTCTCACAGTGCCCCACTCCATCAGCTTCACCAGGCAATTTCTACCAACAGGCCACACCAGATAAAGCTTCACAGTGGTGAAAGTGTGGGGAATACTTCAAATCATGTCTTCTCTTTTCACTGCATCTTCAATCCTGACTTTTTCTTAAGTTGCCCTTAACCACTTGTGTCCCATCTTCCCTCAGAACTGCTCCCAGGAGCAGGACTGCAGTGCTAACTCCCTGCCGTGCCACTGAGCCAAAGCAACGACTGCCAAAACCTATGAAGAAAGATTTATTGCAGTGCAGAGTCGATAAACAGCTCTCAGCAAGGATCATTTTGCACTGATAAACCCAGATTTGGGTTTGCTGTCGAGAAAGTTTAAGAATTTGAGAAGTTAAAAGGAATTGCATGTATTTAAATGTTTTAGCCTATATTAAAAACATTTGCTAGGATGATTTTCTTAAGAACATTCATTCAACTGTAGCAAGTATCAGCCTCTACTAGTATTTGCAACTAATGCCATAATGAAAGGGTTAGTCAATCAGCTCTGAATTATATATATATTTATATTTATGCATATATTCCTACATCAGCCAAGGTCTGTCAAAGCACTCTACCTGAAAGGCCAGGGCTTGTCGGACACCTGGGTGAGAGCCCAAAGCATCAGGCAAACAGGAGGCCTGGCAGAGCCTAGAAACATCCCAGCTTTTAGGATCCCTAAGCTTTTCCAATCCATGCCCTAAATTAATGACCAGAAAGATAATTATTATTGCTGCTTGGGAGTTGTCATATGTCATTAATGCTCCTGCCTTCAAAGAAATGTATGGAGATTTATCATAAGAAATCTAGCAAGGAGGAGCATTGCTGGGAGCCTTGTGCTGCTAAACTAAAATATTACTCATTTCTGTAAGTTTTAATCATTTGGAAATCGTAGAAGAGAAGCCTCTGTGCAGAAAATAGATGGAGAAAACACAAAGCACTGTTTATCTGTTTGTGATTCAAGCACATCATCTGGCTGGACGTATTGCCTCACTATTGTATTGCTCTCCCAGACAGCTGTTTGGTGCTACAGAATTCATCACCAAGCATCCATGGCATCAGCTCAACAATGCAGCCTCCAAAGCAATAAAAAGCCCATTTTTATTTTCCATAGTCCAGGAGTTAACCCCAGCTGAGAAATAAAGACAAACAGCATGATTCATTTTAAACATCTGTGGGCCAGAGCCACGCTTCTTTACATTAGGCTGTGTTTAAGTTGGTTTCCAACCAGGTCTCTTGGCAAAAAAAGGGGAACGACAGCCAGTCCCGGCGCTTCATCCAGCGGGAACGGCGCAGCTGAGATGAGTTTGCCTCGCTGCATTGTGCCCTGCTACCTCCCAGCACACTGCCAGCCACGCTGCAGCCCTCTAATCCCTCTCCACTGTGAAAATACAGGTTATAAACACAGAAAATATATTGCATTTTCTGCCCATTCGCCCAGACACAGCTGCAAGAAGCCAGGCAAGTCACAACTGTCCCTTCACGGGCAGCTCGTGCGTGCGGTCGCTCCTTCCACATGCTAAGTTTATGGTGGGACTAGATGATCATAATGGTCTTTTCCAACCAAACTATTCTAGGATTCTATGATTTTATGATTCCAACCAAACTATTCTATGATTTTATGATTCCTCAACCAGGGAATCGTGGAGCTGAGTGAGCTTGAGCAGTCCCGGCTACTCCAAGACTCCACGACTGATGGTGCTATAAATAACCTTGCACTGAATTACTGCAACAACCCAGTTTTAATTGGGTAACCCAGGAAATTACTAGAAAATTATCCTCATTTTTGTATATAAGCTGCTTAAGGGACACGCAAGTAAACCTGTGCAGCATTCAACAGGGACAGCCAGGGGATAAAATTATCTGCAAGCAAAAAAAAACCAAAAAGGATTGATTTAGATGAGGATTAAGATATGGAAAAGTAGCTCTCGTAGCTCAGCTCAGATGAAAGGAGTCAGAGACAACATAGAAAGCTGCAGAAGGAACAACAAGCTGTGAGCCTCACAGCTGGGGATGAGGAGAGGGAGAGGAGAGGGAGAGGAGAGGGAGAGGAGAGGGAGAGGAGAGGGAGAGGAGAGGGAGAGGAGAGGGAGAGGAGAGGGAGAGGAGAGGGAGAGGAGAGGGAGAGGAGAGGGAGAGGAGAGGGAGAGGAGAGGAGAGAGAGAGAGGAGAGGGAGAGGAGAGGGAGAGGAGAGGGAGAGGAGAGGGAGAGGAGAGGGAGAGGAGAGGGAGAGGAGAGGGAGAGGAGAGGGAGAGGAGAGGGAGAGGAGAGGGAGAGGAGAGGGAGAGGAGAGGGAGAGGAGAGGGAGAGGAGAGGGAGAGGAGAGGGAGAGGAGAGGGAGAGGAGAGGGAGAGGAGAGGGAGAGGAGAGGGAGAGGAGAGGGAGAGGAGAGGGAGAGGAGAGGGAGAGGAGAGGGAGAGGAGAGGGAGAGGAGAGGGAGAGGAGAGAAGACCACTGGAAGGACCACAGAGTAAAGGAGCAATTTTGGAAACCACACAGGGCTCACCAACCACCTTTGATCAAATGAGACTGAGATTTGAGAAATTAAACATCCCAACCTTCAGGCTGAGGTTTGAACAAAGCCTAAAGAACTAAAGTCTGCAAACTGTTGGGATGTAGAATGTGAAGAGCTGAGCGACGCCACGTGCAACAGTAAAACCAAGTTGTTTGATCATCAGTAAGGAATTTACAAAGCTAGAGGTGGCAGGTGGCATCAAAATACTCAGCTCAGGAGTCCCAGGTATTTAACAAAATTAAGAAAAACTGCATTCCCCTGGCAGAGGAGAGGCAAGGCAGGGACGGACTGCGGCACACCAGGCTGCAAACAGGAAAAAAGGCAGGGGGAGATACTCTTTCACAGTCACCAAATAGAAAAAAAATAGAAAGAAAAAGTATCTAAGACAAATATACCTGAGAAATTCAACAAAAGCAACAGACAAGAGCAAATCTTTTCCTAGACTTCTCAAACCTTAGAATAAACTGCTAAACTTGTTGCTGCAAGTGATGAACAACATGAATATTAAATAACTCAGAACAAGTCCACTTACTCACAGGTTATTCACTGTTTGGAAACAATTGGATTCCTTCTTTTTTTTTTTTCTCCTTGTTTTTATGAGCTTCAGAATATCCTGGGAAGCATTTAAGAAGGAAAAAAAAATATCCTGCTGATGCACACCCATGCTGGCAATGATAATCACTACTGGATCACTTCACAGAGAAATGTGCTGTGTAATTAAACAGCTTCTCCCTCACACACACAGCAGTGCTCCAGCGCTCCCTCACAGAACCCCAGAACAGTTGAGGTTGGAAGGGACCTCTGAAGGTCACATCTCGTCCAACCCCCCTCAAGCAGGTACTCCTAGAGCACACAAGTTCATGACCAAAGTGTCGCAGGCACCAAGTCACAGTGAAGCCTTGATGGCTCGTGGTGCAGCACAGACAACGAAACACAAGAGAGACATGGACCAGTAAGAACAAGTCCAGAGGAGGCCACGAGGATGATGCCAGGGCTGGAGCAGCTCTGCTGTGAGGACAGGCTGAGAGAGTTGGGGCTGTTCAGCCTGGAGAAGAGAAGGCTCCAGGGAGACCTTCCAGTGGCCTCCCAGTACCTGAAGGGGCTCCAGGAAGGTGTGGAGGGACTTTGGCCAAGGGCAGGGAGTGACAGAACAAGGGGTGATGGCTTGAAAGTGGCAGAGGGGAGATGGAGATGAGATGTGAGGAAGAAATTCTTTGCTGTGAGGGTGGTGAGACCCTGGCCCAGGTTGCCCAGAGAAGCTGTGGCTGCTCCTCCCTGGAAGTGTTCTTGGCCAGGTTGGATGAGGCTTTGAGCAACCTGGTCTAGTGGAAGGTGTCCCTGCTGCTGGCAGGGGGGCTGGAACTGGATGAGCTTTGAGGTCCTTTCCAATCCAGACCACTCTATGATGCTATGTGCAGGAGGGCAGCAGCTCGGGTTGACCCCAGCACAGCTTCTGCTTTCTCCCTGCTTGCACAGGCAGGACACCCAGCCCAAACACCTGCATTCACAGCTACCAGACTGGTTTGGTACCAGACTGAAATGGACCCTGAACTACACGTGGTACCAGGGTCATGGCATCCTGGCAGCCTTTCAGCACCTTCTGTTCACACCACCCAGGTAATTCCTCACCTGCCTCCCAGGACAGCAAAGCAAAGGCAGGGGTGAAACCCCACGTGCTGTTATCCGTGAGCGGGGCAAGTCACCTGCAGAGACAGAGCCAAGTGCCAGGGGACACCTCAGACTGCAACAGCACTTCTGTATCCTCATGGAAAATTACTATTCCCTGGCACATGAGCTTTAAAATAACAAGCTGGGATTTTTTTTTTCTTTCCATGCCCCTGGAACAGCATCTGCTTCTATCTGGTTCTCAGTTAAATATCTATTTAGAAAGAAAAATAACAACCTGCCTGCGCTGGGGGCTTATTCTTTGGATTATGATAATATTACAGTTTTGAGGAAGGAAGCTTAGAGCAGCTACACTCAGACAGGGCAGTCTGAGAGCTTACTGGGTAAAGAGAATTTCTCATCATCTGGAACTTGTGCACCAGATTTGAAAAACTATGAAGCTGTTTCTGACGTAGCCGGCGCTGACCGCAGAGGCTCGGCTGAGGTGGGACATCATTCCTGAGTGCTCAGGGCTGCATGCTGGAGAAAACTTCTGCTGATTTTTAGACTGGTTTAACAGCAGAAAAAAATACACAATGTAAAAATGTTTTCCAGATGATTTAACTAACAAGAAAAAGAGTAAAACCCTCTATAGATCCTAAATGGTGTATGACTAACAGTTACAAGTGGAACGGTTATTCATGTAACATAACCTCTGTACAATATGGTGCTACCACAAGCCAGGGACTCCAAGAAATCTTTGGAAAAATTAGTGCAAATTAATATAAAAGTTTGACATTTTCATGTAGTCTGAGGGTTTGAGCATTTAAAAAAAAAAAAGTAAAGAATCTAGTTCTAAAATGCTATCCAAAGAAGTCTACTCTTAGAGGTCTATAAGTTATGGTTTTATATATAACTATACAGTTATAGCTTTATCTAAACTAAAATAAAACCTTATATATGATATGCTATATTCAGAAATAAATCCATGCTATTCCTATTATGTAAGGAGATAATATTGTAAACACCCAGGAGTTTGTTTCACTCCTAAATTTCCAATTAAATTTATATTTACAGTTACCCAAAAGCCCACCTTGCTAAGCTACCAACACGATTTATTACTCTCTCCTTGCCAGCCCATCTCCAGATGCTTTTAACTGGGACAAGCACCCACTAGTTCATTGAAGTCTCTGGGTTGGGTCTGTCTCACGCTGAATATTGAACCCAAGATTCTTCCATTTTTTGTTAAGAGCCAGGCAAGGAAAAATGAGCATTTTACCTATATTGGAAGTGTTTTGGGGATAGCAAAAGGCACAGCCCTGACACAAACCCCTTCAGAGGGGGTCCCAAGACTTACAACACTTGTGAGGAAGACTATTTCTGGGCGAGGAGGAGGAGCAGATATCACCCCTGGAGCCCACCAACTGCAGATAAATCTGTTAGATTAGGATGGAAGATCAGATTTGCACCCACAGACACACACACAACCACCAACAGTCCTCACCGACCTACATACAAAGAGCTTGACTCTTATCCCCTCAACACACCCACGTATCCCTCCAGAAGGGGAAGAGCCTTTAACACCAGCGAAATCAGGCCCCATGAATGCAATGAAAAGCATCTTTCAGAACCATCAGTGGCATTCAAATTACAAGTGATATCCACCAGATGTTAGAAATAAGCCATATGTTTCAAACAGCAAACACCATCAGGTCAGGGGAAACAACATTTGTTCCAGCTGACCCTCTTGCTTCCACGTGGAGTGCTCAGAAACACACAGCCTCCCAGCAATTAAAAATAAATGCCAACTCATTAGTGCATCCAAGCTCCTGGGCAACACTGGGGTTTTTTGATGACCATCATCTTTGATCAAGTTGACCCCATCCATGGCCATGCCAGCCCAAGGCCAAGGCTGTCCTCTCACCCTGTCACTATCTCCTGGGCTCTGGGCTGCATCTCCTTGGCAGGCACCATGGCACAGCCACCCAGCCCTGCCTCACCTCCGCTCAGACCTGCACCCACCAGGGCTGGAGGAACCATTCAGGAGACACAAATCCTGCTTTTCAGAGAAATACACTTCAGTGTCAGCCTGTATCCACGTGTCTGGTCACTTGCAGGGGACCTGAGGGACTTTTAACACCTGGACACTCCGATCAAAAGTGACAAGAATAAAGAGTGTAAAAGTAATCTTAATGTCATAAAAATGTGGCATCATAGATTGCATTGCTTATCACAGGACAGAGGTCCTCAGCTGGTTAAATGCATCTTCTTTAAATGGCAGCGTCCCCTGAAGAGCAGCACTGCTCCCACAGCCCTGCCAGCCTCCTGCCCAACTCACCTCAGAGCTGCCCAGCAAGTCTCTGGTGGCTTTATCACACAGGGCCACCAAGATGCTGAGGGGCCTGGAGCATCTCCCGTACGAGGAGGGGCTGAGGGAGCTGGGGCTGTTCAGCCTGGAGAAGAGCAGACTGAGAGGGGATCTGATCAATGTCTGTCAATATCTGAAGTGTGGGGGCCACATGGATGGGGCCAGGATCTTCTCGGTGGTGCCCAGTGACAGGCAAGGGGCAATGGGCACAAACTGGGACACCAGAAGTTCCAGACAAACTGAAGGAAAAACTTCTTTCCTGTGAGGGTGCCGGAGCCCTGGGCCAGGCTGCCCAGAGAGGGTGTGGAGTCTCCATCTCTGGAGATGTTCAAACCCACCTGGACCCTTTCCTGTGCAACCTGGTGTAGGGAACCTGCTTTGGCAGGGGGGTTGGACTGGATGATCTCCTGAGGTCCCTTCCAACCCTCACTGTGCTGTGATTCTGTGATCAAGATAATTCATTTCTATTATATATTGCCAAATGGCTCCCTGCTGCTCAAACACACGGTATGAGAGATCCCTCCCTCCATCCACCACCAAGTACACAAACACGACACAAACACCACAGTCCAGCCTCCTACTAACGCCAAAAAATGTGAAACTCTGCTCTCTAATGAGCTGTACTTGCTCATGGCATGTTGATATTTCTCCAGCCACATTCCCTCCCACAAAGTTAGAAATGCCTTCAGGATAACTGAGGGGAGAGGGAGCAGGCTGCTCTCTCCATCAGTTCCTCAGCTGCATTTGAAGTGTCCTGTTCACATAAAATCTGCAATGAAGCTCGGGTGCCCTTTGCTTTTCTCACAAACACACTGAATGTTTTAGCCAAACCAACTGGCTGCCCAGCTCCTCCTGCCTTTTCCACCACAACACTTCCCACATCACTGCATGGATCCACAAACAAAGCGTAGCAACCCAAAGCCAAGTCTATATTTAGGTCAGTGGTCATGAAAGTACTAAAATGCCTTTAAGGTTCCCACAGGGGTCATAAAGAACGTTTGCAACCCCTCTGAGACTCAGTTGGGTTTCTCCTGCTCCACAAGTCTGGTAGTTCCACAGGAGCAAAAACCACCCCACCAGAAAGCAATGCTTGGTAGATAGGAGATGCCACCTGGTAAAACTCCTGGGAGTGTAAGATGCAAATACAAAGACTTTAAGATCTCTATCATCTTAAAAAGTCTCTGTCCTGAGCTGGCAGTAACAGCGATGCAAACACCACCTTTGCCAAGGACCAAACTCCATTCTCAGCTCTGCACAACTTCTCACAAGTCCCTGCAGAAGGAACCTGCATAGACATCTCCAAGGATGGAGTCTGGCCAGAAAAAAATCCATAAATCTACTGATCTGCTGTATTTTAACCACTCTTTAAAGCCTTTACTATTATTATATTGCGCTGAGATGCTGCTGATTCCCGCTCCTGTGAGGAAAGTTTCAGCCCAAAAATTGCTAATCAAGGGAATAAGCAGAAAACTAAAAATCTCTACTAATTGAAAGAGGAGGAAGCAGCCCACAGCCAGGCCCTCAGTACCTTGAGTAAGTAGCAGCAACTTGGAAACCAAAATTAGGTCATGACTGAGTGTTGGAGAGTCAGGGTGCACAGCTTCCACAGAAGAACAGCAGCCGTGTCCATGGCCGTGGTATCACACAGCACAAGGTCAGCCACGCTGAAAGCTCAGCAGGACAAGAGCAGCCACACATTCAAGGCCTTAATCAGTGTTATGGCTACACAGTTTCACAGTTCAGCAAAAGACTCCTTGTTTTTCCATCACTATCTCTGTGAGAAAAGCTCTCCTTGCAGTAAACCACCGTGCTGCCGGTTCAGCAAGGCGGTAAAACACGGCTCTGCTGGCAGCCACCAGCCCTGCTGGGAACAGAGATGCAATGCTGAGGCAGAGCTGTCACACCTGGAATATCTTCTTAACAAGTAATTCCTAAACCCACCATTTCTGAAGTTGGAATAAATCCAAATAGGGATTTTTTTGCCCTTTTAACATGGAATGGTTTTCTCCTTACATGTCTTTTTTGGGCAATATATTTTGGCACAGAGGAAGTAACCGGGAGAATGTACCCAAATGAGCTTGTAGGTTAACTCAAAAACATTACAACATGTCTTCTTTTTTTCTCTTTCACTGCATCTATACACCTCCACGCTTATTTATGTATACTACCTGGGTTGATTCAGTACAAGGAACTGTGCTTTGCACTAGAAACATAAGGAATACTCTGGTCTACAGAGGCTATGGCACCTCGAGGATCACCACCTACCTCCTCAGAGCACCTGAAAGGGATCGGTTTGAACAATTTCCTGAATGCCTCACCAGTGCATCTGGGCAGTTTTCACTCCACTTGCTAAACAGAGGGCTAATTCACCTTTAACAAAGATCTGCCATCAGACAGAAAATAAACATTAACAAAACCAAACAAACAATAGCTTTGAGCTTTCTAAGCAAAACTACTTTTCCCTTCCAGTTGTGTAACCTTTCGTCTCTGAGCCAACCAAGAATTCACCGCCAGGGAAGAATTTCATGCTTCATCGATTTTTGCTTCACTCACGTTTGTAGGTATCAGAGTTCCTCATCTTAACTGACAATCCAGTGTGCTCAGGATGCACTGACTGCCCTCTGTAATCACCACAGTACCTGAGGATGCGGGAGCAGCATCAGCACGTGAGAACTGCGGGCTGGTTCTCCTGCCCTGCTCTGGGAAATGATGAATTCATTTGCGTCACGCTCGCTGAGGAAGGATCCTGCTGCTGCTGAACAAGGAAGGACTCGGCTCATGTAAACTCTTGCACAATTTCTTTTATATTCCAATTGAAGCACTAAAATCCTTCTCTAGCAGAGAGGAAGCCCACCTGCCTTCAGGTCTGGATTTACAGGTGTGTTCACAGCTTTATTTCTGGAAAACATCTTGGTTGCTTACACACCAAGCAACGGCCTACAGAGAGCTGGACAACTGTGGCAACAATACTGTACCTACAACTTGCCACACAAAGCCTCTGCAGACTCACTGTGTGCAGTGAGAAATACCTCACCTGGGAGGAAAGCTCAGTCACCTTCACATGTGCTGATCTGCAGGGTCATTTCATTTTAATCCATACAAAGTCTGAGACTTGGCTCCCTAAATTTCTTTTCTCCCATTCTTTTGCCGTTGGATCCCAGTCAGCTGAACCTCTTACTTCCCATGAATGTATTCAGCACAGTACACGTGCATGAGAACACTGTTAACTGTCTATTACAAGTTCTCATATCAAAGGATTTAAAAAAATAAAATAAAAAGAAAAGCATTTCCCCCAGTGTTTTGTGTATGTCATTCATCTGCTCCCACATCTCTACATTAAAGAAGACATTTGTTTTCTACTGATCGATAACACAGAATTCATTTCCAAGTCAAGGTGATTCTTCAGACCCTCACAACCTCCTTTCATCCTTATTTTATCTCCTGAAACAAGCTCCACCACAGCTTTGATATCACCTCTCCTTCTCCAAAAGAGAGGTCTCCTGCCTGGCACTGGTGCCACAGCACTTTGCAGGGTGAGCTGAACAGACTGCAGCGCCCAAACAGCTCCTCCAGACTGCAGCATCCGTGGATAAATATCATCTTTCCCACCTTCATTTGGACTCATGGGCTAATTATCTTTGGGAAGAAGCATGGAAAAAAACCCCATGGTTCAATTCATACACATGTGCATACATGAAAAGGGATAATATCCTCATCTCACCCCCAGAACACAACAGAGAATTAAAAACTGGAAGAGAAGGTTAGAAGCAAACACCACCATTAACACTGTCCCAGCCAAAACCAGTATAAAATTAGATTTTTTTACAAATACATCAAAGAGAAAAGATGCCTTGAAACATCAGAAAATAAACAAACTAAAATACTGCTGTTCAGCTCCTGTGTAACTGAGCCAGGCAAATGAAAGGCTCTAAAGGAAGCTGCCGTGGGTCTGCAGAGGTGACTGCAAAGAGCCAAGCGCCAGGTCCCAGATCCCCAGCGCGGGCTCCCACCGTGGCAAACGCCTGTTCCCAGGGGAGGCAGCCAGCATCCCCATTTTCTTTTCCCAGTGGTTATGGAAAGCGCTGGGAAGTTGGGAGCCAGTATTCCCAGTCTCTGGCCTGTCACTCAGTTTTCAGGGGCTCACAACAATTCAGGTTTCCTTCTCCAAAAGGTAACGACCGAAACTCCCACTCTTTGTCTTCCTCTACAGCACTGTGAGGCTTGTGAGAGATTCACGGATTAAAAAAACGCTGTAAAGTACAGAAGTTCTTGTTTTATTTACCAAAAGAAAATTGTACATTTGCCACACTTAGATACTCATTTACGTGATCAAGAGAGCAGACATTAGGATTTGAAGCTCTGACAAGGAGCAGAACTGTGTTTCTGCAGACGCTGCCGCTTCCCTGCGCGCTGGGAGAGGATCGCTGAGGAGAACATGACAACTCCTCGACTGGTTTAAGGAGCTGCTATTTCTAGAGAACTCACAACAATTCCTCACAACAATTCCTCAGAGTTACATGGAAGCTTGATGCCATCACCAAATGTTTACAGTTATCACCAAAAGCTTCCTGGCTCAATCCATGGTGCACTTTAATAATTACTACTCCGTCCAAGTGAATTATTCGATTTATCTGCAGTGTTGTTGGCCATCAAGCAATGCCTCATACAAACACAATGGAAGATAACCCACAAGCCAAGGCCTTCTGGAGGGGTGACATGCCAACCAAGCCCACAGCCCTCAAAACTGTGCCTACATCCTGCACCGATGTGCTTCCCAGCAGCTCCCCAGTGAAACTCTGTACTCTGTGTTTCATTTTGATGCCAGGTAACCTGCCTGCCTATAGTGGCAGATCAGAATTATTTAGATTTGGAGTATTAGGATTATTATGTCTGAGAGAAGAGACAAATACCATGTTGACCTAACACATGGGTGAGAGCATACAGATACACAGAGGCTCTCGTATCCATACAACATCAAAGCTCCTATTTGACCAAGCTTGCAGTTAAATATTTGTGATAGTTAATTTATTTGATCTTCTGTATTTGCAAGGCTCACAGAGCTGGGCAGAAAGCCCTTTGAAGCACTCCCAAATACACTAAATTATTGGAAACATTTGTCAAAAACCTGCTGTACCAACTCCACCATCTCCATCATTTCATAGACACTTTTGACAGCGGTGTCACCTACCTCTGCTGAGCTGGTGGCTTCAGAGCTGCCGGAGGTAAATGCACCGTTACTCGTTTGCCTCTCTTACGGGACAGAAAGCGGGGTGAGAGGAGTCAGTAGAGGGACATGCCAGAGCTTTAGATGGATGAACAACCAGAATTTCTGGATTGAACAATTTGCTTCTTCATTTTAATTACTGGCTTCTGAAAGACTTCAGAAACTTGGCCAATTTTGCAACCCTCTATTCTTCGCTTTTGGCCTCAACTGTACGCTCATTTTGCAGACAAACAAGTAACAGATGTACAATCTATATGCACTCCAAGTCCTTTTTAAGTAAAATGACTTCTGGCCAAATAATGTATATTTAAAACCAAAAAAAAACCCAAAAAAAAACCAAACACCAAACAAAAAACACTCCACCAATTCTTATATTTTAAGATACCTCCCACAACACCCAAACACACACTAAAAAACCTTCTTCAAATGCTCCTGGAGACCTCAAGGAGAATCACAGACTGGTTTGGGTTGGAAGGGACCTTAAAGATCATCCAGTTCCAACCCCCCTGCCAGCAGCAGGGACACCTTCCACTAGGATCTTCTGTCCAGGAGTAACTTCTGCCCTAAGTCAACAACCACATGGAACAGAGCAGCCAGAACAAGCCACAAACACTGGAGAAGGCAAAGGCAGCTCTGCGGGCTCCTGCTGCCATCACCACACACTTCTGACTGCTGGACCAGGAGATGACTTCAGAAAGGGCAGGAGGCCATGGTCAACACTGCGCTCTGCGTCCTTCAGGCAACACGACAAGAGAAGTCATATCTGCCAGGGGTTCTCCCGAGGATCCTTCTGCCATGGGTGTTTTCCCTGGGGGCACAGACCAGGCTGCAGTCCCAGCACGTGGCAGGACAAACAGCCACAGGGTGCCCGTGCAGAGGTGTCCCCACATGCCTCTTCAACCCTTCGGTTGGGCACGTTTCCAGCTCATGATCAAGTACACACAGTTGCTCTCAAGAGTTGCAATGCAGAGTCCCGGAGGTCCACACATCGCACAGCACTCATCTGAAGACCATTCATTCCCAACACAATACAACCATTATGTTGCTTTCTGAATATCCTCCCCAAATATATGTTTAACGCTGCAGAGTCACAGCAGACAAGCGCGCGGTCTGTTCAGGATCTCATGGCAAACTGAAAACGAGCACACACTGAATCGCCACAGCGTGTTGGTTACAGCTGAGCACGAGCAAGGCAGACATTAGCCAAGTCTTTATGCAGTGAAACACTTGTGAGAGGCACTAAAACACTATTTTAGGAAGAGACAAAGCCCAAGACAAATTAATGCTTGTATTCTCCCATATATCCATATATAACATGCGTTTTGAGTCATTGAAACTACAAACTAGACGAGTGAGGTCAAAATAATCAAGGCAAGTGAAACAATATTCAGTTGAAACAGGGGTGCACATCATGGACCTGCCACCACTGCAGATCTGGGAGCCCTTTGCAGAAGTAACTGGGAACGTGGCATTTCTCAGGGACTCTGCTGTGTGGGCAAGAGCACGGTCCTTCAGGGTCAACCGGCGCGCTCGTATGACGTTCCAGTGCTAAAAACCTGCTCCCTTGGCTACACTGACCCCTCTGAATTGAAACTGGCAGCACGTGATAAGTGGGAAATTCCTGCTTTTTAAGCAAACGCAGCTGGAAGTGCTCTCACCTGACTTGCAGGATGAAAACTCGAGCTCCAGTGATGCTGCAGCTCCCGACTGCTGGAGGCTTCGGCAAGATTTTCTTATTTTTTTTAAACACAATTGTAAATCAAACTGAATGTCTTGCTGTCACTTATTTCCCATATCAAATTCCCAAACAGACTCTTCCAAACAAATAAGAAAACAAACAATAATTTAGCTCAGTTGGTCCAAACTCTGGCTGCAGACTGCACGCTGATGCCTGAAGCACCTTTCAAACTGCTCCTCTCGGAACGGGCCACGCACGGTTTTGCTCCTCAGCCAGTTCAAAGCTCTGATCTTCTGGCTGACAAAGAAAATCACTTTTACCTCTATGGCTGCACTCTTCTCAGCAGTGAGAAAACAGAACCCCAGCATTGCCTGGATTGGAAAAGCCATTTAATCTCATGGAATCCAACCATGAGCCCAACACTGACCAGTCCCCACTGACCCATGTCCCTCAGCACTGTGTCTACACGACTCTTCAATCCCTCCAGGGATGGGGACTCCACCACTGCCCTGGGCAACCCCTTCCAATGCCTCAGAACCCTTTCAGCAAAGAAATTCTCCTCACATCCCATCTCAACTGCCCTGGCCCAACTGGAGCCCATTTCCTCTTGTCCTGTCCCTTGGCCCTTGCTTGAACAGACCCACCCCCACCTCTCTCACCCTCCTCCAAGGGACTTGGACAGAGCCAGAAGGTCTCCCCTCAGCCTCCTTTTCTCCAGGCTCAGCACCCCCAGTTCCCTCAGCCGGGAACTCAGCACACTTGTGCTCCAGACCCTTCCCCAGCTCCGTTCCCTTCTCTGGACACACTCCAGCACCTCCAGGTCCTTCTTGGAGTCAGGGGCCCAACACTGAACCCAGCACTCGAGCTGTGGCCGCACCAGTGCCCAGTGCAGGGGGAAGAGAACTTCCCTGCTCCTACTGGCCACACTGGTGCTGATCCAGGCCAGGATGCCCTTGGCCTTCTTGGCCACCTGGGCACTCTGCTGACTCATGTTCAGCCGCTGTCCCCCAACACTCCCAGGTCCCTCTGTGCCCAGCAGCTCTCCCCCCACTCCTCCCCAAGCCTGGAGCTGCCGGGGGTTGTTGTGACCCAAGGGCAGGACCCGGCACTTGGCCTGGTTGAACCTCATCCAGTTGGTCCTGGCCCATGGATCCAGCCTGGCCAGATCCCTCTGCAGAGCCTCCCCACCCTCCAGCAGATCCTCACTCCCACCCAGCTGGGTGTCCTCTGCAAAATTCCTAAGGGTGTACTTGATCCCCTCAAAATCCCCCCAGAGCAGGGCACGCTCCATCCACAAGTGTTCCCATCACCCTGCAAAGCCCATCTGCAAGAGAGGTGCCTTCTGCTGTCACACACGCACCTCCTGCACGCAGCACCCAAAAGGGACCGGGAAAAACAACCGCTTCTCTTGTGCTCTTCTTTATGGCTTCCTGCACCGAGAAGTATTTTGATCCTGATCATAATGTGCTTAATTCAAACTCAAGAGGCAGCCCAGATGCTTAAAAATAAACTGGTGCTGAAGAGCGTTGCTGCATTAGCATGTTCTGCATAATTCATATCCTCGTGCTGTGGAGAGCTCTCCAGTTCCCGCTCCGTGCAAGGTCACGATGGCAGCACACACACACGTGGGCCTCCACGGCTTCCTTGGCCAGAGCTGGGCATTAGTGAATCAAGCCAAGGAAGAGGTCTGCAAGCAAGGCACAGGGCAGCTGTGGGGATGCTGATGGGACTTCCAAGCCTGTTTCACTGTCTCTCCCAGAAGACCACCCTTGGAAACTATAAGGACAAAGAATTGAACATTTTTTGAATAATTTCAAATTTACAGTTTCTGTTATCTAAGAACCCTCTATTTAGGAGTAGCCTGTTAGCACCTTGATTCAAAAGGAGCTCAAAAAGAGTCAAGTTGATGACACCTTTTCACATGAAGCTTCGCATTCAGTGAGGCACAAGTCAGCTCACTGACATCTAGCAGACACGTCCCCTCGCACGCTCGAGCAGATCACCGAGCCGTGGTGTGAACGGCACTGAACTCTGCCAAGGGTCACCACTGACGCTTGACAACGACTTGTGCAGCAGAATCTGCAGCAGAAAGGAAGAGGTCAGCTTAACTTCCCCATGCTACAAGTCAGGACAGGGCATCAGTGTTGACCTAGGACCATTTTATCTAGGTCCAAGTAGTGACGGTGCCACTGGAGCACAAACCTGCCCCGTGAGACCCTTCCCCAGCTCACACCCACTCAAGAAGCTGCTGCTCCAAAGCAAGTGTCACACGTTGTATAAAGATGGATTTAGGTTGGATGTGAGGAAGAATTTCTTTGCTGAAAGGGTTCTGAGGCATTGGAAGGGGTTGCCCAGGGCAGTGGTGGAGTCCCCATCCCTGGAGGGATTGAAGAGTCGTGTAGACACAGTGCTGAGGGACATGGGTCAGTGGGGACTGGGCAGTGTTGGGTTCATGGTTGGACTCCATGATCTCAAAGGGCTTTTCCCACCCAGGCCATGCTGGGATTCTGTGACCAGCAGCTGGGCCAGCAAAGAAAAGCAAAAGCAAAACTGAACTCAATGACAGGGATTTTCCACTCCTCAACATGAACACTAAGCTGTATTCATTCTCACTTCTCCGTTACCCAGTTGGAAGAAGAACAGCAACAACAATGAAAAATGAGCAGAAACGCTGAAAGCTTGAGACCAAAAGCAGATTTGGGGGAAAAGGCAGGAACTGGCACTAGGTTTGCCTTTTAGTAACACCCCAAGAAGCAAACAAAAGATCAGAAAGTGAATGTCAAAGCTTGGTTTCACTTTAGGATGTATTCCAAGCTACAAATAAAGAGGAAAAAACCCAGCAACTCCCGTAGGGTCTTTCACTCCCTTAGCTCAGAAGTGACAGACCAAGATGACAGATTTAAACCAACTTTTCAAACAGAATGGGAAAAAAAGGAAATTCTTTTATTCAGCAGGTGCAGGCTTCAAAATGAGAGCAAAAGACTGCCAGGACCTTGTTAAAAACAGAGGTGTTGAGCTGAGACAAAGCACCAAACCAGCCCCTTGTGCAAATGTCAGGAGCACCCAGCACAGAAAACTCCTCCCGTTCCCGTCTTAAGCAGCCATCGGAGCATGGGACACGGGGGGACAATTAGCATGCACACCTCCAGACAGCTGTTGTATTTTAAAAAGGATTTGGACTCTTTAAAAAAGTTGCCTGAATAATTTACAATCATTGCAGAATGATGCAAAAATATAATAAAAATAGCACGTACCACCAAATCCGAGTTATCTGGGGTTCTTCTGAACACACACATGGGGGGAATTAACATTTTTGTTTTGTGTTTCTGCTGGGTTTTGCTATTTGGGGGGGGGAAGTTTCTGTAGCCTTTATTATATTTTCATACAGCATGAAAAGCTAAAGTGCTTTTTTTTTTTTTTGAATGAAAGACTAAAGGCAGACTCCAATGGCTCCAAGTCATTCCATCATCAATCAAAAACAATTCAACAGCTACGGTTTTATTTAAGATCCTCTTGTAAACTCTGAATTTCATTTTGTGTATTTCAAATTATTTCCCAAGCATCAGTCACTACCTACTGCAGAAGGGACCATTTAACACCTTGGGGCCAAGTTTTGCATGACCTTGTGTGTGAAGACACAATAAAAACCCCTTTATCTTGCACACAGGGTTAAGGAAGTTGATGAAGATGCTTGATAAAGCTTCAACCCACCGGAGGAAAGGTGATGGTGCAGGTTAAGGGTGAAGGTAGAGGGGTTGTGAGATCCCTGTGCCCAGCAGGAGGAACTCAGCGCCCCTCAAGCCCAAGGGTCACTGCACACAAGCTACCCAGCCAGGGTAAGGACCTTGCCCACCCCACCCGGAGCTGCACAGAGGTCTGTCCCCTCCCTAGAAGAAACTTGGGACTTCAGCCACCACACCTAGCAGCTGTGGGGTCCTCCCCAAAGCCATGCACAGCACAGGGGCTGCAGATGGAAAGCAGGGTCTGTACTGCAAAGGAATCCTACCTACACCTACAGGAAAAAAGTAACCAACCTGCCAAGTTCATAGATGAGCACGTTTCTCCGTTTCTCACCCCGTTTTGTTTTCCACCTGCAGAAGCTGATGGACCTGTTGTTATGCACCTTAGACAAAAGCACAGAGCAATCTGCAAGGAAATATCATAGAATCCCAGGCTGGTTTGGGCTGGAAGGGACCTTCAAGCTCATCCAGTTCCAACCCCCCTCCCAGCAGCAGGGACACCTTCCACTAGACCAGGTTGCTCAAAGCCTCATCCAGCCTGGCCGAGAACACTTCCAGGGAGGAGCAGCCACAGCTTCTCTGGCCAACCTGGGACAGGGTCTCACCACCCTCACAGCCAAGAATTTCTTCCTCACATCTCATCTAAACCGATCCTTTTTCAAGTTTAGAGCCATTTCCCCTTGTTCTATCACTAACTGTCCTTATAAAAAGTCCCTCCCCAGATGCTGAGGGGTTTATACAGCACACAGCACAAAACCATTATATAACCTCTTTGCCATCATCACCAGAACTGGGTTTGCAGGATTTCACACCCTACCGAGCAGCCCCCTCCTGGGACACCCCCAGCCCTCTAGGGAGAGGGAGAAGCCAGGTGTGGGTTCAACCCCACAACAGTGATCCCTTTCACTTGGGTTTTTTGACAAAAATCCTACCATCTCTCAGGCTGTTCAGAGCTTGTGAACCAGTGACACACGCAGTTTGACAGAATGGGTTCATACCTCCATCAATTATAGCCCAATAAATTAAGGAGATTATTTTGTATGGAAAAATGGTACACAAAAGAAATAGATACATCTACATCAGCTTCGCCATTTTTCAAGTCTTCCAGGTTTTCATGATCTGAAATTAATTCTGGAAATGTGACTAACTTGCTAGTAGTTAAATCCCCACCACTGTATCCTTGTATTCCAGACACTCAAAAACTACAGTTTTACAAAAATATTCTCCTGTGATGTCTAGGTGGAAAAACTTAGAAATGCCGTCTACTGATTTACAGGGCAGCTTGACAGATGTGTCACCACCAAGCACTGCTTCACTCTGGGAATTTAACCCTTCAGAAATACTTATATTTAACCATGGGATTTATGAGATTGTTTCTTCAAGCAAAAGGTGTCGTTGCTCGACTCATTTAAATGAGACCTCGAGGAAAGGGTGCAGCAGCAGGGACGAGGCCTGAACAGGAAAACACAACAGGTCTTTTCCATACCTGAATTTTAGAAATCTCCTTTTCCTGAAGGTGGTTCCCAAATCTAATTTAGCATCTCTCAACTTCCACAGTGTTGCTTTCAAATTCCACAAAACAATGTAAATTACACCTGATAGGACAGTACAGGATCTCAACTGAAAATCATCCCAAGGGAGTTCTGTTAAAATTAGGAATCTCAACAAGGAATCCAGTGCTCCACCAAAGCAGGGGAACTAATACTACCTCACAGATATCTCCTTCAACCATGTCCTGCTCTTTATTGATTTGCAGACACTAGACCATATATATTATAAAACAATGCAAAATATATTGGATAGAGGATTAGGAAGAGGGATGGAAAACATCTGGGAAACGTTAACAGAGTTTTCACACTGAGCTTTCAAATTCTTCAGCAGTAGACACTAAAACTCCCTTGACTGGTATGGAAAAGGATGCTTGAAGGAAATCCACTGTGAAGAAAGACATTCTAGTGGAAGGCACTGTTGGGAAAGCCTCGCGTGACTGCAGCAGAAGCAGAGCTGATGCTTCCAGGTAGGTGCCATCACGTTAAACCCAGGACAGAGCACAGCGCTGCAGAAACACCTCCTGTCTCCACGCTCCCCTCACCCTTCAGACCCTCCCCTCCATCCTACAGCACCGGGCACAGAAGACTCCTTTGTAAAATGAAACACCACTTGGTGGGGGTAAGAGGATATTTCCTGTTAACCACACCGCAGATTTGTAATCCAGCAGTCAAATTATGTCAATCACAGCTCATTAGGCAACAATTTACCCTGCCAACTCTGTCCTGGCTGCTTCCTCCAAACCACGTGTCATTTAGCAAACGTGCAAGCCCGTTAGGGGTTCAGAGACAGACCACCCTGCTGCAGGAGCTGGAAGCCTGGCTTTCACCCCCACATCTCCAAACTCCCCCCCCGCTGCCTGGGATGGCGGTGCCGCAATGTCTACGGACGCGCTGGGCGCGCTTGGTGCGCAACGGCGCTCGCACACGCCGGACAACGGCTTCCCATGCCATAAACTCGGGGTTGGTTACCAGAGTTGGTGATTTATGCACATCTGTCCTATGTGTCTGTAGGAGAAAGCCAGGGGAAAAAATCCAACACAGCTGAGGAGGAAAAGGTACCATGTTGGGGAAGGGACAAGGGCGGGAGGTTCCTGCAGATGTGCACCCAAGGAGCTGTGGCCAAAATCGGTGCCACAGCCGTGATCTGGCTCTCAGTTTATCCAGCACTCCTCAGGCAAATCAGGAACTTGGTGGCAATGACACACTGCTGCTTCCCTGGACTTTACACTCTAGGGAATTATTTCATGTGTCCTACCAAAAGGGGAGAATTGACATCAGTTTGAAGGGATGGAAAAAAGCAACGCTTTTAGCTTTCAGACAGAAACTTGGATCTCTCTTGGGTTATCCTCCACATTTTTCTCTTCAAAGCACATCCCATCAAACATGATGTCTTCCTCAAACACACAGACCCCGGTCCTCCTTTAGCAGAGACAAATACAAATCTCAATGCAACAAACAAGCCAGGGAAGAACATTTACTACACCAGTCCCAAAGACAGGAGACACGGCCCCAGAGGGAAAATCCCCTCAGTTATTTGTCCAGCGGAGCAAGAGGTATCACACAGCCAGACCCGGCCTCACTGCCCGGCTGGGCACCGCTGCACACGTGCTCAGCACACCCTTAGTAACACTGATGGCACTGGTACAGACTGGGGGAGTGCATCAGCACACTTAGATTGGAGAGATTCACCAAAAAACTGTGACCTGGAGCACTTATCTCCTGCAATTGATGCACCTCAAACCTCAAAGAGCGAGGCTAACCCAGGAGACAGTAAGGTAACTGTGTGTGTTTGAAGTGGACAAACTGCTTCACCTGA
Source organism: Caprimulgus europaeus (assembly GCA_907165065.1). Next base: position 1,773,107 of record OU015533.1, read on the forward strand.
GACCTTCCTCAAGACTAAGGCTGGCAGCAACCAAGCAAATGCAAACTAGTGTGCACATGCATCTCCTCCAGGCACACTACTGCCCATCCATTCCCTTGCTGAAGGGACCACAGAGCTCCTGGAAAAGATCTGGAGAGTACGTTCAAAGTGGAAAAATAACAGTCAATGTCATGGCACTCGCAGTAAAAACACGACCAGCCTGCGCTCTCCTCATAGGCACACACATGTTCTTGAGGGCTGTGGCTCACTGTGCTGGTTTTGCACAGGGAGAGATGAATGAAAACTTCAAAATCCTTTTGGGAGGTTGCACAGGAGGAACCTTTCCTGCACAGCCCTGCTCTTTACATACAGAGAAGGAGAGGAACCACTCAGCGTGACGACTACAGTGTACATGCACGTGGCTGCAACTCAACCAGGCTGCGTGTTCATCAACGTCAAAACCAGTCCTGGAAATTTCATTAGTGGTACGAAAATTGCTATTGTCAGCAAAGCCCTTCGGGACCTCACCAGGGCTCTCCGAGTGCGTGAGCAACGCCTGTGCCAGGCTAATTTCTTAAGACAGCGTGTAAAGAAGGTGAGATTTAGTCCTATAACCTTCAGCATCTCCTTCTTCGTACTCACAGCTCCAGACTAATCCTCTTGCCCTACAGAAAATATTCCTCGTCTTTTTTCCCCCGACCGCCATTCCTTTCTCATTAATCCCTGCTGTTCTACTGCCTACCCCGTTCTGGGGTTTGACCAGTGGCACAGTCATCCTCCCCTCAGAGCCACAGAGAAAACAAAATAATAACAGCCTAGAAGTTTATTCTGTCATAAAATGGTCAGATATTTCCTGGAAGCTGCAACAGACAGCAGCCATCCCCGGCTGGCTTCGAGAACAGGCTGAAGGCGATTTTTGGCTGTCCCAGCAGTGGTGTTTGGGCCCCATCTTGCAGCTCTTCCCGACGGGAGCAGACTATCCAACACCCTCTTTCTGCAGACACACATCTGCACGGCCTGCTGCTTCCTCCAGCAAAGCTACAGCGCTCGTCCCCTGACTCTCAATTTCAGTCCATCTTCTAAAAACAAATGCCATCTACTCCTTTCAAGTCCCTCAAGAAATTACAGGCACGGTCCTGTTTATCTCCTGTATTTACGTTATACGTATCTAACGTACTCTGCTTTCTCAAATGATGTCTCTTCCTTTTACTGATCTAATCAATCGGTCCTAACTCAAAACCACTAATCTCCCACAGACCATGCATACAAATTAAGCCAGGCACCCTTTTGGTAGGTTAAGATGAATCAAGACTTGATTCAGAGCAACATACTGCTTGTGAGGGCATTTCCCATCTGTAAAAAGACCACAGCTTTCCCGGACAAGAGCAATGCAAGATCAGGCTTTTTTGCCACTGTGCCTAATAATCGTAACATCTCACTCGCCATTTGGCTCGTCAGTGGGGGTTCCTGACTGAATAGGCTTATTCTTTTCTTAGACATGATAATCTAATTGGGTCTAACCAGAAATAATCCCCAACGCACACCAGTTTGTGAATCCTCGCTCAGCACCAGGAGTATTTCAAATACCAGGGGGATTGCTGGAGTATCTGATACGGGAATTACAGCTCGCCTCGCTGGGTTTCACAGGGCATTAGCGGGGAACGCAGGGCACGGCACGCACATGGGTTTTATTCATTCTCCTCCCCTCGCTTCTGTCCCTCACGTAAACATTGCTCAAAAGTAAGAAGGTCACGGAAGAACAGATGGGTTGTGATAATCTACTCGAACTACTTAAGGTACCTGAAAGAAAACAAGACGTTTGCCCAAAACACTCGTGTGCAGCACTAAGGGAAGCACTGCCCTTCCTTGGGAAGCTGCTCCGGGATAGTGATCTCAAACACCAGGAACACGACAGACTCGGTGTTTCTGTTCCCCTCAGGTGAGGGGAGAAGAGTGAAATAAAAACCAGAACCCAGCAGAAGTGTCTGCAGTGCAGAACCAGCCCCAGGTGACCCTCACACGCGTGCCGGCGACATGGGGACGGCGGGGCCAGCGTGTCCCGAGGGTCCCACCGCCCCACAGCCGGCTGAAGGGCGAGGGGCCCTTCCCAGCCCGGGCTCCGGGCAGCCTCCGGGCCGAGGAGAGGCCGCAGCCGGGCTCCCCGCACCGCCAGCTCCGCACCGCCAGCGAGCCGCTGCGGGCTCCCCTCTCCCGGCGGTTCCTCACGGGTCGGCCCGTCGAGGAGGGGACGGAGCCCAGCGTGAGGGAACCGCCTCGGGTCGGGGGAGGAAGGCGGCTCTTTGGGAGCTCCCGAGACAAAGAGCCGCGGCCGGCGCACACGCCTCGCCCCGGCCCCGCTCCGCTCCCGCCGCCTCCAGCCGGGCCGCGAGGTGCGGGCGGCACCGCCCCGCAGAGCCCACCTGTGCCGCGGGCCCCGCCGGGGCTGGGGCGGCGGCCGCCGCTGCGGGGAGCGGAGCGGAGAGCAGAGCGCGGCGGGGCAGCTCCCGCCTCGGTCTCCCAACTTTTCCCCGATTCCCAGCCCCGCACCAGCCGCCCCCTGCGCACACGCCCGGGCCTCGCGGCTCCTCCTCAGCCCAGCCAGAACGCGGCGTCCCCTCCCCGGCGGCCCGACCCCACTCCCCACAGACAATGGGGCCGGCACTCACCAGGACGACGGCGAAGCGCTCCTCCAGCTCGCTGGGCTCGGGCATGGGCAGCTTGAGGGGCACGCTGTGCGCCCTGAACTCCGTCTGCTGCGAGTCCACGCTCCCCGCGTTGCCCATGGCGGCGGCGGCGGCGGCCCCTCCGCGCTGCCTCCGCGCTCCGCGCCGCCGAGCCAGGCGGGCTCCGCGCCCCGCGGTCGCCCTCTAGCACCGACGGCGGAACGCCGCGCCGCCGCCCGTCATGGCTCGCCGCCCTCGCCCTCCCCCCGGGGCGGGCTCGCTCCGGCTCCAAGCTCCGGCTGCGGCTCGGCAGCAGCTCCCCCGCATGCCGGCCCGCACAAAGCCCCGCTCCGCCCCCGGCCCGGGGTGCGCTGGGACTCGTAGTCTCGCCGCCGTCCGGGGGAGGGCCCGATGAGGGGCTCGGGGGCGGGCGGCGCTGGGGGCGACCCCTCGGCGTCCATTTTCCTTCAGCGGGCTGGGCCGGCCCCTGCGGCCTCCTCTCCGCCCCCAGCCTGCCGCCGGCCTCACCCTGCGCCGGGAGCTGGGGGTCGGCAGGGCCGAGGTGCGGGTCCCCGGACAGCGGTGGTGGTAGTTGGGCTGACGGACAATGGCTCTGCGGCTCGGGGGCTCTCGGCTTCGCATGGCTGGGCAGCTTTCAGCCGCACCCAGGGGCCTTCAGCAGTCACGGCCTCGCTCTTATCGGGAGTGACTGAAAACAGAACAACCGAACGGGAAATCTCGGCAGGTTCAGGGTGACGCCACCCAAACCAGCCTGTGATCGAGACAAGGCCACCTCAGCACAGTCCGGAGGATCATCCTTAACCAAGCGTATCCCAGCCGCCTGCTCTCCCGGTGTTATTGTCCATGCCTTATCGTTCCCCATGAGTTCTCGCCAACGCAGTGCTTGGTGGTCAAACCCAGACCTCGTTAATGCTCTAACCTGGGCTGTTGTGTTAGGAGGTTCTAGCGAGGCAGGTGTGTCCCTTCTCCCAGGTGATAGAACAAGAGGAAACGACCTCAAGTTGCACCAAGCCAGGTTCAGATTGGATGTCTGCAAAAATTTCTTCACTGAAAGGGTTCTTGGGCACTGGGACAGGCTGCCCAGGGCAGTGGTGGAGTCCCCATCCCTGGAGGGATTTAAAAGATGGGCAGATGAGGTGCTCAGAGATCTGGTTTAGCAGTGGACAGGTACGGTTGGACTCGATGATCTCAAAGGTTTTTTCCAACCAAACAATTCTGTGATTCTCTAGGTTAGAAACACCAGCCCCAGCAGCACAGCACCTCCCTCCAGTTCAAAGAAAATTCTGCAGCAGGGTTTGAGATGGTATTGACCCATTTGGTGACTGTGCTGTATTATGCTTACATCTGTTTTATTCTCCAGTCCAAGACCTAATACCTTTCCTGTCACCCCCCACCAATTCATATCCCTCTGTCCTATATTAACATTTGATTATCATAGAATCACTAAGGTTGGAAAGGACCTCTAAGATCATCCAGTCCAACCATCAACCCAACACCACCACGCCCACTAAACCATATCCCCGAGTGCTACATCTACATGTTGCTCAAACACCTCCAGGGATGGAGACTCTACCATGATTTTCACTCAGCTTTCACCTTCATGATGACATACCAACTGCTTTTTCTCCTCCTGGTCATTGCCACCTTCAGTCCATCCTCGCTTTGGTGTCTCAGCGGAGGAGTGTGCACACGCACCGCTTTGGTACTCACCATTGTGCCAGCCTCACAATTATGGATAAAATTCCAAACAGTGCAGATAACCACTGAAATCCTTTTAATAAACTTCTGCCTTTCGCTGCCAGCTCGTTCAGGAAGCTCAGTAAATCTCCTGAATCGCGACACACGATGATTTGCTAACACCATTACCTGGTGGCCAGCAGTAAATGTACCAGCGCGCTCTGCAATGGGATTTGGCCAGATCCGTACATTTATATGGGAGCATTTCTGGCTTTGCCTGGTAGGAGATGCTAACTATCCACATGGTGATTAATTTTGGGGGGAAAAAAAGCAAGAAGATAAGCGTTGTTGTTTAGAAAATGACCATTTCTTAATTTACATTACCTAGGATGACAGTCGTGCCAGGGGCACAGCTTACGAAGCTGCCACAGAAGCCACGTGCTGCAACAGACACAATCCTGCAGACGAAACCCAAGGAAGTGACAATAAGTTTTTCTCTGTGTGTGCTCTAAACCCCCTACTAATTAAATATGCTCATTCTAATTAAAAAAAAGCTGTACTACATTCACAACTGGGTTGGTGAGCAACACGGCCCTGTCCTGGCAGCTTGCCAGGAGCATCAGCCAGGGCAGGACTTGGTCCAGGACCCGAGTGATGCCAAAGGTGTGATTCCCGCTCCATGGGTGCCAGGGAGGGTGTTACCCCAGGGACAGAGCAGAATTTCATACAACTGCTTTGTTAAAAGCCAAAAACTCTTGCAATATCTTTACTAAACAAAGTTTTAAAGCCCTAGACAGTTCTCAGGAGTAAATAACAATGTTGTTACTGTTGGTAGTGAAGGAAATAGTAATAGATACTTTGCCTGATTGTCTTTTATCTAAGTCTATGACAATTCTTTGAAAGATTAATTAGTTAATTGAGCTTGGCAAGTCTGCTGTGAGATAAGGAAGCATCAGACTATCCCAGATAACAGAGGAGGGTCAGGGTACGGGGTGCTGAAGACAGTCTCTAGCCAGGGATCCCTCACTCTCCCAGCAGCGGATCGCCCGCTGTGCTGAGCGCTCGCCACTCCCCGGCTTTGTGTTGCGGAGCAGGATCTCACCGACCCCCAGAAGGGTCCCAGCTGCCTGAGGCTGAGCACTGCAAACCAGAAATCACCCACCATGACCCTCAGCTCCCTTACACACCGTCAGAAAACGCATCCCAGACACAGGAGTTGTGTGGTGTAGGGAAGTGTCACTTGGGTTTTATTGCATTGGGGAAAGCAGACTTGAGACAGCTTCACAAATAAACCCGAGTGTCGTTGTTAATTACCTCCAATTACAAACTTACCCCAAAATGAGGAGTCCCAACATTTACCCAGTCAATAACTCCCACTGTGGAAACACTGAGGAGCCTTACTTTTTTGAATCAAGAGGAAATAATCTCAGCATTTTTAAGTCTCTGTGCACCAAGGGAGACGTTCAGGGACCGGGAGCCGCTGCTAGCCACACATACCTGGGCAAGGTTAGGATAATTGCAGGGCAAACGGGATTCTTTGGCTGACGTTTAGGCAAGGAGCCAAAGGCAGCTCTAAACCATGCTATGAGGCATATTCAGTTCAAAACCAGACTTGCAAAACTTTTAATGAAACTAACCATCCCTACGTACAGCCACTGTTTAACATCAATGGAGCAGTGCAAAGGAAAAGAATTCTTTTAGGAGAACAAGGTGATTTTTGAGCAATTTGTTGTAGTCTGTAACCGGGCTGTCGACATTTGCAAATGTCACTGCTGAATAAAAAAGGTACTTAGCTGGGTCATGCTTGAGCTAAAGAAATTATTCTGGGATAAAAATTAATAAACAAAACCTTTGTTTTTACATTTATTTCTTTAAACTAAATAACCAGCTACACAATGTGTAATTTACAGAGCTGATCCCAGGCACCAGGGCAATTCACACTGGGTGATGCCACCAGCGATGTCACTGTCTGCACTGGGGTTAATGGCCGTACCAGCTCTGCAAGGGCTCCGTGCCATGAGCACGTGTGGAATTTCACTGGAGAATGAGACAAATACTTCTCAGCATTTACTGAAGCTAACTGCTAGCTGTTTGCCACCAAAATCTCCACATTAAAATGAAACTGGAAGTTTGGGGCCAAGCCATTCTTAAATTCCCTTGAACTAGTGTCTGCTTCCACCTATGGAAGAAACTCTGAAGGGGAAAAAGATCCTTTTATGAACCCTCATCTTTTTCCCCAGTGCTCAGCATTTCCAGGCAGACCCTGAGCTGAAATTTCAGTGAAGCTCCAGGTGATGTGAGTTGATGTCCTGGAAGCTGGAGGGTCAGTGTCAGGCTTTAATAGCGAGCTCCCAGCTCAGCAGTGGCAGAGGTAGAGTCATTCATAACAAAGATGTAGCGCAACCAGAAACTCCACTGCGAGAGCTGCGCGGTGTACGCTTCAGAAGAGATTATTGATTGCAGCACACGAAGAGCTGACCTTGCCTAGAAGACTGCAGAGGACTTTTTCTGTAATAAATGCAAAAAAAAAAAATAATAATAGGCTGCTTTCTGAGAACAGTCTTCTCAAGGAAAATCAGCTTCTGCAGGGATTTCCCGATGACAGGAATAAAAGACTTGATAATCTCTATCCTCGTGCACATCCACTGTTAAAGAAGAGGTGGTTTCACTTGGGTTCATCATGTTATACCTATCTGCTATCTACTCCAGTGCCTATTAGTCTTTTATTTATAGCAATTTCCTACCAGCAGCAGCAACCTGCCTTATCTAGCCTCAGCATACTGTAGAAATGACTTGCAGAGTAATGGTCAGGCCTGTTAGCCTTAGTGCTATTGCAGGGCACCTTAGAACAGCGCTTATTTGGTACTGAGAATCACAACAGCACGTGTTTGGTTTGAGAATTAATTAAATAGAAATCTAAAAGCCACTTGGAACCTGAAACATTTGCAGCCATTCTGAAGGACCTTACTGATTGCCATCCCGATGTCTTTTCTGCAGCCACCTGTACATTAGCATGTAAAGCCTCCTCGGCTTTGATCCTACCTTCTGCCACGTAGGTGGGCACATCTGCCTGTCTTCTGCTATCTCTCTTCATGCCTGTGTCCACATCCTCATTGCACAACTGCTGTTTCTGCACCTTGTGCTGAGATCCGAGCTTGTGATAGCAGATGGAAATGCTCAGTCCCCGTACACCGCGTTATTAGGTTCGTATCTTATTAGCCCTCTGATTTCTCTTTCTCTGCTGGAAATTAAATTATTAACTTTGAATTTGATTTACCTATAGCAGCTATGCTTCATTTTAACTGTGCTGATGTCCTTGGCCTTACTTCCAACACTTGTTTGTGTAGATCAGCTGCAGCTTCATCAAAGCAAACTGTGATGTCAGTAGTGATGAGATCAGCATCCAGTTTCTGCTCAGGACCACTCCTCTACCAGCAGCAAGCACTAAATATCACACCCAGGTTGTGGAGTTATGCTGGCTTCATCCAAGACCAATCACAGAGTCACAGGATCAGAATCAATAGAATCATTAAGGTTGGAAAAGGCCTCTGAGATCATCCAGTCCAACCATCAACTCATCACCACCACACCCTCCAGATCACATCCCTGAGTGCTACCTCTACATGACACTTCAACACCTCCAGGGATGGGGACTCCACCACTGCCCTGGGCAACCCCTCCCAGTTGAGATGGGATGTGAGGAAGAATTTCTTTGCTGAAAGGGTTCTGAGGCATTGGAAGGGGTTGCCCAGGGCAGTGGTGGAGTCCCCATCCCTGGAGGGATTGAAGAGTCGTGTAGACACAGTGCTGAGGGACATGGGTTAGTGGGGACTGGTCAGTGTTGGGTTGACGGTTGGAGTTGATGATTTTAGAGGTCTTTTCCAATTCTATTAATAGTGGGTGCAGGATCACAAGACCATGATGGAAGTGGTGTGATTTTTGCAGCAGTTTTTTCATCCGTCCTGCCTGGACTTTCTGTCTCACAGCACCTTCCACCTTGGCAAACACCCTGTGGTTCCAGAGGTTGAGATGCATTTGAAGGAACACATCTCTTCCCTGCAGACCCAGGAGCCCTTGGGGTCACCATACAATTGAGGAGAACTTTAGGGAATGATGCACATGAGACCCCCAGTCTCTCCTGTCTGTATTCTGACACAGACCAGCAGCACTCCAGACCCAGGTCAGCACCGGGATGGCTCCTTCGAAGACACCTCCAGCAAGCCCAGCTCCCCACCCTCAGAGCAAGCAGCAGAGGAGGGGTCCTGCAGGCCACCCCACTCCACCCTTCCAGATCACAGCCCCAGGATCATTCCAGGCAGGGACAGTGTGGGATCCTGTTCATTTTTAAAGGTGATTCCACGCTATTTCAGCCAAACTGGGATTGTTCTCCTCAGTCAAGTGCAAACCTGCCTGGCATTGTGGGCTGCTGAGGACCCAGTGGGATTTATTTTTAGCAAAGCTCAGATTATTCTTCTTCTCTGGACAGCTAGTCTGAATGATTTGCTACAGATTGGAGAAAAAATCAGTCCCAGAAACAGCAGGAGCATTTGTTCTGTGGGATGGAGCACGGAGAGCTTCTGCTTTTAAAACATGTCCCGGAGGGAGGCACTAACAAACACAGGGTGCTCGCTCATCTGTCACACTTCTGCACAAAATTAGTGCAATTTAAGGCTAAAATTTTCCATGCACTGAAAAATGAGAGGATGCAGATCTGTGATCCTCACGCAGGCTGTGTCTGTGCGCCTCAGAGCAGCTCCCAGGACGTGCACAGGAGGTTTATAATCACAGAACCCCAGACTGGTTTGGGTTGGGAGGGACCTTCAAGCCCATCCAGTTCCAGCCCCCCTGCCAGCAGCAGGGACACCTTCCACTAGACCAGGTTGCTCAAAGCCTCATCCAACCTGGCCCTGAACACTTCCAGGGAGGAGCAGCCACAGCTTCTCTGGCCAACCTGGGCCAGGGTCTCACCACCCTCACAGCCAAGAATTTCTTCCTAATATCTCATCTAAACCTCCCCTCTTATAGTTTAGAGCCATTTCCCCTTGTTCTATCATCAACTGCCCTTATAAAAAGTCCCTTCCCAGCTTTCTTGTAGGCCCCTTCAGGTACTGGGAGGCCACTAGAAGGTCTTCCTGGAGTCTTCTCTTCTCCAGGCTGAACAGCCTCAACTCTCTCAGCCTGTCCCCATAGTCCCTGTTTGGTGCTGGGCTGGGCTGGGCTGGGCTGGGCTGGGCTGGCTGATGGAGGAGGTGAGCAGGGTCTGGACACAGGCAGGTGGCTCAGAGCCTGCAAACTCGCTCAATTGAAAGCAAATACCAAAGCAACAAAGCTGAGCTAAAGGGACATGGGGGGTGTCCCCAGCAGGAGGACCCCAACCAGCACCCAACCTACACACCTGCCTCCTCCATCCCCTCCCTCCCACCTCCTCCATCCCCTCCCTCCCTCCTCCTCCCTTCCTCCTCCTCCCTCCCTCCTCCTCCCTCCCCTCCCTCCCTCCCACCTCCTCCGTCCCCTCCCTCCCACCTCCTCCTTCCCCTCCCTCCCTCCCACCTCCTCCTTCCCCTCCCTCCCACCTCCTCCTTCCCCTCCCTCCCTCCTTCCCCTCCCTCCCACCTCCTCCTTCCCCTCCCTCCCTCCTTCCCCTCCCTCCCACCTCCTCCTTCCCCTCCCTCCCTCCCCCCCCCCCCCCCCCCCCCCTCCCCCCCCCCTCCTCCCTTCCCTCCCCCCCCCCTCCTCCCCCCCCCCCCCCCCCCCCCCCTCCCCCCCCTCCCCCCCACCTCCTCCCAGCGCTTTGCAAAGAATCTGAGCATCCCACTTTAAAACAAGGTGCAAAGGTTGGGGTGGAGGATCCCCCAGAAGAACACCAGCCCATGAAGATGTGCACCTGGGGTTGGAGAGCACAGAGTACCCCATGCAGCCCGGAGCCCTTGCCAGTGTCAGGAGCTTCCCACCCAGAGCAGCCCCAGCACCTGCCTGTCCATGCTGGGCTGGTGGGAAGAGCCCGTGGTGCTCCAGAGCTCTCCGTGTTGAGTCTCATCCCACCTCACTCGGGAGCACGTGTCAGACGAGTGTTATTTTCTGATATGATGCACCCTGGCCAGGAGCTCGTTCATGATTTATTGGCAGGAAGGCAAGCAGACAAAACACAACTTCTGAATTCCCAGAAAGGCAAAGGATTGCAAATGCTAATGAAACTGAGATAATGGAGCAGAAAATCATGGTGGGGAACGAGTCAATATTTAATAAAGCTTCTATGTGAGTGTAAAGCAGCACCTCTGACCTCGGAGACGCAGGCTGGGCTGGATGTGCAGCCCTGTGCTGCTCTGTCAGCTTTAAACTGGCTGTAAAACCCAGATTCTCCATCAGAATGGAGAATGAGTTGGAATCAGAGAGAATCAGAGAATCAGAATTCGAAAATGCAGATATTTCCTGACCTTTGTGGACTCTTGTTATTCATTGCAAAAAGATTTTTCTCTTTTTTTCTCTCTTTTATTTTCCCCCAGAAGGGTTATCAGTGTGTGGAATGGAGGGGTGGCAGTTTGGGCGGCTCCTCAGCTGCCTCTTGCTCCAACCAGCAGCCGTGGGACAATGCCACCCATTGTAGCCATGGCAGGAGGAACCCTCGGTGTGCTTCCACGCAGGCTTCGGACAGAAATGCCACACAAGTTTCCATTGTTTGGGGTTTTTTTCCACCAAAGGATCTTGACAAAGAACTCCTGAGGTTGGTTAGGCGAGAGGAATAAAATTAATGTAATTTTTTTCAGCTGATAGAAGCTGTTTAGAGGCCTTAAGTGGGTTTCAGAACTCATGAGGAAAATATAGATTTCAATTTACAGGACTGATTAATGACATTTGTCTCCCAGCAAGGCAGGGGGAGGGGGGGGATTTGCACGAGCGGGAGCTGTGCACTCACTGGAAACACCTTTGCCAGACTTTGTGCTTTAAGGCACAGTTTTGAATCTCACCAGCTCTCTCTTTACCAACACATCACTGTGGTGGAAGCTCCCAGCATTGCTGAGCTCCCCTGGCCGGGGCAGCCCCTGCCTCAGCCCCCTCCTTCCCGTGGGGCCAGTGCACCAGGGGCACTCGTTTTTGTTTTGTTTTAAATTTAAGGACTCATCTGCATTTCTCAAGTGGAAGAGTTGCCTCCATCCATGGCTGCAGCCCTGACAGCTGGAGAAGTGTGGAATGGGGGTGTGCTGGGAATGGGGCTGTGCTGGGAATGGGGGTGTGCTGGGAATGGGGCTGTGCTGGGAATGGGGGCTGTGCTGGGAATGGGGGCGTGCTGGGAATGGGACTGTGCTGGGAATGGGGGCTGTGCTGGGAATGGGGCTGTGCTGGGAATGGGGGTGTGCTGGGAGTGGGGGCTGTGCTGGGAGTGCTTCCACTGCTCACAACACACATGATGGTGTAAAGACAGGCTGTGGGGTCTCGATGTGTTGTGACATGTTGATAGAACAAGAGGAAATGGGCTCCAGTTGTGGCCAGGGCAGTTGAGATGGGATGTGAGGAAGAATTTGCTGAAAGGGTTCTGAGGCATTGGAAGGGGTTGCCCAGGGCAGTGGTGGAGTCCCCATCCCTGGAGGGATTGAAAAAACACGTAGACAGGGCACTTCAGGACATGGTTTAGTGGGCATGGTGGTGTTGGGTTGACAGTTGGGCTTGATGATCTTGAAGGTCTTTTCCAACTTTAATGATTCAATGATTCTCTTCTATTATTCTGTATCTCCTGGAGACTAGACAGCACAAGGCACTTCAGGACATGGTTTAGTGGGCATGGTGGTGTTGGGTTGACAGTTGGGCTTGATGATCTTGAAGGTCTTTTCCAACTTTAATGATTCAATGATTCTCTTCTATTATTCTGTATCTCCTGGAGACTAGACAGCACAAGGTTTCATTCTGATGCTAAATTAAACAAAAGGTCAATAATGCAGGTTTTTCCCATAAAACACAAACTTCCCCTTTCCAACCAACTAAACATCTCTGCTTCTCTTACAAGACAAGGATAACAGAAGTTCATGCTGAATTATTTACTGGCTCAGTGAAACAGGGGACTGAAGGCAGACTCGCTGGCTTTGGCTGAACCCAGACAAGAGTGAACTGATGGCAGAGCAGGGAGCGTGAAGAAGACTTGCTGCATCTTTAATAGCTTTTTAAAGAAGCCAGCTGTGAGGGTTGGGAGATACCAGCAGACAGGACTTCCACAGTCCCTATTGCTTTCTGGCCCGCTGTACAGCTGTGTTTGATGGCTGTGATTGTGCCTGTGTGGTAACAGCACACAGGACAGGGTACCCACAGGATGTGGGTACCAGCATCACCTTGGAAAGGTGCCTCCCACACCCTCCTGCATCTGCCTGTGGTGGGTGGCCAGGGTTCATGGACAACCTCAAGTCATCCCCTACCTTAGGGCACTTCTCTGTGCCTGCAGCTGCACCCAGCCTGCACCAAGGCACCAGCTTCAATGAGCTCCCAAAAGCATGGAGATGGAACATGGAAACACAGAATTGCAGTGATTGGAAAAGACCTTTGAGATCATGGAGTCCAACCATGAACCCAACACTGATAATTCCACCTCTCACCCATGTCCCTCAGCACCTCGTCTGCCTGTCTGTTAAATCCCTCCAGGGAAGGTGACTCCACCACCTCCCTGGGCAGCCTGTGCCACTGCCTGACTGCCCTTTGGGGGAAGAAGCTTTTCCCCAAATCCAATCTAAACCTCCTCTGGGCACAACTGGAGCCCATTTCCTCTTGTCCTGTCCCTTGCTCCTTGCTTGAACAGACCCACCCCCACCTCTCTCCACCCTCCTCCAAGGGACTTGGACAGAGCCAGAAGGTCTCCCCTCAGCCTCCTTTTCTCCAGGCTCAACACCCCCAGTTCCCTCAGCCGGGAACTCAGCACACTTGTGCTCCAGACCCTTCCCCAGCTCCGTTCCCTTCTCTGGACACGCTCCAGCACCTCCAGGTCCTTCTTGGACTCAGGGGCCCAACACTGAACCCAGCACTCGAGCTGTGGCCTCACCAGTGCCCAGTGCAGGGGGAAGAGAATTTCCCTGCTCCTACTGGCCACACTGGTGCTGATCCAGGCCAGGATGCCCTTGGCCTTCTTGTCCACTAAGACACCAGCTTTGGTGAGCTCCCAAAAGCACGGTGATGGAGCAGCCCTATGCCATCTCACACCTGATTTGTTTCTGACTGCAGCCAGGAGCAAATGCTAGAGCTCTGCTCTGGAGCCCGTGGCGTGCTCTCCTCTGCTGACCAGCAGCAGCCGCACGGCCAGAGGGATCCCACCTCGTCCTTGACCGTCTGCACTCGCCGCTGACGAGGCGGAGGAGCCGGCAGCACCGCCTCCCTGGGGATAAAACCAGAGAGCACAGGTTTCCCAGTTGTTAGTGACACCAGTAAGGGGGTTGGGACTGGATGAGCTTTAAGGTCCCTTCCAACCCAAACCAGTCTGGGACTCTAAGTAAAGCACTCTTCCCAGCAAACAGGACGGGGTGACAAAGGGAGCAAAGCTCGGGCTGAACCGAGCCGCCCGCGTGCCTGTTGGAGCTGGTTTAGGACACGTGCCTGTTGGAGCTGGTTTAGGACACGTGCCTGTGTACTCGTGCGTGTTGGAGCTACAACCCTGTTAATGGTTCAAAGGAAATGAAGCTGTTGCTGGAGAAAATCTTTCCAGCTGGGCAGCAGCCGCTGGCTGCGTTGGGCTGGTGTTTGAATGCCGGCACTGCAAATCACACCATTCCGCCACAAAACCAGGCCAGGCCGGGAATTATTGTCTGGGAGTGGAGTGTGAGCAGTGGCCATGCAAAGTGCCAAGATGTGTGTCCCAGAAAATGCTTATTCAGAAGGATTTTAAGCAGCGTCCTGACACGGACGGCGGCACCGCTCCTGAGAAGCCGTTTAACGGAGCATTTTCCAGCCGTGATCGCTGCCCCGCTCCTGCCGACTCAGCTCCTCTTTGTTTTGCTTCTCCTTGCTAGAGAGCTAGAACAGAGATGCTGCAGTGCAGGACTGGGTGGGTGACCTCAGTCTCAATGCCAAATGGATGACTAAAATGAACACAGAAAATACAATCCATTGTCTTCCCCCTGAAATGCCAGCTTTGTTCCACGTGGAGCTGCTGGCTTATCGGCATAACCCCTTCCGTGCTGCACCGAGATGTGAACCCTGCAGGCCCGGCCCTAGCCCTCATTTAGATGGGTTTTTTAAAGTAGTGGTGTCATATAAAGGCTGATTTTTGCACCTTGCAAATGGCAGATCAAGTGGGATGGCAGTTGCCACCCACCGAAAGCACCTTGTCCTCGCTGTGTGGAGTATTCAGTTTGGGGCAGATCCACCCCGAATCAGATGTTTTCATCTCTGGCTGTGGTTTAATATGCAGATGTGGGCTGAAGAGATTTTTTTTACATGTACAAAATTACAGTGTTTACAATCTTGGCAGTCACTGGGCTTGGTGTCCTCCAGAGAACAGCCAGAGGAGAAGCATATTGGGTATTTTATCCAGTGTCACAGATCACTGTGGTGCATGAGACACTCTCAGCTCTCTCCTTGGTGAGCTCCATTGCAGCAAAACATTCAGGGCTGTGAATCCCACACAGCGCTCACCACTCTGGCACTTAAACCCTGGAGAAGGGTTCAAGTCAAGCCATTCCCTCCTTGTTTTCTCTTGCCCAACCTGAGCTGCTGTTTGCTGGGCAAGCAGCTTTCCTGGGTCCGTATCAGACACCTTGGTCTCTCCGTGGGCTGCTTGGCTATGTGTCGGGGAGGCCAGCATGAGAGATGGAGGCAGAGGGACAAAAGGGATGGGGCAGAGAGATGGGAAAAGGTGGGACATTTCCACCTGGGGACAGGATGAAGAGGGCGTGTGACAGAAGTCTGTACCATCGGGGGAGGTTGCTCGCTAATTCTCAACAATTATTAAGTTGTGGGATGTGAAACTGGCTTAGCTCATGGAAGAGAAGGGTTATTCAATGGAGTGGTGCAAGTGCAACCTCGGAGTGAGAAGGTCCCATCCCTGGACTGCAGGATGCTCGAGGTGGCAAGTCACCAGGGGAGGAATATGGTCTTTTCCAATCTAGGCAGTTCTGGGATTGTGTGTGGTTCTGTTCATACAGGGATGGCTTTGGCCACAGCCCAGGGCTGGTCACTCTGTGTTTGCCCAACAAGGAGGACCCTCATGGGTACAGATCTTACTCAGCATCCACTTAACATCAGGCATCAAAAAAAGTTCTGTTTTTTGCTCAGCATCACAGGTGACACTTACATCCTGCGTGGGTTGCTGTCATCTCCTGGCTGGTTGGGAGCTCCTCCAGCTCCATCACCCGGAGAAGCACAAGCCTACCTCCTGCAGTCGGATGCTGCTTGTAGGGATGGAGCTGTGCTCCTCACTTAAATCCCATGAAATCCTTTCCTTGCTTATCTACAAGCTTGGGAACATCCTTGTCAGTCTGCTGTTGAATTTTCCAAGTGCTTTAACACGCGTCTAGCAAGATTGCTGCCGAGTCCCAGAGAGAGCACACTGACTGCAGCCTTCTAAATGAGCGTGATGGGGAGGGGACAGCACCAGGCCCGGGGGTGACGATCTGCACGTCCCTCTCGTGAAGGCTGGTGCAGCACTCACTCACCAGATACACCAGATAAAAGGTCTGCACGTCAGAGAAGCCGTCCCCGTGTTGACAAGGACAAGGACTGGATTAAAAGCAATGAAGAGAGAGAAGCCTTACAGGAGCAGCACAGCAGGGAAATCCTGCTCCTGGGGTGGGCTTCCAGCGCTTGGCTGTCCGTCAGTCTGCTCCTGCCATGTCCAGGACAGACATCTCTGTACCCATCCTGCCTGCTGACCCCTTGTCCCTGCAGCTCAGCCCCTCACTTTTAGGGATTGCTCACAGACAGGTTAAAAGCAGCAGTTTTGTGTGCACCCTGGTCCCCGAGGGCTGGGCAGGGAGTTTGCTGCTGCTCACCCACCCAGCTGCTCCCAGCCAGGGACATCCCAGCCCCCCCTGGATGTGCCAACTCATCCAGGTCCTTGTTTGGGAAAAAAAACCCCAAGTAAATAAACAACCAACCCACAGCAGAACCCAGCCTGGCCAACTCCTCACCTCCTCCCTCTGTGGAAAGTGGGTTCAGAAGAGTCAATGGTTTTTCATGATGTGGGTGTGATTAATGAACTTAATCACAGGATACTTTGATCCATCTCTTGTTTTTAAAGGATAGGCAAAAACAAGAAGAACTGCTACCCTCTGTGCTTCTGTAATTTTGTTAATCGTGGAAACCAGCGAGACTTTTGCATAGTCAGCACTTGCATGCATTAGAAACCATATTTGCAAAACACAACAACACTTGCTTTCATATTCTGAAGCCAGAGAGCATATCCTAGTTGGCAGAAAGCTCAAAGGAAATTTATGAAGACCCAAAAATCTTGCAGGAATGTAATTAAACTTTAATCTTGGTAACACTCATACATATCTGCTCATACAGTGTCATCTGCAAGCAAAGCTGCTTTGCTGTTTGTATCTCTGGGTCTTCTCGATTCAGTTTGCTGGCAACTCATCACCAAGCCTGCTCACATCTCCTCGTCCTCAGCCAGCTCAGCTGGAGCTGATCCTGCTGGAGCAGGTCCCTCTGTCCCCGGGTCCTGGACCCGCTTCTCACGTGCACACGGAACGGGGAGGATCTGCCTTTTTGTGCGCTCGGCCTCACAGGGCCACGCTGCTGAGCAAGCAAAGTCCTCACCTGGAAAAGAGCCACTTTTAGGTCATTTGCATTTTTTTTGGCAGAGCAGGGGTCGCATGGGCTGGTCACAGTGGAGGCCACCTCTTGCGTGGAGCGCGCCTCGCTCAGCAGCACCAGTGTCACCGTCCCCGCTGCCACCGGGGATGGGGGGCATGTGGTCTCTCAGTCCCCAGTGTGGCCAAAATGCAGCTCCATCACCTGTCCTTGGCCTCACCTCTGCCTCTTGGCTGCAGCCTGTAGAGAGTTGGAGCCTCTGTGAGACCGTTACAGCTGCCCCTGCCCCGTGTCCCGCTCCAGCTCCGAGCACCCCGAGCCCAGGACTTGGCTCCCCAGCCGCTCGCGTGAACCCCAGCTGAGGTGAGCAGGGACCCAGCAGTGCAGAAAGCAGACAGAACATTTATGTAAAAGGGAGGAAATTTAGACTGAGTTTAAAAATTAGACTTTCTTTAATTAGTAAATAATTTACTGAAGAGCAATTTCCATTGGCGAGTACACGATTCCTCGTTGCTTGAGGGATTTAAAACCAGACGACTCTCTGCTCCAAAAAAGTGCTATAAGCAACAGTTCTTTGCTTATAATGAACTGGAAATACTGGCAAGTCTCCACCTCCTTCAAATATTTTCCCTTGTATCTTCAGAGGTTAACATAAATTATTCTGAGATGGAACAGATGTCGAATGCAGTCGGTGAGATTCCTCCAGCTTTTCTAACCGGGTTTGCTTTGCTCTGGAGTACCTGGGAAGCAGCAGTGGTTGAGGTCTGTTCCCTCTGAGCAGGGTGACTGGGAAGCAGCAGTGGTGAAGGTCTGTTCCCCCTGAGCAGGGTGACTGGGAAGCAGCAATGGTGAAGGTCTGTTCCCTCTGAGCAGGGTGACTGGGAAGCAGCAATGGTTAACATGTGTTCCCTCTGAGCAGGGTGATCCTCAGGGCAGGCGGTCCGTGTGATGGAGAAGTTCATTCTGAAGCATGGTGGTGGTGACCAACAGTGGACCACGATGTCCCTGTGGGCTGTGGGAGATGGCACTGGTGGGACCTGCCTGGTCACCAGAGCCCTGTCTCGTCATGAACCCATCAAGCCCCACACTGAAGCCAAGTGAAGTTTATTGCCTGAACTCTCAATTATACAAATCACTGCAATTAGCACTCGTATTAATGAAGCTACTAGAAATCCCTGCTGCCACCGTGGAGTCCTTCCAGCAACCTTCTGTGACACATTAGCAGCAATAATCGCCATAATAAGGATAAAAGTCATAAAACCAACAACCCTGAGAAACCCACAGACCATGGTCCCGTGCCAGGGCCTCGCAGAGAGCTCTGCTGAGCCCTTGTTTCCGAGATGGAAGCAGGAGTGATGGAGCCATTATGACATGGTCTCATGAGCTCAGCTGCCCTGTACTGATGTGACCCACCAACGTGGTTTGGTGAGGGGACAGGGCCAGATCCTGCCCAGGGCATGAGCCTGGAGTAGCTCAGCTGGGACTCTGAAGCAGTGGGGGTGCAAACAAAAGAGGGGCAGCAGTGCTTGAACCACAGAGCTATTTCACACACATTTTGGAGGAGATGATGTTCATTTTGGGGCAGTTTCTCAATGCACACTGGATCCCATCCAGCCCAGCAGGAGCACAATCCCAGAACTGCCTGGATTGGAAAAGAACTTTAAGCTCATGGAGTCCAACCATGAACCCAACACTGACCAGTCCCCGACTGACCCATGTCCCTCAGCACTGTGTCCACACAACTCTTCAATCCCTCCAGGGATGGGGACTCCACCACTGCCCTGGGCAACCCCTTCCAATGCCTCAGAACCCTTTCAGCAAAGAAATTCTTCCTCACATCCCATCTCAACTGCCCTGGCCACAACTGGAGCCCATTTCCTCTTGTCCTGTCCCTTGGTCCTTGGTTGGACAGACCCACCCCCACCTCTCTGCACCCTCCTTGCAGGGAGTTCAGTCACCCCAGGACCTGTTCTCCTCCCCAGCCAAGCTGGCCAAACCCCCTCTGTGGCCCACAGAAAACATCACCCAAGTCCCTCTCTGGAGCAGCAATGAAACAACATCTTTTCAATCATGCAGGAAACTCGTGTGACAGCATTTCAGCTCAGGCGCTCGCTTACCCGTGACACTCATTTTCGGGGCTCTGGCAGGGGAGAATGGTTTGGGTTTCAACAGGAACAAGAGATGGGGAGCTGCAAGAGCAGGTGTTCCAGTGACCCAGCCAGAGCTGGAGGGGGTAACCCAGCGAGTCAGAAGTGGTTCCACAGGAGCTGTTCACCAACAGGTCTGGGTCAGGCGTTTACACGGCCACGTGCGTCTCCCACAGTGGCAAAAACTTCCTGGCAGGACTGCGGCGGGTGAACCCCTCACCTGGCCAGACCTGGGGTTGTGCCAGCAGAAGTGACCTTTTCCTGTTAATTCCCTGACTCCTGGTAAATCACCCTCTGGTGGAAGGGAGCTGCCCGTGTCACTGGGCTATTGCTCACGCGTTTATCCCAGCTCGGGTTTATTTAGAACTAAAGTTAACACACACCATGGATTGATTGCCCCAGTGGATTCTCCTGGAGGTGCTCACAGGCTGGAGACTGGAGCTGGGAGAAGGTCGGTGAGCTCAGCAAACAGCAAATTAACTCTGTCATAAGGAAAGATTTGTGATTTATAGGATTCTAACAGAATCACTTTTGGGTTTAATGTCACCAAACACAGTGAAATGTTTGTAAACACCAATTCATTAGTCCTGGTACCTGGAGGAGGTCTCAGACCTGGAGGATGTGCTTCAGCTGCAGCCGGGGTAGGTGATGCTCCCCTCCCTGCCTTGTATTTATTGGGTTTCCAGGGACACTTCATACACATCGGAGTAGAACATCAAATATTTGTGGGGAAGGGAAATGTTACAATTCTTGCCCTCTCCTTTTTTCTATATATATATAAATAAATAAATAAAAATTCAGCTAGTTGTGAGGTCGCAGCCCTGGATCAGGAGCCGGGGGGCGAGGAGCCAGCCTGCTGGGGTGCAGTCACCCCAGGAGAGCCTCGGCGCTCGGGCAAGGAGAGCAAACCAGCAACGCCGCAGCTCCGCCGCGCGCTCACGTCCGCGCTGTGGCTGCCTGTCAGGAAGTTCAAAGCCGTAACCTTTTTTTTGATGACATAAACAAAATGGGCAGCAGCAGCTTTTCTATAATTTAAACAAGTCCTCAAATCCCTTGGCTCTCTTCCTTTCTCTCTTCTTGTTTTCTTATTTTTTTTTAACAAATGCCAGAAGCCTTTTCTCTAGAAAAATTAAAATTGCTGGTGGCCAAAGCAGCAGATTTGTGCTTTTGGTCGGTGTCCTAACGGGGTGTTAGCGCTGGCTGCAGCTCTGGAAGGGGCAGATGGTCCTCCACCCTGTTTATTTCACATGTTCCCCGAGCTGGCCGCGGTGTCAGCGTGTGCGCAGCATCCCTTGCCGTGGGTGGCCACTTTGGGATGCCAACTCATTGCTCCACACCGAGCACCCAACACCAACTGCAGTGCAAGTGTGGAACAGGGAGCATTACCACAGCTCTTAGCAGGGTGCATTCGTTAGATTCAGATGTAATTATGTTGCTTTCTATTAAAATATTAATTGGGTGCCTCTGCTTTTCTATGCACTGTGGGTGCTGGGACTGGGGCAAGGACTCCAAGAGTCTATTTAAGCATCTCCCACTGTAATTATCTTGTCATTGGGAATAAAATGGTTCTGGATACTACCTAGGAGAGGAACAGGGTTGATGGGGCAACACTTTAACGCAGGACAGGAGATCCCACGTTGCAGGTAAAACTCTGAATTGCCAACAGCACAGCACACGGAGAAAAGCCCTTCCCAAGGGGCACGGTGGGAAGCGTTGCTGGCGGTGTTCCTGCCGCCCTCGCCGTACGTCCCATCCCAGCTGTGGGGACACCCTCCTGGCACAGCTCTATTCTCACAGACCACCTCGAGGTCATGCTCGGGATGAGTCTGGATTTGTCAATCATCTCTGGAGAGCATGATCCAGTGCTTCATTTATGGAGTTTTTTTACTTCCCACTCCATCCAGCACTGGCAGAACGGTTTCTCTTTTTGACACATTTAATTCTAGGCCGTGTGGCTCGTTACCCGCAGGGGTTAATTCTGCCAGCCTTGCTACCGTGTCTCTTTTTGACAGAGTTGTGTTTTGATTTGTTCTGGTTTTCTGCTGCAGAACTGGATCAAGCCTGGCAGCACCGACCGGACACGTTCTGTAATGGGAAATCAGCTGATGGCTGCACGTTAAATGCACACGGCGGCGTGGGTGTCTCTGACACAATGCCTGTCTGTCCGGCTGGAGCCGGGGTGCTCTGTCCTCTCCCCTACTTGAACATCCATGCAGGTGGTTGTCTGTGTTCAGAACTAATTAAAAAGGTACATTTGCATATTCTAGACTGTCTTGTTAATGATCTGCCTCAAGGTGCAGTGTGTCTGCGTACCCAGTTTGAAAAAATAGCGTGCAGTCTTGATACCCAGCACTGAGGTGAGATGTGAGGAAGAAATTGTTTGGTGTGAGGGTGGTGAGACCCTGGCCCAGGTTGGCCAGAGAAGCTGTGGCTGCTCCTCCCTGGAAGTGTTCTCGGCCAGGTTGGATGAGGCTTTGAGCAACCTGGTCTAGTGGAAGGTGTCCCTGCTGCTGGCAGGGGGGTTGGGACTGGGTGAGCTTTAAGGTCCCTCCCAACCCAAACCAGCCTGGGCCTCTGTTTGCAGCTCTGATATCACCAGCCACACTCATACAGCATCCTTACAAACCAGGTATTTGGGGCCATGCCGGCCGTGCGGCGATGAGGGCAGAGCTGTCCCGGCACGGCGGGTGCAGTGGCACTGGCGGGGACACAGACAGGTCCCCATCGGGTCCCCGGCCCCGCAGAATCGCTTACACGCTGTCTGGGCTCACGTCCTTACAGAGAACGAGGTGCAAAGCAGTTTTCATTCAGAGCCCAAATGCTCCCAGTGAAAGGACATTGAACTCTGGAGCTCATCAGAGGAAGCAGCATCTGATCCCAAACTTGGCTGGCGCTGGGAGACAATGGGGACTGCCTGCCAGCCGCATTCCTCCCGGCGTGCAGGGATTCAGACACGGGGACGCGGCCGGGAGGTGCCAAAGGGAGGCAGATTTGTGGACAAAACCTGCGACTCTGGTATCTGCTGCCACGGGGGGTGGGCACAGGGGCTCCCTGCTGAGCCACCACTGAACAAAGCCTCTTCTTTAAGGTAAATTGGTGGGGTTACTGGAGCACTTATCCTAAAAACACACCAAAACACACCAAAACACACCAAAACACTCATCTCCTCTCAGCTGCTGGCTGGAGGGGACGAGTGGGTAGGAAAACTGGTCCCAGAATGAGCCCAGTCCACCTGGCTCTGGTGTGCTGCAGTGAAACAACAACAAATGGGCAGGAGCTGCTCCACCATGGTGAGCATCATCCCAGAGGAGCTGCTCCACCATGGTGAGCATCGTCCCAGAGGAGCTGCTCCACCATGGTGAGCATCGTCCCAGAGGAGCTGCTCCACCATGGTGAGCATCATCCCAGAGGAGCTGCTCCACCACGGTGAGCTCCAGCCCAGAGAAGGAGGTGATGGCCCAACTCCACTTGTTCCAGCCTGAGCTGCCAGCTCTCAGGACACCACAGGTGCTGTGCATTCACACACCACTGCAGGGTGCTGTAAGCACCCCCAGAAGCCTACGCTGCTGGGACAGCATCTCCCAAAGACTGACGGACCAAGGCCCTGGGCAGTGCCAGGTGTCTCTGGAGAGTTCCCAACTGGAAACAGGGAGTCAAGAGCTCTGGCTCATCGAGCCACAACCCTCCCATATAAAAAGCTACGCCAGGGCCAAGCAGCACGTGGGGAAATGTCTATGGGTCGGGTCTTCTGGCTGCTCCAGAAGAAGCTGTCCATCCTGCTGGCACAACCCTGCCCTGGCTGAGGTGGCTTTTTGGAAGGAGCTGCTCAGACCCCAGGGCAAAGTCCATCATAAGGGTCTGGAGCACAAGTGTGCTGAGTTCCCAGCTGAGTGCTCCAGACCCTTCCCCAGCTCCGCTGCCCTTCTCTGGACACGCTCCAGCACCTCCAGGTCCTCTTGGAGTCAGGGGCCCAACACTGAACCCAGCACTCGAGGAGTGGCCACCTCACCCCATGACAGATCTCAGATGCATTGTCCCACCACAATCAGATAAAAAATGGAGCACACACACATGGAGATGTGTGACCTTTGATTCACTATTGAGGTGATGAGAACAACACTACAAGATCTGAAGAACCAGAGCAGCTCTCTATCCATCTCTCTGCGCCTGCAGCCGCTGTGATTATTGCACCACACGCGACACTGCGGAGGGAACAGAGCTGAAGTTAATAAAAGAGGAAACTCATTGTCCTTAATTATCCAGAAGCTGTTACAATTCTCTATTTCAGCCAGACAACACCAGTGTTTATTGCATTTCCACACAAACTGATTCATCCTTCCTTTTTAAAGCAATTAAACAAATTAGTGCCATTTTCATTCGGGCTGGTTCACGAAGCAAAACTGTTTCAACCTAATGAGGAAATTTCAGACTGAGGGAAAGGCGCTCCATTTTGCCTTAAAAACCCGAGAGAAAGAGTTCACTGCCAGCAGTCAGCTCGGGATGGACAACGCTGGGTGTGAACGTGAGACAACGGTGCCACCTGCAGACTGCCGGAAACCCTGGGAAACGGGAACATGGAAACTCCATCCAGGAGGATAACGCCGTGCCACCGCAGACCCCAGATGGCTGAAAATAAACGCTTCCGATGTAAAAAACCTTCCAGAAATATGAGCCCTGCTATCATTTCTGAAGAAACGTCAGTGTGTTCTTCAGATAAAATTTATCTTCTAATATATAATCCAAAATTCCTTACAAAACATGCTAATTTTTTTTTTTTTTCACACTTGGAAGTGAAATTTAGGAATCTTATTTTTTGCATTAAAGAGCTGAGGAAAGAAATGTGGCCCCAAAAACTTGAGAAGAGTGGGTGGGAAAATATCACTGAAGCATCCAGAGATCCTGGAGGAATCTTGTTCTCAGTACTTCCAAGAGAAACACAGCCACTGGAATGCTGCTGGGCCTTACTTTTACACCAGTCCTCTTGTTGAAGAAGTCAAAAATAGGCTCTGACTAACAGGCTGACACCACCGTGGTGATGACTAAGGCTCATGACTACTCTGAGATGTGGCTCTAAACTGTATGACTGTGCATATTCCAAACAGCACGTGGTGCTGGGCAAGGAACTACTGACTCACACCTCACCTGGTCTGAGTTCATTCCATCGAATCCCAGACTGGTTTGGGTTGGTGGGACCTGAAAGCTCATCCAGTGCCAACCCCCCTGCCAGCAGCAGGGACACCTTCCACTAGACCAGGTTGCTCAAAGCCTCATCCAACCTGGCCAAGAACACGTCCAGGGAGGAGCAGCCACAGCTTCTCTGGCCAACCTGGGACAGGGTCTCACCACCCTCACACCAAGGAATTTCTTCCTCACATCCCAGCTCCATCTCCCCTCTGCCACTTTCAAGCCATCACCCCTTGTTCTGTCACTCCCTGCCCTTGGCCAAAATCCCTCCCCAGCTTCCTGGAGTCCCTTCAGGTACTGGGAAGCCGCTAGAAGGTCTCCCTGGAGCCTTCTCTTCTCCAGGCTGAACAGCCCCAACTCTCTCAGCCTGTCCTCACAGCAGAGCTGCTCCAGCCCTGGCATCATCCCCGTGGCCTCCTCTGGACTGGCTCCAGCAGCTCCATTTGAATTTGATGTCACGTTACTCCCCAGAGAGCCATCACGCAGCAGCGGTTCCCAGCTCCCAGCTTCCCGCGAGCAGCTGTTGATGGCTGCCCACGGGGGCACAGGGCCAGGAGACCCTCAGGTGCACCCAGAGAGGGGTTTTTTGGGAGCTTCCCTTCCTGGTTGTGCAGCCCTGGCTGTGGGGACAGCGGCAGGAGGTTGCACGCCCTCCCAGATGGACTTTTCCCCCTCAGCCATACAGCCCAAGCCACACTCCCCTCACCCTCACTCAGCCATGCCCCCGCCAGCCGCACAGCTCCAGCCGTACCCCGCCGGCCATCACCTCCTCAGCCGTTCCCCCCTCACTGGCTGCCGGGCACCGTTTCCCCACTCTCCTCCCCTCCTCAGCCCCCCAAGGCCCTCAGGCAGCGTTCCCAACCCCGTTTGCCCCCGACCAATGGCGGCTGGGCGGGGAGAGCACGGACCCGCCCGCCAGCGGCACCGCCTCAACATGGCGCCCGTGACGTCACGAGCAGCCCACAGCGCCTCCACCCCCCGGCCCCGCCCAGCCCGGGAGAGGCGGGGAGGGGCGGGGCCTGCGCGCGCTGCCGCCTCTAGCCCCGCCCTCCCGCTCGAGGCCCCCGTCCCGCCGGGGTGTCCCAGCGATCGCCTGACGCCGCCGCACCGGTGCCGCGGCCGCTGCCCGCCCCGCTCCTTCCCATCCCGCACCGCGGTTCCGGCGCCCTCCCGCAACCTCCGTCTGACCAGCGCGTTGTCGCGGTGCTGCTGCGGTGTTTTTTTCGCCAGGCGGTCAGGCTCATCGGGGCAGCGCGGGGGCCTGAGGCGGCGGTGGGGCGGCCGGGCCGGGCCGGGCCGAGGAGCGGGGGAGCGGCCGGGACCGGACGGGCCGTGCTGGGCTGAGGAGCGGGGGGACGGCCGGGCCCGCGCTGCCGAGATGCCGCTGTTCTCCTCCAACCCCTTCGAGCAGGACGTCGGTGAGCCGGCGGGGAGGCCGGGTGGCGGCGGCTGGGCCGGGGTGGCCGGTAGGGTCCGTGCCTGCGGGGCAGTGGCCTCCTCCTCCCCGCGGGCTCTGGGCTCCTGAGGGGGAAAGAGGAGCGGTGAGCCGCGGGTCCAGGCCTGCTCGGTGAGAAGCCGGTCGGTCGGGCCGCGGCGGCTGCTGACAGTCCCGCTGTTGCAAATATTTCGATGAAATAATCAAGATTTGATCATATAAAAGTCAAATTGTTGAGTTTGAAACAGGTAACCATAGAAATCATTGTTAAGTTTGAAACAGATAAACTATAGAAGCAATTGTTGGGTTTGACATCGGTAATTACAGAAACCTCACTAGGAAATTACTGGATTTTCTGATTATTTTTAGTTTTAAGAAACTAAGGAGATAATCACGGACACCAGGTGTGCTGCTTGGAAACGCCTTACCCTTCCCGTCTGCATTTGGATATCAGGGATTTCAATCAGTAGAGTCAAGTAGAATTGACCAATGATTTTTGAGGGTTAAGAATATTGATAAGGTTACTTAACTAATGAAGCCAAACACTGGAAAAGCTAAATATAAAGGTGAGCGTACTATGCATATTTATGCAAAATAACTTATGTGACACTGATTAATAGAAAAAATATGTGTAAAAACTGCTGAATTTTGATGCTTTGTTGGACACGTTGGGCAGAGTGATCCCCTGTGTCTCCAGCGCCGCAATAAAGAAGCCCCTGATCCTTCAGGCTACGTTGGTGTTTGGGAGTTTATTTCCAGGTTTTGGTTACACTGCTGCTGAGCTTCAGGAGAAGCTGCTGTGGCCTTTTAAAGGCTGTGGTGTTTGAAATGCTGTGGCATTTATTTAAAATGCTGTGGTGTTTGTGACAGGATTACAGGTCCCCTGTGCCTCTCTGCCGCTATCCTCCCGGGTCTCTGCAGGGCAGTGGGGCTGGTGGGTGCTCCAGCACAGTGCTGCCTGCTTCTGCCTGTGCTTGAGGGTTTAAGGAAGGGTTTTTTGTGGCTATTTGTGCTGTAACTTCGAAAGTTTCACAGCTTTGAACTGTTGGAGGTGTGTTCCTATCTCCTGCTGTTCACATGAAGTTGCTGGGTACGCTGAGTTTCCCTGGGGTGAGGTGGTCAGTAAAGCTCATCGCTTAGGTTTAGAACTGGAGGGTGGAAACCAACTCCATGAATGCCAATAGAAACCCCTTTTTTGTGCCTCTTTCAGTACCTGGTACTAAGGCATCAGGCTAAGCCTGAGCTGACATTTCTTCATTTCTTCCCATTACAAAACCATGAGGCAACTTTGGCTGGAGTCGGTGCCATCGACGGGACGAAGATGATGACTCACTTGTTTTGTTTTGTTGCTTCTGCTCTGTCTTGTGCTTTCTGGAGCATCAAACTTGTTCTGGGTGTTCCTTTTTTTTTTTTTAGCTTCTGAATTGAAACACTGGAAAAAGCAATTGAATTAGGCTAGATACTGAAGTCAGATTTACATTCCTTATTACACTGGAATTTTGGGTAAGAGAAAAATTCAGCATTTTTTGGATTTTTTCAAGGCCTGGGGATGTATACAGATGGAAGAGGTTGTTGTGAGTGCTCATGCTTCAACACCAGCTCTTTTTTATTGAGTAGAAGTTGCACTGTTTTCTTTAAGTGCCTGCACAATTTGTGTAATAAAACCATTCTCTTTCTTTTTATCTTCTTGGAAACCATTGTGAGATTTTTAACGTTGACTTTTGATGGAAATGAAAGTAGAAACTTAGCAGACCAGCTGCACAGAGTCCAGTTATTGTTTTGCCAGGCTTATCTTTCACATGGCTCTTAACTAATGTGTTTGCACAGGGGAAGACTTTTTGAACTGGGGACTCTCACAGCTGTGCAGAACTCTTTGGCAAACCTAAATGCTTCAAGAACTTCAGGGCTATAGTGCTTCAAAAGTGGCAATCTGGTCACTTATATTTTCTTCAGTTTTGCCTTGTATGTACTGAGTGCAACTGTCTGTACTTATTACAGTTCAACAACTGCAGCAGAATAGGAACTTTATAATTATTGAGGCTAAATCTTACAGTCCCTTGACAGCAAAAACCTCTTTGCCATTTAAAAAATTACTGTTCCATTCTAAACTGGACTACCCAGAACATGCAATGATGAAATGTGGATGGCCTGTACTTTACCTTGCAGTAGTTATGTGAGTGGTTCTTCCTGCTTCTGTCAGGGTGTAACTTTTTAACATTTTGTTATCTTTTTTATTTAAAAAAAATAATAAAGTACATACCAAGAAAATAATTGAGCCCAGCTGATGGCCTGATGCTGCTGGAAATGAGATCCTTTTTCGTGGTCCCAGCCACCCAGGTGTTTGGGGGTTTAGTTAATTCACCATTGAGCTGATTCACCTGTTTTTGGCACAAAAACTAGTTTTCCAGAGGAAAGTAGTTGGCTGGTGGGTTGGATCATCTCTGCAGGTGATGAGTTTGGTGATGTAACTCGGCAAAGGCAGTGAAATGGGAGTGAAAGAGAGGAGCAGGACACTCCTGCAGCGGTGAACGGGGAGAACAGGACCTCGGTTTTGTTATCAGCCAGCACCGATCCCGATCCCGCTCTCCTCAGACCACGCATCCAGTGCTGCTCTTTTCTTGGGGCACCTTCAGAAACATGCTTTTGCTTTGCCACAGCTAGTTGTTGGTTTTTTTAACCTTTTTACTAAAGCCATGTGTTTGCTTTCCAGAAGAGCTGCACAATCCTAATTCCTCGGCGTCTGCTTTGATCGCTGTGGCTGTAGTTGCAGTGCACGAGATGAACCCGTGCCGTAGTGTTCTACAGGAGTGTGCTTGCTTTCATCTGTTTTTTCTTCTGCAGAGGATACCCCAAAACTTCAGTTCTTTTAGAGTGTGAGAAGCTTTTTAATTTCCTGTCTAAAGCTGTTCAGAGTTAGTTCATGTGCACTTGCTGTTTTCCCAGCGTCGTCCTTCCTCTTCAATAACCTTCATCTCTGAAGGAGCTGCTCCTTCAGTGGAGAACAAGCCTGTTCCCTTTCATCTTTTGTTTGGTTAGCCTTCTTGCATAAGATTGTTGACAGGATCAAGGGAATAGGAAGTGTTTTTCTGTGTAGTTTGACTGGTGTCCAGAATTGTCCAGCCTGTCGTGGGTTGCTGGTAGTGTTTTGTGTTTCCCTGGGCTTTGCTGAAATGTTTTCTGGGTGTGTTTCATTCTGGGGCTGTATCTGCCTTGTTGTGCCTGCTTCACCTTGGTGGCCTGTGTCCTTTTGTGCTAGAACTTCGTGTACTCATCATTCTCCTCTTGTTTCCAACTGCTGAGCCCTTCGTTTCTGGGAGAATCTTTTATTGAGTGTGTGAATTTGCGTTTTGTCCTACCAAGTGTCACCTTTTCCTACCCAACCCAGTCCTCAGGGGTTTATGTTTCCTCTTATGGTCTGTTTTACCCTTTCCTTTTATTGATGATACCTTCCAGCTTTCTGCTGTCCTCCCTGTAAGACCCTTACCCTTGCTGTCAGTGTCAGCCAGGACATATTAATACTGATTTCAAGATGATTTTGGAGCATCCAGGGAGTAGACTCTCCTCACCCTCATTAAAGTTCTTTATGTTGCTTGTAGAGTGATCCAAGAACTGCAGCCAGTGATTTCCACGTGGCACCCTACAGAATGTGTCTCTGCAGTCTGAACAGACAGCTGCTGTTAGATCAGCCTTGATAAGATGTTCTTGTCTAGAGGAGTAGCTGCTTTTGGTTACAATTTACCATATTTCCCCTTAATTTCTTAATCTGTAATAATTCTTGTCTTCAGTGTTATCTGAACTCTTTTGAGAAGAAGCTGATTGGGGTTTTTTTGGGGTTCTACTTGTCAATTTCTTTTTTTTTTTTCTTTCACTTCTTTAAATGCAGGGGCTGTATTTTCCAGTCTTCATCCCATGGCTTTACCTTGATTTGACTGATTAAAGTTCCTAAATTCTGAGCTTGCAATTTTATGGCAATTCTTTCTCATTTTTGAGATTGTTATTGGTTCTGCTCCCCCACTCCTTCCTTGATGATTTTTTTTAATATATCATAACCTCACTTTTTTTGTTTTTAATTATTATAAAAAATATTAATTTAAATTATGTTATGAAGGATGTTTTGTTACATAAAATGTGACTGTTGGTAACTTTCATTTTGGTGCTTTCCAGGCTCTAGAGTACAAGTTAATCCCTCCCTGGTCTTCTCAATGTGTTTTTTCCTGTTGTTTGCAGATTGTCTGATGAATGGAACTGTTTGATTTTCAGGTTCTTGGCCAACTGACTCAATGAAACAAAATGTCCTGCTTGCTTTTTGGGTAAAAATTGTATCTTAAAAAGCCTTCTCCATGAACTGGATTTACATTGAAAAAAGTTATTTATATTATTATTATTTATTTCTATTTTTAGGATGTAGTCAGTGACCTGAATAGGGATCATTACAGGTTGGGTTGTCTTCTCCACAAGGACCAGGTGGACGATGCAGTGTTACTGGAAATGCAAGTCATATGACTCCAGTGTCACCATGTCTGTCATCACTAATTAAATCAAATTAGAATTTACTAATTTGGCTGTACAAGGGCCAGGCAAGCAAATGAAGGTGTGTGGGGTTAAATTTCTGGTTTTCAGCCACGTGGTTCTGCTTTATCTTCTGAAAAACAGCAATCTGCAGTAGTGCTCAATTTCTATTATTTTTTTTGTCTCTCACTTTTCATCTGTGAACTCTGTTTTTCCATCCTTAGAGTGGCTCTGTGTAGAAGCTGTAAATGTACAGAACAGGTTTTATTTCACACAGCACTGAGGAGCAAATCAGTCCCTAGAAAATTTTTATTTTAGTGATAACAGACTTTAGCAAATGACATATCAAATTGAATTTTTTTTTGTGCTGAATCAGTGCTTGAGAACTTGCTTTCTCTGTTTCTGCCATAAAAGTTGACACAGGTGGAATAAAAAATGTTATATTCTTGTATTTATTTATTTATTTTTAACCACCATGTTATGTGGCATTGGTGGCAAGCCTGGCTCAGGGGAATTCAGGCCTGAAATAACACAGTATTTTGCAGGTTTGAAGGTTATGTGTGGTAGGCAGCTGATGTCGCTGTGTCAGACACTAATGCTGTGTGTTCCATGGGATACAGGTGAGGCTTTGAGCAACCTGGTCTAGTGGAAGGTGTCCCTGCTGCTGGCAGGGGGGTTGGGACTGGATGAGCTTTGAGGTCCCTCCCAGCCCAAACCAGTCTGGGATCCGTGGTGTGTAACAGCCCGATGTGCTTTTGGTGGGAATCGCTGTCACGTTGGTTACCTGGGCAGAGATTTCCCCAGAACATTCAGGGTGCTCTTGTCGTGCTTGGGGAGTTCTGGGAGCTGTGAGGTTCTGGCAGTTCCCTCTTTTTTTCCTCCCTTCTTGTGTTCATATAGGTATTTTGTGATTCTTCCAGTTTTTCATGCTGTTTTCCTTGTGTCCAGCTCTGGAGCCCCCAACAGCACAAGGACATGGAGCTACTGGAGCCAGTCCAGAGGAGGCCACGAGGATGATGCCAGGGCTGGAGCAGCTCTGCTGTGAGGACAGGCTGAGAGAGTTGGGGCTGTTCAGCCTGGAGAGGAGAAGGCTCCAGGGAGACCTTCTAGTGGCCTCCCAGTGTGGGGTGTGGAGGTTGTGAGCTCTGTGGGGTGTTTCCACACCTGGAAGAGTGAACGTGCAGTCACACACCTCATTATGAACATCAATCCTTGACCTTATGCCAGGATCTTTACAGACTGAGGGCTTGATGTTTGAGAAGATGGAGACAGGGATGCTTTTGAGGATCGCCACGTGTTGCCCAGTTGCAATCCTCATAACTTTTTTGTTTTCTCCTGTGTTTTGGTGTTATTTATGTGTATTACCCACCCCTTTTTTGTGAGAAAAGGTAAAAAAACGAGTGCTGTTCGGCTGGGAAGGGTGGCTCAGCTTTCCTTTGGATGCAGTGGTCCTTTTAGGTGTTGTGTGGTGGAAGGAGGGTCCTGAAAAACTTTTTGGAGCGTTACCTTCCTTTCTGGAAGAGCTGGTGACAGAGTTTTGAGCCAGTAGCTTGACAAGCATTTCTTTTTTTTGGCAGTAATATCAGTAAACAGCTCCCATCCCCTTCCCAGCTGCTCATTTGAGGGCTGTCTCCTCTCTTGTGCTGGTGTAGTATCCTGTGCAGCTGCAGGGCAAATCAGATCAGGGAACTGATCCAGTTAAAAATGATTAATTGTGGGGGTTTTAAAATTTTTTGTCTATTTTTAAAAATATACCAAGCAGCAATAAAAAGTATATTTTGCTTTTATCATTATTTCTATAAAAGGAAGCTCAAGTCTAGCATTAATTGGAGGACTACAGAACATTTTTTTTTTAAGTTTATATTCTCTTAGCACTGAAAAATCCTTGGAAGATGCATCCTCCCACATCTGTTTCTTACGATCAAAGTCCATGTCTCAGCATCTGTGAAGTAATTATCCTTCAAGATTATGCTTCAGCTGGAGCTCATGTTAAGCAAAAAACCAGATGCTGTTAAATTTGTCATGCTGGCAGGGAAGAGAACCTCAAAAGTTGTCATGGAGTTTGCCACAGGGACACGTCTGCTCCTCCAGCAGGTTGTGTAGATACCAGAGGAAGGAGCTTGAGTTTGATGTGCCTCTGTGTGAGCGTGCTGGCTGCGGGGGAGCACGGGAGCTGTGAGTGGTGCTGGGTGTTGTGGGAGCTGTGCTGTTCTTCAGGGTGTAGAAGGTGTGGAGATGGAAACTCCTCAGTGAAGCTTGGTAAACATTAAGCCTTCCTGTTGACGAGGGAAGAGTTGGTCAGGATAGCGTGGGACATCTTCTGTCGTGGCAGGCACAGCTGATGGTGATTTCCTCTAAAGCACCCAGGAGAACATCAGTGGCTCCTCTGGCAAGTGACACTGGTGTCTGCACAACCACCACTGAAGGGAGAATCATGGGATGTTGAGAGCTGGAAGGGACCCACCAGGACCATGGAGTCCAACTGCTGTCCCTGCACAGGACAAGCCCAACATTCACACCATGTCCCTGAGGGCCTTGGCCAAATGCTGCTGGAATCTTGTCAGCCTTGGGGCCATCAGCACCCCCCTGGGGAGCCTGTGCCAGTGCTCCACCACCCTCTGCCTCAAGAACCTTTTCCTCATGGCCAACTTCCCCCTCCCCTGCCACATCTTCCTGCCATGGCCTCTGCTCCTGGCGTTGGTGGCCAGAGAGAAGAGCTCAGCGCCTGCCCCTCCTCTTCCCCTGGGGAGGAAGTTCTGGACCATGATGAGATCTCCTCTCAGTCTCCTCTTCTCCAGGCTGAACAAACAGGGCCATTTTACAGCTTGCATTTGACTGGCTTGTAAACAATCAAAGTAATTTTAAATTTCTCATGTATTTTTATGTCTGAGCATCTATTCCAGGTTTTCTTTGCTGTGGTATTTTAGAAGAGAGTGCTTTTT
Source organism: Caprimulgus europaeus (assembly GCA_907165065.1). The sequence goes on from OU015533.1 coordinate 1,806,390, forward strand.
ACTAGTGAATCAGATGGATGTGTCCTCTCAAAGCATCCTGTCTGTATTTCCTGCATGCAGTTTGGGTTTGTTAAAGAGCTTCTCCAAAAATAAATGACCTGATTTGATCTGTTTCCCACTGTAAAAGCAGAGTGGTGGATGGAAAGAGGAGGGAGCCTAAGAAGAGGGAAGTTTGGAGGTCTTGGGTTTGGCGTTTTGGAGCATACAGAACGACACACAAAGCCAAGGTGTGTGACAGTCCCTGTCTTGAGGCTGGTTCCACTCGTGCCCACCAGTACCAAGCACTCTGGTGGCAGTGGGCGCTGCTGAGAGCCGGGAAGAGCCGGAGCGCCGCGTGGGTCACGGCTCTTCGTGGGGTTTTGTGCTTCTGAAGGCTCAGGTGTGAAACACAACCTCGATTTTTCTTGGTCTCCATGCTTTTTTGTTACCATCATTTCTTATTGTTTCTGTGAGCTGCTCCCTCTCTGCTTGTGGCAAAGGGGAACTTGTGGAAAGAGGCTCCTCTAAAATATTCCTGGAATATTCAGAGGGGAGAGAGGTTTCAGGTCAGGGTGACTCCAGGCAGTGCTGTTAAATCATGTGCCCAGTCTGGTTGATCAGCACTGGTGCTGTTTGTCACCAGAGAGGGGGATTTGTACACACAGCTGGTGGCTGCTGTCGTTTGATGAGCTGGATGTGTTTGACTGCCAGGTGTGAGGGGAGGATTCGCGCCGATGGGGATGGAGATGTGCAAGGTGATGCTTTTACAGAGCAACTCTAGAAAACACCAGGCTGAAGCTGTGTGCACCAGACATGGGTGATGCTGTTCTCTCATGATTGCTCAGTACTGGCAGTTCACATACCCAGGAAATGTGCCTGTAGGGGTTATTTTGGTTTTACTTATTTTTTTAATTAAATTTAATGTTAAAGTGTTTAAAATTGCAAGCGCTCCTTTATTATAAGGCTGTGGGGTGACCTCCCAGTACCTGAAGGGGCTACAGGAAGGTGGGGAGGGACTTTGGCCAAGGGCAGGGAGTGACAGAACAAGGGGTGATGGCTTGAAACTGGCAGAGGGGAGATGGAGATGAGATGTGAGGAAGAAATTCTTTGGTGTGAGGGTGGTGAGACCCTGGCCCAGGTTGCCCAGAGAAGCTGTGGCTGCTCCTCCCTGGAAGTGTTCTGGGCCAGGTTGGATGAGGCTTTGAGCAACCTGGTCTAGTGGAAGGTGTCCCTGCTGCTGGCAGGGGGGTTGGGACTGGATGAGCTTTAAGGTCCCTCCCAGCCCAAACCAGTCTGGGATTCTGTGACTTTCAAGAACAAGCAACAAATTTAGTGTTAGAATCCTAAAAATATTGATGCACTTAAAAGAAAATGTCACAATTATGTCCTCTCCGTGTAAATTTTCAAGGTTTGTGCCGTAGGAACGTGGTTCCAACACAATTTTTGCTTCCTCTATGCAGTGAGTCTAGCTTGTGGAGATAAATTAGGGCCAAAATTGCCCATTTCCATCACTCCTGCCTGGTGTGCTTTGCCATCTGCAACAAAAGGGTTTTCAGGGGCTGCGATGGTGCCATGCTTGCGTTTCCTGTGCTCCTGCTGAGCCAGCCCCACTATTGTTGCAACCTTTAACTGCAAAACGAGGTAGTGAAGCTGATGATCAGACAGGGTCCTTAATTGCACACATGAAATTTGGTTTATCCTGCCCTAGTGTTGCTGCCAGCAAACGTTGTAATGTTGGAACAGCTGCAATCACAGAACACGTTGATAGACACTGACCATTATATTCTGCTTTAATTTACTATATAGTCTTTAAAACACACTCAGTCCCAAAGGGATTTAGTAGCTTCTCTTGCCAAAGTAAATTCTATAGCAGTAATGATTATGATGTGCATTCTGAGAGAGTTAATGTGTAACATAAAAATTTAAAAGCACTTATCTTTGAATTTAGTTAAAATGTTAAATTAACAGGTTAAAAATAAATCCTAAAGCAGCAAATGGGATGTATGAAATATTTAATTTGCTGTTTATAAGCTATTTTAGTAGAACTGGAATATGTACATGTGATTAAAATAACATGGCTCTAATAAGAACTTAAAGGAAAGGACAAATAAATAAAATTAAGCTTTATTTGTTAAGATATAGAATTATATACTGCAAATATTAATTAGGGATCCATTCTTTCAATGGAGCAGTTTGGTTTTTGTTGCCCTTTTCTGTGTTCTTTATGAATCCTTCCATGCCATTTATTTTTCTCAAAACTTGCAGTGGTGTTTCGATTTCCTCAAAAATGTAGAAGAAAAAATATATTTTAATAAATCTTTGGAATGAGGAGATGGTTTTCCTTTAGAATCCTGAAGAGTGGAGGTTTTGTTGTTTACTTTTTTTGTTTATTTCTTTTTTGTTGTTGTTTTGGGGTTTTCGTTGGGGTTTTTTTGGTTTTTATTGGAACACCCATGTGAAATATTCAGTGACATGCAAACATGAGAAGACCTTGAGCAAACTAAGCCCAGACCACGACTTAAACCTGGAGGGACGAAACCAACTGTACAGAAACATTTTATTTTCTATCATTTACAACATTAAAGAGTTATTTCTATCTTTGGAACTTTTAAATACTTATCTGTTAGCCCAGTGCTGCAAACTGTCCATGACACTTCACAAGATAGCAGGAATTGGTGCTCATCTCTAGACTTTACCTCTCAATATTTCATGTGAGGAATCTGCTTTTTTGGCCAAAAAAAGTGTTTGTTGACTAGAATCTCAACTTAATAGAGTATTAACACTTAATCAATCTTGTTTTTCTTTATAGAAAAAGCTACCAATGAATATAACACCAGTGAGGACTGGGGTCTCATTATGGATATATGTGACAAAGTTGGAAGCACTCCTAATGGGTAAGCGGTGTCTCGGCGTTGCGACGTGAAATTTCATGTTCACCTGAAGAAAAATGTTATTTTGGAGAGAATATGCCTCAAAATGCTCATTGCAGTCAGCTGTGCACAAAGTGCCACTCACCCCACGCTTCTGCAAGCCCTACACATGTGTCTAGTTGGTTTAAAATGCTTTAAAATAAATATTCCACCAGGGTTTCTAGTGGAGCAATCTGTATATGCCAACTGCATTCCAATTTTTAGGGAGTCTTGCACAGTAGAACAAGTTATTCATATTTAATGTTCTTGAATAAATTTTGAGAAGCAACTGTGCCAGTAGGAAACAGTGAACTAGTTTATTTTCAGGAAATTGCCAAGCTAGGACAGTTAGCTGTTCAGGATGAGAAATTGGTCTGTGTTTATTCGTTAGGAAGAATGAGACTGGAGGAGAAAAGGGGAAAAAAATGATCAAAACAGATCAATTTGAATAATTTTAGCTTGAGTGGTAATACTGAAACATAAGTGGTCATTCAGTGATCCTGTAGTGGCCAAAAGTAATTGATGAATTTTAAGGTAATCTTATATATATTATGTGTGTGTGTGTGTATATATATATATATATATATATATATAAATAAAAATAATATTTTATATATCTTATATAATAAGGTATTTATTATATTATATATTATATTATATAATATATAATATTATATATATTATAGATAATATATGAAAATATATTATTATATATTTATATATAAAATATATATTATATTTTACATATATCTTATGTAATATATCTTTTATATAATATATATAATTATATATATAAAATTATAGCTATAATTATATATATAATCTTAAATAACATGTTTTAAATTTTGAAGTAAACCTGAATTAGTGCATAGGCTGAATTGTTAAAATTTTTATCAGTTGTATGTAACATTTAAGATTACTACACTGAGAAAGTTGTGGTGGTGGTGGTGTTGTTGTTGTTGTTGTTATTATTATTATTATTATTATTATTATTATTATTATTATTATTATTATTATTATTATTATTATTATTATTATTATTAATCTCTCACAAGGAATAGCAAATCTATTCCATCTGGGAATCTTTAGTCCTAAAGAAAAAAAAGTGTAGAATGTGCTTTGAGTCCTTTCTTAAAAATCAGGTTGTTTTTTTTTAGTGCCAGAAGATTTTTGTAGAGAGAGCTGGTTTAAATCTACTTGTTTTGGAAGAGTGATTATAAGAAATTTAGAAGGTTTTTGTTTTATTTACAGAGGGGTTTTTCATTTACACATGCAAAATATATAGCTATGTGTATAAAATATGTAATTAAAACTTAATATATATTTTTGTCTATACAATGAAACCCTAAATTTTAAGTGCCACTACTGCCAGCATATTTTACTTCAGTTTTGTCTGGTTTTCTTCCTGCTTGCCCTTCACTAAGAGCCTCAAAATTCTTCTGAAAATAATAAATATGGTTGCCTACCCTTAAATAAATACAGAGTTTAACAACGAGGATGTTGACTTTGGGTTGTTTGTGTATTAACTGTGACCAAACATACTCGATGTCAGGACTAAAACCATATTTCTCTGGCTGTGTGGACATCACCAAGTGACTGGAGCAGTAAGCCAGAGCAGCTGGTACTGGAGCCACTGCACCCATCCACTTTGCAGCTTAGGGTCTTTGGGGTGTTTTTTCCCCCTTTTCAGAGCAGGTTTAGTCTCTTCTCCTAAACTTAATATCCACACCAGCACTGGTGCAGATTTATCTGCAGATCCTGTCGCTGGCTCGGACTCTGGTGGCTCCTTGAGAGGTTGGAGCACATGAGGTGTGCACAGAGGAACTTCTGGCTGTAGTTTCTTCCAAAAGGAAGTTAATTTGTGTGTGCAGAACTCCACTGTGGACTGAATGTGCAGCATGTGGGAACGATCAGAAAACGTGTTTCAAAACCAGACTGCTGCTCTAAACCAAAATGTGAATATAGATGAGGTTTATTATCTTGTTTAATATAGTGGCATAAAACTTTTCTCACTGCTGCACCCCCAGCACATTGAAACAGACATCTTCTGAAAGAAAACCTTGAAACAAACTTCTTTTTTAATGTCAGTAGTGAAACAGTTTTGGTTTAATTTCTGCACAGGTTTGGTTTTGTTTGGTTTTTCTTAAGGCTTTGCCTAAGGTTGCAGTTCCACGATGACTTTAAATTGGCAGGAGGGATAATTTGCATCCAAGAGGCTTGTTGGATATTTCCTCTGGCCCCTTGTGTGATGAGTTCCTGGTGGATCTCATCTTGGCACTGATCTGACTGGAAACTAAAGTGCTCAGGCACATCAGTTCCTCGATCCACGGTCTGCATGACTGCTAAAGCCTCAGTCAGGAAGGGAAGGGGACCTGTGGTGGTGTCACTGGGCTGGCAGTCAAACCCAGCCGCTCGCTCACTCCAACCCGGGGGACAGGGGAGAGAATCAGGAGGTGAGGGTAAGGAGACACGTAGGGTGAGGTAAGAACCATTTAATCATTGAAATAAAATAAAACTTAAACTAATACTGATATTTAAATAGTAATGGTAATAATAATGGTAATAAAATGTGCCAATGAGTGACCCCCAGGGCCATTGCTCAGCACCCGCCCACCCAGCCCGGCCCGTTCCCAGAGAACGATCCCGGAGCAGCGACAATCCCGACCCGAAACTGCAATCCCGGGAGAGCCAGAGCCCGAGCGAGAGCCAGAGAGAGCCAGAGAGGAAGAGCCCCTCATGGATCTCCTGCCCATGGGGGACAGGAGATGGAACAGCCCCTTGGCAGAGCCCAATGCCCATGGAGCTGATCCATGGCAATATTCCTCCCCCCTGAGCTCTTGCGCTTGCAGAGGGACAAACACAAAGTCCTTCAGTGCCAGGGACACCAATGCCAACATGGGGATGTTCTCAGCGTTTCTCTCCTGACAAATCCCAGCTGGAACCAAACCCCAGCGCTGTTCCAGCTGCTGAACAGAACCAGCTCTGGCCCAGCTCACACCAGGACAGGACTGCATTGCCCCAGGACGGGGACAGTAGGTGTTTGGTCCATCACTTTCATCAGTGGCTTTCACTTGTCCCTGCTTAAAGTGACCAGGGAGCAGAGCCTGGTGAAGAGCACTGGGTGACGTGGAGAAACACAACTTGTGGAGACATTTCTGTGCTTTGATAAAATAGCAGCTCAAGTGTACTGCAAGTTGTAAAGTTACTGCTCTTCACACAGGGTTTTCATATTTTAGGGGGTTACAAATAATAATGTTAATGAAGCTTTACATCTGCCTCAGCCCATGTAGGTGTGCGTGCCATTCATGCTCATTTTAAGTGTGAGACTCCTTAGTAGAGTAACATTTAGAGTGCTAATCATTATTCTGTGCTTATCTCAGATCTTGCTGAAACAAATTATAAAATCTTAGTGTGTCCTTAGTGTCTTGAAAATGGGATCCACGAGCTGACAGCCTGTGAGCATGATTTTAAAATTAAATAAATGGTTGTTTTACTGGCTATTGTGAAGGGTCTCTGTGGATTTAATCACCACTGCTCCTCATTCTTTTTTCTTTATGTAGTAATTTCTTTCGTTGTCCATTTCAAATCCATTTCCTCAACTTAATTGCAATTGCTCCCTTTATGACCTGTCAGCAGTTTTATGGAGATTAATACAAAATGCCAGTGTAAAAATGGTCTGTTGCAATCCAATCCACATTCAAGAACAAGTTGTTCATTATTTTTTCCAGCCTAGCTCTAGGAGGAGTTTAGGTGAGGTTACATTTATCAATAGACCCAGTTTTGTCACTGATGGTTTGTTCCTTTTTCAGAGCAAAGGATTGCCTTAAAGCCATCATGAAGAGAGTGAATCATAAAGTTCCCCACGTGGCTTTGCAAGCACTTACAGTGAGTAGACTGTCACTATTTTGAAAATACTTTGTGTCCTTTTATGCAATGCAGCTATTAATTATGTACTGATCAATTAAAACCTTTATACATCTTGAGTAGAAGTCAGTCAGGGTGTGCATGCTGAACAGAGGATTAAATTTAACTTTTTCTTGTGTATACTTTTATTTTTTGGATGATTTTCACTGTTGTCACACATGTTCACAATTTTATTTCTGTTGTCAGCTTTTAGGAGCCTGTGTATCAAACTGTGGAAAAATATTTCACTTAGAAGTGTGTTCTCGTGATTTTGCTAGTGAAGCTCGTGGAATAATAAATAAGGTAATTTTTTTATAACCTTGTGTACTGGGGGAGAATTATTTCAGTGACTGCTTTGCCTTATCTCAGTGTAGCAAAGAACTGGCAAAACTATTGTCCCAGTTGAGACACATTTCCTAGTTTTGGTGCAGTGGCAGATACTGCTGGCTGTTTGTTTTATCACTGAAATTAATGTAATCTAATTTTTACTATGAAAATATAATGTATTAAAGAAGTGACAGGCTGATTATGCCTACTCCAAATTTTTACAAAATTACATGATCAATTTTAATTAAATCTGTGGCTCTTCCTAAGCTCAATTAAGTTGCTAATGGTGAAGGCAGCTTTTCTTGAGGAGAATTCTTATTTGGCTTGAATGAAATTCATGGGCTCAAGTGCAAAGGGAAAACTGTGAGAAAGTTAAACTATGTTTTTTACAAGGAGAAGGATGAAGTCTTCAGACAACTTTCCTAGTTTCCAGAGTTTCTCAGAATGTTGAATGAGGAGGTAACCAAGAAAGGAAGAGCTAAATGGTTAGGGTCAAGCAGCTGATGGGATCTCAAGCAGGATGTAATGAATTGAATAAGCAGAAACAGCTTTCCCCTAATTACTGCTCCAGTTGAAGACAAAAAGGGCTAATGGGTTAAAAAGAAGTTAGTCTTCAAAATATATGGGAGGCCTGGAATCATCAGAGGTGGAGCAAAGCAATTAAGGAAACTAATAAAATTGCTGGGAAGCAAAATGAGTTCACAGCTCTTCTGTTTCTCGCTTTGTATGGAAAAATAGGTCTTGGAGTCCTCCCCTTTGTTCTCATTAGCCATGGTCCCTTCAGAAATAGAACATTGACCTTCCTGGTCTGAAAGCACTTGTGGACATAAAAACAAACCTTTAATCCCACTGAAGAATGGTCTGCTGGACCCTAATTTATTTTGTTGCTGGGAAATATACTTAATGTTTTACCCTCATCCCTGGCCCACTTGGAGGAATAATCTTCAGAGGGCAGATAAAATCGTACTTCCTCTCTTCTCTCCAAAAGCAAATTAGTGCAGACAAGTGTCTTTGTGCTTACACTGAGCCTATCAAGCTGGATTAATGCATGCTTTAGCCCAGACTTGTTCTCTCTGGTTACATGTGAGGCACAGGCTGGCAGTGTGATCTGAGCTACACTCAAATGAGAAATCTCGGCCACGTGCTGCATTTGTGCAGTCCCAGGTCTTACCCAGACAAACCAAGTGAAGCAGATGTAGGTGAGCCCACCAGCCCCCAGAACTCTTATTCACCAGCAGGTATCCTGAGGTTAGTTTGGATGCTTTGGGTTCAAACTATAGTCTTTTCATCAACTGTCAGCAAAACCAGAGAGAGTATGAGAGTCTGGAGTGCTGTGGTCCATGTTCCACCCTCGTGGTGTTGGTAGGACCTTCACAGAGATTAGCTGCTCTGTTGAAGAGTTGCTCTTTTTGTTCCAATATATTTTTTTAAGGCTATTCCAGGTTTAACAGCTGGTGTTTGATGTTGCTGAGGTATACACTGAAGGTTATTCTTTAGCCATACACTGGAGTAACACATGACTCTGACCTGCTTTTCTGAAGGTGGATTATCACTCTGGGTGAGGTTGTTAGCACATAAAATGAGTAGTGTTGAATGAAATCGGTGGTCCTATGTGGATTTAGAGTAGCCACAAATCCTGTGGGTGAGAGTGGAGAGGTGTAGAGGCTATTTCATGCGAGGGGCTAGAGGAGAATGTGGCAGCCAGGGGAATTGCAGGCAGAGCCTGAACTTGATCTTGGTTTGCCCCTACTCCAAGCAAATACCTTCCTTTACCAGACTGTGTCCCTGCAGTTCCTAACTCAGGACCTAATAGTATAGAGTGTCCCATGAGCTGAGTGGCATGGTACATAATGCATAATCCCTTTTTGTGAGAGAATCTGGATCAAGGAGACATACGTACATACAGATGTATATATACAGAGATCAGGTTTGTGTAAATACCTTTCACCTGAGAAGTCAACAGGGAGAAATGTGTTCTGGTATCTGAGAGAAGAAAGCAGGGACTGTAAAAGGTAGAGAAGAGGTATGGTCTAATATAAGGTGCTGTCTTTCCCTATAAGACAAACTTATGTGATTGGGAGGGGAATAACAATACAAATTAGAAGTAATGAAGAGAAAATTGAGGTAGAACGTAGGGTGACTAGCATAGACATACAGAGAAGTTGGAGTAAGTGCAGTTGATAGCCTGAATCTCTCCAGAACTATTGAGGTGGAAACATGGCTAACATGGGAAAAGTCAAAAAGTTTGTCAGTCTTTAACACCAAAAGTTAGCTCCCCTAAAATAACAGCAGTACAGGTAGGTGAGCTGCCTGCAGAGCTAAGCTTTGGCTGTGCAAGGGAATTTGCTGCAGAGGATTGCTGTAAGGGTTGGAGGAGCCCTGATGTAAAAGAACCAGTTGTTTGGTAGAATCAGGGAAATCTGAACTCCCTGCAGTCTGTGGCTGCATTGAGGTAAGGGTGTTGGAAATGGCTGTGCCAGCTTTCCAGTGAAAGGGTGATGCTCCAGGAGCCTGGCATGTTATCTGCAATATCCAAATCTGTGTGTAGAAGACCATGTATTCTAGGCTCTGTTTTCCAAATGTTCTTAATCAAGACAATTATTAATTATTAAGAATATTTATAGTAAAATGGTTTTGGTAACAACTTTGGAGAGGGAACAACTGTTTCTATTCATTTTGAAGTACAATCATCTCTTTCTATGCAATTTTGTTTTCTAGGCTCATCCAAAAGTATGTGAAAAGCTAAAAAGTCTAATGGTGGAGTGGTCAGAAGAATTTCAGAAAGACCCACAGTGTAGCTTAATATCTGCAACTATTAAATCTTTAAAAGAAGAAGGTGTAACTTTTCCTGCAGCTGGATCACAGGTAAAAGCTGCTTTGGGATACGTGGTGCTGTGAGGTTCACTGTTGCTGGCAGAGAACAAACTGCAAAGCTCTCCAAATGAGATCTTTTGTGTTTCTGATCAGAGGGAGACCAGGGTCCTTGTTCTAGTTTGGTTGCCTCCTTATGCTGAGGTTCACTTCTATTCATTCTGCTTTTTTGTGTCCTTGCTTTACTAAGAAAAATAAGAACAGACTAAAGGCTATTTCATCATGCCCTTATGAGTTGTTTCGTTTTAGATCCTTCTTTTCCTCTGATCATTTTTTAGAGCTTCGTTGAGCTGTCACCAACTTAAATCGAAGCAATTCAACACCCACACTTTGTATTTAGTGTTTCATGGTTCTGATTGCTGACTTGGAGCACATACCTTCGTTTTTTCTTCACAGAGCCTGACAAAACAAAGGGCAATATCTGAAATGGAGACATTTTTGAAGATGATCTGTGCTATGCTATTCCAAGTCCCCATTTCTTGTTCATGCAGTTGCCTGTCCATGTCAGGAATTATCCTGGCTCTGCAGTAGGAGGGGGGCTCCAATCCCTAACCTCACCCTTTGTATTTTACTTCTGGTGGTGTATTATACCTCATCTTCTAGCTGGCAGATGTGATGACAGGTGTTTTTTTTTTCTAGGCTTTATTATTAATGCTTCTAAATATGAGTCAGGTGGAGATCAGTCCTGAAAATTAGAACTGTAGCTTCCATTACATGTTCCTTATATGAAGTTTACTTTTTTTATTACACACAAAGTACTCTTTTTCCTTTTGCAATCTTTCCTTCCTCCACAAAGACGTTTTCACTTCTAAATCTAGGCTATGTGTGAAAACATATGGCAGATACATGGGAGATTTGGAGTACTGGCAACCAGTTACACTTCCTTTCCTACAAATGCATATAAAATGACATCTTGATGTTTTTACCTTGTACATGTCACTTCAAAGAAGCAAAGCTGAGGGTTATTAGTATTTGGTACACTTGGACAGGACCATTGCTAAGCCCTACACACAGCTAGTGTCTGAAACTAGGTTTGTGCAGGAAGACTTCCTTGTCTAAGAATGGCTTCACTCTGCTGTTGTGGATTCAGTAATCATAGAATCCCAGACTGGTTTGGGTTGGAAGGGACCTTAAAGCTCATCCAGTTCCATGGTCCCATGAGCAGGGTCACCTTCCACTAGATCACTAGATGAAATGCTACAGTAAGGCAGCTAACCAGGAACAACTGATTACTGATTTTTTTAAGTACATAGCTATAGAGCTTTCTTTTTCATTTTGAAGACATGAACTGCACTCATTTTGTTGTTGATACATTTGCAGGCTACCACAAATGCTGCTAAGAATGGTTCATCATTAAGTAAAACCAAAGAAGATGAAGATATAGCTAAAGGTAAATTGCTAGTCACAGCCTTGGGGTAGAGTTGTGCCCTAGAAGTTTTGTTAAAGTGCATGGACATAGGAAGTTTTGCTCTTTTCCATTGCACAGAACTGAAAACAAGGGCACAGCAGGGTGGGAATTAATGTATTGTGTTATTCAAAATGGTGTGAAGGTGTTTTCCTCATGGATGAGGCTTTGGGGTAAGATATATTCTTCCCCATCACATAGCCATTAGCATTTTCTGGTGACTGCTTTCTCTCCATAGAGCTTGGTCTCTTCCCCTTGCACCCACATGTTTTGTTTTAGCCTTCATCTTGATGCTTTAAAAAAATCAGAACATTTAAATGTTTTATTCTTTCTCCCCTTTCTTGGCTATAGTTACTGTTAATTAGATGTAGTGAAGAATTGATCAGTATTTCTGATCATGCTAACGATGCTCTTGACATTAGTGAGGTGTGCACTGCTTCAAGTAGAGGGCTGAACCATGAAAAGCAGAGGGGTTTTTTAAATATTTCATAACTTGTGCATGATTATGTCCTGTCTTTTAATCCTGTTGCAGGGCTGTTCAAGAGTAAAGCTCTTGAAATGTGAAATATGACTAGTAGTTTGGAGCAGAGATTTTAAATTTAAAGTTAGAGGAGCAGTTATGGATCGAGTCTATAATATAAGAATAAATAATTTTCTGTTTATTTTTACCAGGATATAATATACAAACTTCCTGTTTTTATTTTTTATTTTTATTTCCCAAATTGTAGCTATTGAATTGTCTTTGCAAGAGCAGAAACAGCAACAAATGGAAACTAAATCCTTGTACCCATCTGCAGAAATTCAGCAAAACAATCAGAACTCGAGGAAGGTGCGAGCTCTGTATGACTTTGAAGCCGTCGAGGACAATGAGCTCACCTTTAAAAGTGGAGAAATTATTTTTGTGTTGGATGACAGGTATCTCACACTCCAGTGAAGGTGTCTTTGTTCCAAAACTATTGTTTTCTTAGGATAACAGATTTTTCCTCTGATGCTTTTTCCCCCCAGGAATGTATGTTGGCACTCTGGCCTCCCTCAAATCCATTTCCCTTCCACTGTTCTTTCCCTTCCTCAAGTTTTTGACCTCAGGTCATTCTTGGTGCAGGAAGAACCTCACTGTATGATGTTGGGTATTTCATGCTGTGCTGTAGGTTGAATTCATTTGTAGTTTTTAAGATAAATGTTCTTTATAACCTATGTCATAAGAATATGCATACACATTACAGAATCAGAATCCCAGCATGCCCTTGACTGGAAAAGCCCTTTAAGATCATCAAATCCAATCATTAACCTCACACTGACAAGTCCCTGACAAATTTATTACAGTGCTAAATGCCAGCTACTTCCAGAAATGGTTAAATCTCTGGCTATTGAGCATCACATCTGCTAAAAATAAAACTGAAGAAAAAAATACTTAATGATTGTTGCTATCAGTGTTGCCCCAATGATAGTTAAGGAGTAGAATGTCTTCCCTGCTAATGCTGTTCTAATTTAATAGACTGTGACAGGTTAATTATATTTCTGATGTTAGTCCCCACTTGTGTACTTCTTGTAAACTTTTAGATGAAGCTATATGGGCTATCATCTAATCAATCTAAAGAATTGAAGAGGTGTGTTAAATTTTGAGTGTTGCTACTGAATTATTTTACTTCCTCTGATCCCTCCTCTCCTCCCACCCCTCTGCCTCAACTCCTGTCTTCGCTGCTAGGCAGCTGATCTCTGCAAATGTTCTCCTTTGCCTTTGTTATTGGATACACAGGGAAACAAGTGTAGTAGATAGCACAGGTTTTCTGTCAAAAGCCCAAAATATGTCACTGACACTAAGTGTTTTGTAACATGTTTTTATCTCCCCAGTGATACCAATTGGTGGAAAGGTGAAAATCATAGAGGAGTAGGACTGTTCCCATCTAATTTTGTGACTTCTGACTTAAGTGTGGAACCTGAGGCAGGTAAGTTAGCTGCTAAACCCTGAACAGATTGATTTGGGAAGGTGTGCTTGTGGTAGAACTGCTTATTAGCCCATCATCAAAATCCTTCCCTGACATCAGCCCAAGGAGAGAACTGAGAGAGAAATCCTGCCCTTGTTTCACAAGCAAGCAAGCAAATACCACTGCTGTAGCTGACTTTAATAATTTCTGCCTTCTGATTCTCTTCTAAGTTGTTACCTTTTTCCTGTTACAGAAATTCAGGTCAATTTGCCATAATTCTTTGTCAGTAAGATGCTACATGTGAATGCAGTAACTATTTAAAACATCAGTGTCTCTTCCCAGAGATCAGATGTATGTAGAAAAACATCCATACCCACGTCAGTGGTTTGAGAATCACGTTGTTAGCTGTATTCATACTCGTGATACCAAAATAAATCTTAACACTTACAACTTGGCTTACTTGAAAGTCACTGCACGTGTGTTGGAGGTGGTTTGAGATGCTGATGCAACTCAAGTCTTCCCCTTGCTGGGCCTAGGTTCATCATCAGGCTAACAGCCCAGAGGCAGCAGCTTGTCAGAACATTTTCTAGGCAGACCCATTCTCCAGCAGCGACGTGCGTCACTGCTTGAAGTACTTATTCAGGTTTCTCTCTGCTTTAAAGAGCTGATAGCAAGCCAGGAGAAAATGTGTATTTTCAGTTAGTGTCGTAACACAGCTGCAGAAAATAAACTGATGTTTGTTCTTTCAGTGACTGTGGATAAAAATCCTGTTCCTGAGGAGACTACAGAAGAAATTAAGAAAGCAGAGCCTGAGACAGTTTATATAGATGAGGTATTCAGTCACTTCCAGTGTAAAAAATGGAAACATTCCTTTCTTACTGATTGTTAGCAGATAGTTCTCTTTATGTTAAGAACTTTTTTTTTAAATTTGAAAATCTAAACAGTCTCTGCCATGCTTCAGAAATAACTGTTCCTAATCTCTTCCCCTTTCAGGATAAGATGGATAAAACACTGCAGGTACTTCAGAGTATAGATCCTACAGATTTAAAGCTTGATTCTCCAGATCTTCTAGACTCAGAAGGTACTTGGAGCACTAAGTTAGCTAGTTTTTATATTTCTTCTCACAATTGCTGTTTGTGGATTGAACCAGTAATTCTTTTGCATTTATTTTAAGCTTAGAGAAACCACAGTCTGTACTAATAGTGTGTTGTACAACAGCTTATTTCACAGTGGGAGTGTGGGGCTATAGGTATAATTCTGTATTTTCTAATAGTTGCCAAGCCAACTCTGTGCTTAGCAGAATAATTTGCATGACTTCCAGTTAGTGTACAATGCCTGATGATTGCAAGATCCAGCCACCTCTAAAACTCTGCTTGAAAGAAGCAATTAATTTTGTGTCAAAATTTCAGTTTGCTTAAGAACTAATTAGTTCAAGGTGTGTAATAACAATAGAGAGTACAACAAAGGAGGGTTCCTAGAATGGAAAAAGTGAAGGTAAAGGAAGCTCTGCAGTACAGCAGCTCTGGAGAGATTCACAGGCAGTCTAGGTTAGATATTCCAGGAGGAGATGGAAGTCAGAAATCTTGCACAGTGCAGGAAGAAACACAAGATTTTCCATGTTTGCCATCAGCAGTCTTTTGTTGGAGAGGATAGAGGGAAATAGGAGAGAGGATGGCAAAACAGAATAACCACAGTGTTTTCATTTTCTGTTTGGAGGAATGGGACACACGTGGTAACCAGGTGCACTCTCCAATTCTGTGTGCTATTTTAGTGTACATGTGTAAAGTATTGTTTGGCTGCATTTATACTTTTAATTGTGCAAGACACTAACTACCTTGATGCTTTTGTCTTCACAGATATTTGTCAACAGATGGGTCCAATGATAGATGAAAAGCTAGAAGAGATAGATAGGTGAGCCATAACATAGCTTCTATGTTATTTACTATGATTTATGTTAAACTGTGCAGTTGTATTAATTTTTTTGGTACTTTTTCTTTCATGTCCCAAACTAGAAAACCTTGAAAGGAAGAAATTTGGACAATTCTACCTTTACTTTTCTAATGCTTAGGTACTGAAATCCCAGTGTGTGTACTAAGATTTGATTGCTGCTTTCCAAAACCTACTGCAGAAATTCCTGGGTGGATTTTCTATTAGCACTTTTTGACTGCAGCCTTTGGCACTGTGTCTACAGCTTGGTATTTTCAGTCTGCTGCTGACTGTCCTCTGTGACAGCAACATGTGTTCAACACTGTCTTCACCTCTTTCCCCTCAGACCCCTGGGGTTATTTGAGGGTGAAAGTAGTAACAAACCCTGTGGAATTGCTTACCTTATTGCAGCTGAGGAGGAATAGTTGTTCACCACTTGGACTCTCCTTCCAGTCCCTTTGGTGAGGAAACAGAATGTCAGTTTTACAATATAGATGTGTAAGAAATGGAACATCTATCTTTTAAGGGTTTTTTTCCTTGCATATTCAAAACTGTTTAATGAACCACTCTTTATTTATTTTTTATTTTACCATCTAACACTAGATGTTAGAGAAACTCAGTGTTTTGCACATATTTGTTTCGAAACAGAAAACATTCAGAATTATCTGAATTGAATGTGAAAGTTCTGGAAGCTCTGGAGCTCTATAACAAGCTGATGAATGAAACCCCGATGTATTCAGCCTACTCAAAACTCCACCATCCCACACAATACCCACCTACATCTTCTGGTGTCTCAGTGCAGGTCAGTACTCCTTTCTGGAAATAGAGACTTTCCTAATATAGATTTCTATTTAAAAAGATGACAGTGAAAATGAAGTGTACGCTTTCTGGCTAGCCTAAGAACAATCTGACATTGCCTGGTGACTTTTTATAGCCTTTAGAATAAAACATCATTCACGCAGTAGAACACAGGACTTCCATTTGCAGTTACCTGCTTGCACAGTAAGGTATAGTTGTTAATTTTGCTCTAGTTAACAGAAAGCTACTGGATTGAAAATAGTAAAAGATTCCTTCCATGATTAATTTTTTTATTTTACAGTTAGAATTGTGTGTTTCAGCAGCTTGGTGGATATTCTTGCTGTGAGTCATGTCCTCAGTCTTAAAGTAAAATGTTGCCTTCTTATCTAATAGCAGGGATATGAGTGAACTTTAATATTAGTGCATTAATCATGAGTGCAGTGTCCTTCTAAATATAGAAACATTAGTCTAGTTTTAGCTCTTTTTTAGCACTCAAGAAATGAACATGTATTAGGGGGTGTAGTTGCTTAAAATTGTTTTACAGTATCTCTAATGTGCCATATTCATGTTACCTCTAATGTGCCATATTCATGTTTTAAGAAAATAAAAATGAGGAAGAAATATATATATATAGATAGATATAGATTTATTTTTTTAGGATCCTTTCTGGAGAAAGTGTGGAATGAGTGTTTTTACTTTAAGTGAATTTTACTTTAATGTTAATTGTTCAGTGGGAAAAGAATAGTTGCCATAGCAACTGCTAGATCTGAAAATATGTCAGTTAAAAGTAATTCCGTGTCCTTAACTCCTGGTAACGATGGAAAATTCATTATATTTAGAGGTTAAAAAGTAATTTAAGCTAAAAGGCAACTGGAGTTTACTATTTCTTCCAAGATGCATACTTCCAGTGGTGAAAAATATAAGATAATGCTAACCATGCTGAGCTTAGTGCAGCTACTTGGTACAAAATCGTTTGTTCCTTCAGTGTCCAAAGTCCAAAATGAATGAGCAGCACAGACTTCTGTAGACTCAGCATGTTACACCACCTGTCCTATCTGAATTTTGAGTGAAGACCTGCATTATCCTAAATCAGAAATGCAAGAAATGAAAGGTTTTGCTTTCCTTTTGTGTTACAGTCTTAGAATATTATTATATTTTAATTTCCAAAGTGTGTTAAATAACACATCTCATAGGGTGCCCATCTTGCTTCTCAATGCTGTGCATCAAAATATGTGAGGGTTGAACATTTGGAGGTAAGGCAGATGAGAGAGAAAGCAGTAAGGTCTCTGGGAGAGGCAGAGGCCTTTTAGATGATACAAAAGGTTCTTTTTTCAGATATTAAGCACTGACCTGGTTAAAAAAGGCATTTCTGAAAAAGGTACCTTCTGCTGAAATCAATGATATCTATTTAAAACCTACAATGAGAAGTTACATGTTCTGGTTTCAGAACCTGGTTGGGAAAATGAACTGATGTTCATTCAGCCTTTGAACCCTAACAGACTTGTTCCTTGTCGTGGTATTCTGTGCCACATTTGCTGCTACTTAATTGCAAATAAAAGGTATATAATGGTTTTTTTAATTATTATTTACATTGTGGTGGTATTCTGTGCCATATTTGCTGCTACTTAATTGAAAATAAAAGGTATATAATGGTTTTTATTATAATTATTTACATTGTGGTGGTTTTCTGCGCCATATTTGCTGCTACTTAATTGAAAATAAAAGGCATATAATGTTTTTTTAAATTATTATTTATGTTGTAGTGGTATTCTGTGCCACATTTGCTGCTACTTAATTGGAAATAAAAGGTATATAATGTGTTTTTTGTTTTATTTACAGTCGTACCCTGTACAGCCACCTAGTGGAAACTACATGATCCAGGGTGTTCACCAAGTCACCATTTCCCCAGGTTATAGCCTGGGACCAGATCAGATGGGGCAGCTGAGGTCTCTGCCTCAAAGCATCAGTTCTTCTGGAGCAACTCAGCCAGCTCAAGCTGCCTATTTAAGGTATTTCAGCAACCTGTGAAATCACCTTCTCCCTGACTGTGGTTTTATTGCTTGTTCCTAGAGGTGGTGTGTTCTTGGCATGTGTACAGTGACACGTTGGATCATTTTGAAAACAGACAGGTCGCTTTTGGACCAAGCAATATTCTTATTTACAAATCTGTTTATCAGATCAATAGACAGGAACTTGTCAGAGTGAGATTTGTGTCGTTTTGTTCCAGCCCAGGACCGGATTCTGTGTTAAACCAGACGTACGTGACCCAGAACCCCGGCCTCCCGCCAGCTGCCGGCACGGCCGCTTACCCCCAGCAGCAGATGGGGATGTCAGTGGATATGTCAGCTTATCAGAGCAACACCTCGAGTTTGGCTCAAGGACCAGGTTATCCCGTGGCAGTTCCTCCTCATTCCGTTCTCCAGCAGCAAACAAATTACCATCAACAGCCTCTCCTTTAAAAACAAACCAGCTCCTATTTCTGAATTAATGAATAAAGGTTGCCTGACCTAATGATTTTTATGAATACCTGTCAACAGATATCAAAGTACATTTTCCTTTTAAATAACCCAACTTACTGCGTTAGGGTTATGCAGAGTAAAAAATATGCATCAGATCTGATTGTTAAGCATTTGCATAAAGATAGCTTGTACTAGATTAGCTGATGGTTTAAAATAATTTCAGATTCCTTTGAGCCCCTATTTCAGTGCTTTCAGGAAATGCCACTTGTGAATCTTAAAAGATTCTCCAAAAATAATTTTCTTTTAAGTGTGTTTCTGAAAACTTGAATGCTTAATCATTGTTCTGCGTTGCTCTCATGATGCATTCCCTGCTCTGGTACCTGACTATAACGTTTCTTACTATAACCTTTCTATCCAAGTGGCTTTAGAGAGTCTCTGCTGACTTGGCCACCGCCTTCCCTCTGCGCTGCTGTAGTGAGCTTTGCAGTATGATGTGCGCTGCGTCACTGGAACAACTGCACGAGTTCAGCAGATGAGAGCTGGAAGAGAAAATGATTTGATATTGTGACAGTGAGGACCATATATACCTACAGAAATATGAAAAAAGAGATTTTTACAGTGCTGCCTGTTAGATTTTTGGGAAACTGCAGAGACCTCCTGATGTGTTTCTCTTGGGGTTTCACTGGAATTCGCTTGTGTCTTTCGGCAGCGGTGGCACTGCAAGCACGAGTCTCCTTTGCCCAGCTGACTGTGTGGGCACTCTGGATACAAGGTGCTGAGCCAGAAACTCGTACAGAATCTCTTTTCCTTTTTGGATGTGTTTAGAAGTGAAGGAGTATTGTAGTTCCTTGTGGTAAAGGAGGGGCTCAGGAATGTTTGACGCTCAAGACTGTGAGAATCTACCTTGTTCCCTTTCCAGTGGGGAGCGGAGTGGAACAGGAATCGTCTTTATGGGACCAGGGGGTTCTCGCCTCTCTTGGATTTCCTTTCTCTGCCACCATTTCCACAGCTAAATAAACACTGCTGACAGTCAGAGAAACTCTTAAACCCTTTGGAACAGGTGTGTGTAATGCAGTGTGCTCTGTGAGGGGGGCTGTGCTCCCCGTTTAATGCACGGAGCGCATTGAAAACGACAGCCGTGTCTTTAGAAAAGGGATTGCCTGGGAGCTGTGGAAGCGCAGTGCTCGGTGGCTAAGAAAAGAAATCAAAGAGTTTCTTCCCTAATGCACTTTTTTAATGGGTAGGGTTTGTACAAGAGGAGCAGATGAGCTGAATTCTCTTTCAGGAATGTGTGATTTGTTTGTTTGTTTGTTTCAACCTCTGAAAAAAGAAAATCGCTTTGTTCTCCTCCTGTTTACCTGCTCACCTTAGCAGAGTCGTATTTATACAGATTTTAACAATGTTATGATGAGTAAGAATCTTTAGATTGTGAAAATAACGGAAGCAACTCACTGCTAAAAGCATCTTGATTGAATGCCTGGAACTCCCAAGTGTCTAAATGATATTTGTATAGATTTTCTACCAAATGAGAACTCACAGATTGTAGACTGTTGTCGAGTAACAAAAACTACCCCTCCCTCAGCACCACCCCCCTTTCTTTGACAGTTTATTTAATTATTTAGGATCATGACCTTATTCATTTGCAGCCTCATGCTTATGCAATAAGGTGTTCAGTACCTGCTCTTTACATGAGATTTTTTATTTAAATCTGTGTAATTGGAAGGAAGCTTTTGTCTTTCCTTTTGACATGACTTTAATTTGTCTTTATCCTTCCTCTTGGAGTCGTTTAGTATAAATAACACATTGCAATACTGAAGTATTTTGATAACTTGTTCCTTTAAGAAGAATAATTAATTTCAGTGCTGCTGTTCCAAATTCTTATTGTTTGGAGATTTTTTTTTTTTTAATAGTTTACTTTGTTCCAAGTTGGGATGTAGTTAAACTACACTTTAATTTATGTAGATTCTCCGTGTTTGGTAGTAATTTGAAATTAAGGTAGGTATTTTTATTGGATTCAAAACTTTGGTCCAGCAGAAATATTGAATATCTTAAATTGAGGTGGCTAGACAGATATGATTTGATTATGTTCAGTTAATTATTAAATATAAATAATGTATATACTCATTTGTCTGAGATTTTCTACGCAGCTACGTATATGCATACTGTTAAAGCCTGAAATTTTATAAAAGCAGGATTTGTCATTCTCTCATCTCTTCTATTCCTAATTCTGTGATATGCAACTTGTAGATAGTGTAAAATAATTTAATTATTATTAAAATAGTGTATTTAGAGGGTTTTGGTGTTCATAGGATCTGGTTTTTCTCTTCATACTTCTATACATGATCATATTTATTTTTAAGGCCTGATTGTAACTGAACATGCTGCCAAAGGATTTACCTAACTTCAGATTTCTACATTAGGTTTCTACCTGCTGTTTTATATCAGGAATCAACGGTAGAGAACTTCAGCTTTTTTCATATAAACTCTGAATGATTAACATAGAAATTTGTGCAACTTTGTAATGAGGATTTTGTTGTAATATATTTGTTTCACGGGTGTTGAAAATGTCAATACTAGATAAATCTGCTTCTAGGATGAGCTGGCAACCTGTTGTGTCGATAAGTTACAGTCAGCTGAAAGCAGCAACTGAATTTGTCTGTCATGTCACCACATGGAGATGTGTTTTGAGGAACTGTAGTCTTTCACACAGCCTTGATGTGATAAATGCATAATCTATTTAATTTGGTACAGAATTTGTTTAAAAAAAAAAACAAACAGAAATTGTTTCCATAACGAGTACACCTTAAAAAGAATGTTCAGTGTCCGTTTTACCTTGGGTTTTGTTTGTAGCTGTTCATGGGCTTGTAGAACAGTGTTGTTCTCTGGAAGGCTGTCCCTCAGAAAGGAGAGCTGGAGCTGCAATCTCTTACAGGAATTGTTTTCTGATAGGAAGAATATTTTTGTTTTCTTATTTGTATCTATGCATATTTTCTAAGAAATAATAGGCACTACTCTTGCTTACAGTGAACACTGTGATGGGTTTGTTGGATGAACCAATTACTTTTCAGAATTTATGGCTCTTACCAGTTAAATTTTACATGAAGCTGACTCAAACTTGTTTTGAATTGGTGAAAATGAAAAATGAAGGAAAGGAAATGGAACTGGGACAAGTGTTGAGCACACCTGGGCACCGGCACTGGCACATCTTCTGGAGGGCAGAGTGGGGTTCTGCTGCTGCTTGCCTGGGGTTTCCAGGGCATGTGGACTGGTTAACAGAGGGATCACAGCTCTCACAGAAAATGATCTCACGGAGTTTGCAGTATTAAGAAGAGGGGATCTGTTTGATTGGGATACCCACTTGGCCTCCTGTCTGCAATGTGTGTGCATCGCCTCGTGTGAATAAAACAAAGGTTGTTGAACGAGCACGGGTGGGGAGTCCTCTGTTCCCAGTGTGGTTAACACACGCTGTCAGCAAAGCCAGCGCTCTGGATGAGACCGTGAGGTGAGAGCTTGGCCCCACCTCACCTCTGATGAGCTCTTCTAATTGGGATCCAGCCCGTGTTTCCCAGGGTGTCTGTAAGCCAGGCTTAGCGAGACAACACTGCTACGTGTTGGTTATTTACCGTTGGGGAATTTACTCTTACTTAGAATGATAATAGACTTGGCCTCTGAGAAGGTGTTTATACAGAAAACAAATATACTGCTCTTTAAATTTGATTGTATTGCACATCTAAAGTAAGAGACATGATTGCTTACAGCTTATTAGAGGTTTTCTCTAAACAAATTCTCCAGAGATTTCTAGCTCATCCAAAACAAGAATAAATCTTTGTGCTTTAACAATACCTTCTGCTAACGCTGTTTGCATTTCATCGTTTATTTACAGTCCTTTTGAGTTACTGACCCAGGGGGTTGATTTCGGGTCACTTCAGGTTGCAAATCTAGTTTTACAAAACCAAAGCATGTACTGAATTACTGACAACTTCTTGTTTGTTGTCAAATCTCAACCTAAACACTACAGAAACACAGAAACCCAGCATGGCCTGGATTGGAAAAGCCCTTGAAGCTCATGGAGTCCAACCATGAACCCAACACTGACCAGTCCCCACTGACCCATGTCCCTCAGCACTGTGTCTACACGACTCTTCAATCCCTCCAGGGATGGGGACTCCACCACTGCCCTGGGCAACCCCTTCCAATGCCTCAGAACCCTTTCAGCAAAGAAATTCTTCCTCACATCCCATCTCAACTGCCCTGGCCACAACTGGAGCCCATTTCCTCCTGTCCTGTCCCTTGGTCCTTGGTTGAACAGACCCACCCCCACCTCTCTCCACCCTCCTTTCAGGGAGTTGTTGCTACACAGTCACACTAAAATTAATGTTTAGAGAAAAGTACCCTTCCTTGTACCGATTTAATGATTAAACAATTTAAAAATAATGTAATTTAGACTTCAGCATTCATGACCCACATTCATCTCTGACGAAGAAACCAGGCTGCCTGGGGTCAGGCAAGGAATTAAAAAAGGAAGCTGCACTTGGTGTCTGGGGCAAGAGTGAAAGAAATGTTTGTTCTCTTGTACTTGGCCCTTCATCAGAGCTCTGTGTGTGTGTTCAGAGCTTTCTGGTGTACAAGAGCTCAGTTCACAGATGCACACCTTTATTTTCTTACACATTTCCATGGGTGTAATGTGCTCATAGTTAAAGCACAGGAGCAGGAAATCCAGGTCCTACTTCTAATTCTTCCTTAGCTTTCCTCTTTAACTTCAAACAAACCACTTCATCTCCTGATTTATCTGTTTTTTTCCTCTCTACCACAGAAATTCCAGCACTCTGTCACTGGTCGTTGGTGCCAGTCGATGCTGACCGATGCTTGGAAGCGTTGGGTGGCACCGTGGTCTGTGTGCTCATGGCAGCTGTGACTCGGTGTCAGCTTGAGGAGGTTAAACCGACCTCGGAGGCTGGTACTGACCCGTAATATCCGTGTCGCGTCTCTGGTCCCACATCCACGGTCCCGTGTGGGATGCAGGACCCGGGATGGAGGACGACGGTCACCGGGGCCGAGGAGTGACGGCCGGAGCAGAGCGGTGGCGACTGCCGGTGGTTTGGGGTTGTTCTAAAAACCAAACACCCGGGGCTCCCTCATGGAGAACCGCCACCGAAGAGGCGATGCGGGCCCGGCTGTGACGGCCGGTGCTCTCGGCAGCTACCCGGGGCTGTCACGGGAACACACCCCCCGCCCCGGGGCCGCTCCCCTCCCGGGCCGCGCTTAGCCCGGGCTCCCCGGAGCCTCCCGTGGGGCGGGGGACACGCGTGTCCCGGCCCCGCCCCGGGGTCCGCCCTTCCCACCGCGCACTCGCTCGGCAGCGGCGGTGGCGGCGGGAGCCCGCCCGCGCCCAGGCAGCGGGGCTGGGGCTGAGGGAGCCGGCGAGCCTGGGCCGCCATGGCCGCGGTGGGTGTCGCCGGGGGCTGCGGTGGGTGGCGGGCGGGCGGAGCGGGGGCGGTGAGGCGACCCTGATCTCTTGGCCTCTCCCGGGGCAGGTGACGAGGGGGACGGCGACCCGGCGCAGCCGGCTGAAGCGTTCCGACGGCAGCACCACCTCCACCAGCTTCATCCTGCGGCAGGTGAGGGCCGAGGGGCGGCGGGGCTGAGGGGCGGCGGGGCCGCGGCTGAGGGGCGGGGGGCCTCGGAGGCTCTGCCGCCTCCGTTCCGCTGTGGAAATGGGTGGGTGGGGGGTTAATAAACCCCCCACGTTCCGTGAGTGTCGGTGCCGGGCGATGCTCCGGAGTTGCGGCTCCTGCCCCGTCCCCGCCCCAGGGGGTGAGTTTGGGCACCGGGACAGAGCTGGGCTGGAAACTGCAAACCCAGAGAGCCCTGGATTAGAAAAGGGGCCTAAAAAAACCCGCCTGAAGTCCAGGATTTATTCCGATTAACGCGTGTATCGTGTTTGCCTTCGATTCCCGAGCTGTGATTTATTATTTTCTGGTTATTCCTTGTGACACTGAGGGGAAGAAATGCACTTGTGTGGTGGTTCGTAGAGAACAGCAGCTCAGATTGGAGTGCTCTTCTAACTTGAGGCTTTCTAGAAAAAGAACAAAACCCCAGAAAACCCCCCCAAAAAAGGATTGTAAAGGCATCAAGAGCATTGTTATCTCAGTCTGGGGTTTCGGGCTGGTCGGTGCTAATTAAACACCAGCCCCGCTTCCCCTGGCACCACAGCGTGAGCCATCGAGGTGAAGCCTCCTGCTGATAGTTCCCCTGCCCTTCTCTGCCCTTACCCACCAGCTCTCCCTTGGTAAAGATCAACACCCCGAGTCTCCCCGAAGCATCGCTTGCTCTCCTAAAAGCTGCTTCTTTGAGTAAATATTAATGATTTGCTTTAAAAGCGGAGGAGGTTGAACATTTCTTGGAGCACGAGCCCGTAGCCCGCACACCCTCAGGTTTCTCGGTGACTTTAGTGAGAAATGTAAGGAAGCGCGAGGCAAAGAGAACTGGTTCCTTGTCAGATTCAGGGACACTTGTCATGCGTGAAAGCGTATTTTGCTCAGGACGTGGAGGTTTGTGAGGTTGGTCTGTCAGAGAAGGAGATTTAAATAACCCAGGGAAGCTTTCTCCTGCTTCGTGGTGTCTCGTCGTCACCATTCCAGCCTGGAGCAGAACCGCAGCCGTGTCAGGCTGGCAGTCCCCGTTTCCAGCACTGGCAGAACAAGGCGTGAGAGTCACAGTGAGAATCTGATGTTTAATGTCATCTCAGCCACATAAATTAGAAATGCAACATAGAAAAATAAATACAGAGGTGGTTTTAGCCTGTGTCAGTCTGGGGTGGTGGTTGAGGAGATGTTGCGGGTGGCTGCAGACCCTTCTTGGAGACGTCCTGGAGAATCTTGAAGCTTGTCAGAAGCGCCGTTTCAAGCGGTGGATTTCATGCCATGCTCACATGGAAACGTGTGATTGAGGCACACGGAGGGGGATCGGTGTCCTCTGGAGCACTGGGTGTCTGAGGGAGCGAGGGTCACTTCACTTTAGGTGATACATTTGAGGGACGCTGCCCAATACTAATGGGAAAATCAGGTGGTGGGATGTTTTTCTTTGGGTCATGGGTGCCGACCTGTGAGTCCCACCGTGCAGCAGCTGAGGGGTCCCAGCAGTGTGTCCCCACCAGCGCTGGCCCTGGGGCTCTTTCTGTGCCAGCACCTTTCTGCGCTGCCCTGGCAGAGGATGGTGCTGTGTCGGGTGAAGCTACCACATCAATATCATTTCAGCTCCGTGCAATATAGAGTCCCATGAGCTGATCCGTACCAGAACCAGCTTGTCCCAAGTGAGAATGGAGCAGACAAGTTGCTGTCACTTTCTAAGGTGACATTTCAGACCGAGATTTAAAAGAAAAGTCCTCAGTGATTTACTACCTTGAGACCTCTTAAGCAGGCAAGTGCCGTAGTTCTCTTCAAGTGAGAAGATTTCATGAGAATTGTGTGAGCTGAGGAGCAAAACCAACCTGGGATTGTCTTCCCCTGGCCCTTGCTGGGGGAGAGCATGGGATGGAGGAGCTGGAGATGGGCTGGGTTGAGGGTCTCACTGCTCCTTCCCATGGACTTTGTGTGATGTTCCTCACCATGGGGTGATTCAGCTCCTCAGGACAATGTTTCCTTTACCCATTGGTGTTTCTGCTGCTCCTTTGGTGCTAGAATGAGACCATATTCTCAGCTTTTACAGTGGGTTTTGGTTTGAGAACAGAGGATTTTGGCTTCTGGACTGGACACAGGATGGTTCCAGCTGCCCAACATTGCAGTCCTCTCCTCTCACTGTGAGATGTTCCCTAATAACATGGAGTGGAAAAAAATATTCCACAGGTTTAACTTCAGGTAACATTGTGGTGGTTGTAGGTATAATTTTAAAAAAATTGAAGTTCTCTCAGTCAGATTTGCATTGAATGTCCCAGAAGAGTATAAATCTGTTGCAGATCTTGTGCCTGTGTTACAAATTGTGCATCACCTTCTTGCCCAAGTCCAAAATACTGAAGGCAATTCTATTGTTGGCTTCCTTTTGTGCCAGGAGAAGCACAGGTTCCCCAGATTTGAACTCATAACTTGACTTTTCATTATGTTACATTTAATTTCAGGCTCCAATCCACTGGTCAGTCTCATTCAGTAAGGGAATAAAGTTTGGATGAGCTTTTGAATTTGCGTTTTTGTCAACACTGCATGTTGATGGCCACCAAATTGGGGAAGGGTTTAGAGGGGAAGGGTGTGAGGAGAGGCTGAAGGCACTTGGGTTGTTCAGCCTGGAGAAGAGGAGACTGAGAGGAGATCTCCTGGCGGTCTGGAACTTCCTCCCCAGGGGCAGAGGAGGGGCAGGCGCTGAGCTCTTCTCTCTGGCCACCAACGCCAGGAGCAGAGGCCATGGCAGGAAGATGTGGCAGGGGAGGGGGAGGTTGGCCATGAGGAAAAGGTTCTTGAGGCAGAGGGTGGTGGAGCACTGGCACAGGCTCCCCAGGGAGGTGCTCATGGCCCCAAGGCTGACAAGATTCCAGCAGCATTTGGCCAAGGCCCTCAGGGACATGGTGTGAATGTTGGGCTTGTCCTGTGCAGGGACAGGAGTTGGGCTCCATGGTCCTGGTGGGTCCCTTCCAGCTCACAACATCCTGTGATTCTATGTGATAAGCAAAGGTGATCCATCACATGGGCAGAGCTACTGATCCCAGCATCACCAGTGTGGGAAGCTGGCATAAAAAATAAGACCTACTCCAGTGAGTAAGTCTCACACAGGAGGTTCCACTTAAACATGAGGAAAAACTTCTTTACTGTGAGGGTGCTGGAGCCCTGGGACAGGCTGCCCAGAGAGGGTGTGGAGTCTCCATCTCTGGAGAGATTCTAAACCCACCTGGATGCAACTTGTGCAACCTGCTCTGGATGTCCCTGCTCTGGCAGGGGGGTTGGACTGGATGATCTCCTGAGGTCCCTTCTAACCTCCACCGTCCTGTGATTCTGAGTAAGTTCACTCGTGTCCTGGAGTGACCTGTGCTGCAGGAGGTTCCCAGGGTGTTGGAAGGACACCTCTGTCTCTATTGGCACAGCCAAGGCTGCAAGTAAATCTGGCACTGAAGCTGTTAAGTGTGGTATTTGAGCAAGGAATGGGTGTCCAAAATTGTTCCTCTTACGTGGCAGGTGCTGCTCAATTATCTTGAAGAAGCCCCTTGAGGGACAGAAGTCAATTATAAGACAATAAGTAGGTCAGCTGAAAACATATGCTTGTAATTTTGCAAAATGCCGTAGTAATAATAATTAATAGTTGGTTTTTGGGCAAGGTGTTGTGTTCCCATCACTCCCTGTGACCTGGTGGGACTCGTGACTACGTGCAGTTCATTTTTCTGCTTTGACTTCTGGTGGCATCAGTTTTATGGTGATTTTTCATTGAATTTATTCCCCTGAGAAAAGGGAAGTGACCTGTGAAGAGCAGCAGCAGCCACCCAACGCTCGTGTTAGAGCATCGCTCCTTGGCAGAAGGAAGCGCCACGGTGGCCACTCTGTACTGGGGGTGGTCCCAGGTGGGTTAGTGGGGCCGGGGCTGCAGCTCTAGGGATGTGTGGAGAAGTTGTTACAACCTTTTATGGCGTTTGATAAAGACAATTTTGGGAGGAAAAACCCACAAATTAAATGGCTCCATCTGTGTCACAGGACTGGGGATCTCCAGGGGAAGGTCAGCATCTGAGAGAGGGACTTGGAGGTGGGTTGGCAAAGGTCTGAGCAGGGGTCTTGTGGAGCTGGAAGTTCAGCCTCCCTTCCTCTTCCTCCTCCTCCTCACTCTGCAGCTTGGCTGGGCGTCTCCCCACAGCAATGCCCATCTGCCTGCCCTGACCAGGGGTGTGTGAAATGTTCATACCTTTTCATGGGATGGTTTGGGTTGGGAGGGACCTTCAAGCTCATCCAGTCCCAACCCCCCTGCCAGCAGCAGGGACACCTTCCACTAGACCAGGTTGCTCAAAGCCTCATCCAACCTGGCCGAGAACACTTCCAGGGAGGAGCAGCCACAGCTTCTCTGGCCAACCTGGGCCAGGGTCTCACCACACTCATTGTAAAAGATTTCTTCTTTACATCCAGTCTGAGTCTCCCCTCTTTTGGTTTAAAACCAACTCCCCTTGTCCTGTCGCTACAGGTCCTGCTAAAAAGTCTGTCCCCATCTTTCCTATAGAGCCCTTCAAGTATTAAAAGGTGCAATAAGGTCTCCCCGGAGCCTTCTCTTCTCCAGGCTGAACAGCCCCAACTCTCTCAGCCTGTCCTCACAGCAGAGCTGCTCCAGCCCTGGCATCATCCTCGTGGCCTCCTCTGCACTGGCTCCAGTAGCTCCATGTCCTTGTGCTGTTGGTGGCCCCAGCACTGGAGGCAGCACTGCAGGGGGGGTCTCAGGAGAGCGGAGCAGAGGGGCAGAATCCCCTCCCTGGCCCTGCTGCCCACGCTGCTCTGGGTGCAGCCCAGGACACGGTTATTGGCTCTGTGCTGCCAGCGCACGGTGCCGCCTCAAGTTGAGCTTCTCCTCCCCCAGCACCCCAAGTTCTTCTCAGCAGGGCTGCTCTCAATACCTTCATTCCCCAGCCTGCACTGGTACTGGGGATTGCCCTGGGCCAGTTGCAGGACCTTGAACCTGGCCTTGTTGAACCTCATGATGTTCACACAGGCCCACTTCTCAAGTTTGTCGAGGTCCCTCTTCATTGGTGAAGAAATTAAAGAGTACTGGTCCCAGTACAGACCCCTGAGGGACACCACTCATCACTGATCACCACCCAGACATTGACCCATTGACCACCACCCTCTGTCTGTGACCATCCAACCAATTCCTCATCCACCAAACAGTCTACCCATGAAATTGGTATCAGAGAGAAGATTGTTGTGGGGGACCATGTCAAAGGCCTTACAGAAGTCCAGACAGATGACATCCACAGCTCTTCCCTTGTCCACTGATGTTGTCACTTTTTGTTAACCAAACTGCACTCCTTGGTGCTGGTGCAATCAAACATCTCCTTGTTCTAGGTCTCCCTTCAGCCTGCCCTTTCTCATTTAAGGAAGGTTTTGTGCTGTTAACTTTACGAGGTGGTCTTTCTTGAAAAGGTGTGAGGTAGCTCTGCTTCTGAAGATGTAACCAGAGCTGAAGTCTGGTGGTGGAATGATGGTTTGGTCCCTACCAGGGCTGTTACTTGCCTACTCACGTGCTGGGTTACCATCATTTACATACTTGAAGTGAAATACGGAGTTATCTGCTCTTCCATGTCAGCCAGGTCTTGTCATAAAATCTTTGTGGAACATTCCCAGTAATCGGTGCAAATCCTTTCCAGCTCGTGTCACAGACTTCCAGGTAAAGCCACAGAGTGACCCTGTTGAGTCCAGGCACGTTTAACTTTATATAAAATTATAGTTAGACATGCAGTTTATTTCTGGAAGTTTTTTGCTGCTTATTTTTAGAGATAGCTGGAGTCTATTTTATTGTAAGACATATTTACACCTGGTGTTGCACCTCTGGCAGTGCTTGTGCTTCCCTCTGTTAAATATCACTGTTCCTGCGTAACATTGAGAGGAGAAGAAACCCAGCATTTTCTGGTGTTAGACCAGCTCTCAAGCTGTAACAGTTAATGACATTCTGACAAACAGGAAAAATCTGTCAAGAGTTGTGTTGCCTTGTTCTCAGATGAGTTTTTTGGTGTGTGTGTGGAGATGGGATTGTGGTGTCCTTCCCACAGGACCAAGCAGTGCACTCTGGTTGGACATTGGCATCTACATTCAGATACCTTCTCGTTTAGTCAAGCAAAAATAATTGTAGATCAGATTTGGGAAGCTTGAAGAGTGTTTGAGTTTTATTTGTCATTTATAACGTCTGAAAACCTTTCCCTTGGCACATGGGACATACAGCTGCCCAGTTGCCACCTCAAGTGGGCTTCACAGGTGCAAAGCTGATGAGATCACTCATTGGCTCTGGGAGATCTTGGCTTAATTACATACACCGACGTCTCCAGGAGCAATGCATGGCCTGAAGTGCAGGTTTGAGTTTTATAGTTGATGGTTTTTGCTCACTGTCCTGTAAAGTAGTGATCTGAATGAGGGGAAATCAACGTTTGGTCTTTGCTTGTCAGTGACGTATGTAGGCAACTTTGGTGACCATTTCTTGGCAAACTTTGTAATGTGCATTTCATTTCTTCCTTCAGTTCTGCATTTTTTGGTCTTAAAATGGTTTTCCTCAGAATGAAATGAGGCCTCAGTTGATGCTCTTGAGATTTTGGTCTCCTGTAACACAGGTTCTCTGGTACACAGGAGGTGGATGATGCTGAGCAGCGTTGTCCATTCCAACCTAGGCATGTGATGAACCAGGCATTTCTAAAAACCAAAGGCTGATTAAGTTGATAAACTGCATCTCTGCAAAGGAGCAGATGAGCATTTCAGTGATTTACCAGGATGAGCTCAATTCTACGGTGAGTCATTAATTTCTAAAATATAACTTACTGTCATAGAATGTGATTGCTCCTTAGACACGGGAGTGGCTCGTTCCTTTGCTCTGTACAACGTTTAGGAGCTGTTGAAGCACTTGACAGGTGAATAAAAGACACAGCCCTTTCCCTGGAGAACATCAGCCTCGTCTGCACGCGGAGTGACATTGCTTTCCCTCACCTTTCCTCCTAACTTGGTGTAGTTCACTCCTACACCCGCTGCATCTTTCAGGTTAAACCCTCCTTCGGATCAGTTTCCTTGGTAAATCTACGTTAATTAGGTTACATCACAAAGGCAAGGTGAGGCGTGCTTGAACTGGAAGAAATGTCCCTGGAGCACCTTGCTGGAGTATCCCAATGGCTGTTGACTTTGAGGCTGGTTGGCAGTTTTGTGTTCAGCACCATGAAGGAAGTTTACAAAAGGTCCTGTGAGCTTCAGGAGAAATTGGTGTTTTCCACCAATGTCATCGTGGCCTGAATTTCACTTCTAAATCACAGGGATGACTTCTGAAGACAGCCTGCT
Organism: Caprimulgus europaeus; assembly: GCA_907165065.1. The sequence continues at coordinate 1,837,878 of OU015533.1, forward strand.
TCTGGAGGACAGAGATGAGGCCATCCCTTGTGTCCATGTAGGCTGTGTCCTACCTAGGGATGTATCCATGCAGGAGCCCATGGGTAGTCCTGAGTGATGCAGCTTGGCACTGGGACAGCCTGAGCCACTGCAGCTGGATTTGCCTGCAATGGGTTGGAGAGCTTTCATGGAGTTATCTCCTGCCAGCTGGAGGGAGGACATCTAACCAATGGGCTCAGCTAGGTTTGGAAGACGTGGTCTGATGTGACCTTTGGTGAGGCTTGTAGTGACAGCTGCCATTAGGAGAAATACTGAAACGATGAACTGTCAAACAGACCTCGCTTTGCTTTGAGCAGCTCCTAACCATCGGGCTCGCCAGTGCTGGTGACTTCTAGACGACATCTCACCTCTCCATAGCTTCCTACAGGGTGCTGCCTCTGTGGATTAAGTCCAAGTCACGGGATACACAGCTGAGAGCTTTTCCAGAGTTGTCTTCTGACAGGGTTTGAGAGGCTGAAGGACTTGGAGCATGTCCCCCTTTCTCAGCTTCCCCGTTGGTATCAGCTGGTGGCGTGTGGCTGTCACACGTATGTGTGCACATCTGCCACATCTGCCTTCCTGAAAGCTGCCTTGTCCTCTCTGATGGTGGAGTTTTGATCCCAGGTGCCCCCAAGTGCTGCCTTGGTTGGGTTTCTCCTTGCACGGTTGGGAAGAGGAGGTGGGTGGAGGACAAACTCCACAAAGTTGACATAACAGTAGAAGGAAACTTAGATGGACTTTTTAATTAGAAAACAAAGAGTAGGAAGTTGGCTTCTCTCCTTAGTTCTGCCATCACTTCATCTGACTGTGAAGAAGCCAGGAGACTTCTGCAAGTTTTGTTTCTTCATCTGGAAAGCGAGTGTAGCTGTGTATCTCCGTGTCACCAGAAAGCTTAATTGAATGTTTCTTAACGTACTAATTAAATCTCAAATGATGTTCCCACTTAGTGTTCCATTAGAAAAGGAAAAACACTTTTTTTTTTTTTTATCTGTTTGCAAGCAAGTAATGATCATGATTGCATTCTTCAAAAAAAAAGTTGTTTTTTTTCCCCCAGTTGTTTTGTTTTGTGTTGTTTGGAGGCATCTATCAACCTTTGGAGGAGGTTTGGTGGATTCTCCTCAGCATAAGCTGTTCTCCTCACGGCTCCATGAGCATGGCCAGTGCAGCACATGGAAGTGGAACATGATTCATCTCCTTGGTGTGCCCATACTCTTAGTGCTGCCATCTCTGCCAAGTGGGTCCTGGTGCACAGTCACAGCTCGTGAGGTTGTCACAGATCTGCGCGGTGACAGCTCGCTCATTTACCAGGCGCCCTCGTGTGTATTTGATGGAGTCGTTGGCGCAGATTCGTAAAAGTCTGAGCTTGTGAAAGTCTCCCTTTAAAAATGAGATGTCCTGTTCTTCAGCAGATGTGCTGACCAGCTTATTGTCTCCATGGGAACGAGCTTTCGTTTTTACAATAGCCCAAAGTCACAGAAGAGAAGTCAGGTATTAATAGCACGAGCAGCGTAGGTACCGATCCAAAATAGGATCTGGCGATTCCTCACCCAAAATTGCTTGTGTTTGGGAGTTGTCTGTCACAGTTAAACAAGCACCCACGGGATGTACAAAGAATCTTTCTAGTGTGACCTATAAAATTAATTCTCTTTATTCCTGCAGTGTTATTGCAGTGAAATATTGACATTTTGAGAGTAACACTGAGAACACTGGCAGAACGCCACGTGCATCATATTTCATGGGTAGCCATGAGAAAAATACCTTTACAAACATGTGATGGTGTAAATGCCAGGTGCTCCTGCTGTCCCCCTTTCTGGGATGGGGAGGCTGGAGGCAGAGGTCTGGGCTCCCCAGTACAGGAAGGACAGGGAACTGCTGGAGCGTGGCCAGCGAAGGGCGACTGAGATGGTGAAGGGTCTGGAGCATCTTTCATCTGAGGAAAGGCTGAGGGAGCTGGGGCTGTTCAGCCTGGAGAAGAGACAACTCAGAGGGGATGTGATTAATGTTGGTAAATATCTAAAGGGAGAGGGGCTAGAGGACGGGGCCAGGCTCTTCTCACTGGCAGCCAGCAATAGGATGAGAAACTGCAGCAGAGGAAGTTCCACCTGAACATGAGGAAGAACTTCTTTAGTGTGAGGGTGACTGAGCACTGGGACAGGCTGCCCAGAGAGGGTGTGGAATCTCCCTCCCTGGAGATGTTCACCAACCATCTGGACAAAATCCTGGTTCATGTGCTCTAGGAGTCCCTGCTTGAGCAGGGGGTTGGACGAGATGTGACCTTCAGAGGTCCCTTCCAACCTCAACCATTCTGGGATTCTGTGACTCGCGAACCCCCCGCGTTAAAGCCGCGGCTGGAGCTCGCTGAGCAGCTCCCTTCCCACCTCCCATCGCCTGCTGCTTTCTAACAATCTCACCAATAATTTTGTTTCCCCTCTAACACTTTTGCTGTGCGGCGAGGGGACGTGCAGAGCTGCGGCTCTGTGACTCTGATGTGACACCAGGCGCTCGCCCGAGCAGCTCGCGGGAGCTCCAGCCGCGCGTTTGCTGTCATGCGGTTTCTATGGACACCGGTGGCTTGTGTGAAATGCAATCTCCAGGCCATTGTCTGCGCTGAATGTGGAGGAAGCTGAGATGATTACATGGGACTCCAAACCTCTATTTGCTAAAATATGTTCTGTTGCTTTGAGAAGAAATCTGGTAGAGACAGAAATAGCTTTTTCCTAAAATCCTTAGGTCTTGGGTGACCCGCAGAGTTGGAAGAAATAGCTTCTAAACTCCTTTCTGTTGGCTTCAGGGTTATATGGGAAAGCCTGACTTGTAAAATCTTCAACATCCTGCTTTACAAAATCATAAAGCCGAGCTCTAGCAAAATACAATTTAGATGAGGACATCTCCAGCCACTTGCAGCACTGAAAAGATCTCCCGTGACAGCCAGTTTCTGGCCAACAGTCAGCTGTAATCACAACCATCATAAGGCGAGGGTGATAATCAATCTCAGATAATTCAACAGTGGAGAAAAGATGTCAAAAATGTGTCTCGGGAGGCTGTGGTACAACGTGTCTCTCCTGTTTGTGGTATTAACTTCTGGCTGCTTGCAATGAGGTCTCCAGCTGTCCCTGGTGCTTTGGGGCAAAGCAGGGTGGGTAACAGGCAGGACTCACGTGCCTTCCCCCGTCCCTCTTTCTTAAAACATGGGGAGGAAGGACAAAGGTCACTTCCTGCCCCACTTCTCTGCCCCTGGAAGTCACCTGTGATGTGTGTGGTGCAGTTGACACGCTGGAAGGACAGGATGGCATCTAGAGGTAGCTGAACAGGCTGGAGAGCTGGGATCATGCAAACCTCATGCGGTTCAACAAGGGCAAGGGCAAGGTCCTGCACCTGGGTCAGGGCAACCCCAAGCACAGATCCAGGCTGGCTGGAGAATGGCTGGAGAGCAGCCCTGAGGAGAAGGACTTGGGGTGCTGGGGGAGGAGAAGCTCCACATGAGGCGGCACCGTGCGCTGGCAGCACAGAGCCAATAACCGTGTCCTGGGCTGCACCCAGAGCAGCGTGGGCAGCAGGGCCAGGGAGGGGATTCTGCCCCTCTGCTCCGCTCTCCTGAGACCCCCCCTGCAGTGCTGCCTCCAGTGCTGGGGCCACCAACAGCACAAGGACATGGAGCTACTGGAGCCAGTGCAGAGGAGGCCACGAGGATGATGCCAGGGCTGGAGCAGCTCTGCTGTGAGGACAGGCTGAGAGAGTTGGGGCTGTTCAGCCTGGAGAAGAGAAGGCTCCAGGGAGACCTTCCAGTGGACTTCCAGTGCCTCAAGGAGGGACTTTGGCCAAGGGCAGGGAGTGACAGAACAAGGGGTGTTGGCTTGAAAGTGGCAGAGGGGAGATGGAGCTGAGATGTGAGGAAGAAATTCTTGGCTGTGAGGGTGGTGAGACCCTGTCCCAGGTTGGCCAGAGAAGCTGGGGCTGCTCCTCCCTGGAAGTGTTCTCGGCCAGGTTGGATGAGGCTTTGAGCAACCTGGTCTAGTGGAAGGTGTCCCTGCTGCTGGCAGGGGGTTGGGACTGGATGGGCTTTAAGGTCCCTTCCAACCCAAACCAGTCTGGGATTCGATGTGTACAATAAAGTGTATTTTTGCTGCTCGCTGACTTTGGGGGCTGTTCCCATGTGCCTGGAGATTCGGTGTCCCATTCCCACGTGTGACCGTGTGGACATGAGTGGTCCCACACCAACCTCTGTGCTTTCTGCAGAGCGTCTTGCACCTGTTTTTTTGTGAGATCTGGGCCATAGCGTGTTAAATGCTTTAAGGTACTGGGTAAAAATACATCTTCATAGTTACACTCCAGTCACGTTCCCTCTTAATATCAAACCCTCTTTGCACTCTGTTTCCTTGACACTTTTTACAATGAGCATCACAGGTTTGGGGAAAAACCTTTTTTCCTTGTGCATCAGAGATTGGATGTCCTTGAGCCACTTCTGAATACTGGATTCTGATGGCTTTGTGCTGCTTGGTCTGGGTTATGACATCTTTTCCTGCCCAGAACAAGCAATATTCCAGCTGCAGCCTTCCTTTGGTTTTCCTTGCATTCTGTTTCTGCTCTCATTTGTGTTTTCATGATGATCATTCTCTGGACTGATGGTTTCAGTGCTGAACTAGTGACTCTTTTGTCCAGCTTATATCATTTTGGCATTTATATGGATGGACAGCTGGAACAGTCCCTATATCTCAATATTTCTTTAGGTTTTTACATTTAATGCATTTTGATACCCTTTGCAAAATTTGATATCTTGATTCAGATAATGGAGTAAAATGCTACAGGTCAGAACATTGAAAACACCTTTTGAAAACACCTGTTTCTTTGAAAGTCAAGATAATTGGGACAATCCAGTAAATTCTTCCCAGTGATAATCCATGAATTTTGCACTTTTCACCTGTAGAAAGATTTCCAGTGGTTTATTCTCCAGGAGGAAGAAGAGGCAGCGCAGCGAGGCCATGAGCTGCACGTGGTCATTTGGCTTTGCCTCAGGCTCTTTGCCTTATCACGTGTCTCTTGTTGAAGGTAAAATTAACAGAAGTCATTTTCTCTGGGAGTGACAGCCCAGAGGATGAGGTGCTGCTGCTGTTCCAGAGTTGAGGATTTGCATGAATTATTCCATATGGACTTCACCTCTTGAAGGGAAGTCACCACTCAGCCAAGGACTAGATCCTTAATTACCACAGAAAGAGTCGTTATGGCACAAAATGAAGATGGAATAAGTCTTAATGGTGGAATGATGAGATGCAGAGGAGATGAAAGGCAAGGACAACTGTTGCTCTTTGTATCACCCTGTTTGCAATTCTTTTTTGTTCCTTTTTTTTTTTTAAACAAAAGGATGAATTACCAATCTCAATGTTGAGCCCCCAAACACCAACCTCAAGGAGAGGAGACTAAATAGAAGAGGCTGCTTTATTCTTAGCCACGTTCAGTAGTCAGGAGGTAGACAGCATTTGCTGTCAAACAGATGATTTTCAGAGCCCAAAAGTACATTAAAAAAATAAGAGGGGAAAAAAGAATGATGTAAGCATTGCTGAGCACAGTGCACCCATCTGTTTGACTGAATATCCAGACCGTCCTTCTTTGATTTTATAATGAACCTGCTCCTCGTGGTAAGTGCTGAAATAACTGTTACATCATCTGATCTTGTCTGCTGAAGAACTGTTCATTTCTAATGCACTGTCCTGTTGTCACATGTGGTGGTACAAATAATTTAGAACAGTTCATTTTCATTTTGGTTGGAAAAGACCTTTAAAATCATCGAGTCCAACACTGACCAGTCCCCACTGACCCATGTCCCTCAGCACTGTGTCTACACGACTCTTCAATCCCTCCAGGGATGGGGACTCCACCACTGCCCTGGGCAACCCCTTCTAATGCCTCAGAACCCTTTCAGCAAAGAAATTCTTCCTCACATCCCATCTCAACTGCCCTGGCCACAACTGGAGCCCATTTCCTCTTGTCCTCTCCCTTGGTCCTTGCTTGAACAGACCCACCCCCACCTCTCTCCACCCTCCTCCAAGGGACTTGGACAGAGCCAGAAGGTCTCCCCTCAGCCTCCTTTTCTCCAGGCTCAGCACCCCCAGTTCCCTCAGCCGGGAACTCAGCACACTTGTGCTCCAGACCCTTCCCCAGCTCCGTTCCCTTCTCTGGACACGCTCCAGCACCTCCAGGTCCTTCTTGGAGTCAGGGGCCCAACACTGAACCCAGCACTCGAGCTGTGGCTTCACCAGTGCCCAGTGCAGGGGGAAGAGAACTTCCCTGCTCCTACTGGCCACACTGGTGCTGATCCAGGCCAGGATGCCCTTGGCCTTCTTGGCCACCTGGGCACTCTGCTGACTCATGTTCAGCCACTGTCCCCCAACACCCCCAGGTCCCTCTCTGCCCAGCAGCTCTCCCCCCACTCCTCCCCAAGCCTGTGGCGCTGCCAGGGGTTGTTGTGACCCAAGGGCAGGACCCGGCACTTGGCCTGGTTGAACCTCATCCAGTTGGTCCTGGCCCATGGATCCAGCCTGGCCAGATCCCTCTGCAGAGCCTCCCCACCCTCCAGCAGATCAATGCTTTGGCCCAACTTGGTGTCCTCTGCAAACTGACTGAGAGTTCACTCGATACCCCCAGATGGGACTGGCCCCAATACTGTCCCTGGGGACACCACTGGTGACTGGCCACCAACTGGATTTAACTCCACTCCCCACCACTCTCTGGGCACAGCCATCCCACCAGTTTTCCACCCATACAAGCCATGAGCTGCCGTTTTCTTCAGGAGAATGCTGTGGGAGATGGTGTCAAATATATTACTGATGTCCCAGCCTGTGTCTTGGTGCAAGCTTCATATTTCTTCTTGGTGCCCATCTGTTGCCCAGTGTCTTGTTGAACAACTGGAACCCAGTGAATTTTCTCTTCTCCCCATCTTTGCTTGGGGGAAAGGCTGGTGGACTCAGGAGAGGCCGTGCAAGGCATTTTGCACTCTGCTCCATCAAGTGGGTGATTGCTCACAGCAGAGCTTTTATTTGGTGTATCACATTCGTGTGGGCTCTATTCTGGTTCGAAGCAGAGGTGTTTTATCTGTTCATTGAATGCACTTCAGGATTTTTTTCTGCTTTAGACTATTAGAAGTAATTGAGCAGCTTACATCCCTCCGTGACAAATCTCCTGATATTTTCAACTTCTGCATAATCTGGTGCTTTGGGTCCTCTCTGAGGTGGTGATTTAGGAAGACTTCTGTGTTCTGTTGGTAACTGTGGTCCCTGGAAAGGAAATAACTGTGAAAAGTCACTGCACAGCCAACCTCTCACCAGGAACTGGTACCTTTTCCAGTTCTCTGGGTCAGACCTGCAATGGCTTCACCTGTAAATACTTCACTTTCTTTCCTTTTTTTTTTTTTTGCAGATGACTCTGTTTTCTGTGCTTCTAAATGAGAGGTTACCACTGACATGCAGGAAAAACAGGAGTGTGATGAATTACAAGCTGGTGTAATTTATGCAGAAGCAGTGTGGGGGAAATTGCAGCCCACTCTTGTTCCACATAAATTATGCATGTACCTCCTTGAAAATAGCTACGGAGGGTGTGCAGATTTTTTTGGCTAATGAATCATACCCTAAATTTCTACAGTACAGACATTGACTCAAATGTCTCCCTTTTGCCCCACCTTTATTTTTAGATCATCTGTAAACTTTTGCTGAACGTGTGGTTCCGGATGTTGCTTTATTTTTTCCTTACATCAGACCTGTTCTTTGAAGACCCTGTTTTGAAAAGGGACTCCTAAATTTATTACTTCTCCCAGAGCCCTCCCACGTGAGATTTTACACCTCATGCTTTGGAGATCTCTGCAGAGATCCCTTGGCTGTTGTCGTGAGGATCGATGTGGATGGATGTGTGCTTATGGAGATGCAGCCTGCTCTCGTGTGCCATCCTCTCACAGAATCACAGAGTCACAGAGTGTCAGGGGTTGGAAGGGACCTCGAAAGCTCATCCAGTCCAACCCCCTGCTGGAGCAGGAACACCCAGATGAGTTCACACAGGAAGGCATCCAGGAGGGTCTTGAATGTCTCCAGAGAAGGAGACTCCACACCCTCCCTGGGCAGCCTGGCCCAGGGCTCTGGCACCCTCACAGGAAAGAAGTTCCTTCTCAAATCCAAGCAGAACCTCCTGTGTTCCAGCTCACACCCATTGCCCCTTGTCCTATCACTGGACATCACTGAGAAGAGCCTGGCCCCATCCTCCTGACACTCACCCTTCAGATATTGATCAACATTAATGAGGTCCCCCCTCAGCCTCCTCTTCTCCAAGCTCAAGAGCCCCAGCTCCCTCAGCCTTTCCTCACCAGGGAGATGCTCCACTCCCTTCATCATCTTGGTGGCTCTGTGCTGGACTCTCTCCAGCAGTTCCCTGTCCTTCTTGAACTGGGGGGCCCAGAACTGGACACAATATTCCAGATGTGGCCTCACCAGGGCAGAGTAGAGGGGGAGGAGAACCTCTCTTGACCTACTGACCACAGCCCTTCTAATGCACCCCAGGATGCCATTGGCCTTCCTGGCCACAAGGGCACAGTGCTGGCTCATGGCCATCCTGCTGTCCACCAGGACTCCCAGATCCCTTTCCCCTACACTGCTCTCTAGGAGATCATTTCCTAACCTATACTGGAACCTGGGGTTGTTCCTGCCCAGGTGCAACACCCTACACTTGCCCTTATTATATATTTATATTATATCTCCCTGCAAACCATGGCTGTTGGTGTCTTTGGAGTTGTAACCTTCAAGCCTAGGTCATGGGCAACACAAAGCCTTTGAACCTGACCTCAGAAATAAAGAAGCTGCCAACAATTCCTGATGCAATCAAGTATGATGCTGTCCACCATATAATATTTGCTTGGCTTTATATAGAAATACAATAGTTATTTGGCCATAAGCTAGTGACGCTTGGGGATGGTTAGAGGAACGCTGCATGTAGCCCTACCCACTTAACCACCAGTAATAACTGGGGAGCAGTGGTCTGAACTTCTCCTTCACCTCAGGAGCAGTTGCAAAGCTGGAGTACCCTCTATGAGACAGCTGTGGTAAGAGCACCAGCCAGCAAGATGCAATTTTGGAAGGGCTTTGAGAATAGAAGTGCTTAGAGGAGGATTTGGAAGGTGAAGAATGGTTGTTTGGAACATGAGAAGGTGGAACAGCTTTGGACCTAAAATCAGCTTGCTACAAGGATCCAGAATGTTATGGAAAGAACAAGTCAAAGAAAGAGAAGTGTGATTTGGATGATAATGAAGGTGTAGGTGGACTGGCGTAGGCAAGCCTGGGAGAGGAGGCTGTGGAGGCTGCTGCTGGAGTGGAGGAGCGGGAAGGAAAGGGAACAAAGGCTTTAGTGGTGAGGCAGGTGAGGAAGCAGTCATGGAAGACCATTTGGGTTTTGTCCTGGATGTGGAAAAAGGAATTTCAAGATGCTGAGGAGAGATCCTCAGTGTATTTTATTATCAGGTGTTTGGAGCCTGCCTAGGATATTTATAGTTGGTCTTGTGTGTGCTTTCTTGAGGCTTTTTCTGTGTTTTCCTCCCCCTGTTTTTTGTCATTTTTTTAAAGCACAAGTATTTATATTCCTTTGATGTGTCATGTGACAGTGATTGAGTATTTGGGGCCAAATCTCTCTTGCTGCTGTCCTGGTGCCATCAGTGAGGGTCTTCCACATGCAGAGCAAGCAGGGTTGCATAAGCTAACAGCATAAGCAGATTTTTTCCCCCCGTCTGCCATTCTCAGTGGATTGACGTTTGCTGCCCCTGCACATCTACATTGTGATAAATGAAGAAAAAAACACTTGTGGGAATGGTACCAAACCCAGGACAGTGCCAAAACTAATTTGGTTCCCAACAGAAAAATGAAATGTGGTTGGCCTGGGGGAACAATGTCTGACATCAGTTGGCTGTTCTGATTTCAAAAGTGATGTTGTTGGAAAAAGTAGTTTTCATGGAGTCTGGTCCTCTGGGTAGCACGAGGCTGATAAGCTCTTCTGGTGGTGGTCTGTGTGGTAGGAACAGTGCTGGGTCTTGCAACCTGACTTTTAAGGCTCCAGGTGAATGGATAACATACCATTTTACTAGGCAGTGAGAATAACTGTCTTCTGGAGGTGTTCAGCACTGTCTTTCAGGTGGGGAACTCCTTTCCACAGGGTGGATGCAAAAAAACCCCTAAAATAGATCAAATGAGAAAAGGAGTGGACAAACCAGCTGGAGAGAAGTCTTCTCATCGCTGTCAAGTGCACTTACTTAGATAAACTAACTAAACTGTGTTTCCTACTTGTCTTCTCAGGGAGCATATTCACAGCTTTCATTTGGGGGTTGGACTCAGTGACCTTTAACCGTCCCTTCCAGCCCAGGACACGGTTCTTGGCTCTGTGCTGCCAGCGCACGGTGCCACCTCATGTGGAGCTTCTCCTCCCCCAGCACCCCAAGTCCTTCTCCTCAGGGCTGCTCTCCAGACATTCTCCACCCAGCCTGAATTAATGTTTAGGGTTGTCCTGACCCAGGTGCAGGACCTTGCCCTTGGTCTTGTTGAACTTCATGAGGTTGGCATGATCCCACCTCTCCAGCCTGTCCAGCTCCCTCTAGAAGCCATCCTGTCCCTCCAGAGTGTCGACCCAACCACACACAGCTTGGTGTCATCAGCAAACTTGCTGAGGGTGCACTTGATCCCACTGTCCATGTCACTGATAAAGATGTTGAAGAGCACTGGTCCCAACACCAACCCCTGAGGGACATCAGTCATCACTGGTCTCTACTTGGACGTTGAGCCTTTGACTGCAGCCCTTTGAGTGGCACCATCCAGCCAAATCCTTATCCACCGAGTGGTCCATCCATCTAGTCCCTGCCTCTCCCACTTAGAGATGATTTATCACCTGCTCTGCTTTCAGTTCCTGCTCACACTCCCCATCCTCCCCAGGCTGGGCTGGATCTCCAGCCTAAGATGCAGTTCAGGAAGTTTCAGGCTCAAGTGTTTCCCTGTTCCTCAGCGTTTGCATCTAGGTTTTTTTCATGTCTTATTCTCACTTGGTCCCTGGTTTGGAGGGAAGCTGCTGCTGGCTGAGCCTGTGCTGGGTTCGCACAGCAAAGGCTGTGCCAACAACCATCACCCTTCCACTCCCACATCCAGCGTAGTCTTCGTCATCTACTTACTTCCAGGGCTTGAACTTCAGTATTTATGTTAATCAAACTGCTAATGAGCATTTCGAATGCACTGTGATAACTCCCAGCATTAATTCTGTGGGGTTTTTGGAGTTCAGCTAAATATGGCTTTGAGAGATGGATAAAATTACTGTAGGCAGCAGTTCCAAGCCATATTTTCTCCTCATCCAGCTCTATTATTAGAATACCTACTTGCTACAATAGATTTTCATACAATCACAAACCAAAATGCACAGATGGTTCCCGACTCCCCGCTATCCATCTTCGGGACTGTGCCCATTAATTAGTTCTGCTGTGTTCACCTACATGTTACCTGGTTTGTAGGAGGAAAAATGTTACCTTTTGTACCTACAAAGCAGTTTCCTAGGGTTGAATGAACTTGCTTTATTCCTATGGGAACAAAATGTCATGAAAAATAAGTTTTTAAAAATTCAAATCATGATGGAGTTTGCCGATGCCAGTTGAACCCGTCCGGAGCCCGTTGTGGTGGCAGGGGGACAGCTGCCTGCAGGAGTCACCTCCTGGCAACGTTAGGTCTTCTGTGCATGAAGGGGAGCAGATGCAGATGACCTTACAGAGAGACCTTCTAGCAGCCTCCCAGTACCTGAAGGGGCTCCAGGAAGGCTGGGGAGGGACTTTGGCCAAGGGCAGGGAGTGACAGAACAAGGGGTGATGGCTTGAAAGTGGCAGAGGGGAGATGGAGATGAGATGTGAGGAAGAAATTCTTTGGTGTGAGGGTGGTGAGACCCTGGCCCAGGTTGGCCAGAGAAGCTGGGGCTGCTCCTCCCTGGAAGTGTTCTTGGCCAGGCTGGATGAGGCTTTGAGCAACCTGGTCTAGTGGAAGGTGTCCCTGCTGCTGGCAGGGGGGTTGGGACTGGAGGAATTTTGAGGTCCCTCCCATCCCAAACTGGTCTGGGATCCTGTGATTCTGTGACCTTGCGTTTCTGACGAACAGCCAGCACTAATAATCATCTTCCCAAATGAAAGATTTTGACAGGAATAAATCCTGTGTGTTCCCAGCAGTGAGGGCTTGGGACCATTTGGGCTGCTGAGGCAGAGCTGTGGGGTGAAGGCTGGGGGATGCTGCTGGCTCCCAGATCACCCAACCAGCTATTGCTGCGCTCGTGCTCTCATCTTCAGTCCCTTGTCACTCAGATCTAAGGCAGGAGGTGAGCACAAACAACTGGGCTGGTGTCTAAACCATCACATTCTGATTTAGGCTTCAAAAATGCTTTTTTTTTGGTGGTTGCTGTGGCTGGTTTTTATCTTGGGCTGGAGGTTGGAAGGGTGGCTGAAGCTGGGTGCTGTCGGTGACACATCGGCTGGGGTCCCTGCTCAGGGTGGGCTCAGCTGGCAGGGAGTTTGTTTGTATTGATGCTTTCTTTTTTTTTTTTTTGTAGTCCTTCCACCCTAATGCCATTAGTCAAGATATTTTGTAAGGATAGACAAGGTTTAATTTAATGGGGATGAAATATTTGAGCCTAGAAAAAAATAGGAACAGGTTTCAGATGAGAGTTTCAGACTTCTGAGCCGTCTATTCACTTACACAGAAAGTCATTATTTATTACACTTATTACATTTTAAAAGCATGTTTTAACAAAATTCTTCCTTAGTATTTCAGGTGAGATTAACCTGGCAAACCCAGGTGCATCTGGTGAGTGCAGCTTTTGATGGGTAAATGTGAATGTAGTCACTGGGGGTAACCGGCAGTCGGCAGGGAGCGGACGAGCAGCTGGGGTTTCTGCGCTCCTTTCCTTGTGCAAGTGTTAAGATGAAGATCCTCTTGACTTACTAAAAGGTATTTGTCGCTTATAAACCAGAAAAAATTCCATTTCTTTATATAAAGTAATATAAAAATACTTTTCTAGCAACTGCATGCAGGAAAATGCCGTGTGTGTCTTGCCACAGGTTTGACTGAAAAACCTGCAGTTCTGGTAAAAGCCACAGGATGGGGGTGTTACTTCAAGCCTTGCTGTAATACCTCACTCCTTCAGCACCACGCTGAGACCTTCACATCCTTTTTGTAATCTAAATGCGAGCTTTGTACTTTTCGAGTTCTTCAGCAAAGAGCTTGGCTCGGGTACAAGCCCAATATCATTAATTCCCAAATTTGCTGCTGATTTTGGGGATGGTTTGCAGAGGTGGCTGGTGATGTGCCCGGGTTCTCTCAGGAGCTTTCAGGAATTCCTGGTTTTTGTAGCCCAGGTAAGACAGATGCAAGTTCTTGCTCTTGCTTTGAATTTACCTTCGTAGGTGTGCCAGGATGCACAGGACAAAGCCAACATTCAAACACTACAAAGCAAGTGTTAAGCTCTGAAATGAAACCATTCCCACACCGTTAAACCACAGGAGGGGGATGTGGCTCCTCATTCCTGGGCAGGATTCACACACTTTGTGGCTGTGTCAACTGAACTGCAAAAAACCAAACCAAACCAGAAAACCAAACCCAAACCAAACCATGGCTTGGAACTGGCAGAGGGAAGATGGAGATGAGATGAGAGGAAGAAATTGTTTGGTGTGAGGGTGGTGAGACCCTGGCCCAGGTTGGGCAGAGAAGCTGTGGCTGCTCCTCCCTGGAAGTGTTCTGGGCCAGGTTGGATGAGGCTTTGAGCAACCTGGTCTAGTGGAAGGTGTCCCTGCTGCTGGCAGGGGGGTTGGGACTGGATGAGCTTTAAGGTCCCTTCCCACCCAAACCATCCCATGATTCTAAGTGAGGAATAATCTTTTGGTTTGTATCTCTCCATATGCACATCCAACCACTTGGCTTTTGTTTTTCTGGTTACACCAATACCAACCATTATCTTCTTTTAAAGGGTTTTACTCAAAAATACTTCTTGATTTCTTTTCACCGCCTCCCAGTGTCTCCACGGAGCGAGTTGGTGCTGTGCTGACACAATTTCACAGCAATATTTGTCCTGAGAGTAAAGGATGGGAACACACTTTTAGAAGAAGAAAATTACATGCTAGCAGACCACAAATACACAGCTAATTTATGATTAAACCTCTGCATGTGCAGCTCATGAAAGCGAGGGGCTGTGATGCAGCGCGTGTTTTGCCTGGTTGGTTTAGCTCACGGCGCTGTGATATGTTGATGTGCTCAGATAGATAAATACCCACCAGGCAAGGTGGTGGGGAGCTGTAATGTATGGTGACACTACTGAAATATGGGGTTATGTACATTAAGAACAGATTTTTATGGTTTTTTAAACTATAAGATCTTGATTTTTCTTCTAGATTAAGTTATTTTTTAAAAAGATTAAATTATAAGAAGAATAAAAATGCTAAAGGCAGCTAGATTTGCTAGTGCAAACGGCCCTGTTTCTGCTGCTTTGGCAATACAAAATTGTGAGGAATCTGGTAAAAACAATAATGGAGAGGAGTGCTTTTCCCAGTAGCCGTGGGCCCATCCCTTGCTGTGCTGTCTGGAAAGCTCTTTCCCAGGGAGGAGGAGATTATTGCCACCACGCTGTGCTCGGTGTTTCTGTGGGGAGGGCTCACTGCCCTATTTCACCCTGGAGGCTGAGGTAAGAGCACACTGCAGTGTCTGGATCCCCCAAATCTTCCGTGTTTAGATATCTACTCCTGATCAGGTGCTTCTGTTGTGGTGGGATTTATGTGTTTTTAAATTTTTTTCTTTTTATTTTTTAAATCCAAATGTGCTTGGCATGGACAGTGCACATGGAAACCAGCAGAGGAAAAGGTTTCATGAGCACTTTTGCATGATGGCTTTATAGATTTCTGATGAACTACACAAATCCATGTCCGCACTGTCCTGGGTTATGTCATGGCCTTGAAGCCTCGGGGTGATGTGGTGGCTCCAGTTCAGTGATGTATTGCTTTGGGCACCCACTGGTCCCTTCAGTGAGAGGTCATTTGATTGGGAATTCCTGAGCCCTGTGGAGCAGTGCTTTCCAGTTCTGTGTGTTTGTACGTTTTTAGGGCAGCCTGGAGCATAAGGTCTCCAAGGGGAGACCTTCTGGCTCTGTCCAAGTCCCTGCAAGGAGGGTGGAGAGAGGTGGGGGTGGGTCTGTTCAACCAAGGACCAAGGGACAGGACAAGAGGAAATGGGCTCCAGTTGTGGCCAGGGCAGTTGAGATGGGATGTGAGGAAGAATTTCTTTGCTGAAAGGGTTCTGAGGCATTGGAAGGGGTTGCCCAGGGCAGTGGTGGAGTCCCCATCCCTGGAGGGA
The DNA here is from genome assembly GCA_907165065.1 of Caprimulgus europaeus. Next base: position 1,853,273 of record OU015533.1, read on the forward strand.
TTGAAGAGTCGTGTAGACACAGTGCTGAGGGACATGGGTCAGTTGGGGACTGGTCAGTGTTGGGTTCATGGTTGGACTCCATGAGATTAAAGGGCTTTTCCAACCACTGTGATTCTGTGATTCTATGATTTCCAGCATCTCCAGGAGTGTGTGGTAGGGTTATCTTCTCTCCTCTTTGTGTCCTGGACTGGGAGAACTGGGCAGGCTGGGGGACACCTCAGAGCTGTCTCCTCCTTTGCTTTCATCTCCTTGAAGCCCCATCCACAGTTTGCTGATGTGCAGATCTCTCTGCTTTCTCCCCAGACGTCATAGAGAGCAGAGAAAACCTTGAAGAAGCTCTAAAGATGGAACTGGTTTGAGTCATGACAACACCAATAAACACTCCTACACGCTGCAGTGTTCAGGCTCGGTTGTTCTAAATAATTGCTTTAATTCATCATATTTTGTGATGCCTTGTTCATTAAATCATGAGCTTCATGACAGCTCCAGCTACGGGGTGGATCTGGTAGGAATAGTGAGATAGTATTTAGCTGTTTGCACAAAATTATGCAGCAATTATGACGAAACAAATTTATGCCAGATTCTGCCCATTACCATGGTAACCCACATTCAAAATAGCAGTAGAAAGCCACTTAGCATAAGAAAAGCAGGTTTTTAGCCCTCAGGAACTGATGCACGCTATAGATTTTGATCAAGAAACCCTTACAATGGCGGTGCTGCCCTTTGTAGTTGCCGTCGTGTTGTGACGCTGTGGATCCCCCTAGGGAAATGCGAGGAGTGGTCTTGTGAGGGGTTTTTTTTTGCTCTTTACATAACACACACTAGATATTTTTGACTTTTCTGACTAACAGCAATTAGGAAGGGAGGACAAGTGGCTGGTACAGGCAGAATTCCCAGGTTAGCAAGGGAACCTATTTTTAGGTGCATCTTGAAGGCACAGCTATTAAGTTCCACGCAGTGCTTCTTGTAGCTCCACTTTCTAACTCTGGACTCGGTGAAACTTGAGCTGCAGGATCGATTGGGCTAAAAGCATCTCATGCAGATGTAATCTGTGAGGTTTGGACAATCCAAGGCTTTAGGAATTGAGTATTGACTGCCAGAAATAAAGCTGACTGCAGTTGTTATCGAAATAGCTGCTTTGGATTCACTTTCTGCTTGTGCACATGGTATATATTTGTTTTGAAGCTGTGATTTTTGTTTTTTTGAAGGCAGTTTTCCCCCCACTGCCTCAGACAGAAGCTTTTTTTAAATAATAATCTTCTTTCTCCAGAAGCTGAAGTGTTAAGGAAAGCCTTTGATGTCATAGCCCACATGGTGAAACTGAAAGAGTTTCTCATCCTGTAAATATTTTACTCATCATTGGTGTAAAAATAGGAGCTTTCAGCTATGAGTCACGCCCCGGTGTAACCATGGAGGAGGGTATGACACTCTTGACACTGTCTTCTCTACCATCCTCATAGGTGAGCTTAGGAAGTGTGGGTGAGGTGAGTGGACAGTGAGGTGTGGGAGATCACAATCTCAGAGGGTTGTGATCAGCAGCATGGAGTCTGGTTGGAAGCCTGTGGCTCGTGGTGTCCCCTGGGGTCAGGACTGGGTCCAGTTTGGTTCAACATATTCATCAGTGACCTGGGTGAAGGGACAGAGCACACCCGCAGCCAGTTTGCTGACAACACAGAACTGGGAGGAGTGGCTGACACACCAGGAGGCTGTGCTGCTGTTCAGTGAGTCCCAGACAGGCTGCAGAGCTGGGTGCAGAGGAACCTCATGAAGTTCCACAAAGGCAAGTGTAGGGTCCTGCACCTTGGGGAGGGATGAGCCCAGGCACCAGAACAGGTTGGGGGTGACCTGCTGGAGAGCAGCTCTGCAGAGAAGGAGCTGGGAGTGCTGGTGGACATTAACCATGAGCCAGCAGTTGGCCCTCATGGCCAAGAAGGCCAATGGTTTCCTGGGGGGCATTGAGAAGAGTGTGGCCAGCAGGTCAAGGGAGGTTCTTATCCCCCTCTATTCTGCCCCAGTGAGGCCACATCTGGAGTGTTGTGTCCAGTTCTGAGCTCCTCAGTTCAAGAAAGGCCAGGAACTACTGGATAGAGTTCAGCAGAGGACTACAAAGATGGTGAGGGGTCTGGAGTATCTCTCTGCTGAGGAAAGACTGAGAGAGCTGGGGCTGTTCAGCCTGGAGAAGAGCAGCCTGAGAGGGGATCTCATCAATGCTGATCAGCACCTAAAGGGCAGGTGAAGAGAGGATGGGGCCAGACTCTTTCCATTGGTGCCCAGTGACAGGACACAAACTGGAGCATAGGAAGTTCCATCTGAAGATGAGGAAAAACTTCTCTACTGTGAGGGTACCAGAGCCCTGGGCCAGGCTGCCCAGAGAGGGTGTGGAGTCTCCATCTCTGGAGATGTTCAAACCCACTTGGATGCCATCCTGTGTGACGTGCTTGAGATGGGCCTGCTTTGGCAGGGGTCTTGGACTAGATGGTTTCTAGAGGTCCCTTCCAACATGCTGTGATTCTGTATCAGGGCATCCTGATAATGCTTTGCTGGCTCTTTGATGAAGAGCACGAGCCCAGCCTATGCAGACCCAACAGAGAATGATGTTATCTGCAGGAGAGCTGGTGGTGGTGGGGGAAGCTCTGATGTGAAAGGCTGTGGCAGGAACTGTGGGGATCCACCACAGAAGATGATGTAGAAAACTGTTCCCTTGCCCCACGGTGGGACCCACGTTCCAATGGCAGAGAAGCAGGCAGAGAATGGGGAGAAGTTGGCAGCACTGAACCCATAAATACATGTGGTTTTCATGCTGCAAAGCAACTAGAGTCTCCCCTGGCAAGAAAACAGCCATAACAGATGTGGCTCTTCAAAAGCTGAGTGTGATAGAAGCGTTAGTGCTGGGGTGGGTGTGGGGAGGCCTGGGGGGCACACACAGGGAGCTGGGTCGGTCGGAGCAGAAAGCCTTGAGCCCTTGGAGGAAAGGAACCAGAATGCAGCAGAATTACCCAGTGCTTTAAAATAGATGGTGGAAAACTTAATTGTTGCAGCAGGAGGAGAGCAGGAAGGATATGATTTCACTGATGACTGCAGAAGATTAATTGAGTGGGTGCATACTGGTGTGTCTTTATTTATCTGGTTGTTTGTGACCAGTGAAGCGGAGGGGAATGCATTCTTTCTCTCATGTCCTCCAATTATTTGACTTGCCAGCACGTTCCCCAGCAGACAGAGGGTGGGTTTGTGCACAGCTCTGTTTGAGGCAGTGGGTGCCCACAAAATGCTCCATGAAGCTGAGACGTGGTTATAAGAATACAAGTGATGAAGCCTTTGAAAAGTCACTTTGGCATCATCGATGCAGAACTGAAACTCAACTTCAGGGTAGGTTTTACTCTGCCTAAAACACTGCTGGGGAAGCTGGTTCTCCTGTGCTTCTTAACTTAGAATCATAGACTGGTTTGGGTTGGGAGGGACCTTAAAGTTCCAACACCCCTGCCAGCAGCAGGGACACCTTCCACTAGACCAGGTTGCTCAGAGCCTCACCCAACCTGGCCTTCAGCACTTCCAGGGAGGTTGGATGAGGCTTTGAGCAACCTGGTCTAGTGGAAGGTGTCCCTGCTGATGGCAGAGGGGTTGGAACTGGATGAGCTTTAAGGTCCCTCCCAACCCAAACCAGTCTGGAGTTCTGTGATTCTGCATAGAATTATAGACATTTGGTATTTTAAGAAAATGTTCTCATGAATGTATCAGACCCGTCAAACTTCACCTATGGAGCTAGATATTCACAGTTCAGAGTGTAATTCAGGTCACTGCCTTGTCACCTATGCCCTTAACCACCTACTTTCCCACCCCCAAGTTTTAGTAGGGATGGGTTCTTCAGAAGATGAATAAAACCAAATTAGTTGCACGAAGAAGAATCCAGGGCTTTCACATTCAGTGGGAGGAGCGGGTGTGCGTGTGTGTGGGAAGGACAAAAGAAGCTATTCAATCTTCAATGCTTGCTTCTTGCTACTATGAAAAGTATTGAAGACATTTAATAAGAAGTCTTCTATTTTATGTTTTTTCCATGACTAAGTCTGTAAGGCTGCAACACTCAACTTGGGTTAAACTCCTCAGCGATAAGACGCTGGACACTGACACCTGCGTGAAGGACTGTCCCTGTTCTGCAGCCAGCGGTGTCTGCTTTATTGCTGTTGTAATCCAGACCTGCACAGAATTTTCCTGATATTGTTAACTTTGCTGCTTCCTGTATGTCTGCAAAGCAATTACATCTTGTTACCTTCAACAAACCATGCAGGCAGGAGATGCATCACTGATAAACCCTCCAACCGTGAAGCGGGACTGGTGAGCGTCTTCCAGGGACCGGGATGGATCTGGGCAGCTAGCGAAAGTGGAAGCAGTAGTGAGTTATTTGGGGAGTAGCTGTGTGTTTGAGGATCTAGCTGTGTTGGAATCCTGATCCAGAAGTACAAGGAGGATCACACACAAAGGCAGCTGTAGGGGCAGAGAAATGCTGATTCGGCATTTTCCATCATATATTTCGTAGAATCGTAGCATCGTTTTGGTTGGAAAAGACCTTTAAGATCATCCAGTCAAACCATAAACTCAACACTGCCAAGTCCACCTCTAAACCATGTCCCTGAGCACCTCATCTACCCGTCTTTTACATCCCTCCAGGGATGGGGACTCCACCACTGCCCTGGGCAACCCCTTCCAATGCCTCAGAACCCTTTCAGCAAAGAAATTCTTCCTCACATCCCATCCCAACTGCCCTGGCCACAACTGGAGCCCATTTCCTCTTGTCCTGTCCCTTGTCCCTTGGTTGAACAGACCCACCCCCACCTCTCTGCACCCTCCTCCAAGGGACTTGGACAGAGCCACAAGGTCTCCCCTCAGCCTCCTTTGCTCCAGGCTCAGCACCCCCAGTTCCCTCAGCCGGGAACTCAGCACACTTGTGCTCCAGACCCTTCCCCAGCTCCGTTCCCTTCTCTGGACACGCTCCAGCACCTCCAGGTCCTTCTTGGATTCAGGGGCCCAACACTGAACCCAGCACTCGAGCTGTGGCCTCACCAGTGCCCAGCACAGAGGGATGATCACTGCCCTGGTCCTACTGGCCACACTGGTGCTGACACAAGCCATTGCTTGTATTTGTTGCTTTTGTGCTCAAAGACAGGCAGTGCTTCAGCCTTTGTTTCAATCAATTCCTCTCTCTGATTAATCACTGGAGGAAGCAGTGGGCCCTTCTACATCTTCCCATTAGGCAGGATTAGTGCAATTTATTTATTTCTCATGGTGGACTTTCCCCACTTCATTTTCTTGTGCATACCATGCCGTGTCTTCGAATTTCACTTACTCTGTGATTATTGAGTGATTTCTGCTTTGTGTTTTTGGTCAGGGATGATAGCCCCATCCTTCCCTATCACTTCCCCTGCCTCTGTTACTTCCACAGTGCCCTGCTTCCATCCCAGCAGATCCTGGCTGGAACCCCTTGGCTGAGTTATGAACCAGGCTCAGTGGGAAGCAAAGGGAGTTCAGTTTGCATTGGAAAGATGCTGTATCATTGGGAAGGGGGTGAAGCAATGTGTGTCTCTCTCTTGGAGTGGGGTGGAACTGGGGTGAGCATGGAGGTCTCTTCACCTGGACTGCCCACTTTCAGGTGTGATGCACAAGATCAAGTCAAGAGCTGATAGGAATTGATGGAGAGTAGCTGTGACTCCAGACTCAGGATCTTGACTCTGGAGGCCCAGCAAGTGGACACCAGATGTTGAACCACACCTGGGTGGACCTCAGATCTGGGAGCACTACCTGTGTGAAACCAGAGACCTTGGGAGTCCAGACCTGCATCCAGTAAAACTGATGGGCTTTGCAGTTTTTTGGCAAAGAATTCTCATTATCATCTTGAAATCCTCCTTCTTGGGCAGGCGCTGCCACACTGCCTGTCAGGACAGAGGACCAAGCGAAAGGGAACTTGGCAGGTTATGAATGTGGGCAGAAAATAAAATACTGATCGGCTGCAGAAATGCAGTGTGAAGGGGAGTGATCTTAAACACACATTGAACAGATGGGTGGTGAGGAAAAGGAGGCCAGAAGTCACCTCACAAAGGTGAGCATAAAACATGTGTTATGTTTCTCAGAAACATCTTTTGTTAAAGCATGAAAGTGGCATTTTAATGCTCCAGACTGTGCCTCTGTATTAAAAAAAAAATGGTGAGGGGTTTAGAGGGGAAGGGTGTGAGGAGAGGCTGAAGGCACTTGGTTTGTTCAGCCTGGAGAAGAGGAGACTGAGAGGAGATCTCCTGGCGGTCTGGAACTTCCTCCCCAGGGGAAGAGGAGGGGCAGGCGCTGAGCTCTTCTCTCTGGCCACCAACGCCAGGAGCAGAGGCCATGGCAGGAAGATGTGGCAGGGGAGGGTGAGGTTGGCCATGAGGAAAAGGTTCTTGAGGCAGAGGGTGGTGGAGCACTGGCACAGGCTCCCCAGGGAGGTGCTCATGGCCCCAAGCCTGACAAGATTCCAGCAGCATTTGGCCAAGGCCCTCAGGGACATGGTGTGAATGTTGGGCTTGTCCTGTGCAGGGACAGGAGTTGGACTCCATGGTCCTGGTGGGTCTGTCCCAGCTCACGAGATGATTCTATGAATCTATGAAATAATTTGCAAAGTAGAGCAGGTTCCAGTGGCATTTTCAGCCGTGAAGTGCCAGTACTGTGAGGAGGGATTAGCTCCCTTCAGTCACCTTCCCTCAGGTACTTCAAAACCAACAAAGGGAACTGTTCCCAAAACCCAGAAGATAAAAGTCTCTGACCTGAGCTCCCTACAGGCAGCTCTCAGCTGTGTGTTCACGGTGAGTACCATTAACCTCCGCAGCAAAGGGAAGCTGGGGACTGTTTCCAGCTTGAGGTCTTAACCCTGAGACCAAATGCCTTCTTGGGAACTTCTGTTCACTGAGTGTAAATTATCTTCCTAACACAGATTTGTAGGTCTCAGTTAAATTTGTTGGTCTGTGACTTACAGGAGGTCAAACTCGATCACCATCTCCCCTGAATTTCTGAACGAGCCCTCTCTTGCTTCCTGGACGAGGCTGCTGTTGGGTTGGGCACCGTGGTGCTGGTGCTTGTGACATGTCCTTGTTCCCAGATTCACGCTCCAAATGTAAAGCAGCTGTGTTCATGGATGCAGTTCCAAGGAGAATTTGTATGATAAAATAGAAAAACAAAAATGTGGCTTTTTTTTCCCCCCAGATTATCTCCATGTCCACCCAATTCTCCTTCAGTCAAGGTCAACAGAAGTGGCTTCAGAGGATGCTAGTACCAGCTGGGATTGGAAAGCCAGCCTAAAACCACAGGTTTCCAAGGGCCCAGTTTCTGACTGCACAAGTCATGTTGGAGATTAATGAAAGCTCCTTGTACACAGGCTTCATCTGCAGAATAATCTTATTCCGCTTTATTTGTTCTGCTGAGCCAAGAGGTGGCAGCAATATTCACTCCCGAGACGTCTGACACGTTTTACTGGAGTGTAATGTTTAATAGCAGTAATGAGGGGTCAAGTCATAATGGTATTTCTAGTCTGAACTGGAATAAACCCATTTTTTTCATCATTTTCATTGAAAATAATAAATAAAGCTTACAAGTTTCTGGTCTGGACCTAAAAAGTTGAGTTACCTTTGGCTGCGCGGGGGTCAGTGCTGTCGAAAGTAATAATAATTTAATATTTAATAATAATAACAATACTGATTATGATGATGACAGTGCTGTTAAAAGTAATAATAATTTAATATTTAATGAGGATGATGATGAGGATGATGATGATGATGATGATGATAATAATAATAATAATAATAATAATAATAATAATAATAATAATAATAATAATAGAATGAATATGGGTCTAATCTAGTATTCTGTCCACCACAGCAGCTAATGGCAGTTATTTTTGGAGCATAAAATGCAGTGGAAAACAGGTATAGACTGTTATATATAGTATATATAATATATATATATATATAGTATAAACTGTCAACAATATGAGGTCTCTTCCTAAGCCTGTCCCTCCCTTCAAATTTGGCTGAGCAGAGCGTGTAGAGCTACAGTAGTGGTAGTATTCAAATAAATGTCCAATTCCTTTTTTAGAGATCAGCTTTACAACTTTTGGGTTCCCTCGTTTATTTTAATAGAGTCTGGAATTTTTCTACACTTTGGATAAATAAGTCCTTTTATAAATTTTGGTTTTTATCACCTTTTAATTCCGTGCTCCCTCATCTGGATATTGAATTAAATTCTGAGAACACGGGGTTCTGATCAGCTTCTTTATTGCTGATAATGATTATAGGCAGGGATGGCAGATCTGCCATTATTTGTTATTCTCAACACTTCCAATTATAATATTGTTTTCTGCTTGTGACTCTGTCAAGCTGAGCTGTTCAAGCTGAGTTTTTCCATGCTTGCTCTCGAATGACTTCATGTCCTGTGAGAATGTTGCTGTTGTAATGGAGCCTTGGGGTATTTTTTTGGACCATAGCAAATATTAAACCCTAAATATTGATCCTTCTCCATTTATTCCTGCTTTTTTCTTTCCTGTCTCATAGGCAGTTTTAGATCTAGGACAGAACTTTCCTGTCAGCAATCTATTTAAAGTTTGGGGTTTTTTTTTAAGTAGTCTCTGTAAGGATGTTGTCAAAAGCTGTAATAAACTAATCATTCTGTTCTTTTTTTATGCATGACTGTAGGATTGGAGAGATGAGGGAAAAAACAACTGCTTGAGAGAGTAAAGGGAAAAAAAATAGTGTTTGTATAAGTGTTTGGAGTGTCAGAAGTTACCTGATCTGGTCAAGCTTCTGAACTGCACCTGAGCTTTCACAGCTCTGTGTCCTGCCATGGTGTGCACTGGTGCATCATTTCAAACTGGGAATTTTGGAGCTTTCCTGATGGGTTCAACCATCTTTGCCTAAAAGCTGAGCCCCAGATCCTGTTCTGTTCTATTTTAGTAGCTCCTCATGCATCAAACCCCTTTTACACGCAGGGCTTTTCATCCCTGTAACGTGAAGATGGGCTCTGCTGCTGCAAGGATTTTTATCATTATTATTGTAATTATAATTTTTATAATTGATTGTTCTCTTTTGTAAGGAAAAGGCAGAAGGTATTTTTAGTCATCTCTAACTGCCTGAGGTTTGTAAAAGGACTCATGGAGTGCTGCTGGCATGTGGAGTGTTGTGAGATGCTGAATGAATTAAGGGAGAATTGCAGGTGTTTGTCACCCAGAGCGGAGCAGGGATGCCTCGATCCATCCCAGATTCCCACCCCAGATTCCCTCCTGGAAGTGGTGCCATTTGTTTCCTTCAAGAAGGAGGAAGAATTACTGATGGAAGGGGAGAACCTCTCAGATGGAGGCATGTTAGAAATATGGTTTAGGATTCCTTTACTGACTTAACCTGTTTCCAGGAGAGTCCCATCATGAACTCTTCACAGGCAAGAACTCAGCTTGCTTAAATATACAGAGCCAAACCCTGGAATCTTTATTTTCCTCAACTTGGTTCCCAACTATCCTGACTAAATATTTAAAGAAATCAGGTTGGGTAAGTGGCTCCTCATTCATTGATCTGTTGTTTCTGGATCAGTTTCTCCACTTGGACGGGTGTCATGGAAATCTACTGAAATGAACTGAAGAGTTTCCTGTAGTCCCTTGCCCTGAAATTCCAAGTGCTGTGTTGCAGTATATGGTAACTGGATTATAAAGCATAAGAAAATGCAATAAAATCAACAGGCTCATCACACCATCCCTGTAAAATCTCAAGGAGAAGCAGCAAAGTATGAAAAAAAAAAAAGTTTGTGTCACGTTTGCTTAGTTTTGTTTATTTATTTTTCCCTTCAACCTCTTAAGAAGAACAACAAATTCTCCTTAGCACTGGGACTTCAAAACTCTTTGTCAGACTCCTTTTAAAGCACCCTTCGTCCTACTCTAAGTTACCCAAAATACAAAATAGAAATTGTAATTTTACTAGTTTATCTAAAGAAAAAAAAGAATCTCCAGTGAGCTCATGTGTTTTGCAGAAGCAGGAGTTTCATTTGGGCTAGCAGGGCCATCTCTCCAGCTCCAACTGCTCACTCAGGGCTTTGTTTTCTCTAAAGAACTATTAGTTGATAGTTGTATTCTATCAAAAATATTTACCTTTTAATGAAAGTTCACTGATAAAACTGCACATATTGGGATGTATTTGGGGAATTCACACTGACTGAAAGTTTCTGAGGCTGTATGTCTTTTAGAAGAATGGAAAATCTTTCTGCCCACTGTTCTGTGACATCCTCCATCTCACAAGCTTGGGAGTTTGATGGACTCCCTTAGGACAGCAGCATAGTGCTGCCACCAGCTAATATTCCCTTTTGTTATTAGGGGTACCAGCTGATGCTGAAGATCTGGAGATGCTCCATGTCCAGAGCGTGTAACATCAGACAAACACCCGACAGTGGTGGGGTGGGATGTACCTGCATTCCCAGTCACCCCAGCCCTGCGCTCCCAGTGCTCCTTCCCCCCTTCCCAGCTCCCTGCAGCTTTGCTTTTCTCAGCCCCAGGTGGGTGGTTGTTGCTCTCCTGGAGGGTGTCTGGGTGTGTTTCAGAACTGATGAGGTTTTCCAGAATGCAGCGTGGACTTGGGTAAAATAGCACCAGCTTCCCATAAACTTGGTAATTGGCTTTTATTGATAGTTTCCCATCATTTCAGCAGCTGCAGTCTAAAGTGGTGTACAGCAACACTCAGCACCAGCACTTATGGCAGTTAAGGAGATTGATTATCATTCATGAGAAAAGAAAAGGAGCTTAAAATAAGAAATAAAACAGATGCTTAATCCTTTGGCCCAGATGGTTTTTGGCATGGAAAACAAAAGAGAGAGACTACTGGTCTATAAGAAGGATCTAGACCTACTGAAGTGAGTCCAGAGGAGGCCACAAGGATGATGTGAGGGCTGGAGCAGCTCTGCTGTGAGGACAGGCTGAGAGAGTTGGGGCTGTTCAGCCTGGAGAAGAGAAGGCTCCAGGGAGACCTTCCAGTGGCCTCCCAGTACCTGAAGGGGCTCCAGGAAGGCGGGGGAGAGACTTTGGCCAAGGGCAGGGAGTGAGAGAACAAGGGTTGATGGCTTGAAAGTGGCAGAGGGGAGATGGAGATGAGATCTGAGGAAGAAATTCTTTGGTGTGAGGGTGGTGAGACCCTGGCCCAGGTTGGCCAGAGAAGCTGTGGGTGCTCCTCCCTGGAAGTGTTCTCGGCCAGGTTGGATGAGGCTTTGAGCAACCTGGTCTAGTGGAAGGTGTCCCTGCTGCTGGCAGGGGGGTTGGGACTGGATGAGCTTTAAGGTCCCTTCCAGCCCAAACCAGTCTGGGATGCTATGATAATGTATATCTTCTCTAAAACAGAACCCCCCTGTCTTCCTTCCAACAAAGAAATACGACACAGCTCCAGCCAGAAAACTGCTCTGTCTCCTCAGGTTGGTACCTGCAGCGTGACTCGGTAGTTTGGACCTTCAGGCAGCAGCAGTTGGGTGGATGCTGAGCGCTGCTGCTGGCTGGGAGTTTTGCTGGAGGGAGATCTCTGTGTGTTTGGTGTCTGTGAGTATCACCATGACCTCTCAGCTGCCCATGTACCTGTGCAGGTACTTCGTTTCAAGTTCCAGGTTTTTCACAGGGAGACCTGTGTGAACTCAGGGGTAGGGCTATGGGCCATGGCTTGCAGCATTCTGCAGGTCATTTTGGGTGTGTGCTGCTCGATACTGTGCACACTGGAGTTGGCTTGAGTTATTAAAACCTCGAGGCACATTCATGTCTGCCTCAGGAGGTGGAGATCATCCACTCTTCTTGATGAAAAACACTCAGGAAGGCTGTAGCTGTGGTTCCAACTTCCCCACTGCTCAGCTTCTTGCAAATCTCCATAGTGCCTGCAGGAAACAGGAATTTCACAACTAGTTAAATATAGAGGATACCTACAAATGTAGCCCAGTTACCTCTCTCATTGTAGGTGCTTTAAACCAAGGGAAAGTGAACATGAAGTCTTCACACTCTCTTTAATTATAGCAGCCTTTATATAACGGTGTCAGATAAATGTGTTTTGCAATAGGTGGCACCTCACTTCCTCCAGAAGAACTGTCAAATTAGACCCTACCAGACTAATTTATTACTTGAAATTCAAAGAATTAAAGCATGCCATCCAGTAGTCTCTTTGAATAAAACCTTTAAATGTGCAGAATCCTTTGTGCCACGACATTTCCCAACAGCACAGTACTTCTTTCTTATGAAACATAAATACTTACTTACTTATCTGATAGCTTTGAGGACTGCCAGATACTGTCATCCAGTTCTCATTGTTCTTGAGATGTGGGAAAACAGGGTTAGTGAGGATGTCAAGAGGTGATTTTATTCCTACCTCTACTCCAAGGCAGAAGCTGTTGTTACTGAACCAGATGCTTATCTAATCTATATTATAAAACAGAGGAGAGAGAGAGGGAGAAAGAAATTGCTTTAGTGGGAGAAGGGGTAAGCAATTGGGCTATGCCAAATAACTTAGAAGAGTGAGGAACTGGACTCCTTCCAAGAGATGGAAGCAAGTTCTGCCTTAGGTGGATTGCTGGAGAATGCTGACGGTCCTTTTCCTTTCTATTAATGAAATACATACTTGGGCTGTTGTGCTGATTTCAACAAGAGCAGCATTATATGGGGGAGAGCAATTTTCTTCAACAGGTCCCAGAATTCAGGGAGTGGAAGATCAAAACCAATATTTTATGTTTCATAGGCAGTATGCTGATGAAGACTGGGGGTTTTTGGAGTCTTTTGTATTTATAAGTCTGGTAGAAGGAGTGGGTTCATATCCAAATATCCTGTTAATGTCACCACAAATGCTTTTTATTCATGTGCCCTTGCCCACTGCAGGGGTAGTGTCTCATTCCCCCTAAGAAATGTTGAGAGTCCAGGATCATACCCTGACCATCGGAGCAGGAAGGGGCCATGAAGAACTTCTCACCTTCTCCACTGAGTTGGTGTTTGGGTTTGGTTGCTTCAGGGTTAATATTCCTGTGGCAGGGTACCCTGCAGTCCTGCTGCACGAGTTAGGGATGAAATCCCAGGTGAAAGTGGAGTTTGTTAAAGGACCAAAAAGAGAGAAGTTGCTGACTTACATCCTGGCTTTGCGCACTGCGGTGCCGAGGCGTTCACTCGACTTGGCAATCCAGTGACTGCGCTCTTATTCCAACAGCACTTCAGTGTGTTTATGCAAACAGTTCATTGCTCCATCTCCTGAAAGATCCATGCAAATGCTTGTCATTTGATTGTGTCATTGTTAGATTGGGCTTTAAATAAAATTTCCTGTGGTTCTGTACAAAATTCATGCCCTGGGAAAAACAGTATTCCTCCATGTGGATACTGGGAAATGACTAAATAATTGATATTCAGGAATGTATGGATGCATGTCTCAAAGAGACTTCCTTTGGACTTCAGAAAGGGTTGGTTCTGGTTAAAAAAAAAAGAGAATATGAATAATCTCTAGTGAGATCAGAGTATTTGGAGGAAACCAAGTATTTCAGAGGTCTGTGGGATGCTCAAGTATTCTGACTTCTAGTCCCTTCTCCTCTGCCCCCCAGCCTAACTGGGTGCAATAAAGCATTGGCTTTCATGGCAGTGCTGGCTCAAAATGTCGGGAACAGCTTAATTAGCATTAAGTCCAGTCTCTCACATGGCCTAATTTCAGGAGGAATTCTTTCTTTGTAATAATTCATGGGTCTCCTTGTGTCGTTCCCATTTCTGCTCAAAAAAATGGTAGCACTTGAGGGCAAGTGTAGTTAATTATTGTAATCTGCTCTTGGTGAGTGCTGAATTTCTATGTATTGCATTTATTTGAGGCCAGAAGAAAATGTGTTTGTCTGTGTTACATCCCCAGTGACTTATCAGTTGTTAGAAGTCTTAGAAGACTCAAAATGTTGGGTAGCAACGTGGAAAGAGCAGCTCTAGGTTGTGGTACCTCAGAGTACATGCTTGCAGGATCATTCTCCAACCCCAAGATGAAAAGGAAGCGCAGAAAACCAGCTTCTTCCATAAACAGGTCTGAGACCAAAGACGTTCAGCCAGTTGGGAGTGTGCCACAGGGTCTGTCTGCCTGTCAGGGGATGCTCAGTGCATGGGTGGCCCTAAGTCCTTCAGGTACGTGCCATGGGGCTCCTGGGTTCCCTGAAGGGCTCTGCTTGAGCAGCAAGGCTTGTCGTTAACAGGGAAGGGAGTAATTGCATTTCTCTTCCGAGATCACTTTCATTTTGGCTGCTGCTGAGTGTGGGAAGGGATCGAGGCTGACCAGACTGTATCTGCGGGACGTGGTTTCCCGTTCTGCTCCGAGTCCCACAGACTTTTCTGGCAAGCCTGTCCTTTTAACTTCAGGCTTCTTATGAAGCCTGTAACAAGTCCTCAGAAGGAGGAGGCTGTTGTGCTGATTTCAACAAGAGCAGCATTATATGGGGGAGAGCAATTTTCTTCAACACATCCCAGAATGGAAGATCAAAACCAATACTTAGGTTTCATACGAAGCGTGCTGATGAAGACTGTGGGGTTTGGAGTCTTCTGGGTCTATAAACCTGCTAGAAGAAGTGGGTTCATATGTGAATGTCCTGTTGATGTCACCACAAATGCTTTTTGTTCATATGCCAGCAATATTAATTACCCAGCAATATTAATTACCCAGTAATAACAACTCACTGCCCTTAAGGTCATTTCGAATGACACCTTCCTAACGTTACATGTCTTCAGCGATGGGGCAGCCTGGTTTTTGACAGACACATTGGGTAGGTCCTATAAAAACTGGATTGTTTTGTGGTCTTTTGTTTACATCTCCTTCAAAATCTCCTGTGCCTTTGGGAACATTTGGAGTCGTGGGCTGAGATCAAAGGACGACGTATGCTCCCTGCATATACAAGTGTTGCAGTAAATCCATGGGAAACCTACTTCATAGCAGTCCTGCTGACATCATCAGAGGATGACAGTCCCCAGTGAGGAATATCCCACGTGCTTACAGAGACTGCAACACACCAGGATTAAATCCCATGAAAAACAGAGACCCAACTGCTTTAAAATGCCTATTTACCAGTCTTTGAAGATTAATATCATAAATCAATGATACAAACAAAATAAGATTAATATCATAAATCAATAATACAAACAAAATGTATAATGTAGCAGCTGACAACATTAAAAAAAAAAAGAAAGAAATTAAAGAGTTAGGCCTCCAAAGGACTCAGTTCAGCTCCTTTACTCATGCCATGTTTTCACCGGGTCTCTCGCAGCTCTGTGTTCACACACACAAACTGATGGGTTTTTGGATGCTCGTTGCTTTAGTGTTAGCCAAGTGCAGACTGAAGATGACAGGTACCAGAGTCTTTCTCCATGGCCTGAGGCAGTGGAATTCCCTGCCTAATAATATCAGATCATCTGTATTCTCATTTGGAAATAAGCCAGGGATGATTTTGATCTCTCAAAAGCTTCAGTTAATGTGAGACCCTCATCTGTTATTAAAGTGGATTTTTTTTTATTACTTGTTTGAACCACTTTTGGGGAAGCTCCCCTAAAAAAGTTGAAGTTTTTAAGTGTCTCTTCTATTGCACTGTTGCCATTTTCCCCTGCTAAGCTATCACATAAATTGAAACCAACAAGATTTGACTTTCTGGAAGCTGAGATGACTGCCTGTTTAGCCTGGAGAAAAGGAGGCTGAGGGGAGACCTTCTGGCTCTGCCCAAGTCCCTTGGAGGAGGGTGCAGAGAGGTGGGGGTGGGTCTGTTCAACCAAGGAGCAAGGGACAGGACAAGAGGAAATGGGCTCCAGTTGTGGCCAGGGCAGTTGAGATGGGATGTGAGGAAGAATTTCTTTGCTGACAGGGTTCTGAGGCATTGGAAGGGGTTGCCCAGGGCAGTGGTGGAGTCCCCATCCCTGGAGGGATGTAAAAGCCGGCTAGATGAGGTGCTCAGAGATATGGTTCAGCAGTGGACAGGTATGGATGGACTCAATGTTCTCAAAGCTCTTTTCCAACCAAACGATTCCGTGGTTCTATATCCAGTGTGTCACTGGGTATCTGTGTGTCACTGGGTATCCATTTCCAGCCCCTCACTGTAAAGACACAACACCAGCCATGTACAGACACACCTGCGTTACAGGGAGCAGTGGAACAGCAGTGGCTTGTCACTGAAATGAATTGTGAGTTATTGTCCTTAGCTTGCATGTCCTCTCCTCTGCAAAGCTTCCTTGCTCCCTGTTCCTGAGCTCCATCCAGCCCCCTGGTCCTTCAGTGCATTTTGAGACCCCGATAACTTCGCAGACAGCTTCTGAAGAGAGGCACATCTTCCTCTCCTGCTTCAGTGTGCTACCTCTGGTGGTTTGCATGGTGCATTTCTTGGATAAATTACCTCATAATATTCAAAAGGGCTTTTGATTTAGAGTTTCCCTGTATGATGGGTATTTGTATTTTTGAATTTTAGGAATGTGCCTGGGGAAAAAAAAAACTTAAAAGTACAAGGCTTCCTGGTTTTTGGGGGGGAGGTTTTGCCTAATAATTTTCTAACAATTTTCTCCAATTTAAACCATGAAAACCAGTGTTAGGTGTGCACATTTGGGCTGACTGAGGTGTGCTCTGTCAAGGGGGAGTAGTTCAAGTCTCCCCCATGTCCCAGCCCTGGTCCTGGGGAGGTGTTGGGGGGCAGGACTGCCAGACCTGCCCACAGCCCTTCCAGCAAAGAGAGAAAGAAGAAACTTGAGGCTTTCTGAGAGTGATTCAAAGCCCCCACCCTAAGAAAACTGCCTAAGCACTTTATTTTAGGCACCTAAGCTAAATGCTTGAGTTATGTTGTGTGGCTGTCCCTTAGTCCCTGATGTTTAGATCTTTTTCGAGTATAATCCCTATTTAATGAGCTGTGTGTATTTTTATAGCATCTTTTAGGAGCCTTTCAAGTTGAGTCATTAAATATGTATTTTTAATAACCTCTATGTCTAAAAAGGACAGTGTGAAATGTAAGTACTGGAAATCAAATAGTGATTCCCCTGACTTCTGAATTAAATTATTTCAGTACAAATGTATGTGAAATTCAGACACTTTTTTTTTTCTTGTTGTGATTTCATGGTCTTTTTTTATTTTGAGCTGACAAATGATTCTGATGTTGCACTTAGAAACTCCTTCTTGTAAATTTCAGTAGTCTCCCACCAACAACCTATTTATTTCTGTAAATTTCTAACATCACAGATCTTCCAAGGTGAGGAGGGGAAGGGACCTGCTCCATAGCACAGGCCCTGAGAATTGATTCATTAAATCCTGTGTAGGGCATTTAATGAGAATTTTAAAGACTATCTTCGAAGCTGAAATCTTCCTCCATCAGAACAGCCTTGCTCAAACCACCATGAAGTTCCTCAGAAGATGTTGGCTGTGTTCTGCAGTCCTGATGTGACTGGAAGGATAATCCCCAGGAGGAGGAGGAGCTGCTCAGTCTCTGGGGCAGTTCCACACTCAGTTGAGATGACCAGGAAGAGCCAGTTAGAGTCCCTCATAGAAGTGGCTTCTGTCATTTGAACAACGGTTCCACCAGGAGTGGTTTGACAGAAGTGCTGTCTTGACCACTGAAAAGCCATCAGAGATTCATTATTAATTAACTACTTGTTGTGTTTTGTTTGTTGGTTTAACCTTGGCATTGAGCTCTTTGCACGGGGCTGAGAGAAGAAGTTGCTCTTACTTGGAAGATGTCATAGACTGAGGACTCAATCCTGAAAAACACTTCAAGAGACCTAATCTTGAACTGTGGGATTCTTCTCTTGATCATCAGCGAGACTGTGTTTCCTCTGTATGTAGGTACATATCTCTTGCAAACCAGGAGGTTGTGTGAACAGAAGCAAAGAACACATGGAGGGTGTAGGAGTAGGAAATTGGGAATAAATTTACCATAACTTTGGGGAATCTTTGATGAAACTGGTAAGAAATGAGGAATATGGGGAGAATAACACCTTTGGATTTGCTTCAGATGTTTGTTGGACACTTCCCAAGTGATTAGTGCTAACTTTGCAGACCTAAATTAAGCCTTTGGAAGGAAAAGAATAATAGATTCATAGAATGGTTTGGGTTGGGAGGGACCTGAAAGCTCACCCAGTCCCAACTCCCCTGCCAGCAGCAGGGACACCTTCCACTAGACCAGGTTGCTCAAAGCCTCATCCAACCTGGCCGAGAACACTTCCAGGGAGGAGCAGCCACAGCTTCTCTGGCCAGCCTGGGACACTGTCTCACCACCCTCACACCAAAGAATTTCTTCCTAATAGTAGATGAAGCAAATGGAAAAGACAGATAGGAAGTGTTTATGAGCACAGAGGTGTTGGACCAGGTTGCACTGATGAAGAGATTAAAAAGCATTGTTTTAATAAGGGTAGGAAGTAGGTTGTAAATGATTTCCCTGTAATTCGTTATTATCTATTTACCCTTTTATCACGTAGGGCTGTTCTCTAGTGTTACACGGGGCCGCTACAAGAAGTTCTGACGTTCTGGGAAGGAGAAACGTTCAGCGGTTAAGCGCAGGAGATGGGCTGTCCAGAGACAGGGAGGTGGAGGGCTGGCTCTGCAGGTCCCTCACGCTGTGAGTGACCCTGTTAGTCGATTACCTTCTCTGGAGAGGGTTTCTTCACCCGTGGAACCCCATTTCCCTGTCTCAGCGCATCCTGTGAGGCTGATCCTCTGCAGAAACAAGCAGTTATTTGAAATGAAAGGTGGAACCAGAAACTTCAGTATTAGAGCTCCAGTAGGACCCTTTTTATTACTTTATTTCTTAATTTTGTTGTAAATATATACTTCGGTTCTTGTAATTCTTAGTGTTTAGGGTTTGGTTGGTTTGTTTCCAGACCTTGGGGGTGGGTGGGAGGGTGTTTCTCCTCAGAAATGAACCGCTGTTCTGCGGGATCTTGAAGAAGTGAGGCTGCGGGAAAGACAGAACGAAAGGAATGCCCCCGATCTTTGCCTCCACCTCGGCCATCCTGGCAGGGGGTGTTCCCGGCTCCTGCAAGCAGCCACTGCCGGTAGTTTGTCAGGGCCGCAGCCGGGTGCTTTGAAGCGGCTGCCGCGGCGGCGACTGAGGGCAGCGATACTCGGCAGCGCCCCGCACGGCGGCGGTAGCGGCGCGGCGCATCCAATAGTAGCGCAGCAGCTGCGCGCCGCAGCCAATAGTAGCGCGGCGGCGGCGCGTCGCAGCCAATGGGGCGCGGCGGCGCAGGGAGCGGGAAGGCGGGGGTGGGGGGGCTGCGGGTCGGCGCGGCGGCGGCGGCAGGGGCACCTGCGGCGGCGGTGGGCGCGGGAGGCGGCGCCGCGTGGCTGGGGCGTCCGCAGCGCTGAGAGGGCAGGCTCGGCCCCGCCGCCGCCGCACAGGCCTCCTCCTCCTCCGCCGCTGCCGCTCAGCCCCCCCCTTCCCCTCCCCCGCCGCGCCTCGCAGCGCCGGTTCCGCACCGAGAGAGGCGCCCGGCGTCAGCGGACCTCCATGTACGACAATTTGTACCTGCATGGATTTGAAGACTCGGAGGCGGTGAGTCCCGCGGGGGCGGGGGGACCGCGCACACACACACACCCGCACCGCCACTACAGGCTTTCGGTGCCACCCGAAATGCTCCTCCATGACATAACCCGGCGGGGGGGGAGCAGCGGTGTTTCGGGGTCCCGGCAGCGTTTGCCGTCGGCCCCTCGGCGCTTGTGCTCCCGCATCCCGAGGCTCCTGCTCCCGTTACCTTCATCAGCGGGGCAGGGAAAGCCGCTCATTACACCATCCTCGGGCCGTGTTTGACACGACAGCGGCAGAAGTTGCTCGTTTGCCGCCTGTACCGCACGTATCCTGAGCAGCCGCTCAGCGTGGGCGGTTCGGGATGCGTTAACGGGGCAAGCGAGTGGTGGCCGAGGCACTATCGGGGTGATGGTACCGATATTGCCCCAAAAGAAGCCGGGACTGATTGGTGTTGTTCATTGGGAAGTGATTTTTTCCCTCTTACTGCAACAGCTTTGCTGGGAAGCTGGTGCCATCCCTCACAAAAGACATTCCTTACAAAAGACAAGACATCCCTTACAAAATGGTTCTCTTGCAGCGCCGAGGTCCCCGTTACCACGGTCAGAGCTTGACACCCCGAAATAAGAAACGTTGGTGGCAGTTGTCCCGTTTCTTTCCGGCCATTAGCTGCGCCAGAACCCCGTGGGGCAGAATTCCTGGGAGCGAGGGGGAACCTGCTGGGATTGCCGCGGCGATGAACACCCTGTTCCATATTAAACAGGGATCTGTTACATAAGGCGTCGTGGCCAGCTCACAAAACACACAGATGATAACATAAAAGAAGAGTGTACGTCAGCGCAGACGTATGGATGGTATGATGTGGTATCCCCAGGAGGATGGAGGAGAGCCTGTGTCGCTGCACATTGTTTCCTCGCCCGACAGTGAGGTTGTATCGGTCTAGGACCGGGAAGTGGAATTTGTCTACGCGTTGCCTCACGCACTAGCAACTTGTTTTAGCGTTCATTTATTTCAGAGGGAGAGGAGCCACAACTGTGCAGAATTACAGAATGAGGTACACTGTGTTGAGGGGAAACCCTGTGTAATTGAATCCTTCAAAACTATGTTTTTAAATTCTTTCAAAACTGTGCTTCTTGGGGTCAGTTTCGAAATCCCTGCCTTTTCAGTACGCGTGTGTTAATGTGTGCTTTGCGTTTTCTCTCGCTGCTGCCATGCCAAGTGCAGATGAGTGTGTTGGTTCCTTTAGGGATGTGTTTTAGGATCCAGCTGGGTGTTTCTGTAAACCAGACGTTTGTAAGGCAAAGCGCGAATTCTTGGGTTCTCAATCCTGAATCTGCCTTGCGCTGCTATAATGTCTTTCAGCAAAGTATAAATATGCTCCTAAGATGACAATTTAAAAGTAGAGCAGCATGGCTAAGAAGGCTGACTTGCTGTGGAAGAAATGTTTTGTTATAAAAGGCAGATTTGAAAGTTCACTAGAGAATGCAGATAAATGTCTAGTGGGATTAAAGGGTGCTTCTGAGATGCTTAACACCACGTATCTCAGTAAAGGCCCACTGATCTCTTCCAAGAACGTTATTTGGGAAAAGCAGTTCAAGCAGTGTTAATGACAGCAGAAAACCAGAGACCTACCTGTTACACAGACATCTGTGTTAGGAGTTGTACTGTGAGAATCATATTGGTAACAGAGGAGAGGAACTAGGTCTTTAGCTGTCTGCTTTGAAGGTCTGGGATGAAGAAGTCATTTCCAGGCTCCTTAATATTCTCTTAACTAATTTGTGATGATGCTGCTTAAAGCTTTTGTAATTGTACAGTCTCCCAGCACTCGAGAGTGTTTTTGATAGACTTAACTTCTGTAATCATGGGAATATGTGAGAATATCAGCTTTCATTAATAAAAAACCCACAAAAAACCCAAACCAAATCACCAAACCTTAACATCAGTTTAAATCTTACAGTCCTAGAGGCTGTAAACCCCAAAGGCTCAGACGCAAAGTAGGTAAAATTCCCCGAGTGTTTGTTTGCTTTATGCTCCTGAACCTCTTGCTTAAAACATGATACCTTGTTATTATTTTGGATTCTGACTCATGAATTGAGCCTGCCTGCTGAGACAATATTCTGGCAAACAGGTAGCATGATGGGTCATATGAGCATTACTTGCAAGCCAAAGAGAGCTCACGTAATAGAATTAATATGGTGAAAAACAAATCAAGGCTAGAATACTGCTTCCCTGCGGTTAAGAGAAACTAACAGAGTGTGCCACAAGATTAAAGCAAAGGTCTCTGTGTTGTTCTGGTTTTAGGACCTGGAAGGCTTAGCCCAGGTGTTGTGCAGCCAGTGAACTGAAGGGCTGACGAGCGTGTATGCTCTACGTGCGCTTTCATCCCCTGAAGCACAGGGAGATGTGAGCGAGGACTTGGAGGACTTGTGCTACTTGCAATGCTTCTAGCATAAAATAAACCATATCCAGATGAGTCACTCTAGTACAGTAACGTCTTCCTAAGGTGGGCATTTGCCCTCTGAAAATCCACACCGCAGTTTTCTGTGGTAACAGCCCGCTGCTCATGGCAAGAAAGAGGTGCTAACAAATCCCTGTATTTTTGACTCCAGTTCTCATTATTTTGCACGTGGACCGCATCCACTCTGTGTTTTTTCTGAAGGAAATCCTGGTGTGTGTCTGAAGTAGCAGAAAGCTGTTGCAACCTGTTGGACTAGCAGTGTTCACACAGAAGGTCTGTCTCAAGCTCCAGCTTGGAAGGCAGCCGCTGCGGAGTGAGTCTTTAACTGGTGCGGGTGCTGAGCGTGCTTTAGGTGCTCTCCCAGGCAGGACTTCTGCAGAGGTGTGGTAGGAGCTAAAGCTGTGCCTCTCTCTAATGCTAGGGCCAAAAGGAAAATCCTTTCTTGGGGGTTTTTTCCTGCCATGGAAGGAGAGTAGCTGGTGGCTGGGTTAGTCATGGTGAATCTGTTCCTCATCGCTGAAAGCAGAGAGCGGAGCAGCAGTTGTGATCAAGGGTTAACCTCTGCTGCTCTTCACTGGACTGAAATAGATGTGTGTGGCTGAGTGCCTCTGAACTGCTGCAAGCTAACCTAGTGGTGTTCCAGTTAGAAATCAGCTGAATGGCACAGTGACTTCAGCTCTCCACGAGGAGGGTTTTTTCAGTCATGAAACTGTACCCCATTATATATGGGTCCATGTCAAAGTTTAATGTGCCTTGGAGGAAAAGGTGAACCATCAGCAGATGGCACTTACACAGAGTAAACACACTCACCTGTGGAAAGGTACCATAAAATCACAACATCTAAAGATAGGAAAGCTGAGGTATGTACTGAATTTATACCTAATCTTTTCTGGTAGATCACAGAATCACAGCATGGTGGGGTTGGGAGGGACCTAAGGAGATCATCCAGTCCAACCCCCCTGCCAAAGCAGGTTCCCTACAGCAGGTTGCACAGGATAATGTAGAGTTTAACTGATCAGAGAGCACTCTAGGAGAAGTGTGCAGGTGAAATTTTCCTGTTAAAGCCAGGAACAAACATGCCATGTTGTAACACTGAATGGATATATAGATGATTTTTTAAATTGAAGCTATTATCATAATGTGTGTGTATGTGTGGATACATAGATAATATGCAAAACCACATATTTTTATTTATGTATATATAAAGAAGTGGGTTGAGTGGGTATTACAATCCATACCCATGGGTATTACAATCCATTACCAGCTGTGATGATTAATGTGAAGTAAATGATGCACTAGCTAGTGTGAGGCTTTTTGGAGGAGGAAAATTACACTGTTAAAGCTGCAAAAAAACCTAGCAGTGTTTGTAGACAAAAAGTAGTTGCCATGTTGAAGAGAAGAAGTGCAGAGATACAGAAGCAAACAACTTTTGCAGGCACAAGTGTCCTTGTAATGAACACAGAAAGCACAAGCTTTTAGGTGATGGAAGGTGCATGACCACAGAGAAAAGCATCTTCCCAGTGAAGATTTTTGCCTTGTTTGTTGCCCTGCCTTGTGATTTTGGGGGACTTTTTTTAGTGCTTTGTGTAGTTCTAAACAGGGTCACTCTTTTGGGAATGAAAGCTTGTTTGCTTCGTGGGGAAGTACGTCTTACATTCTTGATTACAAGAGGATAGGGTATAAAAACCCATTAGTACAGAAGGCTGAAGGCAGTGAGGCCCACTGGGTGAGAAAATAACGCTGTTCTACACCTTCACAGTTGTGAACTGGCAGGTGTGTGTCTATTTTTGGGTGGGAAAAGATCTAAATGCTGCTTGATATGCCAGTCCAAAATTTCCCAGTGCTCTTAACTTACAGTAAAGACTCTCCTCAGAAACAAACTGCAATGAAACCTTCCTGTAAGAAATTGGCATTTTCTGTAAAATTACATTTTCCATTAAAACAGCATTTCATTGAAAAATTCTCTCCAGGAGTTAGCAACAAGTACCCTGCAGTGCAGAGTCCTTCCCAGCCCTGGCAAGTGATGGGGGACACTACACAGTGAATTTATACCTGGTCTTTTCTGGTAGATCACAGACTGGTGGGGTTGGAAGGGACCTCAGGAGATCATCCAGTCCAAACCCCCCCTGCCAGGTTCCCTACAGCAGCTTGCACAGGATAACATACAGTTTAACTGATCAGAGAGCACTCTAGAAGTGTGCAGGTGACAAATGACACCTGCTGCAAGGAAGTGTCACCCCTTCTGTGCCTGTGGAACTATCAGACCGGTCCCTTTCCCCTTGTTTGTTTATATTTATACCTCCAAAGCACTGATTGCAGAGCAACACCTCAGCCTGTGAGATGGCTTTGCTCACTTCTCACCAGTTTAACACTTGTCAGCATGTGAGGGGCTTTATCTGGTGTACTTGAGTGGGTCATCAGGGCTGGTGGAAACAGCTGCCTTTGGGTAGGTGCTTGGAAGTTCAGCTTTGTTCTGCCTGAGGTGAAAGAGCAGAGAGAGAGCAAGGGGTGGCCTGGTGTGAAAGAGCAGAGAGCAAGGGGTGGCCTGGTGTGAAAGAGCAGAGAGAGAGCAAGGGGTGGCCTGGCATGGGCTGGGATGAGTGAGGAGCTGGGATGAGCCAGGGGCTGGGCTGAGCCAGGGGCTGGGCTGGGGAGCTGGCTTGGCCAGAAGCCCCACTTGCAGGGCTGTGGCAGTGAGGTGCTGCACAGTGTCACTGCTCAGCTGAGATGGTGACAGCCCGCAGCCCTCGCCCCGCGTGCCTTTCTGCTGAATAATGTCACGCTTTCCCATTCAGGTCATCCTCTTCCTGCTTCCCTGCGAGTCAGTTAAAGTGGTGTTTTAATTTATGCCTTCATCTTCTGCCTGTCTGTTTGGTAGGGAAGTTCATCTTTAAATATTGGTTGGATTTCTGTGTGGTACCTCTCTGAGGTGCCACCTCCTCTCAAGGAAGAGGAAAGGTGATCTTTGCTTACCCTATACGTCTCTGTTGTAGTAGGTTTTTTTGTTGTACTAAGTCTTTTCTTTTACCTCTTTGCTTTTTCTCCAGCACAGTTGCCATCTCCAAAGTTGTAAATGCTTCTTCTTTTCTGGACTTCTCTGAGCCATTTGGCCTCAATCCAACCCTGGTCTGGTTTCCTGCAGGCTTTTCTCATCCCTACATCCATGGCCTGCCTCCTGCTGCCAGTGCTGGAGGGGGCTCTTGGTACACCAGGGAAGAAAGAGGACTTTTTCTTTACTGGTTTGTAAACCAGGATGATGTGCTTCAGTGTGGTGGTTTCACTTGGCTGCAGCCAGCACAGCTGCTGGTTCATTGCCCCTGCCCAGGGGATAGGGGAGAGAATTAGGGAGTGAGGGTAAGGAGACACGTAGGGTGAGGTAAGAACCATTTAATCATTGAAATAAAATAGAACTTAAAATAATACTGATATTTAAATAGTAATGGTAATAATAATAGCAATACAATGTGCAGATAAGTGACACCCAGGGCCATTGCTCACCACCCGCCCACCCAGCCCGGCCCGTTCCCAGAGAACGATCCCGGAGCAGCGACAATCCCGACCCGAAACCGCAATCCCGGGAGAGCCAGAGCCCGAGCGAGAGCCAGAGAGAGCCAGAGAGGAAGAGCCCCTCATGGATCTCCTGCCCATGGGGGACAGGAGATGGAGCAGCCCCTTGGCAGAGCCCAATGCCCATGGAGCTGATCCATGGCAATGTTCCTCACCCCTGAGCTCTTGCGCTTGCAGACGGACAAACACAAAGTCCTTCAGTGCCAGGGACACCAATGCCAACATGGGGATGTTCTCAGCGTTTCTCTCCTCACAAATCCCAGCTGGAACCAAACCCCAGCGCTGCTCCAGCTGCTGAACAGACCCAGCTCTGGCCCAGCTCACACCAGGACATTCAGTCAAAGGTACTATGTGAGTTCAAACTCCGTCAGCAAGAATTAGATAAACACTTTTGGTGGGATTTGTGCCCAGATCCACAAAAGCATTTTAGATTCCAAAAGTCCTTTGGTGTTTATAGAAACTGAGCACCGGAGAGGACTGACCCTGGCAGCTGATGCTCAGAGTTTGCCATAAAAAGGGCAGTGAGGAGGGCTGTGTATGCAGAACCCTGCCCAGACTCTGGAGTGGTTTCTACAGCCCTGGCACATCAGGGCTGGAGCAGGGTGTTGGGCAATAGTGGCTGACAGTGCAATATATATAGCATCACCTTACCAGCACTGTATGGGGTGAGAGGTGTGAGTTTCATCTGCAGTGTTCATGGTTTTAGGTCATATGTGAGGGTAGAAAGCTCTGCTTGGAGTCATGCCAGTGTGTTGTTAACCAGTGGTACTGATTGTGGTGTTACCACAACTTGATAAAAAGGATCTAAAGCTGCTGGAGAGTGTCCAGAGGAGGGACACAAAACTGGCAAAGGGTTTAGAGGGGAAGGGTGTGAGGAGAGGCTGAAGGCACTTGGTTTGTTCAGCCTGGAGAAGAGGAGACTGAGAGGAGATCTCCTGGCGGTCTGGAACTTCCTCCCCAGGGGAAGAGGAGGGGCAGGCGCTGAGCTCTTCTCTCTGGCCACCAACGCCAGGAGCAGAGGACGTGGCAGGAAGATGTGGCAGGGGAGGGTGAGGTTGGCCATGAGGAAAAGGTTTTTGAGGCAGAGGGTGGTGGAGCACTGGCACAGGCTCCCCAGGGAGGTGCTCATGGCCCCAAGGCTGACAAGACTCCAGCAGCATTTGGCCAAGGCCCTCAGGGACATGGTGTGAATGTTGGGCTTGTCCTGTGCAGGGACAGGAGTTGGGCTCCATGGTCCTGCTGGGTCCCTTCCAGCTCACAACATCCTGTTTTTCTGTGATTCTCTGTGTGCTCCAGGAGCCCAGAAGGGCAATAGCACTGGGCATTCATTTCACCCTGCAGAAGTCTGGTGTGACATCTGTGTAAAAACCATGCAGATCTGCAGGTTTTGTCTCCAGTTATTGGCTATAATTCTTGAGAGAGCAGTGCTGAGAATTGTTAGGAAGGAGATGATGGGAACAGTAAGATAGGTAGTGGGACAATAAACCACGTTTTACTCGCCAAGCAAAGGGTCGGTGTTCTGAGGACAGTGTACTCCAGTCCCTCTCTGCAGCTGGGTGCTGTTACTCCTCACACCAGGCGTTCTTCTGTTGCTACTGCACACTTTTTTCTCATGGCAACTAAGACAAGAAGATTTCTGGGTGCTGCTCAAGTAGAAAAACATGATTATAGAAACACAAACCTCGGTAGGCAAGTTCCTATTCAAATATTGATTGGATTTCTGCATAGTACCTCTCTGATCCCTGAAGGAGAAGGAAATGTGGTCTGTGCTTGCTGTACATCTTCTCATTTCTCACAGGTTGAGAATAAGAAATACAGAAAATGTGTATTTGGAAATGTTTTCCATCTTGTCTCTTTGGTGATTATATTACCAAACTCTTCCAGTTAGTGTGATTTTAAGGACTTGTTGCATTCTGTTTCCTTCTAAACTGTTCAGTAGTGCCTGTGGGGAGTGTCGATCCGTGCAGAAGTTGCAGCCCAAAGCATCAGTCCAGCGTTTACACAGCAAACACATGTGAAGTGGCACCTGGTGTGCTCTGGTTTCTTACCCCTCTGGAAGGAGAGGTGCTGGGTGGGCTCTCCTGGGAAGGGCTGATGCTCACAGGGCACCTGTGATAGGTGATGGGCTCTCACTTGTGTTCTCTTCTGAAATTCATTCTGTGTGCCTGCAGAGTTTGTCCTCTCTTTCTGCTGTCCCAGAGCAGTCGCTGCAGTGAGTTTGTGATACCCGCTTCATTTTATAGCTCATCTTTGTACAACGGGCAGCTGAGACCAGGCAGGGGGCAAATAAAGCTGTCATGCCGCTGTCAAATAAAACCTGGGACTTCCAGTGGGGTTAGAAAGTTTCTGTGGTCATTTCCACAGGTCCCTTCTGCAGTTTCCACGCTGAAGATTGAAAGTTGGTAGTCGAGATCTGATTGTTATTTTACGTGGCTTGATGGATTCTGCAGGCAGAGATGAAAGTTGCTCGTGAGAGTCAACACACTTTTGTTTTTTCCAGCGTGCTTGCCAGCAGGATTCTCTGGTGGTGGGAAGCTGGTGATACTCACCCTCTTTACAGTGCACAGAGGGGTTCTCATACTTGCAAAATCTTTGGTTTATAGGTAAAATTAATTATATAGAGGCTGCCCAGGGAAGGTGGTGAGTACCGAGCCGTACAGACTGTTTGTGAGATGCTGGTCTAGTGGAAGGTGTCCCTGCTGCTGGCAGGGGGGTTGGAGCTGGATGAGCTTTGAGGTCCCTCCCCACCCAAACCAGTCTATTATTCTGTGATTCTGTGTTGAGCTTTCCTCGTGGCTGGTGAAAGGAAAGGCGGTGAGATGAAGACTGCTGGAGCTGTCCTTCTGTGGGAGGTCTGCTTTATAAAAGAGCAGGGGGGTGCTCTGCTGAGACCCTCCGTTGTGGGGCTGATCATCAGAAGGAGGCAACTGGATTTCCTTTCTGTTACTCCTCAGAGAGACCTGGGACGTGGATGTGGACCAAGAGGACAGTGTTTGCAGTGCCCTTCGTTTGTTGATGGCACTTGGCTTCTCTTCCAGCATAGCTGTTCTTTCTTTCTCCATTTAAATGAGTTAAGTTTTCTGATGTTTAAGCCAAAAACCCATGAGCAGTGTCAGGACCTAGTCACTCCAGGATTGTTTG
This sequence comes from Caprimulgus europaeus, assembly GCA_907165065.1. The sequence continues at coordinate 1,881,939 of OU015533.1, forward strand.
CCTAACTGCTACCAGCTGTCCTCTTGCTCTTTGTTTGTGTAGGATTTGTAGTTTCAAGTGTGCACTAAAGTTTGTCTTGACCAGGATCAGCTTTGATAATTTCTGATAAGAAGAGATTATCCTCTTCCTGCTGAGTCCTCTGAATTCTCAGTGAGATCTGCCTTTTACACGGTGGGTTTTTGACAGTTGCAAATCTGTTTTCAGTTCCATTAGTTCTTAATAAATTGCCTTGACTAATGAATCATCACCTGCCTCACGTTTTTCTTTTGTATAAAGAGCTGTCAGACAGGAGTTGGAGAGTTAGCTAGTTTTCTGGTTTGGGGTTTGCTTGTATATTTTTGTTTAGGTTTTTCTTGCTACAACATTAGCTATTCTTACCATGGCTGTGTTTTGTGCTTACTTTAAAATGGTTTTCTAACTGACTCAGATCTCCTGTTTGTTAAATGTAACGTTGTGATTTGTATATAATGGTAACAGTGTGGTAAGCAAATACAACTTTCAGCAAAAATACATTAAAATAATTAAAAAAAAAAGCTTCAAGTCATCTGAACAACAGCATCATAATGAGGAATGGTTCCAATTTCAGCTGCAAGCAAGAGCTCGTGATTGGGATAGTGTGTGTTCAGTAATATTTGTTCACATGAAGGACTAAGGTGTGACTTTACTCCTGCTTTTGGATTCCTCCTGGTGAACTCCTGACTGACTGTGAAGTGCAGCTGAAGTGACAAGGGCTTCTCACAGATGTGCTGATCTTGGATTGCAGATGGCTTTAAAAATTTCCCAGTGCTTCGGAAAATGCTGCTGCTAGGAAGCAGAAACGGCTCTCCCTGGGCTGAAGGGCATCAGAGGGAGGAATGTGGCTCTTGGTCCTGAAGGAACACATCATAGGAATAATAAATAACAAGGGGAGAAGCTTAACCTAGGATTTGTTGATGTCATGGCTTGCTTCCCTATCTCCCTAAAACACGTTCTGCTTGTGAGGTACTGCGGTGTTCGATGTTTTCCCATCGAGTATGTGTTTACAGAGATAGTAGAGCCTGGTTTGAAAAATCAGCAATTTACACAACTAGCAGATCACTTTACAAACAGGACAAGCCTGACAACTGCTCGTGGTCATGTGGAATCCAGTAATTAATTTCCAAATGTCATTGAAGCTGGCTGAACGCTGAGCTCTGTAGGGATCGCAGGTGGTGTCAAGCTTCGCTTGCAGATTTTTGTCAGATCCTGGTTTGTGTTTTTCCACAGTGCTTTGTTGCTGATTTTCATGCCAGCAGTGAACTCTTTTCAGTTCTTGAGTGTCTCATTTTGTCATGTCCCTTCCTGCTTTCTGTGTCTTCAGTGTGTGCTGACATCCAGGTGCAAGATGTGCTCCTGCATGGAGTTAGCAGCCAACAGGGTCGTGGTCCTTGTCTGTGCTCAGGTGGCTCCCTCGTTCAGAGGGAGAGGTCCATCACTGCTGGGCATCTTGGTTCTCTTCACTCATGACACCTTTCAGGTCACAGACCTGTGCATGCCAGAGGAGTTCAGCTGCCTGCCAGTCGCTCCTGATGTAACGTCAGGTCTGTATGAAATTGGTGGGAGTGTGGCTTAGGGGGAACTTTTTAATCCTTCATTTCATAAACCAAAGAGAAGAAAGATTGGGCTGGAGCTCCCTTGCCCCATTAAAGCTTACTGGCCCATGTGCTGGAGGACTGGTTTGTGCCCAGCTTTCCCTGTGTTACCAGGCATTAGATGGGATTTCTCCTCTGGAAAAAGATATGAGAGAGCAGCTCTTGAAAAGTGAGGGGAACTGTGGACAGCTGGGTGGGTTAGAGGAGAGTGCCTCCAGGCAGGGGCAGGTAGTGTAGTTTAGCATGTGCTGAAGAACTTCAGGGCCTCCTCTTCCTCACTCTTGTATCTTTCATTACCTTCCCTTCCTCTAAGATTCTGTCTTTCCTTAACTTGGCTCAGTTCCTAAAATCCTGGCTGTGAGCAGCCGATGGGTTTGTCTCTGTACACACACAGATGTGGATATAGGTACACGTGGATGTGTGGGGGCTGGGCTCAGGAGGAGCCTTCCAACCTCAGCTCTTCTGTCACTCTGAAAATCACAGGGTGCCTGGAGCATCTGCCTGACAAGGAGAGGCTGGGAGAGCTGGGGCTGTTCAGCCTGGAGAAGAGCAGCCTGAGAGGGCACCTGATCAATGTCTGTCAATATCTGAAGTGTGGGGGCCAAATGGATGGGGCCGGGCTCTTCTCAGTGGTGCCCAGTGACAGGACAAGGGGCAATGGGCACAAACTGGGACACCAGAAGTTCCAGACAAACTGAAGGAAAAACTTCTTTGCTGTGAGGGTGCCAGAGCCCTGGGCCAGGCTGCCCAGAGAGGGTGTGGAGTCTCCATCTCTGGAGATGTTCAAACCCACCTGGACACTTTCCTGTGCAACCTGGTGTAGGGAACCTGCTTTGGCAGGGGGGTTGGACTGGATGATCTCCTGAGGTCCCACCATGCTCTGGTTCTGTGACTTTCACAGCAGAAGGGGGGGCAAGAGAGGGGGGTTTCTGTCCAACTGTGAGTTCTGATGACTGTCTTGTGCCACCTATCTATCTTTATGCCACGGCACTGATCAGGAAAACTTGGTATTTTGATTTGAAGGGTGACCTGTGTGTCCAGAGTCAGTCAAGCTTTCCCACCCAGCACAGAGAGCTGGAGGAAGCCAGCAGTGCCTGGTTTTGTGCGTCTGCATTTTCTGTTTCTCTCTAAAGTTGGCCTTGTCAGAAAGGGTTGCAAGTGTGTTGAGGAAAGGGAGACTGCAGGGTCTGCTCTGCTCCTCAGGGCTCTGAGGATTTCAGCTTTTGCAAGGTCATAGAGAAGCAAGAAGACCCTGGGGGAGGGGGACAAGGGGCTGCTCTTTTAGTTTGTTTTTTTGTTTGTTTTTTTCCTAGAAGGTCAGGTACTACAAAGGCTGTGTGAGTTACAGAGATGTTGGGATTTGGCTGTGCTGTTTCACCAGCATGGGGAACACAGCCTGGCAGTGATTTGATTTATTACAGTGACATGGAAGAAATCATGAGGAAAAAACATTCCCTATCATCTTGCTGAGTACTGAAGTGGTGAAGTGTGTGTTTGAACGAGCTGCTAACACTTCATATAAAACTTCACAAGCCTTTCTATTTTGAGAGAATTCTGCTTGTACCAAATATATTTCTCTGTGAGTCAGTGTGGGGTTTTTTTCCATGCTGGGACATTTCCCCACAAATCAGCTCTCTGGCAGCTCAGCTCACTGGTGCTTTCTGCTTCCTCCCGTGGGCTCTTTGTCCTTGCTACAATGGCATCGCAGTTAGTAATTGCATTATCATAAACAATCAGGTTTCCCTGGACAGTGTGTGGCTGTAGATGCTGTGCTAGGTGCTCTTGGTGTGTATGAGCCTGGAGGATTTTGGGGTTTTTAATAGCTTTTTCTGTTATGGTGCTAAATGAGCCCTTTGCCCCTCTTGCCCCCATGGGATGAGCTATAGGGTGAGGTGGCCAAGGCATCCTTCCAGTTCCCCCTTCCTGCCCACGGAGCCAGGTACAACCTGAAAGTTTCTGGCCTATTAGTTCACATCAAACTCTGTCAGAACCTTTCATCCTTTAATCTCTTATAAAAACCCTGAAGATACATGAATAAAATCATGTTTCTACTGGTTAACTCCCCTTTCCGCTTCTTTATAAACTCTTTTCCATGTGGGATTTCTTGACAGTATTTTCAAGCCCTGTTCTCTCTGGGATTGGGGTATCCCCTGAAGAATGTGTCTCTCTTTTGCCTGGGAAAATGATGCATGCTGACAAATCATCAGTTAAGCTCTGCTGAGATACCTAAGTCGTGAGGTACCATGATAAAATTTTGTTTTCCAGAACAATCAGTGGTGATCTCATCAGGTTCTGACAAAACAAGTCCCAGCATCATTCTTGGGCAGAGAAGTTTCAATCGTGACCAATGCAGAGAGAACCTCAGCAAGGGAAAAAAAATCCCGTGGCAGCTAGCCCTGCCTTTGTCAGCAAAGGCTGCTCCTGTGGGAGACCTGGCACCAAGGGCTCTGTCCTGAGGGGCGTGATGAAAGCTCAAGAATAAACCCACTGCGCTCCAGGAATGACAGATACCACAGAAATAGGTCTCCAAGTGACACCAAGTCAGGAAAAGAATCATGGAATGGAGTGGAAGTACCTTTGGCTGTAGAATCACAGAATCATTTAGGTTGGAAAAGACCTTTAAGATCATCCAGTCCAACTGTAAACCTCACACTGACAAGTCCACCTCTAACCCATGTCCCTGACCACCACATCTACTCACCTTTTAAATCCCTCCAGGGATGGGGACTCCACCACTGCCCTGGGCAACCCCTTCCAATGCCTCAGAACCCTTTCAGCAAAGAAATTCTTCCTCACATCCCATCTCAACTGCCCTGGCCACAACTGGAGCCCATTTCCTCTTGTCCTGTCCCTTGCTCCTTGGTTGAACAGACCCACCCCCACCTCTCTCCACCCTCCTCCAAGGGACTTGGACAGAGCCAGAAGGTCTCCCCTCAGCCTCCTTTTCTCCAGGCTCAGCACCCCCAGTTCCCTCAGCCGGGAACTCAGCACACTTGTGCTCCAGACCCTTCCCCAGCTCCGTTCCCTTCTCTGGACACGCTCCAGCACCTCCAGGTCCTTCTTGGAGTCAGGGGCCCAACACTGAACCCAGCACTTGAGCTGTGGCCTCACCAGTGCCCAGGGCAGGGGGAAGAGAACTTCCCTGGCCTTGCTGGCCACACTAGATCCTGCTGGCCCCAGTAAATGAGCCAGATCTGGAGGAAGTGGCAGTTCCTTTATGAGTGAGGATCTCTTCTTTGTGCTGCTGAATGGGACCCTCACCGTGGCTGTATGACCGGACAAGCTTTCAGCATCTCCAGGCAAAGACAGCCCAGACCCAGAGGTGAGACATGGCATGTTCCTAACGTGCCTCAGACCTCCTGCCCAGCCAGGGCTACCTTCTGGGCTAATGGGAGAGTGTTTGACCGAGCCAGAAGCGAGCAAGTGTCAGGCAGTAGCAGCTGTAGGTCAGTGCTGAGAGGAGTGACGGAGCAGGCGTGTGACAGCCTCTGTACCCTTCAGTTATCTTGACCAACTTTGTTCATCTTAGATTTTTTTGTCTCTTACAAAGTTCCTATCACCACTTTGTTTCCTCATATTGCAGCGTGAGGAGATGGGGGAATTGATCTGGCCCTGCATGAAAGCAGCTGAGCAGAGATGGATGTCTGATGTCATTGTCCATGTGTCCCTGGCAGTGGATCTGGGCTGATGGCAGTGTCTCACCTCACAGGAGCTCTTGTTCTTGAAGCAAAATCACCTTCCTGGTACACAGTTGTAATCAAGTGCACTCACTGAAGTGCCTCTTTAAAACAGTAAGGTGGGGAAAATGATTTCCATGTGTATTTGTTTTCCAAGTTTCTGACAAGACAGGAGATGTAGTTTTATCCCCATTGTAGTGCTGCTTCTAGTTAAAATGTTCTCGAGACCTTTTTTTGCACACCATGAAACAGGAATGTTGGGACTTTGCACTGTCCATCGATCCCCTATTAGAAAATGAACAGGATATTGACAGATGGAAAAACAGCCCCAGGAGTTACACTTTGCCTCCCTACATTTTTCCATGCTAATTTCAGTTGTCTGTTGTTTTTTTCCCTTACTGTCCTAAGGAGCAGAGTGGTGGGAAGTGTTTTGGTGCGTTCTTGGAGAGCTGTTGTGTTACACCCTGGGGTGGATTCCTTTCAGGAGCACATGAAGTAGTTGTTCCCTTTCACAGGTGAGGTCTGCTGTGTGTACACATACAGTGTGGGGGCAGTGCAAGAGGGGAGAGAGTCACCAACTGGAATATATCCCATTAGACATTTAAAATTCACAGGGTGCTGGTGGATACCTAGAAGTTGTTTTGCTGAATGGAACCAAGAAGCTGCCTTGGGCTTTGAAACTTGCCATTGAATTAATTCCTAGTGCTGAGGCTGCCACTAGTTCCAACTGTGCTGAAGATGGTTTAGTTATTATAATATTGGAGAATCTTGTTACAGTTTTTAACTATCACATACAGTGGTGGCTCTTCATTTAACTGTAAAACCTTTCCATCTTACTTTTGAAAGAGGTGGCCCACGCTGTCCTCCGAGCTCAGTCAGTTTCTGAGCAGGAATTTGTACACAGGATTTGGAATTTTCAGGAATGAGTGCTTGCACCAGGACAGGTTGGGGTCTGACCTGCTGGAAGGAAAAGGACCTGGGAGTGCTGGTGGATGACCATGAGACAACAATGTGCCCTCATGGCCAAGAAGGCCAATGGTCTCTTGGGGGGTATTAAAACGAGTGTGGCCAGCAGGTCAAGGGAGGTTCTTCTCCCCCTCTACTCTGCCCTGGTGAGGCCACATCTGCAGTGTTGTGTCCAGTTCTGGGCTCCCCAGTTCAAGAAAGACCAGGAACTACTGGAGAGAGTCCAGTGGAGGCCACAGAGATGATGAGGGGCCTGGAGCATCTTTCTGATGAGGAGACTGAGAGAGCTGGGGCTGTTCAGCCTGGAGCAGAGCAGCCTGAGAGGGGACCTGATCAATGTCTGTCAATATCTGAAATGTGGGGGCCAAATGGATGGGGCCAGGCTCTTCTGGGTGGTGCCCAGTGACAGGACAAGGGGCAATGGGCACAAACTGGGACCCCAGAAGTTCCAGACAAACTGAAGGAAAAACTTCTTTGCTGTGAGGGTGCCGGAGCCCTGGGCCAGGCTGCCCAGAGAGGGTGTGGAGTCTCCATCTCTGGAGATGTTCAAACCCACCTGGACACTTTCCTGTGCAACCTGGTGTAGGGAACCTGCTTTGGCAGGGGGGTTGGACTGGATGATCTCCTGAGGTCCCTTCCAACCCCACCATGCTGTGACTCTATGATTATGTAGCCTCTCCAGCCCTTGAGAAAGTAATTTCCTTGTAACTTTGGTCTCTCTCTGTCCAAGCCCTTCCTTGGTGTGTTGGTTGTTCTTGTTCTCCCTGAGCCTCTCCTTTTCCAGTACTGTTTTGGGGAGGGGGAAGTGGTGGCTGGTGCTGTTCGTACTCTGCAGAGAAAACTGCACCAGCCTGTGAGAAGTGTTCAGCTGACAACTTTGGAGTTCCATACCTTTCAGTGGAAGAGGTGTTTTGCCTCCCAGTGCCTGGGCTATGTATATTTGGAAGATAAGAGAAGAAAAAAAAAAAGAATTTGCATACTACTGAAAAAAAAACCCCACTTGCTGGATGAGGGCTTTGCTCAATGTGTGCTTACTGGTTGAGAATGGTCCAGAGAAAGATGACGGCGTCAGATATATCCTTGTGTGTACAAATCCAGATTGAAAATACTCAGATTGATCCTCAGCCATTGGTTTTATAGTTTTAATAGGTTTATATGTATGGTTTATATTGGTTTTATATGTTTTAAGATCATAATATATACGTTAGGCCAGGTGTGTCTCTGGTGTTGACCAAGTTTAACGTTATAGGCGTGATATCCAAGGGATGATTTACAGTCACTTTAATATGTGATATCCTCAGTACTAAAATCTGTGCTTGGATATAACACACAAACACATCATCCTTCCACTGACTGTTGTCTGCAGGAGAACCTGTCTGCAGGTTCTGTTTGTAAGATTTCTTATTCTGGTTCTCTGCTTGTCAGTGATACCCACTACCTGGGAAAATGCATTCAAGGGACTGTAACTTTGGGCAGATATTCTGTGTCTTCCTTCAGAAGTAAGAATTTAATGTACAACAGACACCATGAGATTGGTTTGGCATCAGAACTGAATATTTTACATACTTCAACAAAAAAAATATATTAATAAAGCCAGGCTACTTTTCTTCTGGATGATCCCATCAAGAAATCCTCGCCTGTATTCTCAGAGTAGCAATAACTACATTGTGAATAAATAAATAAAAAAGCTGCAGCGTTGTTTTGCTCAAAACACACCTCTCTGAAGAGGTGTGTCCAGAGTCCTCACAGCCTGCTTTTCAGGCTGCTTTTGCTGAGCATTTTCAAACCTCTCTGGCCTAAATATAAATTGCACATGCCCGTTAACTCTGAAATCTGGGGCCAGAGCTGATCTGAGGGATAAAACCAAAATGAGAGCCTAGGTTTCAGTGGAACTAGACTGAAGTATTTCAGGGAACTGCAACCTAAATTCCTGATTCCTGCTTATTTTTTTTCCAACTATTAAATAACTCCTCCTGTTTGTTGTATTGCCTCTTAACCCAACTGCAGTTGCTGCATTACTTAAAAATCTGCTTCCCAAGCAGCTGGAAGATTAACTCCAGCAAACCAGTTCAGGAAGGAAATCAGCAAAGTGGTTTCCCAGGAGGGTGTCTGCCTGGCTGGGTACGTGCTGCAGTCTCTGGAGATCCTGGAGGCATGTGGCTTTGCTTTTGGTTATTTTTCTTTTGCTTTCATTTTATTTTGTTCCTTTCTCCTCAAGCAAGTCCCTCTCTGCCTTTGCTCTGAAATGCAGCGGTGCTGCTGACACAGAGCTTGGCTGTGAGAGGAGAGGAGCTCCGGCTGCCAGGGGGAAGGAGCCAGATCCTGAGCCAGATCCTGCTCTTCTCCTGTTTCCTCTCTTTCAGCAGCTCCTGTTATCCTTCCTCCTGTCGGATGGGAGGCAGTTGGCCAGGCTGCACGAGCAGCATCCCGCTGGTCGCTGCTTCGGGATGGTGGGGCAGGGGAGGAGGAAGAGGAGTTGCTTCTCCCTAAGGCTCAGCACTTTTTTTCCTCTCACTTGTTTGGTGACTCTTACTAATTTGGTAATTTATTCCTGTTTCAGTCCTGTGGTTTGCATAGCTCTTTTCCAAGCTGGAGAGCAACATAAGAGCTGCAGTAGAGAGAAGAGCAGGGGCTGTGTTAGGGCAGCAGGACGGCAGCTCAAGAGCGATACAGACACAAATGTCAGCAAGAAACAGCTTGACTGCTGGCAGTGCCCGTGGTGACAGTGCACTCACTCTGCAGGTCTCTGCCTGCAGCATACAGTGTCCTCACAAGACATAGAGTGGTGAAGGATCCTCATAGGAGCCCAGATCTCCTGGGCCCTGTTTGCAGAGAGGAGGGTGTCGTGGTGTGACCCACAGTGGGACCATGTGGTCCTGCATTCACTCCCCACACCTGGTGAGATGGGATGGGAGACACAACAAGGGGGGCATGGGATTAGGAATGAGGACAGGGACAGCTCACTCACCAGTGATAGTCATGGGCAAAATAGACTAAAATTTAGGGAAGAAAAATCAATTTAATTCGTTGCAAATCATCCGAGTAGACACAACAACCACATCCTACAGCACCTTCCCCCACCCCTCCCTTCTTCCCAGGCTCCAATCGCTTTGCTCCCCATTTCTCTACCTTCCCCCTCCAGCAGCACATGGGACAGGGAATGGGAGTTCAGTCAGTTCACCTCTTCTGATCTTCCTGGCATGAAAGTCCAGGAACAAGATGTTCCAACATGAGCTTCCCATGGAGTCATGGACCTCTTGGGGCTCAGCTCCTGGCTCCAGCATGGGGACATCCACGGGCTGCAGACTCACCCCCCACTCTGGGGGTCTACCCCTGCTCTGGCAGCGAGCAACTCTCAACCCCCCCAACCCCAAGACAGAGGGACATGGAGTGTGCTTCCAAGGAGAGGAGAGAGCCCGGGATCTTGCACTGTTCGCTCTGCTGTGCATTGCTGGTGCAGCTGGGTGGGACAGTGTAACTCGGCTGGCAGCCAAATGAGACACAGCCACTCGCAGCCCCCTCCTCTCTCCACCCCCACCCAGGGGACAGGGGAGAGAATGGGAGGAGGTAAAGGTGAGGAGACTTCTAGGTTGAGATAAGAACAATTTAATAATTAGAGTAAAATAAAATTAAAATGGTAATAGTAATAATAATAATAACAATATATATATATGAGTATGCCCAGTACAATTGCTCACCACCCACTGATAACGATCCCAGAGGAGTGAAAAGGAACCCCAACCCCAAAACCACAATCCTAGAAAAATGAGCCTGAGCAATTCCCAAGAGAATCCCCCCCTTTCCAGTCAGCCCTGGTTAATCCAGTGCCCATGGTGTGGTGTGATATGGAATATCTCGTTGGCATACCCAGCTCTCAGTTCTGGGTTTTGCTAACTTCCCCCCAGTCCTCTGCACTCACAGACTGCCCAAACACCGTGTCCTTGTACCTTATCAATGTTCTTCTCATACCAAATCCCACACTGAAACCAAAACACAGCTATTCTAGCTACTGAGAATAAAATTAACCCTATCCTAGCAGAAACCAGGACACTGGGTAAAAGCCCTCCTTTAGGAGATCGCTCTGAGCAGAGGGGAGGTGTCAGTGCCGAGGGGACCGCGGGTGAGTGCGGGTGCCCCATGTAGGTACCGCTCAGCTCCTCCGTACGGACCTGAAGGTACAGGCTGTGCTGGGGACGGAGCAGGCACGCTGCCACCTCCCTGGCCATGTCTCAGGCCATGTCTCAGGAAGGTTTGGCTCTGCTTAGTGCTCGTGGTTCTGTAAGGCTGAGCAAGAACTGGGGCGCACGCAGCCTCTGCCACCCCCAGCGTCACTGCAGCCTCTTTCTCCGAGGAGGGCACTGTGCTGGCTCGTCCCTTTGATGGCGACGACTGGCCCTGCTCCCCAGGGCTCTTCAGTTCTGTGGCTGTGTGGGTTGGAAGAAGTTGCTGGAGTGTGGCCTGAGGCTTCCTCTTCCCCCCATGCTCCTCCTTGTCTCCTCAGCCTTCCCACCTCCTGCCAAGCCGCGGTGGGAGCTGCTGGGGGCGGGAGGAAGCGCTGGTTTAAGAGCGGCGCTGCTGTACCCTCTGCATGCTGCTGCTGGCACACAGGAGGGGTTACAAAATGGACGAGGGGAGAACTCTGTAGTGATTGAGTTCTCCTGCAGGTTTTGTGCTGTGGAAATCAGGATGTACACAGCAGTCACTGCGGCTGAGCACGGGCCTGATCCCAGAGGAGTGTTCAACCCTAGAGCTTCCATGGAGCGAGCTCCTGGCATGGAAAACTCTCTGCAAATGCACATAAAGAATGAGATAACAAAGCATTCAGTTAAAGCTAAAATGCACTAAAGAAAATGTGAATTTAATACAAACCTCTCCTTCCTGCCAGCAGCGCAGGGCACTTGGATTTGCAGTGAATTATTCTGGAGCGTGGAGCTCTCCCGGTGATCTGTCTCCTGCAAGGGGTGTCACGAATATGTTAGTGCTTAAATAATCTGTGCCTGAGTGTGCATCCATCCTCAAATCTATTCTAGGAGGTAAATATGGGTACTGTTTATATATATATATATTTAGATCAACATCACCTTATCATGATGTTTAAAACAGTTGTGGTATAAGTTGAGGACTTGCCTGTCCAGCGGGAGTGGTTTGTCGAGCCCTGGGCAAAAAGGGAATTGGGGAAGATCCTGGACTATGGCTGACTGGCTTTTGGTTTCCATCCTTCCCCTCTTCCTTCTCTGTTTTGGTAGTGCCAGGAATGGTTTTGCATCTGGCTGCAGCAAGATGCTTCCCTACTCGGTGGGAACTGACTGGAGTCATACCAACGTAAAGGGGGCTGTGGGGAAGCAACCATCTTCCATCTTCTGGACTTCAGTTCTTGTGATTTTCATATTCTGGTTGCTGAGCTTTGTACACTTCTTTTTTTTTTCTCCCCCCCAGGATACTTTTTTGTACTTTTGACCAGGCTTTGGCTTCACTCTAGCATCATACCCATCCCCTGCCTTTTTGGGTACATTTCAGTGCAGATTTACAGGGCACTAGCAGAGCCCTTGACAGCAGTGACATTTTTGTTTGTAACAGATGTACCTCTTCTGGAATATCCCAAAATAATGGCAACAGCTTTAGACCAAATTAAGGGTTTTAAATCTTGACAGGTTCCACTCCTGACAAGGCCTTTTTTTTTTTTAACAAACAACAATATCCAGGTGCTCAAAGTTGTCCTGTTTGCTGCTTCTGTGGATTTGTGTTACTGCTGCACGTGAGAATTTTGATAGAGAAGGAGCTTTTAGCACAGAAGTGTCTTTTTCAGTTACTGCTTTTGCCAGTTGAAAGAGGTTGTGGGTATGATAGTGATTCCTAAAGGATTTTTTTTTAATTTGAATGCTTATGGGATGCTAGTAAGAAGGAATGTGAAACTATTGTTTCTCCTAAGCCATTTAATTAAGAATCCATTTTGTGATAATACTGGAGGCAGTTACTAAAAAAAAAAAAAAAAAAGATTTTGTCTTTCAGTTCCCAATTTTTAGCTCTCTAAATAACTCAAATGCTAATATACTGTGTAAAATTAAAATAGTTTGTCATAAACTCGTGGTAGTCGTAAGAATTTGGTAAATAAGTTCAGACTGTGGTATGTACTGAAAAAAATAGTGTCTGGAGTAGATGTAGCCTGAGGTTTTGGCTGTATTTGTATTTCTACTTATCATAACTTAGTACCTTCCCATATATCTCAATAGTGAATATATGGAGAGACTATTGAGCCAGTGATTTTTTTAAAAAAAATCTTTGCTATTTATTTGTTCTGATTCTAATCTCCCCAAACCAAACTATTGTTCAATGTTTGTTTGTCCTGTGTTTTGTTGTTCCTTCTTACAAACCATCTGGGAATACCTGATAAAAACAAGTATTTCTCAAAACACCGGTGTGTTTTCAACATGTGAACCAATGTCCAAATCAGAACAGATATGGTAGCACTCGGCAAACATAGTCAGTGGGGATTTTTTTCCCCATTTTATGTAGTAATGATTAAAAAATGAATTGTTTATTTGGGGTACCTGTGCTCCATCGCTGCTGAGCGGTGCTGTCACAGTCGGTCAGAGTGGCTGTAATTGTGCACACTGAATTTCCAACCCTAGCACTGTGAATTCCCATCCAGCCAGTGGGCAGCAGAGTACAGACTGCAACAGCCTCGGGGTCCTGGAAAGTCCTTGGAGTCCTGGATTGATTACAGCAATTAAGTCCCAGAAAGTGTGGCTCAAATGTTACTCAGGAGGTGACAGTAAGATGCCCTTTCACTTGTATTTTGCTCTCAGCACATACAGCTTTGAGATTGCAAGGTTTTAGGGAAAGGAGTTGCTATTTACAGAGTACCTAGTACTTAGAAAATTAGAGGGTTTCTCTGGGGTTGGTTTGTTTGTTTATTTATTTATTATTTATTTTTAACTAACATACTTCTGGCAGTATCTAATGGCTTATTGTCAGTTCAGCAGTCACTAAGATTTCAGAATTTAGTCCTTGCTGCAAGAAAAATAACAAGAGATCATGGCAACTGGAAGAGTGTTCCCTAGGGAAAAAAAAAGACAAAAAAAGAAAAGTAAAATGTTCTGTTTGTAAGACTCATTTATTAGTGTTTAAAGCTGTTTCTAAGCCTCTGAATTTGGAAGCTTGTGGAAGGAAAAAGCTAATTAAAACCACAGTACGACCCAAGATACTAAACCTTAGTCCAAACCCTATCAGTTGCTTGGCTTAAATTGAGCAGCATGAAATTCATTTCAACAACACCTTAACAGCACGGCACAATTATTTCCCATTCACCACACAGCGTGAATATTTTAAACAAAGTCATTTTCCTATAATTACATTGAAGATGTAAATCTGTTCTGGTTTTCTGTGCACTGGTGAGACCCTTAGTAAAACCTGTGAGAGGTGGGCAGGAGGGACGTGGATGGGATGACTTCAGAGGAAGTCATTGCCACCTAAATACAACTTGTCACAGCAGAGAGCTGCAGTCCTCTGTGTCAGAAAAGGAGTTTGGCTGCTCACCAGGTTTCTTCAGTGAAGGATTACAAAGCATGTGCTATCTGGAATTTGCTTTCTGTGAGATGGAGCTGGAATACCTGGTACCCTATAGCCCTGCAGAGCTTCTTTGGGTCTTACAAACAAATGAGGAATTGCAAAGCTGACCACTCGTCTGCTTGAGCATTGTTGGTGAGTGTGTGGTTTTACCAAGTCAGCTTTGGGTCCAATGGTGAGACAGCTCAGCATGTTCTAAAGCACTTCTGTTTAAAAAAAAAAATAAAAAGAAATATTCAGGGTTATTTTGGTTGTCTAAAAGCTGATGGTGTGGGAAGTGGTGATGCCACGCTAGAAGGAAATCGGCACACTGTCATTGTAAAAATCCCTAAAAAGATGTATGGGCTTCAAATGAACTGTTTGAATTAGGAAGAGCATGGCTGAAATCAGAGACTTGGATAGGTTCTTCTCAACAATGAGGTCTCAAGGCACATTCCAGTTCTTCCCTCACGTGTATAATCCTGTGATGGTTGTTGTATTGAACATTCCTGCTTTGGTGGCTGAAGTCGTCTGTGTGTGTTTGCAACCCAAGGAGGAATGTCCTGGGTTTGTTTGGAAAGTTGAGAAAAATCATTTTAGCTAATGAATGGGTGAAAAGACTCGCTGAGATCCTTCATTTGACACTTCTCACCCTTTCCAGTGATGCCAAGTCAGCAGAAGTGTGTTGTGCAGAAGAGGTGACAAGGAAGGAGGTGATGGTGAGGGTCCTCGTTCTGTTTCTTGCCTCTCAGCCCCTTGGCAATGTAATTGCAGCAGTGTGAAACCAGCAGCAGTCTGACTCACTCCACCTACTTTATTTCTGTGCCACCAGCTTCTGTGTTTGGGTCTCATTTACTAAGAGAAGGTCCCTTAAGCACATCATCAGTGAAATAAAAACTGGAGCTCAAGCATGTACTGAGGAAAATGAATGTCAGGAGTCTGGGTGCTGCTGAACTGTCCTCCAGGCAAACAGACTTACCTGTTCCAGCCAAGCTCCCTGAGATTGCCTTTTTCTCAAGGAATCTGCAGGAATACCAGCCATCCTCAGGCACAGAGGAGAACACAGGTAACAAACTTCTGCTGGTCGCTTCCAGCTCCCCCTATGAATTATCTTTCAGAAGCAGATTGCAGTCTGTTCACCAGAAGAAAAACAGGCAGAGGTAGAAAATAAACTTCAAATACATTTAAATTTTCATGGCTTTTCTTCCTTCTAGAGAGTAGTTTGAAGAGCATTGGATAATTCTTATTCACTTACTAAGTGATCAGAAACTTAATTTCTAATACATACTTGGTTCCTTGTCCATAAAAACAAGGCTTCTAGATAAAAGTTTGCTGTGTCCAGAGCTGCTGCTTTGATTTATGCCGTGGACTGCATGAAACTCATCCTTGGCAAAAGGTTGGCAGAAGGTTTTTCCACGTACAAACCTCACACAGAGCAGGTTTTGAGGCTTGAGGTGTTGTGTGGGTTTACTCTGGTCTTCTGCTCAGAGTAAATTTCGTCCAGTGGAAGGTAGGTAAGGTGGAGGCGGGGAGAAGGGAAGAGATTTGAGGATGAAAGGACAAAATTGCAACCGTCACGTCAAACTGGTGAACTTTGGTGAACTGTAAGAGGTTGCTGAAGGGCAGTTAGGGAGGGAGAGGAGGTGGATCTGCTTGGGAATCACCTGCAGGAGGTGAAAACTGGCTCATACATGTGAGATGACATCCGTGGTGTCTCTCATCTGTACTTACTTTTGCCTATCGATATCTCAGAACGCTTCAAGCTGGATTGCTAGCCTAGTAGCTTGATGGGGAATGTTTAAATACCCCATGTGCCTGTTACTGTATTTCAGTTGTGTTTTTAATCTGTCTGCTTGGCAAATGCAAGCTGGGTTATAACACCTGTGTTACTTTGAAAACCCCTGCTTGTTCTGGCATGAGCGGGAGGGCTCCGCTCCCACTGCGTGTGCACGTCCTTCAGTGCTCTCAGAGTGGCCCCCGTGTCAGGCACTTGACGCTGCTGCCTTTGTGGCTAAATGAAGAGTTCCTTAGCAAAATGCTGTGCTGCTTTACTCAGGCAAAACAGGCTAGGGTGGGGTATTTTTAAAGCAGTGATGAGTGTACTGGTACTCCCCTGGGTGCTTTTCATAAAGATCCAAAGACTAAAATCTCACAGAAATGCTGTGGAGGCAAATAAAACAGGAGTGATGATCTCTAGAGCATGGTTTCTGGCCTATTTACAAACTTCTCTTACAGAATCCCAGACTGGTTTGGGCTGGGAGGGACCTCAAACCTCATCCAGTGCCAACCCCCCTGCCAGCAGCAGGGACACCTTCCACTAGACCAGGTTGCTCAAAGCCTCATCCAACCTGGCCGAGAACACTTCCAGGGAGGAGCAGCCACAGCTTCTCTGGGCAACCTGGGCCAGGGTCTCATCACCCTCACAGACAAGAATTTCTTCCTCACATCTCAGCTCCATCTCCCCTCTGACAGTTTAGAGCCATCACCCCTTGTCCTGTCACTCCCTGCTCTTGTCCAAAATCCCTCCCCAGCTTCCTTGCAGGCCCCTTTCAGAGCTCCAAGAATAAAGCAGAGGAGGCAGGAGGAGAGACTGGGGGCTTAGGGAGTGACTTACAAACACACCACATGATTTCAGGACTTCCTGGCTGAAGACTTGTTGCTGTATGTCTGAGGAAATGTTGTGGTAGACCACATATGGTAAACACAGATGCTTGTGGAGTTGGCAGCGTGATTAAGTTCAGTTTGGGGGCAATATTAGTCTTTTTTTTGTCTTTTTTTTTCCTGAACACTTATGATACATTCTTACCCTCCTAACGTGGTGCTGGGAACAGATGCAGAACATCATCTCTCCAGAAGAGCTCGTTTAGGATCACAGGTGCAATTTGATTAGCTGGTGTATTATTATCAGGTGTCATAAAACCCGATAGAAGCAGCTTCCCCAGAGCCTTGGGAAGATCACTCAATACTTTGAAGAGCCAGAGTAATTAGAAAAAATAAAGCAGTGTCTCTGTACTGTTGCAGCTTTAGTTTGGTGCCTTTTATCACTGAAAAAAAACCCACCTTTTTTTTCTCTCCTGAGTCTTCTGAATGGCTTTCATGAAAAAGAGGGACCAGCTGCGGAGATTGAAGCAAAATTCACACTAGAGGTGTTCAGCTGTTGGTTCAAGCACACTTCTAACGACAAGCAATTGGAATAAAACACAGATCAGAGCATTCCCAGACAGATCTTTGCTCTTTTATGGTTGGACAAAAAAAAAAAAGGGAGTTTGAAAGGTTTGTGTATTGTGCAAATTTAATGGTTTGGACACATTTTTGGAGAAAAATAATCTGAGCCTGTGGCTGCCTATCTGTCTGTGATCTTCACCTTTCAGTTTGTTTGGAGACTACAGAGAAAGTGCTTTGTGTGGGAAGATCTGAATTAAAACTCTTTGAAGAGGGAGAAGAATCCCTACCCCAAAATAAAAATGATTGGTTTGGAGGAAGGGGTAGAAAAGCAGGTATTTGTGTCTGTCATTGTCCACTTCTCCTGTGACTGCCCCAGGCAGACACATTGCAGATTCTGGCAGCCTCCTGTTGTGAAAATTTCAGGTTAGAAATGTCCCAGAGACCATTAATCTTTGTGTCTTTCCTGTGGCCACAGTGCTCCAAGGCTCAGTGCCAAGGGAGACCCAACCAGATCTTGCCCTGGAGGCGTGACTGAACTGCAGATTGACAGTGGCTGTGGCAGGAGGGACTCGGACCAGGACTTACTGCTCTGTCCCAGGATGAGTCCAGTCCAACCCCCCTGCCAAAGCAGGTTCCCTACACCAGGTTGCACAGGAAAGTGTCCAGGTGGGTTTGAACATCTCCAGAGATGGAGACTCCACACCCTCTCTGGGCAGCCTGGCCCAGGGCTCCGGCACCCTCACAGGAAAGAAGTTTTTCCTTCAGTTTGTCTGGAACTTCTGGTGTCCCAGTTTGTGCCCATTGCCCCTTGTCCTGTCACTGGGCACCACTGAGAAGAGCCTGGCCCCATCCATTTGGCCCCCACATTTCAGATATTGACAGACATTGATCAGATCCCCTCTCAGGCTGCTCTTCTCCAGGCTGAACAGCCCCAGCTCTCTCAGCCTCTCCTCACACGGGAGATGCTCCAGACCCCTCAGCATCTCTGTGGCCTCCACTGGACTCTGTCCAGTAGTTCCTGGTCTGTCTTGTACTGGGGAGCCCAGAACTGGACACAACACTCCAGCTGTGGCCTCACCAGGGCAGAGTAGAGGAGGAGAAGAACCTCCCTTAACCTGCTGGCCACACTCTTTTTAATGCTCCCCCGTTTGTACTTCAAGTGGTTCACGTTGTCCTTTCTGCCACTAAAACACTGAAGCTTTGTCTTGTCCCATTAGCGTTTGAGGTTCCAGCAGAGGCAAAACATTTGAGTCTACAGTTATTTATAACAGAAGAAATTACATCTGTCAAAATGTGAAAAGGAAAAGGTCAGAATGACTGATGTATTCAGTGGCCACCACCTCAGGCTTCCTTTTTAGTCTACATCACTCTTTAAACTGTAGACCTTGCCCATGTGTAACACCTAGTGAATGTGTACCTGTAATTTCTGTCAGGCTACATCTTACACACCTTGCATGTTCATTTGAACACTGCAGAAAAAGATGTGGTATTTTGGCAGGAAATGTCTGTATTACTAGTACTATATTTTTTTTTAAACCAAATTTCTTCAGTGTAAAAACACAATCTGTGCTGAACCGAAGACAGCTTGAGAAAGGAGATGTGACTGCAAGATTTTAAATTCAGGGGAAAACCAAGATCTTGAGAAGAAAGGTTAGAACAATTGCCCTATTTTCTAATAATTGGTATTCACAAAGAAAAAACACGTTCTAACTACCTAGTCATTTCCCAATTGCTGAGACACCTACTGAATTGTCTTACATAAATTTACCAAACATATAGAAGAAAATAATTACTGAGCATTTAAGTCTCCAGTGTAATCCCTGCACCTCATCCTGCAAAGCCCTTCCAGGTGGGAATAACCCCTTTGGTTTCCTTAGTGCAGAGGGGTTGGGCTCCCACAGAGGTCTCGCTTGGGGTAGAACCTCTCCACAGTATTTCACTCGAGTTGTTCTTCTAGCAGACACAGATTTTTTTGGCCCTGACTTTGATTGCAGCACAGTAATGTTTTCATGCCAAGTTATTCAGGTACCCACTGCTTTGTATTTGCCTCTTAATTACATCACCTACCCAGTAATTAAATTTAGCTGCCTGCTCTGAGTACTGAGACCAGGTGAGCACCAACTGTGGGCAGCAGCAGTGGCCACTGTTATTTGAAATGTGGGGGTTTTTTTTAAAGTCCACAAGTTTTGAGTCCTGTTTCCATGGAAAAAATAGGTGGGTACTTATGCCATAAAGACAGGAGTTATAGAGGATACTTAGAGTAGTAACCTCTGTGAGTTACACCTGCCTTGTCAGGCAGTAGGAACTGCTGAAATGCTATGAAAACTGATATATTATGGCTGCTTGTGTAGGGGCATCAAGTTGTGGCCAGGGTAGTTGAGATGGGATGTGAGGAAGAATTTCTTTGCTGAAAGGGTTCTGAGGCATTGGAAGGGGTTGCCCAGGGCAGTGGTGGAGTCCCCATCCCTGGAGGGATTGAAGAGTCGTGTAGGCACAGTGCTGAGGGACATGGGTCAGTGGGGACTGGTCAGTGTTGGGTTCATGGTTGGACTCCATGAGCTTAAAGAGCTTTTCCAATCCAGGCAGTGCTGGGATGCTGAGATCTTGTGCAGAGAGGCTGCATGATGCACGTGGACTGGTGAGAGATGGGGTTTGTGCTGGGTCTTGCAGTGAGCTGTGTTTAACATTAACAGTTCTCCAGTGTTTTACAAACCCCACACGTCACTCCTGGAACGCGCGTGGCAGCATATGGCCCTGCGGCCAGCACTGTGCCTGCTTCTTCTCCTTTTGCTTCGCCAAGAGCTTTGTCAGGATCCTGGGGACTTGCTGAGGAGGTGCACAGTGACCTCAATTCTCACTGAAAGTTGCAGAGAACCGAGGACACTTGGTCTTTTTTCACGTTGAGGCTCCAGTTCCTGATGTGTACATCATGTGTAAAAGGCAGGTGAGAGGGTGAGCTCACGTAACCCCCTGCTAATAAAATCACTCTTCCTTCTCCAGGCCACTACGTAGGTTTTTTGGCTACTTCCACTGTCATAGTGTGGAGAGACCTCAACCCCAACTAGGGACAGAGCCATGGTCTGGAGTTAAATATCCTTTAAAAGATAGATCTTGTTTGTGAGCAGTGCTGACACCCTGAATCACGCTGAAGCCTGAGCAGGCTGCTGCTGCTCGTTACTGAAGACGAGAGCATAAATGATTACGTCAGTCGCTATTATTCTTTTGAGAGTGGATGAATGAAGAGAGCAATGAGTACAGTGGCAGAGAAATGACAAAGCAATGAAGAAAAACAATCTAATAATGGGAATAATTGCAATAAACAAAGCTTGAGCTGCTTGAACCTGGCAATATATGGCCAATGGAAAGAGCCATCTGTCGCAGAATTCTATTGACCTTTTATGCTGTTCTGGTAGTGAAAAAGAGTCTTCTCTCATCTTGCTGTGCTGAGCTGAGAAGCATTGTGTGTAAGGAGTTTTAAAGACCTGTGCCACCATGTAACTTGAATAAATAGTTTGCTCTAAATACATATCCTAAAAAATAGCCAGCAATTTTGTCATATACAAAATGCTCTGTCCAAGTCCCTTGGAGGAGGGTGGAGAGAGGTGGGGATGGGTCTGTTCAAGCAAGGAGCAAGGGACAGGACAAGAGGAAATGGGCTCCAGTTGTGGCCAGGGCAGTTGAGATGGGATGTGAGGAAGAATTTCTTTGCTGAAAGGGTTCTGAGGCATTGGCAGGGGTTGCCCAGGGCAGTGGTGGAGTCCCCATCCCTGGAGGGATTGAAGAGTTGTGTAGACACAGTGCTGAGGGACATGGGTCAGTGGGGACTGGTCAGTGTTGGGTTCACGGTTGGACTCGATGAACTTAAAGGGCTTTTCCAATCCAGGCAGTGCTGGGATTCTGTGTTATGGAAAACATTACTCTCGTGGACAAGACATGATTACTAAAAACTGGCTTTCCCTGTGTAGGTTGGTGCTGTGGCTAAGAGGGGACCATGAACTCGTTTGTTCTCCTGAGCTGAGCTGATTTTTGACCTGCTCTTCTGGCCGGGAGCAGCGGGCTCGGCCCAGAGTGCTCTGCACCAGGGGTTTGGAGATCTCAGCTTTCTGTTCTGGTTTGGGAGGATGGAATCTTGGGATCTTGTTTCTGTGGCAGGAAGAATGTTTCCTGCCAGCTTTTGTACTGTTGGTTGCAGTGCTCACACCAATAACTTGTTGTCACAAGACATACAGAATGCATCAAGAACAAAATGGGTGTTGGGTTAGAGTGAACTCTTCACTCTTTTGATGCTCAGGTGAACTGAGCCATCATGCCTGGAGTGGGTTGGAATATGGTTTGGCTTGAGTGCAAGGGTTAGTTTGCTGTTTTCTCTGTTTCAGCCTAAGACTGAATTTCCTGGGAAGTTAGCAAAGTGCCTGGAAGCAGCTCCTTCTGGTAGCAGCCTGGTCCTGAGGGATAACCGTGTGGCAT
This sequence comes from Caprimulgus europaeus, assembly GCA_907165065.1. The sequence goes on from OU015533.1 coordinate 1,903,369, forward strand.
CCTAGCATCCACCAGCCCCTTCCTGCAGCTCCCTGTTCCAGGTGCAGGTCTCTGATCAGAGTTTTCAGGAGCTGGAGGAACTACAAGCACTGAAGTGCCCAATAAATCACAAATTACTCTATTCAGTGGGAAGAAATTCTTTCTGATCCTTGCAAAGCAAAGATCCTAAGAATTCGAGCACCGTGATAGCATGTCTTTAATCCAGCCAAAGTGACTGGTAGTATCCAGTCCCTCCATGACTCCAAGTTTTAGCTGAGAAATGAAATTTCAGCTTCTCTGCATGCAAGTTTAGTGTTTCCTGGCAGTGCTGTAACAACTCTCCTCATGGATGTGATATTTCCCTGCTTTTGTGGGAATTGGAGGTAGGGGGGAGATCTGGAAGTTACAGTGTCCAGCTGTATATAAGGACATTTAAACAAGCTGGATATTAAAGGTCAAGATTGCACCCAGAAGTCTACTTGTGTTGCTTTGATTCTTGGTAACATCATTAGTTTAAAAAACCCCCAAAACCAACAAAACCCCAACAAACCAGTACCAAAGCACTGCAGAAAAGACAGACCCACTGTGTTGTCTCTCCCTTCCAGGGCACGTAGGAAGCTGCGTTTCCTCCCAGCCGAAGCGGTTCTGATCCTGCCGTACGGTGTCAGCCTGCCGCAGCAGGACCACCACATTGCAACCTGAGACACGTTTCTGCATCAGCATTTCCATCTGTTCATGGCAGTGGTGCCTTTCCTAGGCACTGCATCAGTTGCATTCCTGTGCAGCAGGGTGTCTGTGCACGAGCCCTCGGCTGTCCCCGACCTCGCAGAGACGGGGGTGTGACAGAGCAGGCTGAGTGTGAAAACGGGGTGTGGGACACAGTCACGTTGTGATTTACAGGGCCAAGTTTAATTCTGATGTAAACCAGCTGAATTATGCTGAATTAAACCTCCACTGTGCTCACACACTTGGATGTCTGCTAGAAAATGTTTATAGAATCCCAGACTGGTTTGGGTGGGAAGGGACCTTAAAGCTCATCCAGTGCCAACCCCCCTGCCAGCAGCAGGGACACCTTCCACTAGACCAGGTTGCTCAAAGCCTCACCCAACCTGGCCGAGAACACTTCCAGGGAGGAGCATCCAGTTGAGGTCTTGACCAGTTTAAAAGCATTGGAGTGACCTCTGCTTCGGCTCTTTGATCTGCTGGGTAACCTCTGTGTTGAGTGTCAGGACAGGGTCTTCAGGATCTTTGGGGCTTTTGCATAGTGTGTCTGCAAGGAAGTGAAGTTGCCTTGTGTATCCCAAAACTTGGAGTGAAGCTTGAAGGTACAAAGTGGAATTCCTGTAGCAGGGAGGAACTGGGGGAGGGCAGGGGAGAAGAGACAGGCTGGGCTGAGGACAGGGTGGGACAGGGGTGGTTTTTTTCCCCCTGAAGCACTTCATGCTGTCTCTAGCCCTCATACTACTCAAACTCCAGCAAACCACTCAAAAGAATTATCTATCTGCCCCGAGGTGTGCCACCACTGCTGATACTTGGTCATTTTAATGCGCTGTGGATTTTCAAAGTCAACTCTCCGTTGTTGCAAAGACATTTTTCACCTCCTGAGCTGAAAACAACCTGTGTGTGTGAACACAGACACTGGGGCTTTCCTCTCCAGTGGCATGTGTGCTTTATTGAGCATCATGATTGCCATGTGTGCTCAGTGTCTGCTCATTCCTGGATGGAGATGTGCTGGAAACGCCCATAGCATGTCCTTCTGTAGAAGGATGCCTTCAACTAGACAATGCTGCCCTGTTGTCTCGCTTAATGGATGTGGCAGGTTTTTCTCTGAGCAGGGTATGTTTTCAGAAATGCTTTCTGGGTTGTGATGGACTCTGCAGCACCCTAAATCTTTTCAAAAGAGACTGTGTGTCATCTGGCTTCTTGGAGCTGCTAATGGATTGATGCTGTAATTGCACAGGCTGGGTGACAGAGTGACACGAGTTGTGGCTGGACAGAGGGCAGTTCAGAGCTGGGGATTTCTGACAGGTGGGGAAAAAAATAATTATCTGCAACCTCACCAAAGTCTCTCATTTTTCCCCCTTTCTGAAGCCATAACAGATAAAGGTTGGTATTTTCTTCTGCTCTTTTCTTTGGCAAGGAAGGCTGAGCCTGGCAGACTGTTGTTTGTAGTGTCCAGGAAGAGGATGGGCCTTGACAGGCTGGAGAGGTGGGCAGAGAGGAACCTCATGAGGTTCAACAAGGGAAAGTGCAGGGTCCTGCATATGGGAAGGAATAACCTCAGGCACCAGGACAGGTTGGGGGCTGACCTCCTGGAAAGCAGTCCTGCAGAGAAGGCCCCAGGAGTGCTGGTGGACAACAAGCTGAATGTAAGCCAGCAGTGTGCTCTGTGGGCAGGAAGGCCAATGGTCTCCTGGGGTGTTTTAGGAGAAGTGTGACCAGCAGGTCGAGGGAGGATTTCCTCCCCCTCTACTCTGCCCTGGTGAGGCCACATCTGGAGTATTTTGTCCAGTTCTGGGCTCCCCAGTTCAAGAGGGACATGGAACTGCTGGAGCGAGGCCAGCGAAGGGCGACTGAGATGGTGAAGGGTCTGGAGCATCTTTCACATGAGGAAAGGCTGGGGGAGCTGGGGCTGTTCAGCCTGGAGAAGAGACAACTCAGAGGGGATCTGATTAATGTTGGTAAATATCTAAAGGGAGAGGGGCTAGAGGACAGGGCCAGGCTCTTCCCACTGGCACCCAGCAACAGGATTAGAAACTGCAGCAGAGGAAGTTCCACCTGAACATGAGGAAGAACTTCGTTAGTGTGAGGGTGACTGAGCACTGGGACAGGCTGCCCAGAGAGGGTGTGGAATCTCCCTCCCTGGAGATGTTCACCAACCATCTGGACAAAATCCTGGTTCATGTGCTCTAGGAGTCCCTGCTTGAGCAAGGGGTTGGACGAGATGTGACCTTCAGAGGTCCCTTCCAACCTCAACCATTCTGGGGTTCTGTGAAGAGGACACATGTCAACTTTTCCCTAAACAGGCTGGGGCATAGAAAAACTGTGTTCACCAGGAATATTTTGTTACCCTCTCCACTCATCCAGCCACCTCAGCACGTATCTGTCAGCACTCAGGTGTGAGACCAGTCAGTGAGCAAGAGGGACTGACGATGACTGACCATGGTTTTGTGGTTGCTGAATAACCAGACCCACTGCTCTTTCTGCTTCACCCTTTTTCCCAAGCACTTTTAGGATTGCTTCAAACCTCAATGTTTATATCAAAGCTGAATTATCCTAATTGATGAAAGAGGGAAATGAATGAGGGGGGAAATAAATAATAAATTGCGAGAAAAATGAATTCACAGGAGCCCTAAGTAAAAAGGCTGTGAAATATGAAACAAGTCTGTCATTGCTTTGAGTAATATAATTATCTAGCAAAGCCTTTTTCCTTCAAATTGTCGAATTTGGTGTGTACTTGAACTCACTGCAAGTGCTCCCACTTCACAAAGCTCCTGTATCTCCCAGGGGGTCGGGAGGCTGCGGTTGGGTAACAGCCTGGTAATTTGTCCTTGAGTGTTCTGTGCAAATGTGAGACTGTGGGTGGATGTGATATGCCCCAAATTATCAACTTGCTGCTGTGAGCAATAAGGAAGATAAATGTTCCTATTTATTTTTTGGGGTTTTTTTTCAAAAAATATGTTCTTTGAAGAAGACAATATGATGTCTTTTGGATAATGTTGTGGTGAACAGGAAAAGGTGGGCAACACCTCCTTTCCTCTTTCTTCTCCTCTCACTTCCCAAAATCTACTGACACAGCTTGGTTTTCACTTTGTGGTCCTGCAGTCTTATCTTTCCCAGCTGTGACAGGAGCATGGATGCATCACAGTATTTGGTGTTATCACATCTATTGCAGTTCCAGCACATCAGAGCTGTCGGTCCAGAACTTCATTGCACTTGGTCCTGGACAGGCATGAGCGTTCCTGGTGGCTTGTTGCACAATATTGTCAATATTGCACTATGTTGTTGTCAGTGTTTGCTCTTCAATCAAAAATTTCAAACAGAACCGAAAATTGAATATAAAAAGTGATCCTTTTGTCTGGATATGTTTTAAAACATCGTAAAAGGCTGGACTTCTGAGGATACCAAGGGTTGTTCTTCATTTATGGACTGCTTGTGTTATAGGAGTTCCCAGAAGCTGCAATCAGGATTCTGAGTCCCATTTTGTAAGTAGAAGTGGCTACTGCCAAGAGTCCACTGTAACTACAGATGTGTGTTGGCTGGTGAGTGCAGAGTGCAGGAATTGAGGGTGGTGTTGGCAGAAGGATGAGAGATGACCAGGAAGTCAGTGAGATGATCGGGAAGTCAGTGAGGTGATCGGGAAGTCAGTGAGGTGATCGGGAAGTCAATGAGGTGATCGGGAAGTCAGTGAGGTGATCGGGAAGTCAATGAGGTGATCGGGAAGTCAATGAGGTGATCGGGAAGTCGTTGAGATGATCAGGAAGTCATTGAGATGATCGGGAAGTCAATGAGATGATCGGGAAGTGATTGAGATGACTGGGAAGTCGTTGAGATGACCGGGAAGTCAGTGAGATGACTGGGAGGTCGGTGTGATGGCTTGCAAGGGTACATGTGTACCCAACAGGACTGTGTAGTCTTGCTCAGTGTGGGGCAGTGACTGAGCTGAGAAAAGCAAGCCTGAACCTTGCGTGGTGTTCTGCTCTGACCAAGCATGGACACTTCGTTCCTTGGCGGTGCTTATGGTACGTTACAGAGCTCCCATTTCCATTATCACCTCAGACGGCTTCTCCTGCCCATCCTGCCGCTGTGAGCAGAACCGGGCCGCGTTGTCAGTGTGATGCAGCAGCTCAGCATCACATGAGTCACAGTCCTGGGGCTGCATCTTGCAGATAAGCCACTCGCTGTTTGGCGTGACCTGCAGGAGAAGGGATCACGCGGACGCGGTCGCACCAGTCCGTACCGCTTGGCGTACAGGCGGTGATGAGCACTGAGGAGCAGCCTGGGGTGGCCTTGCAGGATCAGCAGCTTTGGTTAAGACAACTTTGTTCTGACAGCTTTAAATAGGTCAGTGCTCAAACATGCACCACTAAAAACCAGGATGGGAAACTGTGCATCCAGTGTCTAATAGACAGATCACAGAGTGGTGGGGTTGGAAGGGACCTCAGGAGATCATCCAGTCCAACCCCCCTGCCAAAGCAGGTTCCCTACACCAGGTTGCACAGGAAAGTGTCCAGGTGGGTTTGAACATCTCCAGAGATGGAGACTCCACACCCTCTCTGGGCAGCCTGGCCCAGGGCTCCGGCACCCTCACAGGAAAGAAGTTTTTCCTTTAGTTTGTCTGGAACTTCTGGTGTTCCAGTTTGTGCCCATTGCCCCTTGTCCCAAAAGGGGCACCACTGAGAAGATCCTGGCCCCATCCATTTGGCCCCCACATTTCAGATATTGACAGACATTGATCAGATCCCCTCTCAGGCTGCTCTTCTCCAGGCTGAACAGTCCCAGCTCTCCCAGCCTCTCCTCGTCAGGCAGATCCCTCACGGGTCCGTATTTCTATTAAATTGCCTTACAGAGCTGCACTCACAGCCCGAGGACCTGAATAAACAGAGGTGTGAGCCTGTGCACTTCCTGGTCACCACTTCCCCATACAGATGATTCCTGCGCTCCACCGATGTGTGTGACGCTGGTATCTGCCCTGCCAGCGGTGTGTCCTGTGCCCTGTCCCCACACACCCTTTGGGACACAGAAATTGAGGGGGAATGAGATGGTCAGAGAGCACGTGGGTGAGGAACAGTGTCTGCTGCTCTCGGTGGCAGCAGCAGTGGCTTTGTCTCAGGCCTCAGGCGTGCCAGGGTGTGTTGTGTTCTTGTTGCGGTGTGTTATGCCAGGTAGGGCTGAAATCTTCATAGATCCCAGACTGGTTTGGGTTGGGAGGGACCTTGAAGCTCATCCAGTCCCAACCCCCCTGCCAGCAGCAGGGACACCTTCCACTAGACCAGGTTGCTCAAAGCCTCATCCAACCTGGCCCAGAACACTTCCAGGGAGGAGCAGCCACAGCTTCTCTGGACAACCTGGGCCAGGGTCTCACCACCCTCACAGCAAAGAATTTCTTCCTAATATCTCATCTAAACCTCCCCTCTTCCAGTTTAGAGCCATTAATTTCAATTTAGAGACATCTTGGGAAGGAGCCCATTCCTCCTGCAGTTGATTATTTGTATTTATTATTATACCTTTTGATTTATTATTTGGAGAGTGCCATTACTTTGCTTGTTTCTTTCCTGCTGCTATCGAAGCTTTGTTGTCTGTTAGTGCAAAACGTGATGATCAGCAGCTAAAAAGCACTTTGCACCTTCAGTGTGTGAAGTGGCAGTAAATGGTGGGGTGTTCTTCTCTGCCACAAAGTTGGTCTCTCACTTCAACTCCTGGCCTATCTTTTTCTTTTTTCTTTTTATTTTCTAGAATTGCTTTGAACAATGCAGGTTCTGGTGGGGAGGACAGGCTATAATTTTAGGACTAGGATACTTGACCATATAAATTGAGTCTCCCACTGATAGATTTCCCCTTCAGTTGCTGGACAGAGGTGTGGGTTGGAACAGCAGGTTAGGCAGGGGGTCTCTTGCATCCCATTTCATCTAAGTGTGATGGGTTGACGTGCTCTGCACTCCTGATCAGGGCAGAAACGTTCTTGTGCCTCTGTTGGTGATGCCTTTGGTAGCTGAAGTTTTAATCTTGCCCCCAAGATGGGAAGAGAGGAATAACTGAGCCGCACGAGAGGTGTCTTTGGTGAACACATAGCCCAGTGCTGTGGCTGGTGAGTTCCCTGGTCTCTGCTACATCCCGAAGGAAGCAGGAGGAAGAGCAGCACGTCTGGCTTCCGAGCTCGGAAAAGCTGTGCTGCTGCCAGCAGCTGATGCTGACTTACAGCCTGTGGATGTTGGATCTGTTCCAGCTCAGGACCCCAAACCTGTGGGTGTCTGCAGGCACTCTGTCCTCTGCCCTTTCCAACTCACCTTGGTGTCTGGGGTGCAGGGTGGTCGCTGTTCTGGGCAGGAGTTCTGGTCTGTTCAGATCAACCAGGCCAAGTGCTGGGTCCTGCCCTTGGGTTACAACAGCCCCCGGCAGCACCACAGGCTTGGGGAGGAGTGGGGGGAGAGCTGCTGGGCACAGAGGGACCTGGCGGTGTTGGGGGACAATGGCTGAACAGGAGTCAGCAGAGTGCCCATGTGGCCAAGAAGGCCAAGGGCATCCTGGCCTGGATCAGCACCAGTGTGGCCAGCAGGAGCAGGGAAGTTCTCTTCCCCCTGCACTGGGCACTGGTGAGGCCACAGCTTGAGTGCTGGGTTCAGTGTTGGGCCCCTGACTCCAAGAAGGACCTGGAGGTGCTGGAGCGTGTCCAGAGAAGGGAACGGAGCTGGGGAAGGGTCTGGAGCACAAGTGTGCTGAGTTCCCGGCTGAGGGAACTGGGGGTGCTGAGCCTGGAGAAAAGGAGGCTGAGGGGAGACCTTCTGGCTCTGTCCAAGTCCCTGCAAGGAGGGTGCAGAGAGGTGGGGGTGGGTCTGTTCAACCAAGGAGCAAGGGACAGGACAAGAGGAAATGGGCTCCAGTTGTGGCCAGGGCAGTTGAGATGGGATGTGAGGAAGAATTTCTTTGCTGAAAGGGTTCTGAGGCATTGGAAGGGGTTGCCCAGGGCAGTGGTGGAGTCCCCATCCCTGGAGGGATTGAAGAGTCGTGTAGACACAGTGCTGAGGGACATGGGTTAGTGGGGGACTGGTCAGTGTTGGGTTCATGGTTGGACTCCATGATCTCAAAGGGCTTTTCCAATAGAGGCTATTCTGGGATCGTAGCTGTTAGGTGAATCCTCTTCTTGACACAGAGGAAATCTGCCCTCCCTGTGACATGACCGTGCTTACAGCCAAGTTATCAGCATGTGACAAGAAGAGAGCATATGCTCATCAGTGGTTCGTTGCCAGGAGCCTTCTAATGGATGTGTGTTCACATCAATATTTAGGAACATGTTGGTTTACACGGGCAGTAAGAGTGTTACCTTCTGGAGTAGGTTACACAGTGTGTGTGTCCCTGTGCTGCAGGGTGTACATCAGTGTAATGAAAAAAAATGAAAGACATCATGCTTTAGAATGGCTCTTGTGAAACAGCTCAAGAGTTACAGATTTTGGAGCTTTATAGAGATATAAATATATAGATACATATGTCTCAGTGTGTTGTTAGACATGTGATGACTTAGAAACTGTTTGTTGCACCGGTTATGGAATACAATACAGCACACACAGTCCATTGCATTACTGCTTTCCTTTATTTAAAAATAGAAATAGTGTGTGGAGAAGAAAAAACAGAGGAAAAAAACAAACAAAAAGCCTGAAAAAAACCACAAAATAAAGCAGAAATAGCAGTGGTCAGATGTTGCTGTGTATTCCTCCTCCTGGGTACAGTCCTGGGGCTGGATCCTCTGCAGCTCTGCATTACCCTAATCCTTCAGAAGTTCTCTTTTTTTTTTTTCTGATAGTGGTTTTGTGTAGTTATTTTTCAGCAAGACATGCAAAATATGTAGGTTAAAAACTAAATGCAGCTCTTTCTGTTAAACTTTATATACTGATTTTTATGGCAGCCGTTCCCAGCCCAGCTGGGTGCTGTGGTGCAGAGCCTGGGGAGGGTGGAACACAGAGCTGTCCTGTGCTGGGAGCAGGCTGACATCACAAACACCAGTTAGTGAAATGCTGTAGATCACAATTCTGCAAGGCTGGAGTATGGTTTCAGCAAAGAGCATCATCACCAGACAGATGTGTTATTTATTAGTAAAAATTCCCTTTGCTTGGGAAATGGCTCAGTAAGGGCTGTACATTTCCCATTCAGCATTTACATCGAGTGGAAAGTTAAACCTGGACTTTGGGATTTTGAGGCTTTTGTAGGAGTTTCCTCCTATAATAACAATTTCCTTCACCTTTGGTATGAGTGTCCAGTTGTACACACCTCCATCAGTGGTGCTCCTGAAAGTCTAGGTCAGAGTCCTGGTCTCGCTAGGCTTCTGGATTAAATGTGTGTTTGAGATTTTGGAGAGAGGAGCATTGGGATTTCAGATTCATGGTGTGTAAACATTCCCTGCACCTTACCTCATCTGCTTTGCAAGGTTAAAGCCCTGTCCTGCAGCTGGCTCCACACAAACATGAAGATCATCTGTGCAGGGTGCTGGAGTCAGATTGCTTTATATAAAAAGAAGAGAGGAGCTGATGCACACTTCAGATGTTGCCAGGCATCCTGAATAATATCCCAGACAAAAAAACCCCAAGTGTGGCAGTACCTGATTTCCCCCCTTACAGGCTGTTCCATTGTGCTTCTGCTTGTATGTGCTGTTTTCATTTCATGTCATTGTGTAGCTTTTGTGTTGCCCTGTTGAGTAGCTTTTAATAATGTCACTTTTGCCCCTTTTTTCCCCCCTCTGGAAGCACAGAACAAAGCTTTCTGTGAGCAGCAGCCACGGTGGGGAGGGAAGTGCTCACACAATGGTACTGGATTTACAGGGAGGAGTGATTCTAACCAAGCTTTATAATACCTTAATTATATTTGATGTGACCTAGCCCTTGACAATCTTGAATCTAAGGCTGTCAAACAGGATTTAAATAATACAGAGATTTCTGGACAGTGCCCACTACTGAGCTGTATTTCACTGTGTCACTAAGAAAGTGAAGAGATTCTTTGGAAGGAGAGAGAGGTTTTTCTTGGGATTTTTGTCTTTGTAAAGCCAGGTTATTTCTCTGCTGAATTCTGCAGATGTGCTAGCAACAATATGTAAAACCCACTCAAGGAAATAAAGAAATCAGTATTTTAAAAGTATTTGATGAATCTGACTGGGGGAGGGGGTTTCTAATTCTTACATATGTTTTCTTAGTGCCATGAATTTCATTTCAGGGCTCAGCAGATTCGTACACAAGCAGACCCTCAGACTCTGATGTCTCTTTGGAAGAAGATAGGGAAGCAATCCGCCAAGAACGAGAACAGCAAGCAGCTATACAACTTGAAAGGGCAAAGGTGTGTTCTTTTCAACCTTAATAATAATTAAGTTCTGCATCATGATCTTTTGCCTAATGTAAAATTCTCACTGTTGGTTTATCATGATGAATGTTACCTGCAGACTTGGGGGAATATAGTGTAAATATTCTGGTATAAATGGGGATCTTCTCTAGCGAGCTGAACTCTGCTGGCTTATGTCAAATTATGAGGTCTGAATTTTGATGTGTTTGGCACATGTCCTCTGCTAGGTTTTCAGTAACTTGACACAACAAATCAATTCTTGATTCAGAAAAGTTTCTGCTGTTTGTGATGTGTGTTTCTGTTTGTAGTCCAAACCAGTAGCATTTGCTGTTAAGACTAATGTGAGTTACTGTGGAGCGCTGGATGAAGATGTCCCTGTCCCAAGCACTGCCATCTCTTTTGATGCCAAGGACTTCCTACACATTAAAGAGGTAAAACCAAGAAGTATTGAAAGGGAATCTTTTTACATGCCAAGGACTGTGATTTAAACAGTCAGGACTGAGCCATACCAGGTTAAAAAAGAGAGCCAAGAGCTGAGCAGATGCTGGGAAGCACAGCACAACCATCAGATCAGTGATGAGGTGGTGGCACTTCAGCCTTCTTAATGTTCCAGCACCCTGGGGTGGTTATCTTGCCCTTTTTTAATGCTTGATGTTACTGACTTGTTGGATTTTCATGTCACAGGAAGGAAATAACATTTATATAGATATATATATATATCTTGCTATATTTTAAATATCTTTCCACTTGGTAGATTCAGATTCTTTCTGTCAAATGAAGTGGAGATGATGTAATAGAAAGGGATTCTATTGACCAGAAAGTGGAATAGCACCAGGTTACACCAGGTCATCATAAAGCACCAGATAGGCTTGTGAGGGAGGAAATAAGACTTAGAATAATACAATAAGAAAAGAAAATATTGTAGAGGACAAATAAAATAAAAGGAGAAAGGAATGGGAATAAATGAGTCCTAAGTATGTCTTTGGTAGAGAAAAATCCATTTTATTGCACATTGAGCATATTTCCTGCGATTCTTTATCTGAAGTGAGCCCTCCAAATTTGCATAAACCCCTGTTGTTTTGTGCATTTGTACACAGGCTTGCAGCTTGCAAAAACATCTTTTTTCATCTCTGCATTCTTTGTTTATTTTAGGCTGTTTAGTACTCATTTGTCTCTTTCTTTGACCATGTGCCCGTCATCGCTTCAGAGCACTGATCTGCCTTAGACTGAGCACATTTAGGAAGAAAACATCTGCTTCTGCACTCTAGGGAGAGGCAGAGATTGGTGGTAGACAGGGGTTTTGCTTTAAATCCTTTCTCCCTGAGAAGAGGAGAGCCAGTTGATTCCCATTTTCTCAATTTGCTGCAAACAGATGGAAGTTTGATTTGGATTTTTTTCTTTGTTTCTTTTGTGTCTTTCTTTTCTTTAATATTTGTGTGGAGCAGTGCTCTGTGCATCCCCATTAAAACAAATATTTGATCTTGGCTTTCCTAGGATGTTGCTACCTTTATTATCTGGCCAGTGATTGAATTTAACGTGCTAAGCTCCCATCATGCTCCCCTGTGTGTTTTTTTCCAGAGAATTGTCCCAAGTCTTGGCACTCTGTGAGTTTTCTTTTAAGATCTAAATGGCCAGGATGGCATCACTGCTAAGCTGTGAGCCATCTGGCTACTGGTATTAGCTCTGCTAAGGGTTTAGCATCGTTCCTTTGTTAACACTGAAACCTTCAGCTTGCCCGGGGCTGTGGCTATAACTCAGTAGGGTTTCAGGAGTGGTTGCCCATGCTGGAGTCTGTAGCAAAAAGACTTTAAAATCATAGAATCCCAGACTGGTTTGGGTTGGGAGGGACCTTAAAGCTCATCCAGTCCCAACCCCCCTGCCAGCAGCAGGGACACCTTCCACTAGACCAGGTTGCTCAAAGCCTCATCCAACCTGGCCGAGAACACTTCCAGGGAGGAGCAGCCACAGCTTCTCTGGCCAACCTGGGACAGGGTCTCACCACCCTTTGCAGAATTTATTTTTCAGTGATCTGGCAGGCTCACTTGGAGTAGAACAAGTGTGATTCCAGATTTTGGAATAATGCTACACTAGGTAAGAAGTGAGGTCACCCCGCTGACAGGATGAGGCAGCAGCAGTAACTGATGAGCTGCTATATTAAGAATATATCCTGTATGTCTCATCTGTCTCCTACAAGACTATACATTATGTGCTTACTTAAAAGATGAAGTGGCAACAATTACTGACAATGCAGAAGAAATCATGGGCATGGCAACCAGTAAGAATGAACTGTAGTCCTCCCACATGCTGAGTGTGAAGAATGGCATATGGGAGGTAATGACCTCATGCAAGCAGCCCTGAGTTCCTCGCTGCATCATCACCAGCCTTATTGTTCAGGTATTCTCAGCATAACCCTGATTCTAATCTCATGTCTGGAGGCATCACTCACAAGTCCATGACCTGCTAATGGAAGAAGGGTTCCTGTGTTCAAGCTGTACATTTAAAACTAAAACAGAATGGGTAATCCTCACAAGACTGGTTCTGCAGTGATTTAATGAACACAAGCAATCAGTTGATTTCACTGATTTACAACAACAGAATGCTAGATCCTGAAGTGTTTGTCTGTTTTAAAGACTATAAATAGTTCTGTTGACTTAAGCAGAAGCAGCACATGTAGAATTGAGCTTTGCTTACTGGCATTGGCTGAATCAGGGTCATAGCAGCGTGAAGAATACGTTCTTAAAAGGTTGAAATTCTAAAATAACAGAACCTCTAGCATTAATTACAGCTATAGGAAGAGGACAGGTTTATGAGATGAGAGCATAAGGATTGCATCTCCCTTTACTCTATATGTTAATATTTGTGTGGATGCATGGGTTAATAAAAAGGCTCATTTATTTGTCAGAGATGTTGAGGCTCTGTGTCCTTCAGAGATTTCAGTTAGGCACTATTGTCGCTTATTATATGGTATTCATGTGTTTCTGCAAGAACTTAAGTGCTTGAGAATATGAGCTAAGAGAACCAATGGTTTTTAAGAGGAGATGCCTGTGATAACTTTTTTCTCAAGGCATGCAAACAGAATTGGTCAGTCATGCTGATTTTAATTACTTGAAGGTCTGTTGTGAAAAGTAATGTTGCATTTGAACACTGAAGTCCCTAACGAACCGTAGCACAATATGAAGTTTGCAGATATTTTTCTTCAAAAGCTCTGCTGGCAGCCAGCTCCAACAAATCCTTTTCTGCTACAATATCCTCTGTGATACTGCTTTTCACCTCTCCATCATTAAAGTTGGGCTAGACTTTCAATAATGCAGAAAAATGTATGTTGCTAAAGATTAATGATAAAATTAAATTTCATACATTCAGGTATATATTAAAGTTTCTTCTTAAAGGTCAATATTTCTTTAGCTGTCATAAATTTCAAAGGTGTGTGCCTCCAAATAATTCAGTTACTTCTAGGCAGCAGCACTATAAAAACCTCATTTGTAGAGGGGTGTCTTTTGGTTCGAGCTCTGCCATAGCATTAACCAGATTCAGGTTGTTTAGTCCTTTGCTGGAGCTGATAAGTTTTTATGTTGTCTTGGATAATTTGGTCTTTCTTTTTGGTTTCTAGAATGGTGTTTGTAGAGCTTTTCTACCACACAAGGTTTTTGCAAAGGAATAACTTGTTAATAACATCCATACAAGTACATGGAAAGGAAGAAGGAAAAATGGTGGTAGTGGTATTGATCTTTGGTATAGACCATTACATTTCACAAGGAGCCAATAATGATGGTTTTCTGGTGAGCTGAAGGTGTTATTTTTATGTTTGACTGCTTTATATGGCTGCTGTGAGGTAGTCTGGGGCCTTGGTTCACCAGAAATTAGTTTGGTTCATTAAATCACCATCACACTGAGCACCTTAGTTGGTGAAGTCCCAGCAGGATGTGTTGGGGCAGTTGAAGAGACAAGCCAGTACTGTCACAGATAATGCCACTTCCCACTCTCTGGCTGCAGAGAAGACCTCAATCTTCGAGTGACACCTTTTAACTTCACTTAAATTCACACAAATTATCCAGCATTCCAGACTGCAGTGCGAGTCTGGTGCCGTTGTCCAGTATGGAGTTAAGGATTGTGGATAACAAAAGCAGGGAGTTTTGGAGATGGAGCATTGTGAACAGGAGCCAGTAACCTTTCTGTGTTCCAGAAATATAACAATGACTGGTGGATAGGGAGGCTGGTGAAGGAGGGCTGCGAGATCGGCTTCATTCCAAGCCCGCTCAGACTGGAGAACATCCGCATTCAGCAGGAGCAGAAGAGAGGACGGTTCCATGGAGGGTGAGAATGCTGTAACCTTTTAAAATCATTTAAAATCATTTCTGACACCTGCTAATATTTTCAAAGGTCACTGGATTCTTTTTTTTATTGCAGTGCTCTTGAAGGAGTGTTTGATTTGGGATTCCAAGTGAAAATAGGTGTTTGCAGAGAGTAGATGTGTTAGGTATTGACGATGAGAAACAAGAAAAAACCTGTGTATTTGCTTTAGGAAAGATCAGTAACACAGTGTGAGTGGTAATGACAGAAAGTTCTCAAGAGTTTTAAGTCCCCATGGGTTTAATTCAACTTGGTGCTCAAAGGCTGCCAGATTTTTTTCCCCAACTGTTACATTCTTAAATTTGTGAGTTTTTTCCTTCTTTTTTCCTTTGTCTTCATTTTGGCCAAAACCAGACTTGCCACTCTAGAGAGATGAGCTTTGTCATTCCACTTCCTTTGTTTTTCATCTTCCAGCCTGACCATTCTGTCTCTCCACACTGCTAGAGCTGGAGATTGCAAACCCCTGGAAAAATATAAACTTAGTTATGTGTCTAGGAAGAAGATTTCCCATAATCTTAGTTCAGACACTGAAGTCACTCTTCTATTGGCTGAGTACACAAAATACTTTTCTCTCTCTTTTTTTTTTAATTACTACTAGCATATTGTTCCCACTAATTGAAAACTAAATTTAAATGTTCACACAGATGACAAGGACAACAAAACCTTTAGTACTGCAGAGTAGAGAGACGTGAGCCAGTTGGATCTGGACCTCACAGAGAGCAGGAGGAGGAGTATAATTTAGCCTGTCAGGGAATTGGCATAGTAATATACTTAATCAAGGTCAGGAATCATTTCAAGTATAAACCAGCTGGGAAAATGTTTTAAGAAGGAGTGAACAACATTAACTGTGCTTTTCCCACATTGCTTTTACAGTTTTAGAAACAGCATCAGAGGAAGCCAATGTATCTCAATGTACAGGAGATGATCTAGTTCAGAGGGATGGACTCTAACAGAGAATTTAGGATACTCTGACAGATAAAGCATATTAGAAGAATTCTCTGCTTGTGTGAAGGGACATGACTCCACCTATAGAGAGTATTAGGAATGAAATGAAGTATGGGAGAGACAGGGGAAATACTGTAAAGGATATCTGGTAAGATTTCAAGTAGTTTGCACTAACACTCCTGGATTTGTGTGATAAAATTGAAAGTAATGTATAATGATAAAATAGTTTATTTTTAGCACCTTTGTTGCATACATTCATATAGCATCTGTATCTTAAGTTTTCTCTAAAAGCTGTGACCAGCTGTGGTGTTAAGGCTCTATGTGATGAAGACGAGTTCTAATTTTGTCTGAGTAAAGCAGTGAAAAGTCACCTGTTAAAGGGGGTTTCTAGAGCCCAGTGTATGTTTGCAAAGGATTTGCCAAGTCCAGGGGTAAACAATCCCAGCTCTGGAGAGCACATGGCAGGAAAGCAAGGACAGAGTTCTGACTGGGACTAGTGTCCTCTTGCTTGTCAATCTGTATGTAATGAAAAATACTAAATACTGTGCTAATGGTGACTCTCACCTGCAGTAATCAGTTTGCTTAAACAGTTCTTTCTGCTCTGAGCTCTCCTTCCCTCCTCCCATCTCCTCCTCAGCTGCTTGTGCAATGAGCTGGATTAGAGAGCTGATTCACCTGAACATCTTCATCCTCCCCAAACCAGTTTCCTGTCCCAGTCTGCTGTGGGTTTGTGCTGGGTGCATCACACAGGGAGAGGAGGGCAGAGCAGAGCTCTAGGGCAGAACTGCTTGGCTGGAAGCTGGGAGGTACAGGGAATGGAAAAAGGAGCTGCTTATCCCAGTGCTGCTACACAACAAAAGCTATTTTGGCCAACAGCATCCTGGTTTGTACCAAAAATAGTGCGGCCAGTAGGACTAAGGGAGTGACCCCTCCCCTGCACCGGGCACTGGTGAGGCCACAGCTCGAGTGCTGGGTTCAGTGTTGGGCCCCTGACTCCAAGAAGGACCTGGAGGTGCTGGAGCGTGTCCAGAGAAGGGAACGGAGCTGGGGAAGGGTCTGGAGCACAAGTGTGCTGAGTTCAGGCTGAGGGAACTGGGGGTGCTGAGCCTGGAGAAAAGGAGGCTGAGGGGAGACCTTCTGGCTCTGTCCAAGTCCCTGACAGGAGGGTGCAGAGAGGTGGGGATGGGTCTGTTCAACCAAGGGACAAGGACCAGGACAAGAGGAAATGGGCTCCAGTTGTGGCCAGGGCAGTTGAGATGGGATGTGAGGAAGAATTTCTTTGCTGACAGGGTTCTGAGGCATTGGAAGGGGTTGCCCAGGGCAGTGGTGGAGTCCCCATCCCTGGAGGGATTGAAGAGTCGTGTAGACACAGTGCTGAGGGACATGGGTTAGAGGTGGGATTGGCAGTGTTGGGTTCATGGTTGGACTTGATGAGATTAAAGCTCTTTTTCAACCACTGTGATTCTATGATTCTATTAAAACCACTAGTTAAGATCCCAAACCTCCCAAGAGATGTGTCAGACTAGTTCTCTGTCCTGGTAGAGAGCCTCAGCAAGGCAGAGGAGAGGAGGTCTGTTTGATTACAGACACTTTGGTTTCCCCATGCCCCTGCCTGGTACTGTTCACCTCTCACTTCAGAGGTAGCTTTCTTGCAGGACAACTGTGGGTGAAGACTCACTTACTATGTGGGGCAATTTCTCATAGCTGTTGCCTAAAACCTCCCCCATTTCCATCTCTGGGTGCTGGGTGTTAATGGGGCTCTTTCTGGTACCACAGGAAATCGAGTGGGAATTCATCCTCAAGTCTGGGAGAAATGGTTTCGGGCACGTTTCGAGCCACACCCACTTCCACAGGTAAGACAGGGTTGTATTTAAGGCAACTCTTGCTATTTTTAATACTTCTATTTTAAAAAAACATGTATGAAAGATGCAAGTTTCCCCCCTTTGCTGACTGATTAAGACATTTTACAGGAAAGTGCTTCTGTGTGGAGGTGGATAAAGACATCTTTTTCTAGACAGGAGGTAGTTGCTAAGGGACTGGGGAAAAAAAAATCTCAGGAGAAGTGGCAGCTGCCCCCAGAATGGATTGAATGACCAATTTAAACAGGGCTGACCAAAAGAGAGGGGCACTGAGAGAAATCAAAAGTGCATTGACAAAGGGATTCTTGTTTGCAAGTGTTATGGTTGTTTTACACATTGTTTGGTTTTTTGTAACCAAGTTCTCATTTGGTCTTTTAGCAAAACAGAAACAAAAAGTGGTAAGTAGTACTTTTGTTTCCATTTTATTTAATTCTAATATGTAATTCCTAGGATTTTTCATATGGATCTTCTTTGGTTAATGATCTGAAGGGTTGTTTTCTTCTTCTAGACAGAACACGTTCCCCCATATGATGTAGTACCATCGATGAGACCTGTTGTCTTGGTGGGTCCATCCCTGAAAGGCTATGAGGTAAGTATTCCACGTACTTGCTGTTAGTATTTTCTTATCCATAATCTTCCTTAGTACATTCAGTGTCAGTGCAACTGTTTTATGATAATTTAAAGTGATCTTAGCTTAAATAATTATCAAAAAAGTTATATAAGAACTAAGAGCACAGTTTGGGTGAGGCACCGGCCACAGTGTCTGTTACTGGTGATGTCTCGGCTGAAGGGTGGGTGAGATAAGTACACTGGCACTCTCTTGGCAGTTTTACTGCTTTAAACACAGTGCCTGTCCATTGTTTTCAGTCCAGTTATTCTTGATTAAATCAAATCATCTCTTTTTAGAGACTTCCTGTCCACTACAACAAAAAAGCTGGAGCAGTTAATTTAAATGAGCTGGCTAGAGTTCTGTATCTGTGTCAAATTTTAGTCAAACTAGCTCATGCTTTGAACTTAATTAGCAAAAATTTCCAAGAATCTTCTCCATTGCTCTCCTTTTTGCACTTATGAAAACTTTGTAACTTCCCATGATATTCAGTGTTGGCAAATGAAGTGGCTGGACTATTGCAGCATGTTCAGTTTTGTCCTCCAGCACCTGAAACCAAATATGGGAACTGATGTTTATTATTTCAGCCTATTTTCTTAACACTTATTTTTTTTAACATTATTACTATATTAAAATATATATATATAAACAAACATTTAACCCTTCTAAATTCCCTCTGTTCAGTGTGAAAATAGGTATGATCACACACACAGACAAAGAGGACACCCATTTTTCAAGGCTGCAGCCGATTCAAATGAGCATTAGCACATGTTAAATATATTTTAATAAACGAGCATAGGCTTTTAGCAGGACATTTTGGTGAACTTAACCATCTGTTAAGTGTTTTGCTGAATGAGGAACTTAATGAACATGAACATGAAATCAAAGATACACTTCATTTAGCTTAATTAATGTGGTTAGTACTTTATAGGATATTATTAAACATATTGGAATGGTTAGTAAACATACTGGCAGATTGCAGTATGGTACCTTTATTAGCAGAATGCAATATTCTTGGGTTTTGTTTTTGTTTTTTTTTTTTGTAAGAGTGATTGAAAATGTAGTTTAGCAAAGCAGGAATTAGGTATTTCATATTCCACTCTCTGCCTTTTAATTTTATGGTGATGTTTCTTGACAGGAGTAAATTTCATCCATTGACTTCCATGGTACTGCACCACAGATTAATTTGCTTAGGGGCTCTGGAGATTGGCTGTTTGTTAATACATACCTCTACAATATGCCATCCCACCTTTGTTTAAGAAAATAATACTAAACATGACATCTTGAATATATAAAGGTGTATAAATGGTAATGCAGTTTGAATATTAATCTCAGTTACAAACAGTGGTCTGTATAACAGGGACACATTGATCTGGCTTTGTAACCTACATGGGAAAATTCTTTTGACTATTTTTTTTTTCAGGCTAAATTCTGGAAAGAATCATTTTGAAAGATAACCTAGGGAAAAATAAACTGCCAGAGGGCTGGGAACTTTGATTAAGTTCCTGTCTAGACTAGCAGATAATAGGTGTCAGCCTGAGTTGTCCTGAAAAGCACAAGGAGCTCATTCAATAAAGTAGCTGACAGCTGTTTGGGCTGAGCATCCCTTGGATGCTTTACCATGTACAGGAGTGGAAGCATCCATTTTTGTGTGCCTCTCTGAGAAGAGTTTTTCTCTTCTGTTAAAACTAAGCCAGTTCTAATAATGTTATTGTAGGAAAAAACCCCCAAATGGTCTGTTTAACCCGAATAGTCCCATATGCTTTGCCGTGCTCTGCAGCCTGTTGGGAGTGGTATTGCTATGGAAGGTGGTGAGGTATGCTCTGATGCCTCAGAGCAAGTCAAGACAAGAGCAGGAAGAGTGACAGCTCTCACATCCTCCATTCCACATTGTGGAGCATGAGTCAGAAAACTTGCAAAGTGTTTATTACACATTGTGCTGCCAAGAGCATGACAATTAAATGATTGCTGCCTATAGAAGGTATTGATTGTTGGCAGTATCCTTACCTTCTACTTACCTCTTTTCTTACTTTTGACTTCTTTTTCTCCCTTTCAATCTTCCTCACCTCTGCAAAGGTGACAGACATGATGCAGAAAGCTCTCTTTGACTTCCTGAAGCACAGGTTTGATGGGAGGTGAGAAATACTGCCCTTTTCGTGCTTTTTTTTCCTCCCCCCCCATGTGTTACTAACATTTTAGTGATTTTTTTTTTTTTTTTTAAATGCAAGAGGGTTGATGCATGTTCAAAACTGATTTACTGGCTTTGTCTCAACACTGGAATGCAGCTAGCTGAGGGATGGACACAGCTGATATATTATTAGAAGTGCATGTATCTTCATAGCTGCTGTGTCTAGTAGGGTTTCTTAGGTTTAACAGAATAATGCTGCCTCAGTATCTTACCAGCCTGTAGTTACAGGAGAAATCTCAATGAAAGGTGATTGGGGGACATAGAAAGTGCCAAAATATCTTAAAAGATATAAAGATATTATATTACCAGGCTTGGGTTTTGAATGTTGCCCTGGGAAGTGCCCCTTGTTCAGCTGGGAGTCGGAGGGAGAGCCTGTCCCCCGGCTCCTGGCTCGCTGCTGTCTCCCTGAGCTGAATGCATGTTGGGTCAGTTGAACTGAGTGAATTGCTTTATTTTTTTTCAAAGAGCTACCCAGTTCCTTTCATATCCTGGAACAGTTGAGAAAGCATGACTGATTGCACTTAAAAATGCAGTTTTATTCACAATCCTTTGGGAATATGAAAATTTCATAACATTGGATACTAAAGTGTGTCCTGCTGGACCAGCTCAGGCAGCTGCTGGAGTGTGCAGACAGCAGATATAAAAGTGCCTCTTGATTTTATTTTTAAGTTTCTCTATTTGGGATATATTCATTCCAGCACCTTTTGGGAAATTCCAGGCTCTTGTACAGCAGAATCTTCTCTAAATGAAACTAATCACACCCTAGCTCTGAAATAGGTATCAGAAACAACAGATTTCATCCAGGTGCAGTAATGGTGCTTCAAACCACCACCTAAGGAAAAATCAACTCTTAAATATTCTCTGTGGTCAAAAATATTTTAAAAAGCAGATTGAAGAAGGAAATGCTGAGAAGGAAAATACGGAGGAAAGTGTGTCAGAACTTCAGAAACTGTAAGGAGGGTTCATCTTGTTCAGCTGGAACACAGAGAACATTTCCTGAGGAGCTGTGAGGGGGATAATTTGGATTTCTTTGCTAGGAACGTGGGCTTGATCCGTGGCATCTCTCCCTTTCCGCTGGAACTTGTCAGTGGTTGTAGGTGACCCTTACATCTCTGGGATGTTCTGCCTTTCCTTCATCCTAGTTTCTTCAGTGTATTTGAACTACATGAAGAGAAGCTTAGGCTGTGCCTAGCTACTGTGTGACAGTAAGTCAGGTTTGTAAACACCTAAAACATTGACACTAGGACAGTGAAAATAACAGTGTCTGTTGTTTAGAAGAGGTAGAGTAGGACTTATGGTCAAGGGACCTTTTGGGGTGCAATGAGGAGACAGCAGTGCTGAACTAACCCATGAACAGCTTAGCAAATAAGATGATCAACTGTGCAAAATATCTCATCCCCTCCCCTGTTTTTCATTGCCCAGCTCAAGTGATTTGTAGCAGATCCTACAAACGTAGGGATTGACTGAGAACCCGACAGATGAGGCGCTGTACGTGGCAGCCTGCACTTCAATGTGTCCTTTTGTTTTCTGAGCTGTTCCTGCATCCTGTCAGGAGCTCCTCTCCCTGCTCTGGCTCCACTGCAGCTCCTCCCAGCTCCCTGCTGCCTGGTGCAGACCCGCAGCGTGCGTTCTCTCCCAGTGGCTGGCATCGATCTTGTCAGCTTTGCATGTGCCAGTGGTAAGGGAGAGTCATTGTTTTCAGTAGGTAACCATGGCAACTGGAAGTGATAACTCATCTCCATGAATATATCCTTTATGATGTATATTTTTATACCCCATATGAGAATGTACTCGGCAGAGGCCTGATCCATGAAGATCAGCAAGTGTTTAAATACAGAGAGGAAATGTAAAGCACACTTAGGCTGCTTAATGTGATGGGAGCCAGGACTGCTCCTTGCCTTGCTCTTCTGTCTTCTCCCCCACTGTGCCCTTGGTCTTCCAAGAGGGGTAAAGGGAGAGGTCCTGCCTGAAGTGAGGTGTTTTTTTGGAAATCTTGTTGCCATTAGCAATATTGGCAACTAGATCAGGTTAGAAGTATGAAATTTCAGCATTGAAAAAGTTAAATGCCACAAGCAAGCTGATCCAATTGACTTTAGCTCTGACTAACTTTAGAGAAATGAATTAAATTCCTTTTCAGGCACCTCAGCTGCTGCTTGGTCCTCCTGCCACTTCTTATGACTTTGCAGTCTTTCTCCCCTACCCCACTTCCCTTTTTCTTTTTTCCCATCTCTTCTTGCCAAGAAGAAAAATGACTGTCCAAGGAGGAGCTTTTCAAAAGATTTCAGTAAGACTTGAACTAGCAGGACTCCTTTCCTACCTCCTAACACACTTGGCTTCTGTCAGTTCCTCCTTTGTAAGGGCAGCATCCTCTTTGGGCCAGTGAACTAAAGGAAAGGCCCGAGGGCTGCGTCGTGCAGGTCTGCTGAAAAGAGTCTGCTCAAGCTTGGCTGGCAGGAGGCATTCAGGGAATGGCTGCTGCAGGGGCTCTGAGGGCATCATTTTCTGAATGCATTGTGTTTAATCACTGTTGCTTAGACCAAGCCTGACTCTGTACTCCACGTAAACAAAATATAGCAAAGGCACTTTTTTTTTCTTAACATCTTTCAGCAGCAGTGATACTTAGGGTGACTTCTTACTCAGGAAGAATGAAATGCTTCTTATACAGAATCATCAAATGTTGTGAGCTGGAAGGGACCCACAGGGACCATGGAGTCCAATTCCTGTCCCTGCCCAGGACAATCCCAACATTCAGACCATGTCCCTGAGGGCCTTGGCCAAATCTGGCACAGTAGGTGAGCATTTGTGGTCCTTTCTCCATGACATGTCTCTGATTCCAGCTGTCAGAGATTTAGGAGCTTCCTCAGCCAGAGGTGTGGCCCAGACCGTGTTGTATCATCACCATTAATTTCTCCCATTTCTTTTCAAGACTCATTTATACTTTTGATCTCCACTGTATTTTCTGGGAATAAAGTTGTGTATTATGTAGAAAAATACTTGCACTACTTTTTAACTCTCTGTCTGATAATTTCACTGGGAGCTGCATAAATCTTACCTTGTGTGGAATAGCTGCTACTCATTTCCAGCCTGCTTTCTTTGCATTATTCATGGCTCTTTGGCTCATCACAGTCCTCCTCAATGGATTTTGTGAAGTGATTCGTGATCTTTGTTCTACAACCTTTTGTCTCTTGTCAGCTGACTGAGAGATCAAGTGAAAAAAACCCACTTCAAGTTAAGGAGGAGGCTCCAGCCGTTCAGATAGCTGTGGCTCAGCTTGCTTTTCTCCTGCTCAACCACGAGCCAAGTCCTTTATCCCTGTCTGGAGAAGGAGAGCGTGTGTTGGAGGGCCAGTCTCCCAAAGCAAGCAGCTCTGTTCCCTGACTCACAGATAGGAGTGACATGGTCTGCTCAACCTGTCCAAACGTGGCCCTTCCTTACCTGTCAGCAGTGCCAGGTTTCATCAATCCCTCCAGCACCTGGGAGGAGAAGTGCTCTTACTGATCTGACTCTCTTGTTCTGTACGCCCTGTGACTTGTAGTGCTTGTGGTATTGTGTAAATTTGTGTAGGAGATGAGTGAGCTGGGGAGGAGAAAAGCTAACTAATGTATTAAGTAGAACAGCAGAAACTCAATGCAAGAGTCTACAGTAGTGTGGGGAATAGGAAATACTGTTCAGTTATGCAGCATTACTCTTAATTGTTCTTTAACGAAGGTATAACTCAGCTATAAAACATGTCTGAGTGGTGTTTTATGGTGTTTGCACTTTGGAATGGAATGTAGCTGTAAATCATGCACAGTGCACTGAAAATTTGACTCCTGTGTTTTTGTTCTGTCCTGTGTTCTTACTCATAGGATATCAATAACTAGAGTGACAGCTGACATTTCTCTTGCTAAGAGGTCTGTTCTAAATAATCCAAGCAAGAGGGCAATAATTGAGCGGTCAAATACAAGATCCAGTTTAGGTAAGACATTGACAGAGATGTAATCCTGAACATGGTTCCCTGCTGGAGGAAAGTGACAGGATTTCAGCCTTCAAGACATCATCACTACTGCAATTTCGAGTGTGTCTACAGCATTTTAATGTATATTTCTGTATTTCACTTATTCAAATGGGAGACAAATGTTGCCTGACTGAGGAGTGGTAGCAGAGCACAAAGTACCACGTTAGCCTCACGTTAAGCAATTATTTGGGCAGGAGCAAGCAGTATTACAGCTGTTATTTGCACAAGATGAGTTAGGAGTCAGAATATGTGTTCAGTGCTGTTTCCTCCCAAGCAGAGCTGGCCTCACAGCTCCCTCTTCTCAACCCTTTTGTTTTGGGCTTTTAATTCCACATCATGAGGTGCCAAAGAGCTTTCACCTTGTCCAGCCAAGAAGGAAGCCTGTTCTTGTTCCTGACCCTGGTACTGGTTTTGTGTTTAATGTTGAACAGCTGCAGCTTAATTTTGCTGTCTAGCCATGAGAGTCTGGGTCTTCCCACTCTCTTCTCCCAGCGCCGTGACCGCTGGGTTACACTGGCCTCAGGAATTTTTATTATTTTTAATTGATTTTCTTTTATTTATCTTTCACAAGGGATGGCAATTTGTGTGTAGTGTATGCATGCCAATAACCTGGTCTCTGGGACACCATCCTAGGAAGTAGCAGGAGTTGCTTTTCAGTCTTCTTGGGAAGAAAAGGCTCTTAAACCCAATTCTCTGAGATCCTGAGTGGCTGTTTGAACTAGAGGTATAAGTTGTAGGATGCTTCACTCCTCGTTGGCTTTCTAGTACAGGAGTAGGCACCCCAAAATTAAGTGCTGCAGAGGTGAGTACTAAATCTTTCTGTGCCTGTGAACACGTGTTGCTCTGGGGAACAGCTCGTGGGCAAATGAAATGCACGTGAGTTGCTGCTGTACGGCCCTTCTGTGCTCTGCTGGTGTGACTTACAGGCTTCAATTTATGCTGAGTTTATCTAGTTAAAATTCATCACATGCATGTGAATGATGAAGGAGGCTTAGAACAATGAATATCAGAAACATAACTTACATGGAAATAAATCTCTCCTTTTTTCTTCAGACAAAAGTGCTTTGGTGTGAATGTTGCCATTAGTGGGGTTTTTTTTAAATAGTACCCTGTCAATTATTTGACATAAAGAGTTTTTTGTGGTTATTGAATTAGGAGGTCACAGTTCTGCTTTTCATACAGACTCTTGTTTAAGTTAAATCAGAATTACAGTCTAAGAACAACAAAAAAAATTAAGAAATATCCATTTATCACTTGCTGTCTAAAATAAAAAATCCTGTGATGCCTGATCTACCCAGCAGATTTTGAAAACAAGCTTAAGTCTGTTTTGTGTTAATAGGAACATGCATTTAATTGTACCCAATGTTTAAATACACTGATACTGTAAAGGAACATAGTATGTGTGTGTTTTCAGGCAATAGAATGGGTATTATTTAGGTAATATTTGTTTAAAATAAATAGTAATAGGTAATTTTATAATGATTAATAGCTTATTGTATGGAAATTGCATTAATTCACACACAGAGTGCATATACTGAATGTATACAGTCTGTGAACATGAATGGGTGATGGTATTGTCCAGGTAATGCTGGAGCTGAATGAATCTGTTTCATTTTCCTTTTCTAGCTGAAGTACAGAGTGAAATTGAAAGAATCTTTGAGCTGGCAAGGTCTTTACAACTGGTTGTCCTGGATGCAGACACTATCAATCACCCTGCACAGCTTATCAAGACATCGTTAGCACCAATTATTGTCCACGTTAAAGTGTCTTCTCCAAAGGTAACGTGTCTCGCCCTTAAAGCAGCATGCCTTTGAGAGGGACCTGGAGGGCAGTGTGGGGGTGAGCAGTGTGCTATCTGCACCTGAAGAAATTCAAAGTGAGATGAAGAGAAAGAAAGTGAAATATTTAGATCAAGGGACTCGGGTGTCTTAACGGATAACAAGTTTGACAGCAGTGAGCAGGGTGCCCTTGCAGCAGAGAATCAGCTGCATGTTGGGCTGTAGGAAGAAGGGTGGGTCAACCCTGGTTCAGAAGGGTGGTGGGATCTCCTTGGAAATGTTAAAAACTCAGCTGGATGAGGACCTGAGCAGTCTGATGCAGCTGACCTTACTTTGAGTGAGGGGTTGGCACAGGCACCTCTAGAAGTCCTTCAGCTTAGAAAATACTCTGTTCTATGAGCCTGTAATTTTCTTTTAAACTATACAGAGAAATAATTTAGGATTCCTAAGTTTTCCACCCCTTAAATTCTAGTAATTAACACAGTGGAATAAAAAAAAGGAGGCAATATGGGTTGTGTGCCCAAAACACACCCCAGAACAGATTAAGTCACAGCATTATGGCTACACAACAACCTGCTGCTACTGTTGTGCTGCAGTCAATCAAGCAATCCAGTATAATTCTTCATGGATGTAATTTTGTGGTCCTCTAGAAGATTACATTTGTCAAAAATAACCTATTACTTCAAGTAGAATAAAGCAAAATCACCATTGGTACTGCATTTTAAATATTTGCAAGGGATCAAATGGGATGCAGAGGGAAATGTGCACAGCTTCCAGGGAGGTTATCAGAAAGGTGGGTGCTTATATTCAAGGACAATATTTTATCCATTTTGCTAAACATAATAGAGAGCTTCTGAACTTGGTAGTCCTCCACTGGCACGTCAGTCTGAGGTCTGTGGAGATGCACAATTCTGAAACTCACATTTTCTTCTCTTCCTCTGTCAGGTTTTGCAGCGACTGATTAAATCTAGAGGAAAGTCACAAAGTAAACACTTGAATGTTCAGTTGGTGGCAGCTGATAAACTTGCACAATGCCCACCAGTAAGTACAGAAGAAAGGCTAAAGAGCTTGTGATACGTGGAGTTTGAAAGATTTCTGCTGTGTTGGTCCTTGATTATAGCTGAGTTCATATGTTATCACTTCACTTGATGGCCATTCAGACAGCCCTGCAGTTGCAACCCTCAATCAGCTTTTAGTGCTAAGAAACAAGTTGTTTGATACTTTCATCCTGATTATCTCCTGTGCTGGGTTTATTGTGATCTTTGGCAAGGTGACAGGCCAAAAGTGACGTGTCTGGTAAAGCTGACCTCCTAGCACATTAGCAAATGGTATCATTTGTGCAGCTGTGCTCTCTGAACATCCTGAAAGGCCAAAGTTTCAGACCTGTGGTTTGAGAGGAGCCTGCAGAGGACTTCCCTTCAGCTGTGCAGTGAGTCCAGACCCGCTGTCTGTGTGGTGTGAGCCACATGTCTGCCTGCATGAGATCCCTCCTGACACAGCAGCACCTGTGAGCCATTGCAGTTACCTCATCAGAGCACAGTCACTGCTCACTGACCATTTTACCAAAGGTCCTGATGACTCACCATGAATAACCTGCTGCTTAAGGAGCAGAGGTCCTGCACAGCTGATGAGGCAGGCAGGTGCTGTGTGGGAAAGCTGTAGAGGTGTTTGGACAGGGCAGCTCAAACTTGCTTTTATTTTCCAAAGCCACTCCTGGTTTCTACAACAGGTTAAGCCACTCCATGGAGACACTTGGATGTGGACTTGCTTTTACAGTGTAATAGCTGCACGTCACATTGATTTGGTAGTGTAGAGGCTGCTGTTCCTACCAGGAGAATGATCAGACAGTCCAGCCTATGCTCTGTCACATTGCCCATCTTTCTCAGGCCATAGAACTGTGAGGAGAAATCAGATGAATTCAGAGAAATTCAGAATAGACTCTGGAAAGGTTTCCATGATTGTAGTCTCTGACTTAAAATAGGCAAAGTGCTGACAAAAGAAATGTCTTGGCAGAATCTAGGAACAAATCTGGGAGTTGAGATCAGCAGAACAAATGCCCAACCCTAATGGTCAGATTATGCTTCTAGAAGACTTTGCCTGGTGTTATGTAGACCTTAAAGAGATTGCCTTCATTTCAGATGGCTTTTATTCTTGATACAAATGAGAGTAACAAAGTTCAAGCAGCTTTTGTTCTGGACTAACAATCCAGAAGGATTTATTTCCATGAAACTTAACTTGGTTTTGTATGCTTCTTAAGATACCAAACTTCACAGCCTCCTCCTCTCTTGTCCCCACTGACCATGAAAAGATCATTCACCATTCTGGGAGCTCCTGCTGAAGGACAGGGATAGATGTTGCTTTCCAAGTGGTCCCTTTGGTAGGAGTTGAGGCTAAACCCCATCTCCTTTAGGCTGGGGTTTTGTGCCCATCAGATGTCCTAGAGCTGCTCTTGGTGGGAATGGTGACCCTCCATCCAGTGGAAAAGGAGACTTGCAGAGAGGTTTCTCCTTCTCTTCCCTCTTGTCCACTGGTTGACCTTTTAGGTTAGTTCCTGCCATCAGGTGGACCTCACCCAGTTGCTAGCCAGGGTGTAGAGACTGCCAGCCTCTGCTGCACCCGCCTGTGCTCAGCAGCGTTGCCTCCTCCTGCCTGCCTGGAAGGGTTGGGTCCCTCTGTGGCCTCAGGTCTGCCCAGTAATTCAGCCTTGGCTTATCCAGAGAGTGGGGTAATTGCACCTGTACAGATGGACTTCCTGAAAAATACCTTTTCAAGTTGACTGCCACTGCTAGCAAGTTATGTTTGCTCAGTAGTTCCAAATACAAAGTGAGGAATAATTAATGTGCATCTCTCTCAAACTTTGAATTTTGGTAGTTTTTGTTGTATGTTCAGGCTAGATTCACACTGGAATGTTAGAAAGCAAAAAAACAAAGGTCATAGGCTTGACTGAAATTTCTGTCCTCCTT
This sequence comes from Caprimulgus europaeus, assembly GCA_907165065.1. Next base: position 1,932,076 of record OU015533.1, read on the forward strand.
TTCTAAGAGTGGCATGGTTTAAGAATGTGTCCAGAGTGAGAGATCTGATTCACATTCCTCCTGCACCTGATAACAGACCAAGAAGTTAAATCATCCAGAAAAGCACTGGCAGTGGTGTGTGTATGTGGAGGGTGTATCTCAGTTTCTCCAGTGGAATGCACCTTTGCAGTGCCCACCACAACTTGCTGTTTCCCTGGTGGGTGTGGATTTCACAGCCACCCTCCCACCGTCCCTCTTGCCCCCTCAGCACCACTTCCAGATGTCCAGGTGACAGCGTAGCCATCCAGCTGGTTGTGTTACTGCAAGGAGCCGTTTCTGCTCTCTCCCAGAGACCATGTCCCCCTGTCAGCTTCTGGTTACAGTAACTGTAGATGGCTTTGCTCTCTGTCTCAGCCTCGTTTTCCACTTTGAGCAGCACTGAAAGATGTTCAAGCTGTCTCAGGTTCTGGAGAGCTCAGCTGTATTATATTTCTCACATGTAATTTTCTACTGAATTGTTACCTCTTCAAATGATGCTGGAGAATTCCTTGTGTGGTGTTAATTCCTATTAACTAAAACAAAATCCTGTGTTTTCCTGTAGTACAAAATGTCATGGGTAGAGAGTCAGAGTGAGTGAGGCACTCCACTCGTAAGAGAGATGTAATGATTTATTTATTGATATGAAATAGTGAATTAACAAAGTTCAAAGGTTAACACAACGTTAATTTAACAAGGTTCAGTGGGGAGGTTCACTGGATTATTTACTGCAGAGAGGACAGGGTCAGACAGAGCTGTCAGGGAGGCCTTCCTGTTGAGTCCCAAGGTTTCAGAAAGGACCCCCTTGTTCTCTGAACTCCTTCTGGGAGAGGAGTCCAGGTGTGGCTGGATCCAGTCCTAGTCCCAGAATTGGTCAGCGGTTCATGTCTAAAGGATTATGTATGTGGGCAATCAATCCTCCATATCACTTAGCTCAGAGCTTGCAGTTCAGCAGCTATTAGTCACTTACTGAGGATCTGTTGAGGCAAGGAATCTCTCAGCCTCAAGGAGTAACCTCGAGGGGTCCCTGCTCCTGGGGAGAACCTGGCATGCAGCCCACTGTCACTTCAGGAGAGGTCCATGTGCCCTGGGCTGTCCACTAATGATGGAGTAAGATGATTGACCTACAGTCATATTTGCACACTGGCTTTATTTCAGGATGCTCAGCAAGCCCCTCACTGTTGGAGCAAGTTGCCCAAGACCACCCTTGGCTGTTGTGTTGTTACCTGTCTCCCCGAGCTGGATGCAGCTATCACAACCAGAGAGCACCCATGGTGGTCACCACTGGTGGCTATCACCTGGGCAGGGTTATGGGAAATACACCTCAGGTGGTGGGGAGTACACAGTCACACAGGATGATTTCTGCAGGAGCATGTCCTGACTCTTAAAGGGTGTGAGCCAAGCTCAGTGGAGTTGCACCTGCACCGGTTTGAATACAGCTTGTGGTATTTACACTGAGCTTACACACGGAACAATCCGCTGCACATCCTTCACGTTTTGAGAGGTGTATTGATTTTACCACCTCCACAGAGAAGCCTGCACGTGTTTCACAGCCTTGTTTGCTCTTTTACACAGCAATTTCCTCTTTGTGTCACTTGGGTTTGCTCACATCAGTCGAATTGAGGCAAGGAGCTGCCTTGCTTGAAGCAAACAGCGTGCAGCAGCAGGATGTGTCTTGCAGCTTGTTCATTGTATCGTAGCATTTACTGTGTCCATCCCCAGGATCTAGTAACCTCTGCCTTACCACCACATCCTGCAGTCGTATCTTGTGGATTTCAAGAAAGCTATTCCTGACTTAGAACACTCCAAGGGAGATACCAGTCTGGTCTCCAGCCCCCAGTAGGACATTCAGGTTGGTTTGTGAGGGCAGAATCTAGTCCATCATGAGCAAAATAAAAGGCTTAGGTGTTTTGCTTTCAAGACAGAATACCTGTGCAGTGCAGGTACAAATGTATTTGAACTGCCCCCAGGACCCCAGGCAGCATTTCAGGACTAGACCCACTGTCATTGCCTGGCCTGTGTTACACCTCATCACCCACAGATAGCCCCCAGCAGTGTCGCTGGAGGTTGGCAATTCAAAATCTTCTCTGTCATTCAGAATGTGAATTTCCTTAATTAACCAGTAGTTTTTAAAACCAGACTTGAAATTATCTGGTAATACCTTCCAGCAGTGAAATTGCTATGAAATCAGAACAAAGACCTTTGTTATGGTAATATTGAGCACGGTCCATGTTGAAGCCAACAGGTCTTCGTTTGTGTTTGCTTTTGGTAGTAAGTGTACATTTTTGCTTGTGATCATTTAGATTTGCTTGAGTTTAAATTAAAGAACCAAGTTGATCCATAGTGTAATTAAGTAAAAGTTTACTACTAAGACCAAAGACACTGCTGTCTGTCTTCAGCTCTGTGACCTGCTTCATCTGTTTTGCAGCTCAAATTCCTACAAGAGTATTTATTTAAAGTTAAGATACTTGAAAACCAGAAAACCCTCACTTTTTTCATTTGCTGAGAGTCAGCCTTAAGTAATCAGATGGTGCTCTATGTCTAGACATTTTAAAAATAGCTGTCTTTTTGGCAGGTTTAAGTTCAGGAACTGCTTTCATTATTAATTCCTTGCTAATCTTTCACTGCTGCTGCTCGAGCCAGGGCGGAGCATGCTTATCACTGCATGACTCTCTCGAGCAGGAACGTTATATGGCTCAAAGAAACATGAACTGTCCTGATCACACAGCTTTAAATACACTAGTCATATACAGTTCATTCTTATTTTGAGGTTTTTTAACTTTTAGGTTCATGCCAGTGCTAAGGCAGGGTACATATCCCTCTGATCTCCTATACCAAAATGCTTAGGTGATGACTGTTTTCCACATGTTGTAAGGGACAGGACAAGAGGAAATGAGCTCCAGTTGTGGCCAGGGCAGTTGAGATGGGATGTGAGGAAGAATTTCTTTGCTGAAAGGGTTCTGAGGCATTGGAAGGGGTTGCCCAGGGCAGTGGTGGAGTCCCCATCCCTGGAGGTGTTGAAAGAACGTGTAGATATGGTGTTTCAGGACATGGTTTAGTGGGCATGATACTGTAGGGTTGTCAGTTGGCCTTGATGATCTTAGAGGTCTTTTCCAACCTCAATGACTCTGTGATTCTATGAATAAAATGCATTGCAAGGAGAACTGGGAAGAAATTGCTTTACTCCATGACCTTTGCAAACAAAAGTCCCCTGAAAAGGTTCTTTCCTCCCAAATATGTAGAAATAGAACAAATACAGTGTAGGTAGGAGCAGAGCTGTTAAATGCAAGAAAAAACCTGAGGGCTTTCCCTAATTTATTTTCCCTGTCAAACACTGTAGAGCCCTGGAATCTGGATCCTGCCAGTTTTACAGCTTTTCCAGGTGACCTTCAAATGGCAGCGTGAGCGGCTCTGCATTACCAGTCCCAGTCTTATTTTACAGTGAACTGTTGAAAAGGTGCCAGTTCTACTGCGAGCGTTCAAAGTTCTTCTTCCCTAAATTCATTTTAATGGAGATCACTGTCAGAATGCCGCTGCCACAGACCTGGGTGGTTTTGGGATGTTGGCTGGGCGTTTCTTAGAAGTGCTTGAAGCTGTTACTCTATTCTGAAAGGAAACCATCAGGTTTTCTGTCTCTGGTCTCTTTGTCTCACCTCCCCCTTGCAGCACATTTAGTTATGCCAATACAACATTTTGTGGGCTCCCCCCATCAACTGATCCAGGTGAAAAAGAAACTTGAGAAACAGTTCCTTAGTTCAGCAGGAGGAGGTTGGAGGGTGTTGGAAGAATATTCATTAACCTGCTTGCTGCTAAATCCCCAGACAGCTGAAAATATGCCTGGAGGCAGAATTACCTTGCAACCTGCAAAGCTGAGTTTTGCACAGAGAGCTGGAGTTGCCCTCAAATCTGTGGCCAGCTATGCAAAGAATGAGCAGTGCTGGAAAACTGCCTGCTAGTCTCAGACCAAAAACATGACAATATTCATTCTTTATTTAAGAAAATACGAGTTATGTTCCAAGTGTAATATTTTCATTTCAGTATTTTCCAAAGCCGAGTATATGTAAGCAAACCACATTCTTCTTTTTCTTAACCTAACTACAGCTGAATTACTAACTTCTTCCACAAGTGATGATGTGAGTGATGTAACAGAATATTTAGTGTTTAAATAGCAAAGGAGGGTGTAAAGGGTATAAATAAAGAGGGGAGCAAACCAAGCAGCAATGAACACTGAATTTGACCAGAGGATGTAGTGCTAGGAGTATCCTTATTTGAAGACAACTCCATACGTACTGGCAGAGGAGGAAACATTTCTCTATCATGCTGATAAGAGAGAATAAATTAAAGAAATAAATAAATGGCTTTAGTGTTAAAGTAAATTCTGGACCAGACTTTTGGGCAGAAGGTAGATGCATGATCAAGCTTTCTGATAAATTCATTGTGCAGTTTGATCTCTTGCTGTAGAGATGTCAGCTCTGTGTCTGCTGGGTAGATCTCTAAGTGTGCATGGAGGAAAGCAGCCTGTGGTTTGTGTCGGTTACTCTTTAACCCCAGCAACACCTGCACTTATTTTTCATTTCCTGTGCTATTTTCACAGCAGCTTTTCCCACTAAGGCATGGGTTACCATTAAAGATGAGGTACAAAATTTCCCTGCTGAAAAGATGTTTTCTCTTGAGGGACTTGGTGAATGATGGTTTATTATCAGTGCTTGTCTTGCTGATGATCTAAAAACATTGTGTGCAGGGTGTCCCTTTGACTTCTTGGGTAGCACAGCAGCCACATGGCTTTGAATTCCCTTGATGTTCACTGGTAAACGCCCTCTCTGTGGATTGCAGGGTGGGGAGGTTGGAGGCAAGTACCAGGACTTGCTCTAATGCTCAGGTACTGTCCCCTGGTACATGGAATAGTGGGGAAAAAGATCACACCTGTGTGGCCTTGCAGATTTGAGAACAGATAGGGAAGACTATCCAGAGAGGCTTAAATGAATGTAGTTGAGAAGCAGCTCATGGAGAGAGTCTCCAAAGAATTCCCAGCTGGAAGATCTTGAACAGCTGGATGTCCTGCAATATCTTTGCCTAAGCAGAAGTAGAGGTGCTACCAGAACTGCATGCTGCGTTCAGCTGAAGTGGAAACGGTTTTAAGGGCATCGTTCACACTGGAAATGTGTTCACAGTTGGGATGGGAGAAGTATACATCAGTCCTTGGGTCCAAAACCAGTGCAGAGCACCCCTGTGTTACTCTGACATCTAGCTTCAGTTCCTATCTCGGAGCAAAATAAATTCATTAAGGAGTCCTGTGCATTTGAGCATGGTAGGGCTCACGCAGCATCTCGTGAACCTCGCTGAAAGGAGACGGTGGCTTTGGCTTTCCATCACCTTATAATAATTTCCCTTTGCAATCCCATGCTCTGCTTCTTATTTACTGAATTCTAAAGGATGAGCCTGCTGAGGATTGTTTAACATCTCTTTCTTTTCGTCTCTAACATTGTAATGAGCCCACCTTTGTTGTTGTGATCAGGAAATGTTTGATGTAATTTTGGATGAAAACCAGCTTGAAGATGCTTGCGAACACTTGGCAGAATATCTTGAGGCGTACTGGCGTGCTACTCACACCACCAGTAGCACACCCATGACTCCTCTCCTGGGGCGAAATTTAGGATCCACTGCACTTTCACCATATCCTGCTGCAATCTCTGGATTACAGGTATGAAAATCCATTCCAGCCCCAAACACCAGTGCAGATCAGGTGGGGTTTTTTTAAATCTTTGGGAAAATAGTGTAATATATTCTACATAGCATAACTTATATTTACTTCATTAGTTATTATTCACTGTTTGGCCACTGCCAGCAGTAAGAAGGCAAGCTAGAGCCCATAGTCAGTGAAGAAGCAGTCAGGCAGATGAGTGCTGAAGCACCGTGACTGCTCTTGCTTTAATGGGAAATAAACTGGCCATAAATTTTCTGGCAAGGAGTGAGTTGTTGAGGAAAAGTTAAATGACACTCTGCCAAGTGGTATTGTAGCCATATTAGAAAATGGCCTTTTTTGTTTAATCTGGAAAAAAATGACATTGCAGATGAGACCCTGTCAGATTGAGGATAAGCATGTCCAGTGTGTCACAGCAGTTGAGCCACCAGTTACTGTATTTATGCAGAACAACCTCTGTAATGATCCCTTCCATTTCTACCCTCATAACTTCACCAAACATTCACTTCTGGGTGAAAAACTTCCATGCTTGTCTCTTGTATCAGCAAAATGCCTTCACCTTTTTGAGTTCTTTGAGTGTGAATTAAATACATTTTTTTATTTTATTTTATTTTATTTTATTTTATTTTATTTTATTTTATTTTATTTTATTTTATTTTATTTTATTTTATTTTTTACCCATTGAAAAAAAATTCTGACCATTTTTTTCCACAGGGATAGCTCAAAAACGGCTGAACTTTGAAACTTCAAACGTGGCATGTAAATAGTCCTTAATGAGAAGTACGTGCTTTACTAAGTTTGAAAACAGAAAATGTTTTTGGTTCATAGTTCTGAATGCTTGGGAAGAGCAGGACTGCAGTGAGCTTTTGAGTCTGGAAGCGGCAGAAGTTGTGTGCGTGTGACTTTGTAGGAGCGTGCGCTCTCTAACGTGTGTCGCAAGTCGAGTTGAGCAGATGACATGTAATGAGTAATAATTCACCTGACAAATGTAACCTCTGTTCTGCTTGTAGAGTATCTGGAAGCAGGTAACAGTTTTGAAGGGAATGATGCGTTGTTCAGTGTTCTCAGTTAACGTAACGCTGTCTTTTCTGTGAGTGAAGTGCACTTCACGGATACTCGGTCCTCACGTTTCTAATGCTTGGTTTTTATTAGGATCAGTAAGTCACTGTCTCCTGACTGGCTGAATGCACAAGCACTGTTCTGTTCACTAATAACATGCACATGTAAACTGTTGTTTCCATTTTCACTTGCCTTTAAACTTTCAGTTTTCCATCCCTTCATGACAATAAAATACCATCTGCAGAACTTTTCACCTCTTCAGTTTCATTCTGAAAACTGGGTGTATCCACAGAATTTTTTGCAGGCATTTATTTCTCTCTGATCAATGGACACCAGCAGTAACTGTGAAATGTTGCTCCATTTACTTAGGGAAAACTCACACTGAAGATGAAAATCACCCCTGTGCAGTGGGCTGGCTGAAGGTATGCATCACTTAATCCCCACTTCACCCTACTCGTGAAGGCTTAGGTGGGACTTGAATGGTGCTAGTTCTCTGCAGAGGGGTCAATTTCTCCCTGAGTGAATGGTGCCCAACTAGAGGCTGCAGGATTTGGCTTTCAGTGCCACTGAAGTGTTCAGGCCCATTTAATGATGGGGTTTTTATGTGGTTATCTCACAGTAGAGACTTCCACCATCTGAAGTGTTTATCCACCTAAAGAGTTTTACACTAATTCAAGCCTTTGGAAGGATTTGCATCAGTTTTAACTGTAATGATGTGGTATGCTAATTATAAAGCAAATCCTGGGAATTAAACTAGCTTAGGTGCTTATGATATAGTAAGATTTTATACTTCTTATGACCTCCTTCTTGCCTGATACCTTGGGGAATACCAAAAGCCCAGAGCCTCGTGAAACAGTCACACCTGAGAATGATACAGATTTACTGGGGCAGTCTGTTCACACTTCACCTCGTTGGCATTTAGGAGTATCCCTGTTTCACTTGATTGTAGCTTGGACTTTACTGTGAATTGAAGCTTCTGTTTTAACTTAAGTCTTTGGGCTTCATGAAGGTCATCAGGGTGCAGTTAAATGTCATAGATACAGAAGAGTGAGAGTAAAAGAGAGGGTGTATGTGACAGGATGCTGTGTCCCATTGCAGCTGCTGAACCCGGTGGTCACTTGGTCCTTGATCATGACCTTGCCTAAAAAGAAATGTCAATATTGAGCTGTGTGTGTTTGCAGCCCTCAATGGGAAGAACAAGTTTTGTCTTTGCTAATTCCCAGGGGCCAGTCACTTGCTTTTGTTGTTAATCCCTCATTAGCTCTAAACCTACATAGTTCAGTCTAATTTCAGCGAAGGGACTCAAATCTTCTAGCTCAAGTTTTGGAGATATATGTTTCTTAGACTCCAGGGGATTTGCATTTTAAGTCCATTACTGCAGAAAATGTAATGCAGCTTATCATTCCGATGGCTCTGCAGGATCAAAAGTGATTTGGGGCATAAGACCAGCGTGCACTCACACCAGTTCTGTGCTGTGCTTGCACCTCTTGGATGGTAAATGGTGGGCTTTAGAATGACTACACAGTCGAGGAAGGGTTCTAGAAAGCAGCAGGTCACAATCAGAGAGGTGAATTACTACAGGGAAGATAAAGGGTGCAAGCACAGAAAGTTAAAGTTGCAGTTGATTAGGTGATTATAGCTCAAAATTGCATGCCTGGGTCAAATAAATACGAGAAGTATAATTTGTCAAGGAAATATGTGGGCTTGGGTGTATAATCACTACTAAAACATGATGCTCTAAGGAAAGCTTGGGGGTAACGTGGCAGAAGTTGCTGCCCAGCTGGCAGAAGCTGCTGTGAATTTGCAGAAGGGCACCTTTTTCTTTACATGGAACCTCTCAGTGAGGAACCTGGGTAGCACTGATCCGCAGAGCGAGACGCGACGCGGTACCGGCGGGGCTGTAAGCGTGCACCCAGCCGGCGGCACCGCTCCCGCCCCGCACAGACCAGCCTGGTCTGTGAATTCTGCAGCTCAGCAGTTGCTGTGTGGAGCGGGGGGAGCAAGAGGAGGGAGGTTTTGTAGCGCAGAGAGGATCTCAGAACAGGGAGGAGCAGTCAGTGCTGGCTGCGTGCGGGAACCTGAGGGCACGAGAGTGCAGCCATCGCGGCAGCACTGAGGTTTAATGTGGGATGGCAGCAAACAAAATGCACTTTTTAGGCTATTTCTTTATTGTGCCAGTTTACTGGCAAAAAAATACAAACAAATTTTGTTCCTGTGACAAATGTAGCACGTTATCATTATAGGAATGTGTGGATAGCAAAGGCTAAACCTTTTAATAAATTTATCTTAGAAAGGAGTTTTTGACAACATATTTAAAATATTTATTATGTTTTAGTGGAAAGAATTTATTAATGCCTATTAATTTTAGCCACTCCTTAGCTGCCTGGTTATTAGTCCATCATTTGTTTGGTCATATGAAGGTTTTTAAATAGGGCTCAGAGCTGCACCTTTGAAAGAAAACAACAACCAACATCTTCAGATGTTCTCTAAAACCACATAAATCAAAGCTCAACATTTTTTAAGCAGGAGAGAAGCATGAATGTTAGGTTCATGATCAGAGAAAAGTGATAAATGCTGACTACATCAGCTCACTTTTCATGCTAAATGGCCTGTAATATCTCACAAGGTGAATACCGTAAGGTACACGTTGTAATACCACGTTTGGTCTGCTTTCAGCTCTAGGAACCAGACTGTTGTAACCCATTCCTGTAGCATACAGATTTTAAATTAAAATGAATAACAGAAAAGTGGATGGATTCTGAAAGACCTCAGAATAAGTCTCAGAACAAATTAAAGCACGTCAAATCCTCTTTGCCTGTATTAACGCTTGGATTCTTTGGCACTCGTAGAGCCAGCGTATGAGGCACAGCAGCCACTCTGCAGAGAACTCTCCAATTGAGCGCCGAAGTCTAATGACCTCAGATGAAAACTATCACAATGAAAGGGCTCGGAAGAGCAGGAACCGCTTGTCTTCCAGTTCCCAACACAGCCGAGATCACTATCCTCTAGTGGAAGAAGAATACTCTGACTCGTACCAGGACACTTACAAACCCCATCGGAACCGAGGATCCCCGGGAGGATACAGCCATGATTCACGACACAGGCTTTGAGTTCAAGAACCTGGGGGAAAACAGGATCCATCAGTTGATAACTTGCCATAACGTAGCTAGGAAAAAAAAAAAATCACTTTAATTTAGCAGATGTGACACAGTTCTACTGCAGTTGCACTCTGCTGTCATTTGGTGTTCAGTAGGGGACAAAAAAACATTGCCATGCCCTTACGTTTCTGCCCGCTCGTATAGGTTGGTTTTTGGGTTTATTTTTATTTTATTTTATTTTTTTAGCACAGCATTTGCATTTAGAGCCATACTTTTTCTTGTTGTTAGGTGTTAGACACATCCGTTTGTAATTTAGGGTACTTATCAAGGCACTTATAAAATAATTTCCTCTGCTGGAAATTCCAAATGACCAGTTCCAGTTGGAACCAATTTATAAACCAATTCCTGTTGGAATTTGGGTGAATTGACTGGAAAGTCGACTTGAGCATGTTGCAATGAATTGATAACAAAAAAAAACCCAAAGTAAGTGAAAAATCTGAACATTACAAACCACTAGAAGCCAGAAAGTCAGCTCCAGTATTTGTTTGCTGGAAGCTCGATTTCCATTTAACGTTAGAATAAAAGGATTTATTCTAACTACTAATTTCCAGAATGGCTTTTTTTTTCAGACAAACCAAATATAAACTATTGAGAGTGCCAAAATATCACAAATTATTGCAGCAGTTACAAAAATACTTTCCAGTTTGAAATTTATTTTTAGACCTGGCGTGAATGTTGCAGCCAAATGATTTCTTGGGTTGAGCCAGTACTGACATTTTTATTGCAGTCAGCGATGATGAACTGTGACAGGATAAGGGCAAACAGAAACAGGGAAATGGACAAATTTAAGAACAGTTTGTATGGTTAGAGGTTGAGAATAGCCTTTTTTTTTTTCCTTCTTTTACCTGAATACAGCTAGTAGTCCCAAAATGGAAAACTAGGGTATAGATACATAATATTTTTTCTCCCATTTTTAGTATTCTGCCTTTTTAAATGGGAAACATCCACTCTTCTTACCCAGTGTGGAGAGTACCTACGCTCCAGTACACCTGAGTCCCTACACCTCTCTGTTACATCTTTCAAAACCCATCTCTGAATGTCTGAAACTTCCAGCATCGCACAAGAACTCTCCAGAAGAACATCAGCTTGAATTTCTGGCCCTGAAATCTGAGGGCAGGGAGCAGAGTTAAGTGTTTGTAACTGATGAACGCTTAAACTCACGTATGGGTCAGAATTAGCTTGCAATAAAAGTGAAGTATCAGAGCAAAAAGCTGCTCACAGCGAGGCGTTGAGCTGGAGTTCGTGATTCAAAGAGCTATGCTAAATCTTTGGAGATACTGCTGCCTTACTTCCTCACAATCCCTTCTTTTCACCTCCTGAGTCTTCAGTTGCTTCAAACAGATAAGTTGCTGTGATTGGACCTTGTGTCTTACCTGATCAGTGAAGCCTTAGATCCAACCTGATTGAGAAATTGGCCGTCACTGACCGGTTTGTGCAGCCCCCTCGTGTCCTTAAGCAGAGATTCCTGGTGTTCCCCTGCTTGCCTTTTCTACAGTTGACAGAACTATCCTGCACATGCTTTTTTTTTTTTTATGCAGGTTCATGTCAAAACTTTTTTTTTTTTCAAAAATAGGGATCATTAACTTTTATATTTGTTTCTTTTCTTCCCACAGCCTGCTAAATGGAGGCTTTAAAAGCATGTAGCACTGAGTGAATTTCCTCAATATTCTGGTTTCTTCTACTTTCTGGACCAGTTGGCAAAGATCACTGGTATTTTCCACCACCAGTTGAGTCTGGTTATCTTCTTGATGTTAACAAGGAGAAAAGTAAATCATCTCAGATCTGGTACAGCCAAACCCAATGCCCATCTCTAGCAGCATTCAAAGATAGCGGGTGCATGATTAATGTTTATAAACAACCTCACTGCCTACAGGGCAGCTTTCAGCACCACTGGGTGATTCCAATGGGCCAGTTACCAAGAAAAAATAATGAAAATTCTGCATCCATTGGAGTAACAGAGTCAGGAGTGGATGACAGACCTGATCCTGTTTGATTTTCTTAGATTCCTAAAGAGCATTTAGGCTGAGAAAGCACAGCAAGATCCGGGCTGGGATCGGTGGCTTCAGCTGCCTCCTCCGATATTTTCTAATAGAGCAGTGGAGCATTCTCCAGTAATTTTGACAAATCTTTGTTACATGTACAGCACACACACACCTGCATGAGAAAGAAGGCATTAGGCAAAACATTTTTTTCTATAAGCTTTACTAAGTTTCTCGTTTGTGTGCATTAAAGTATTAATTGCAAAGGATGCACCGAGATGCATAAACCTAGGTTAGACAGCTCTTTATCTTTATTCTGTAGTAGCATTAGGGATCAGATCATTTAACTGCTTGAAGATATTTGCATTTTAATGGCAGGGAGCTGCGAAGCACCTACATATATTTGCTAGTAAATGAGGTTACTGCTTTATCATTTCCTAGACAAAAAATGACATTTATTTCTAGAGCCTTTTGGAGCCTTGTTTTGAAGTCTTCCATGTCATGCTAGTAAAGGGAAAAGATCTACACAACACATGGGCACAGGTTCCATCTCCTGCAGCATCTGAAGTGCCAGAACTACTTTGTTTGTTCCAATAAAAACAGGCTTGTGAGGGAAATCGTGTATTGTCTTGAGCGGACACACCGAGTTCCTTTACTATGCGGGTTTAAATGTAGTTTACTCCTGTGTGTACTGAGTTTACCCTCCCCTTGCCCACTGCCCATTCCATTTTAATGTCAGAAACCAGTTACAAGTCATCCAGCAGCTCTTCTTGCCTGCTGGTTTCTTTTTTTATTCTTTGAAGATAGATATATCTTTTAAGTACAAATATACCAAACATGCTAATAGATTATTAATTTATTCTAGATCCAAGCTATGGGAACTCTTTATTTTAAAGAAGTAAGATTATTTTAACAGTAATCAGTGAAAGCTGTGCAGTGTTGATCAGGACATGTTGGCTCATGGTGTCTGTGTTAGAATCAGCAGTGCTCCCCAGCTCTATCGTGGTTTTATTATGCACCAGCGCTATATACAATTGTCAAGTTCATGTATTCCTGACTGAATATGAGTGAGACTTAATTTTCCAGTCCTCATACCATTTCTTCTCGTTATTAAAACATTGTTAAAGATCAGAGTTCTGTTTCTAAGCTCTGGCTTCTACAGAGGATTTTAGAAATGTTTATAAAACACGGATTTATTTATTTTTTTAAGTTGTTGTTGTTAGGACACTTTTGGATTAATGACAGTTTAGACAATAAAGGTGATAACAACAATCTCAGTATCTAAGACAATAGATGTGAGTGCATTCATGTTTGTGAATGAATTATCAAAGTATTATTTTTAAAAGCCTGAAGCCACTTTAAAGGCAATTAATTGTTAAACTTTTAATCTGACATACTTTCTCTTTGGCAAGTTGTGTTTAACCGATGGACAGGTTCTTTCACTAGTTCCATAGGGGAACATTTGTCCCATGGGATGTGCAACTCACAATAAATTATGTTTTCTAATGGAGTATGTTACGAAATTATGTTAAAGGAATGCTACTAAAGCAGATTTTCTATCCAATTTTAGTTTGTAAACAGCGGGACAAATTAGATTATTCTTTTCTAAACAGGTTGGTCTGGCAAAAATCAGTTCCTGTGCCTGAGAACTGGTGGTGCAGTGTGGCCTGACCCCTCGGTTTTATCCTGAGGAATCCTCTCGCCGTGGCAATCAGGTGGTGCCGCTGGTTTTGTACTCGATAAGCAAGAGCAGTTTGTGAAGCAAGCGCTGGCAGCTCTTGCTGGCCACACTGCTGCTCAGCTCCTGGGCACTCAGCCTGCTTCCCAGGCTGGGGCTTTTGGACTGAACTCTGGTGGACCCAGATAAATTCAGGGTAGGCAGGATGGGAGGTGGCTCCATGATCGTACTCACAGTGGTAGTGTTGGGTTTGCTGCAAACAGAAAAGCGTTTTGCTGTGTTTTCTGCAGGTTGGGAAGCTGCTTCTGTGAAGTTGATATTTGGAGGTTTAATCTTTTGTGCTCTTTGCTTTTGAATAATGTTTAAGAGGTATTTAAGAGATGAAAGGAGGAAGGGTGGCTGTAGGAATGGCCAGTGGTGGTGGTTCCTCTGGATGTGCACAGGCCCGTCACTTTGACTGCAGATCTTCTGAATTCAGTTTGGTCTCAACACTGCCGACTTCTCTGAACCATCCCAGAATCTCCTATCTTTACTGGCATTACCATGCCCAAAATAATATTGCTAACACTTCAGCAATTACTCTTTAGTAATTACATTACTTTGTAGCGTACTGATTTGAGTCAGTTAGGGCTTTCCTGTGTCATTTTTTTCTGTAAGAATGTATTAAATGTGTTCTCTGCTATATTTTGTTTTCCAAGCTCAGTGCTTTGGAAGCCTGTCCTTGATTCCATGGTCTTCATTATTTTTTTGAGAGCAAAAATCATTGGAGACCATAAAAGAAAAGAAAAATCAAATGCCTGTTTCGTAAAATATCATTTATACAAATCTGTTTTTGTTCCTAAAAATGTGTATTTTAAAATTGGGTTATATTACCCCAGTTGGTATTAATACAAGTTTGGATAGATGGGGTTCTGCTACCATGTGTTTTGTTGCAGTTACTTCTGTTTCACTCAAATATTGGCTCTACAAAGAGTAAGGAGACTGCAGGATACTGTAGTGTAGCCAGTTCTAACTTTTGGGAAATTAAGTTCCCACTATCTTTAAAATGATGCCGAAAGAGAGTGTATGATTTGAAGAGTTGTCATTTAAATAAGCTTTGTTAGGTGGTTTGCCAAGTCCAATTTATTTTATATAGAAAAATAAAGCTATTTAATAAAGGTCTTTAAAAATAAAGGGACATTTTAATAATGCTGTAAAATATCTCTAAGGAATTAATTTGGAGAAAGAGCTGAAAATGCTACTTAGAATTGAAATTTCTGTTAAGATCTCTTTCATTACTTGTGGAATCCATTTAAGAAGTCAAGAGGAATATTGTAATTGACTCCATATATGGGAGAAGGCAGAAATAGTTTTAAAATGTTAATCAGAGCGTGTCACCCCTTTATCCCTTGGAAAGTGGTGAAACTGGGAGTAGCACTGTCCTGGTCTCGGTGATCTTTGGTAGCCTTGCCCTCTTCCTGCTGATTCCTTGGCAGGGAGGTACTACCTGGAGCAGATCCCACAGACACCTGCCACTGCACACGGTGTTTGTTCCTCTCTTCTCCAGGAGTTCACTGTTTGCAAGGTCTGACCACAGATGTCACATACTGATTATCACATGCCTTACCAAGATTTCCTGGGAAACACAATGTAATTAAATTTAACTCCACAGTCCTCTTTGATATTACTTCTACTCTGTGTAAGCAGGAGAAAATCCATATAGTGAGACAATATATTGTACAGTACAGAATAATATATTTTGCCAATGATGTAAAAACAACAGAGCAAGGAAAGCACATTTGTAATAGCACAAATTCACAGTAATTCCACTACTGCATTTGGCATTGTATTTTTGAAAAATAAGGGGTAGTTTTATTTTTTTTTTGATCCAGCATCAGTGGATTTATTGCATTTTTGATCAGTTTAACTTGCTGCCTGATACTTCTGCAGTTTATTTCTAACCCTTGCATTTTGCCTATGTGATTGATTTTTCAATAACTTCTATTCCTTCCATACTAATTAATGAAAAAAAAACCTTTTAAAATTAGGAAGTCCACTGCATTCATTTCTGCTAATTTCCTCCTCAAAGCTGAAATCACATGAATAACTTTGAATTTTGGCCAGTGTATAGATTTTGGCATATGGCTGATGACTATACCACGAATACACTAGTAGCCCAAGGTCGGGAATGAAATACTTCCCATAAATGAAGTTATTGTGGCTACAGAGCTACTTGCTTTTGTGCCTGGGGACGGGGAGGTGGGGGAGAGAAGAATGTTACACGGTCAGAGCTGTGGACGAGTCCACCCAAAACTTCCACTGCTGTTGCTGAGAGTTTAAAATGGCAAAGAAAGTGAGTTTGTATTGACATCTGAAACACACCCAATTCTCTTCTCATGCAAAGAAACTGGCGCTGGCCAAGAGCAGCAGAGGAAGAGAATCGGGTGAAATGCAAATTGTGTCCCTGTGAGAAACAGAGGGGTGCAGAGGAAGGTGAAAACAGTCATTCAAACTGCAAACGATGGGCTTTGGGCTTCTCAGATCCCAGAAAAATCTCTTGTTTTTCTCACCCAAACTGGTTCCCAGTGATAGCTTGGCAGTGTTAACCTCCAGCCTCACTGGGAGCCAGATCAGAGTCACGCTGGTAAAGACTTTACTGCCTTTACATGGGAGAGAAAAAAAACACCAAGACAAATTTGTGTTTTCTGCTGATTTGCCCCTTTCTGTTTTAACTTCTATAGATACTGTATGTGTAGCATTCTACAAGGCATGCTGGGTAAAATATACTATGCAAATGTGTACAGTGTTGCATGCTTTGCTCTCCCTCTGCTTTTAGTGGCTTTCAAAGGAAAAAAAAAAGAAAAAGTGTTGTTATTTTTGTGATCAGAATCATTTAAAAAAGAAAATGCAGACTGCATGCTGATAGTATCCTCATTTCTATGGATTTGTTTTATGGACTTTAGATGTACAAAAAAAATGAACTGCATTATAATAACTTTTCTACAATAAATGAAAAAAACTACAAACCGTTTAAAAGCCTTTGAAGTCTTTGTGTGTTCTGCACTCGAGATTGGAAAACAGCTCAGGATCACTTGTGAAAACCATTCAGAGTGGTGCGGTATTTTTATTGTTTGCCAGGAGTTTTTGGCAGCAGCTTCAAGTTAGCATTTTTAGTAAAAAGTAATGAGATTCTGAAGAAGGAGATGCATCTGGTGTGTGAAATGAATGATGTTTATTTTTAAACCTATCTGCTCTTAAATAGCTGCAACTCAGAAGTACATCAATACATGTAATATCTCAATATTCCATCCAGAAGTAAAAGACTTGCAGCCAACTGCTCAGTTGAAGGATTCTCATGAACGTTAGTGGTCTTTGGATCTAGTCCTCAGTATCAGATCTTACTGATTTCAGATGGGTTCCTAAACAGAAACAAGTATCAGAATGATGTGAGGTATTAAGGACTGAATGAGTAATTAAAAGAAAATGAAATACTGTTTATAGTAGCTTGAAAACAAGAAAGCATTAGGAGGTGCTGCCTCTAGCAGACAGTTCTATGCTGCCTCTTCCAAAGAGAGTGGATAACAGGAACCAGCAACCTAACAGAGATGCTGTGATCCTCAAAAAACCCCTCCTGGAGTCCAGTGTTTCCAAACTGGCTATGGCAGCAGGGGACCAAACCCAATGGAGGGAGCCCAGGGTTGTCCTGAGCCCTCCAGACCAGTCAGGGCATCGTGCCAATGGGCTCCCCTCTACCACTGCCCTGCTCTTTGGGTCTGCTGGCTGCTGCCGGAGGGGACAGCGCTGGTGGTGGCCATCGGCAGGGCTTGGGCATGTTTTACCTGTTGGGGTGTGCCCCTCGCATCTCCCCAGGCCTGGCAGCGATAACCAGCTGCTTGCTTCCTCCGTGCTTCTGTCAGGAAGGACAGAAAGACATTTACCAGGTAAGCTGCATGCTGTGTGTGAATTAATGTTGGCTTTTACGTATCTATTGCACGTGCAAGGCTTTTAAAATGCTGTTTAATTCCATTATCTTGTCTTAAGTGTTCAAAATCAGATATAAGTACGTGAGTTTTAATCTAAGCTGTTAATAAAAGAACTCAAGGTCTTTCAAATAAATGTAGCAGAGCAAATAAATTTGTGTGTTTTCATATGATCCTAGAAGTTAAAAGTTCATAAGCCACGTATCTTATCCGTCTTCTCTACGTGTTTGTGTTTCTTCTGGGTAGAATGATGTTCCCCTCCACTGGTGACATTCTGCTGTAGGCAGAGGATGTGCTTCTGCAGCACAGAAACGCTCAGCTGACCCCACCGGCTGCCTCACGGCTGCTTGGAACAAAATGCACACGACCTGAAAAGGCTTTTCACATTTCCAGCAGGAAGCTGTGCATTCACAGTAAGCCACAGCGGTTTGAGTGCTTCTTAGAAAGCTTTCACCAGCAATGGGAAGCCCAACAGTAGCGTTAGCACGTAAAAAAAAGCAGCAGTACGATACAGGTGAAACCAGGCTGCCATACAAATGTCTTCAGTGATAATTTAACTAACAGAGGGAATTCGGAGATGAAATTTTAACAGTAGCTTCTGAGTCCTAAAATGCACTTTATTCATTTATCTTGTAGAAATATCACTCTGGTTTTACAGCTGTTGGGTAGAGGCGAGCCGCTGGTAGTCAGGGGTGTTACGTGGCAGGACCAAGGGATGCTGGCTGCAGCTTTGTTAAGTCACAAGGGCTAACAGAAAGAACCAAAAAAAAAGCTACATGGGAAGGAAAAACCTCAATGTTCTATTTAAAGAATCCAAAGCAATGGTTTAATTGAATTTTGCTATCCTCTCATGTAATTGTGCAGCCTATCTAACCCTGGAACGGGCCCACAGGTTACAAACTCACTCGTGTGTTGACACCAGGAGAACTGAGAATAGAAATTAATCTGAAATTCTCAGCAGAAAAAGACAATAATTGTTGGCTAATGACTAATTAATTCCATCACAGGCTGAATGCTGAACTTGTGGAAAGTGTTATCACATCGGAGGAGCTGCTGTGCCAGTGACTGCAGCTCAGAGACGGGGACTGATGGTTCCTGCTGTGTTATCTTGATTTCTCTTCTGCATTCTCCATCAGCTGCTCCAAAGCCAGGGCTTGTCCGAGAGGAACACACAAACCTTTAACTCCAGCGGCTTGTCCGAGAGGAACACTCAAACCTTTCACTCCACGGCTGGGGTGTGGGAGGGTGTATATACATTGCACTTATATATGCTAAAGCATCACAGCTTTCCCAGTCATGCTGATTCTCAGGTTTGAGGTGAAAAATTAACAATATAATTCTAAAACAGCGGACCCAAACCATGAAGCGTTCATATTAAGAGAAGCCTTTTTTCCCCCCTTCTTTTTATTTTCCCCCCACAGACTGCCATTGATTAGCAAGCGAAGGTTTCCCCGACTAGCTGGAAGGTGTCTGGGCTAACTGCGCTTCCAAGTAGCTGCTACTGCATCGCTATTAGTGCTGAAAAAGGTGCAAAGCATGACCACCATGGACTTAAGTCCAATCGCCCCCAGGGGCGAGCACGCCGTCATCCCCCGCGCCCGCCCGCTGAGGCGGAGTCGCGTAATGGCGGCCGCCGCGCCGGCCTCACCCCCTCGGCGTCACAGCGACGCGCCCGCCCCCGCCTCCCCCGTCCCTACGGTGGCCGCCGGGCCGCGGTTCGGAACGCGGTTTGTCTCCCCGCTCCGCCACCGACACTGAGGCGAGAGGAGCGGGGTGGTGGCGATGTCCGAGCGGGAACAGGCCCGGCGAGGCCTTAGCCCGCCTTTCCGCTCACAGAGCGGGTGTTGGGCCGGGCTTTGAGCGGGGTAAGCCCGCAGTAGGTGCTGAGGGAGGCGGTGAGGCCCAGGAGCTGCCCCGGCTGAGGATGGGGATCCTCTTCACCAGGATATGGAGGCTGTTCAACCATCAGGGTGAGTGAGGGCAAAGCGGCGGGAGGAGGTGGCGGCGGCGGCCGCCCGGGTACGTGTCAGGGGGTGCCGGTGACGGGCCGGGCCTGAGGGCGAGCCCCGGCCGTTCCTCGCCGCTCTGAGCGCGGCCGGGTTGGCTCGTCCCCTCCCGCCCGAACCGGCCCAGCTGTGGCGAAAGGGCAAGGTGGTGGCGATCCCGCAGCCCTGGCCGGGGGGAGGAAGGTGGCCCGGGAGGCCGAGCTGCTGCTAGAAAAGTTGTGGGGGTTTAACCTTTTTTCCTCGTTTTAACGTTTTTTCCTTCTCTTAACTCACTGGGAAGCTCATTTCCCGGAAGGTGGATGTTAATTTATTGACGTGTGCCGAAGGAATACAGCTGTGTTGCGTTGGAGCATGTAGTTTCATCTCGTTATCTGCAGAGTAGGCTTTATTAGTGCTTTGAAGTGATAAACCTCGGGCTCTGGCTGTCATAGTTTAACACTGGCAAAATAATGGGTCTGGGTGATCTTAAAGGTCTTTTCTAATCTAGGCAATTCTGTGGAAATCACACATTTATGGAGTAAATGTTAAAAGTAACTTCAGATTTGTAACACAGTCTCTCCTGATGGTACAGTTTTAATAAGACTTTAACTGTCAAACACAAGCTGAGGCGCTTATCCGTGTTTATAAGCTCTTTTAAAGTCAGTTTTGAGTGAGCTTAAATATGCTTACAGGTGCTTGTTGAGTGTCCCAATTGAATGCCCAGTGGCACTCGGTGCAAATACAACAAACTATTTTTTCTTCTAGCATCCAGCCCCACCTCAGATCTTCTCTTCCTCCTGATTTCCTAACATCCACCCCAAACAAAAGTTTCTAGTTATCTGGGGGTCAGGTAAGGAGATATTTTGACAATATTGTGCAGTTATGCCAAGTTGTGAAAACTTGAGTTTATATTTGGTGGTTATATAAGAGAACTCTGCAAAACCACACAATATTGATCAAATCAAACCCGAGAAACCCCGCTTACCTGACCCCTATCCCCTCCCTCTCTCATCAGTGATAAATCAATGCGAGTGTGCTTTGCTCACAGAAGGAATTGATCTCTGGTTGTCTGAAGCTTGTGCTTCAGTCTCATAATGGCTTTTTGTTGCCCTTCTGGACCACTGGGGAGTGGGGGGGAAGAAAGCCCCTTCTCACAAAGCTTTTACTTGCTTGGAGAGTCCCGTCTAAGCCAAGGTTATTTGTGCAAGTAAAAGTTGTTGAGAGCAACTTTTATATAACAATATAGCTGAGAGCAGGCAGCGCTCACTCGTCCTGGAAATCAGAAATCTGAACGTTCTTGACACCACCAGCTGTAGAATTCAAATTCAATTTTTGTCCTGTACAGGAAAGAAGGTGCTAAATAGAAACAAAATAATTGATTCTGGCATTGAGCTCCAAAATGTGTTCACATATGTGTCAGAGTAGTTTTGTGTAGTACTCCTTGGTTCATCTATGACTAAATTGGGTGAATGCTTACTGTAAAATATTCGTAGGCAAATCTGTTCTCCAGGTTCCAAACCTGCTGAAAGGAAAAGGGGAGACAGGTGGATCACCCTGCTCAGAGTGCAAATCGTTGTCACTGTGGTTTTTAACAACTCTTGGCCAAGATGTTGCAGGCTGTAATAAAAGAACGGCCTCGAAAATGAACATTGAACATATGTAAGCGTGTGTACAGCCTGCAAAAATGTGTAGAAAATTGGGCAGAAATTCCAGTGTTAGAGAAGGAGAAAATCCCCGTGTAATCTCTCAGAAATTGTTCCTGTGGATGTGCAGGTGGGGAAAAATTGGCAGTTGCTTACCCACTGGGAACAGCCCAGGGGTTTGCACACCTCTGCAGACAAACAGACACTGAGGTACGGCCGGTGAAACTGGCACCTGAAGTCTGGCAGCGGGCATGTAGGAAATCCGTCAGAAATGCACCCCTGACCTTGGTTCATAACACAGCTGCTAACCGTGATAGCAACACTAACAGTGTGACTTACCAGGGATGTTTTCATTTCAGAGCACAAAGTCATCATTGTTGGTCTGGATAATGCAGGGAAAACGACCATTCTTTACCAATTGTAAGTACAAACCGCGGCTGGCGTTTCGCGTGTGTCAAGGTGTGTGTTGTGTGTGTTACTCTGACTTGTTGCTGCTTTCCCTGTTAGTTTTTAGTTTGAGTGAGTTTTTAGTTTGAGTGAGTTTTTAGTTTGAGTGAGTTTTTAGTTTGAGTGAGTTTTTAGTTTGAGAGCATTACACCACAGACTGCTGAACACAGGTGGCAGCGGGTCAGAGCCTGTGTTCAGGGTTTGGAAAGGCCTGCATTTTGCCTGGCATATAAATAAGGTTTTCTTCAGAGCTTTTCTTTATCAGATTACATTGAGATTACCACTTAATCACAACTGCCTTTGGTGTCACTACGGAGGCTGTTTGCCAACTCCATAAAATATGATTAAGTTGAGGTTTAGCCACAGGACGCTGCTGCTCCACTGATCCGTGCTGCAGCGTGTAAATACTAAACAAATCATTCTGTGGGTCGCAAAGCAGTGAAGCCTGACCTCTCCCTGCCATGAGTTGTGCCCTGGGTACCACGGTGTGCTTGCGTGTTGTTTGAGGTACAGGGGGAAGGCTGAACCCAGGACAGCACAGCTCTGTGGCTGGTGGCAGCTCATCCTGCCTGGCCTGGGCTTTACTTGAGCCACTGGTGTTGGTGGCTGTTGTGCA
This sequence comes from Caprimulgus europaeus, assembly GCA_907165065.1. Next base: position 1,954,316 of record OU015533.1, read on the forward strand.
GCTTCTGCCGTGGATAGTGGCACTGGCTGGTGTTTGTCTTGCCTTAACCTTGCTGCTGATTTACATGAAGCTTGTGTGAGCTTCGTATCTCTGGTCCTCAACCATGGTTTGATAAAAGGGTACAGATTTGTCCACAGACTCAGGAGCTTCTAGGTGGGACAGGCAACTCAAGGTCTGTTTGTAATAGAAACAGATCTGCAATTTCTCACATGAAATAGTCTGGTGTTAGGAAGTATTCCTGAGTCAGTATCAGAAATAATTCCTGCTAAGTGATATGACCCTACTGATCCAATCCTACACTTAAAATACTCTTTCTTAAAGTGTTTGGGTGTTGTCAAATGATGATCTCCTTTTGCCTTTCTGAAACATGAAACCTGTGCAGCATTTCCAGCCGCTTATGCCCTAGCATGCTCTGCAGAGAAAGGGAAAAGATGAAGGTAGTTGTTGTCATTTAAATCCAGAGTGAGAGGTTTTAAAAAGCACAAGTAGAATGAAGAATATTTTTTAGGACTAGTAACTGCTGCAGCTGAGGGCCGTCCTTGGTGCATTTTAATGTTGCCTGCATCTTTCCACTTCCTCCACAGACGTCTCATGATTCTTCTCATCTTCTTCTTTCTGCAGTCTCAGTGTTTTCTTTTCCCTTTGTACAGTGGATCTCTGTAGGCCTCCTTTTCCTTCAGACTCGTTTTAGCTCTGCAGGACTTCCCCTTCTCTCTCCTTGCATTCCCCTTCCCTGCTTGCCCCTTTGACCGAGCTCTGTGTGAGTACTGTCCTCTCTTCCTCCTGCCTGACTCCTCTTTAAACCCTGCCTCTGTCTGGCACATCCTGTTTTTTCTCTTAATGTTTCTTTGTGGCAGATAAGTGTTGTGAGCATGAATATACTGAACTCTTTTCCTCAGAGATAACCAGCAGGACAACTAGTGTTTGTGCACTGGCCTTTACTTTGGTGTCGTGGAGGATCAGAGCAGATGTTGGAGTGGCAGCTCCACAGACACTTCATTTCTTCCCATTCTCCTCCTCAGATCTCCTCCCTCCCACCCACCAGGTAGCAGTAGGGTTTTGTGATCAGATGTCTGGAAATGCCACCAAGCTTCATGCTCACCTTGTTTTGGTGGGGGGGAGGGAAAAGTCCACCTATCATGTTGCAAACTGTGAGATGTCAACAGCTTGAATGTGAAAGGCTGCAGGTTCAGCCAAGGAGGGGAGACTGATTGCTTCCAAGCATTAAAAGAACTCTGCTAAAACCTGCTTTTTAAATATGAAATCAGCCACAGGCATCTTCTTATATTATTGCTATCCTTAATTTGATTTTATGGTTCGTTCTTCTAATTCTTCTCTTTCCCTTATATAGTTGCCTTTCAATGTGTGTGGCGAGAAGGTTTCTTTTTATATACTGCTAAGACAAAGGGATTCCTTTTCAGAACACTGGACCATCCTTTTGTCCCCTCAGTTCTCTGTATCCTCTTCAACAAATATTTCAGCACTGTTCCAAGTCTTAAATTGTTGCTACTGTAACTAAAAGTTTTGCTAAGACTTCCAAAAATAGTCATATAAAATGGAAAAAAAAAAATCAGGATTATCAGAAGAAAATATAATTAAGCTCTCTGAAAATGGTTGATGTTTTCCTTGAAGCTGCTTTGAATTTTTTTTTCCTATCCCATACAGGAGTGTTTAAATGATTTGAACTCTAGGAGTACCCAGAGTACACATGTGGTTGTCACTATTGATGTGAAACTGGTTGTCTTAATGACAGAGTTGCACTCAGTATCTCTAAAGTACCTCAGTATTGCTGAAATTGTTAATATCTGCATTTGTCTCCAAAAGGAATTATTGGATTGTGCTGAAGGGAGAGGGAAGAAACTTTGGACGTAAAGTAACTGAATTATGAAGAAAGTGCACTCTTAGTGGCCTAGGCTGGGGGGAAAGTGAGATGTAGTGTGTTTGGTGGAGCTGGATGATGAGTTCTTGTTTTTCTGCAACCTTGGAAATCTTGTGGCTTAACCACATTCTTGAAGCAAAACAACTGCTCCTTTCCCATGCATGCCAAAATCAGCCTGGAAAAAGAAAAGCTGACTGCTTAAAACAGCTTCCCAAGCAAATATTCTCTCAGCTTTAGGATTTATTTAATTATAATATAGTTTTGCTCATGAGTGCTCCCTCAGCTTTAGAATTTGATTATTATGTGGGTCACAGACTTTTTTAATTGCTATTTTTATTTGTTTATATTTGCCTTCCACTGTCAAACCTTGTCCCTATTTGCTGCATCAGGAGTGTTTTTGCTGTGATTCTCCCACTGAGCTTTCTACCTCAGGGCAACCCTGGAGTTTAGTTTTTATAGAAGTCAGTCCATTTGGAGCCCTGAGATGCTCCATAACTCTTCTGTCCCAGCTTCTCACCCAGTCTGTCCCGTCCCTCTGCAGCTCCATGAACGAGGTGGTGCACACCTCCCCCACCATAGGCAGCAACGTGGAGGAGATCGTGGTGAACAACACGCGCTTCCTGATGTGGGATATCGGAGGGCAGGAGTCCCTCCGCTCCTCGTGGAACACCTACTACACAAACACTGAGGTGAGAGCTGGTCCTGCTGGAGGACCTTGTGTGGCCGTGGCTGGTGAAGGGAATGTGCCTGGGATGTGTACCAGGCACATCTGGAAAGTGGATTAAAGTGCTCTGGGTGTTAGTGGAGCTACTTGAGGGGACTCCTGCTTTGATTTTTGAAGTCTCCTCCTTAGCAAGCTGTTGTACAACTCGTTTTTGTATTTCTTATGTGAGATCACAGCATGGTGGGGGTTGGAAGGGACCTCAGGAGATCATTCAGCCCAATCCCCCTGCCAGAGCAGGTTCCCTACACCAGGCTGCACAGGAAAGTGTCCAGGTGGGTTTGAACATCTCCAGAGATGGAGACTCCACACCCTCTCTGGGCAGCCTGTCCCAGGGCTCCGGCACCCTCACAGGAAAGAAGTTTTTCCCCATGTTTAAGTGGAACCTCCTGTGTTCCAGTTTGTGCCCATTGCCCCTTGTCCTGTCAAGGGACATCTTGGTATTGCAGATCCCCGTGTTTCCAGGTCCCCTCTTGTCGCCCCTGATTGCTCTGTCTCTGTAGCAGGTACTCTGAAACCTCTGTGGCCCCTCAGGAGTAAGACTGAAATCCCAAAAGTTTTCCTCCAAGACTGGGAGCTTGATCCTGTGAGCTCCTGTGATCAGTTTACTTAAGGACCCTCAAGACTTTTAAGAACTCTGTAGCAATGAAGTTGTGCCACATATGCCAAACTAAAATAATTATTTACCAAGTTTTCATATGTGTCATCAATTGTGATTTTAAAAAAAAGTTATTTTTTATAATAATTAAATTTATTAAATTATAATTATATGTGCTTTCCTTTAAGCTGCTATGACATGTCTGCATGTGTGCTCCTGAAGTATGGAGCCTGTGTATTTTTGAAATCCCTTGCATGTTAGTGTTTGAAGTAGAGGGAGAAAGCTGATACAGTTCACCTTTTTAAGGCTACAACAACTTATTTGAGGGATCTGTGTGCTACTCCAGCCATGCTAAGCAAAGAACAAAACCAGGTCTGGGATTACAGAGAAACATTTGCATTCCACATAAATTTTTAACTTGGAAATGGAAAACAGAAAGTACAAAAATGTGTCAGAGCTACTTTGGTATCCGAGCTGCAGCGTGAATTGTAAGCGATACCAGCGCTGTGGGTCATCCCACTCCAGCTGGGAGATGTGTATCTGGAGTGTGATGCTGTCTGATAATCCAGCTGACTGGATAATCTGATGGGAAGGAAGAGTAATCTGTTCTGCTGACAAGTGTGTGGCCAGAACCAGAGTCTGTTCTCTGACTAATCACTTTTCCCTTTTTAAAGTTTGTGATAGTGGTCGTGGACAGCACAGACAGAGAGAGGATTTCTGTGACTAAGGAGGAACTGTATAAAATGTTAGCACATGAGGTGAGTAGTGACCTGATCTTTTCTTTTTAACATTTATTGTGGGTGAGATCTGGGTGACATGGGTTAAGGGAAGCAGATTCTCAGGCTGTTTGTGAAAGCTCTTGCTTACACCTGGGGATGGACCAGGATGGAGAGAGCCCAAGGCAAACATTAACAGTTGTGTTCTCCCAGCTGTGGGTAGGACTGTGTCAGAGCTGTCTGGTTCCTGCTAGAGGCTCTGTCTTTTCTGCAGCTCCTAATAATACTGTAAATTAATACCAAGTTACTGAAGAGAACTCCCACAAAAGTAGCTTTTTCAACTTCTGAGTGAAACAGAAGTTGGGACCTCTAAATGACTGTTGTGTGTTTTATACTTCAATCCATGTTATGATCTGAATGAAATCATTTTAAAGAGAAACCAGTTTCCTCCAACAACTTAATTACTATTTCTGATAGCTTTGGTTGCTTGGTGTGTTCTGCTTTCACAGTGAAACAGAAAGAGCTTTAATAACGTGTCCTATAGCCACCAGCTGTGAAGCTGAGGAAATGGACTGCCTGTGGCTACAGGAGCCCCTGTCCTACCTGTGCTTGGGGTTAGAGAATGAGAGTGTCACTTGCTAACTTATAAAGACCCTCTTTAAAACTGAGACCTGTGTCAGGTCTAAAACTGAGCTCTCTGGGTCTGATTCAGAAATCCTGGGCTGACCTGTAAGCCAAGGAGGACCCATTGCATGACCTGAATGTCCCAAAGACTTTAATCACCTGCAGCCCTGGTTTTTACTGAAGGTGTGTTAATATAAGCTTGACTCTTGCTGGCACTCATAAAACAAGCGTAATGCAAACTAGATCAGCTTGTATGAGATGATGCTGAGGACACTCAGCTTCCAAATTTGTCAGAATACAAAGATGTGCATAAAATTGATGGCATTCTATCCCCAAATATTACATCTATATTTAAACTGTTTAGTAGAAACTGCAGGAAGGGCAAAAATTGCCTGTGTGTTTCCTTTGAGTGACCATGACAATTTAAAGCATTTTGGGGGGGGGGGGGGGGGGGGGGAAACAAGTGTTTTTTCACCTAATATCTTGAATTTCCAGTTTTTGGTATTAAAATTATGTTTAATAAAATAAATTGTAATAAAGTAGGTCAGGCTTCCTGGGTTGTGGTGGAGTGTGAAATGTGGCATGGGGGGGGATGGCTGCTGTTGAGTCTGCTGCTGTCAGAATTAGGATTTCAGAGCTGCACTCTTCAGTCTGTTGCAGTCTCTAAACAAAATCTGCATCTTCTGTTTCGTAATCTCTAAAGCAAGATGCAGAAGTTGTTAACGAGCTGAATCTGAAATGAGGGAAGTCTGGAACTCCAAGCAGCATGAATGCTCTTGTTTCATGTTGGGAGACTGTTTCTGTGCTCCCAAAACACCAACTGTAAATGTGCCCGTTGTCTTACAACAGGATATTCTGCAAACTCTCCAGATGTTCTGATGTTTGAAGAGAACAACAATACATATAAGCTGAAATGAAAGTCAAATACTTATTTAGAACAGCTTTTCCTTGCAGTCCTTGAAAATCTTTTCTTTCTGCTAACCAATTAAATCAAATTTTTGTTAAGGTAAAATTGAGTTGCCCAGGTCAGTTCCAGCTATATTCTGGACCAGTAGATCATTGGAAATTAATTTTACTGTTTGTAAAAATGAATGTGTCTGATAGGCTTTTAGGAGAAGGAGTTGCCTTGGCTGCCTGGGGAGACCTTTTACTTTCAGAGGGACAGATTTGCAATAATATGTGCCTGTAGTAGTGTAATTCCAAGCAGCCTGAGAAAAAATAAGCTGGGCCCTAGGGTTGCTGTTCTCAAAATTGTTAGTACTGATGTTTTAAATATTGCATGGGTCTTATAAATAAGTTTATTGCAATGCTTGTTCATGCAGACATCCATCCTTTGATTCTCAAATAGACACTTGGGCAGGAGGGACCTGCAGGGTCAGGGTTAAATGGGAAGCCTTGGCTGCTGGGGGTGTGTGGGTTGTTGCAGCTGCACACCTACAGAGATACAGGGCACAGCACAACCTTGTGCCTGGGTTTGCACATCATCCTGGGCAAAAATTGGCTGCTTGGCCTGCTGGATCAAAGGATTTTCTGAAGTTGCATGTCAGTCAGCCTGCAGCATTTTACAGTCCAAGGTTTGGGGTTTTTTTTGCTAGGGCTTAAGGTTCTCTACTTTGTTATCACAACTTTTTCCTCTGAGGGCTGATTTGTAATCACCAGCTTTTTTTTCTTCTTCTTTCTCCCTAGGACTTGAAAAAAGCAGGTTTGCTGATCTTTGCTAACAAGCAAGATGTTAAAGAGTGTATGACAGTAGCTGAGATATCTCAGTTTCTGAAGCTGACTTCAATTAAGGATCATCAGTGGCACATTCAGGCGTGCTGTGCTCTAACTGGAGAGGGGTAAGAGTCACTCTGGTCTGTGGGAGGGGAATCTTGCATTATTTTGTTAATTTTATTGTGGTGTTTGGTTTTGATGCACATTCCTCCCTTGTCAGTAGTATCCTACACTTAAAAGATTTTGGGGCTGAGAACATACTGAGAACATAGGATCAGTGTGATCTGAAAACCAACTTTCACATCAGATCTGCGGTCTCACCTCACAGCAATAAAACTTTATGATTTGGGCCTAATGAGGGTGGGGATAGGAATGACCTAAAATCCCTTCTGGTTTATTAAGAATAATTATCATTAGAGAAAACTTCAGTATCTGCCTTGAAGTGCTGGGATCTGAAGTCTCTCACCTGTAGATTGCATAAGAGTGAATTGTTTCTGGAAATGAGCCCTTCAGTCAGAATTAGAGTTCTTGGGAAGAATTTAAATTGGTACCATGGAATTATTTTTGAAGTTACCCTGAGAAGTGCATGTATTAATAATTAATTTTCTCTTAATAATTATCTCTTTTGTTTACAGACTGTGCCAAGGACTCGAATGGATGATGTCAAGACTTAAGATCAGATGATTTTTAATGACCTCTGGACACAGACATTGCTGAAGAAGAGCTGTACCCATGATTACCTTCACAGTGGCAGAATTAATGGGTTAGATGTATTTATACTGAACTGATTGCAACTTTATTTTCTACATAGATGCACACACACATATGTGTATATAAATTAAGACCATTCAGCAAAAAGAAAGCTGCAGTTGAGGCTCCAGTTTGGTTTCCTGTTTGTTTTCCTCCGTGGATGCGTTTAAAAGCTGCGATCAACCTTCTTGTCAAGATACAGCCACTCAGAACAGTCCAGTGGTGAGCGTGGTGAAGACAAAGCGAGAGGAAGAAGCTTTTCACTTTGAGTTCTCTTATTCCATTGTAATCCTCTCTAGTGGAAGGTGTTGGCTTCATTATTCCAGTAAATTAGCAAACGAATCAATGGCATAGATATCAATTTTCCAGTATTTTTAAAGTTACCGATGTTACCAATGCAAAAATATTTTCCTGTATGTGTACTGTACATAGTTGTGTATATTTATACCTCAATTTTAGGTTAATTGCAATCTGTTCAGACCAGTGTGTAAAGCAGAATCAGTATGTTGGCAGTAGGACTAATACTTGACACGGCCAGCGTGTCACAACCTCTTTTCCTTGGTTATCTCTGGCTGGAAGGTCTGTCAGGCAGTTGGCTCACCACAGCTTTATAAAGCAAACTCTCTGGAGTCCACTGCTGGTTTCTCACATGATGTTTCAGGTAGGGAGGATGCCGTGGTGCATATGGATTGAACTTCCCACTGCAGCGTTGGCAAACAGTAAAAGTTTGCCAAAGGGTTTAAAATGAAATGGATTTTCTTTGTGTGACAGTCATCATTGGGTGAGGTGATTCCAGAAAGCGCACGTCATGCTGTCTGACAGTGCTGCTCTTCTTTTGTTGCAGGACTGTTCATTTATGAGTTGAGTCTAGTTGAAGTACCTTTAGCTGTCATAAAGGGAAAAATGTCATCTTTTTTTTTTTTTAATTATTATTATTTTTTTCTTAACCAAAGAAGAGGCACAAAAGTATGTTTAAAAGTCCCACTGGAACCTTATAAAAAAACCCCTCATACTCTGTATGAAGTGTTTTTCAGAGGAGGGCAGGCTTCTCTTTGATAGCATCCAATATCTGCGTGCAGTGGATGGAACTGGGCTGGGGAAGGGGAACAAAGCAGATGACACTACTTGAAAAGCCGTGAGTGACCCCACAGACGTTCCAGAGCAGTTCTTCTTGCAAACATAACTCCCTCCCGTGGTCCCCAGGTGAGTCAGGAAGAAGTGTCAGAACACTATGTGATAATCTTCTCTTACTGTAGGCTCTGAGGGGCTGGCTGTCCCGTGCAGCAGTGGAAAGGACACAGGATTTCCCGTGCCAGGGCGGTGGAAATGTCGTCAGTGTTGTGGCAGCGTACGTAGCCTTCAGCGTGGGCTTTTGTGTTGGAGGTGTCTGGTTGGGAGGTGTAGCAAAATGAAATAAAACTACTTTGTTTAAAAAAAAAATCCTTCCCTTTCTGAGCTCATACATCTGAAAAGGATGGAAAAGACACTTTAAAAAGAAGCTGAATTGGAACTTTTGGAGGTGCTTATCTTTGGTTATGCTATGATAATCCAGTCAGCACACCCGCCTTCCCCTTCCCCTGCTTCGCCGGGGATCACGCTGTGAATTTGTGGGGGAAAAGGAGGGAGGCAGTTTCAAAAGTCTGTATTTAACAAAGGCAGGTCAAGAGTTTAACTTTTTAATCTATTTTTGGTATCTACAATGCTCACTGGCTAGGGAATCCGCTGTCTTTGTTAAACATTTTAACGTGTACATGCATATATTTATCGTGCATGCACAGGTATTGGTATTTAACTGGTGTACTGCAAAATGTATAAGTGTCTGAAGAAATAACAATTTAATGCAAAGACTTTCTCAGTTTATCTGATAATATCTTCAAGAAACGAGCTCTGTGCACCCTTGCATATGAAATGGAATTGTACGTTTTCTAGTCTTCAAAAAGAAAAAGCAGACTTGCTTATAAACCCGAGTGTTTGGCTTTTGAGTCTTATGTCTTCCCCTTCACCCCCTGAAAATGTTTGGCTTCAGTTTTGTGAAATCCTGCGTGTTGCCTCAGTCTGCACAGGTTGTGTGTGCTGGTTTTTGGGTTTGTTTTTAAGAAAACGAGTTGTTCATGTTTTAATGAAAGAAAAATCATGGATTCTGATATCTGCTTCTGGCTGAAATGTGCTGCTTACTCCTTCGCTTAGATTTATAGGGCTTGGGACATCCACATAATGCAAGGGTGGTGTTTTTTTTCCAGGTATGGCTGATGGTGCAACCAGAGATCTTATGTTTACACATAAATTAACTTGGGTTTACTCTTTTTTCCTGGCCACTGCCACTGTCTGTGGCCTCTGAGATGCTGCGTGGTTCACTTCAGCTTTGTTCCACCAGTGACCACAGACCCTCGCAGGGTGTTGGGAACAGCAGCCCAGGTGAAGGCTGCCTGTCACAACAGAGTCTTCTGTGCCCTGAGGAGTTTGTGATACAAAAATTAAATCATTGTCTGTGTTGGGTGGTGAACAGTCCAGCTTTAGCCTGACTGCAGAGAGGTGTGAGTCATGTGTAACGACGAGGTTTCTGTTCAGCAGCTGGAGTTCAGGGGTGGCCAGCGCTTACTGACACATCCTCTGGGCCTTGGGCATCCAAGGAAGACACACCTTCATTGGAAGTGCTGGCCTTGCTGTCTTAAGGATGATGGGTTTTGTCTGTAGGAGCTGAAGACTCTTTGTCACCCCACTGTAAACAGAGGTGAGGAGCCTCACCTCGCGTGGCTGGTGCCAGCCCGTGCTTTTCAGTGCCGCGAAGCACCGCAGAAGCAGGGTGGTGTCCTCCAGATGTTGCAGTGGGAGCTTTTGTAGGAAAGTTTGTCTGCCTGGAGGTTCTTCATGGGAACAAGAGTGTTTGCTCAGGTACCAGTGAGGTGAGCACGAGAAGAATAGACAAGTACATCCCCTGGTGGGAGTGCTGTGGCCGTGAGGGTCCTTTCCTACACACCTTGCCTCTCACGTGCTGTTAGAAATGTTTTTATATTTAAATTTAGTTGCTTAGTAGAGCTGAAGAAGAGCAGACAAACTTGTGAACACACAAACCCTTTTTGTATGTGCTTCTTGTTTACAGCTATTTTTCATTTCCCTGTAGGACAATCCACATTTTTCTCACCTCTTTGTCCATAGAAAAGCAAATTTAACTTTACATCAGTGCTGCTTTCAACTTCCCTCGGGTATTGTTTGGAAGTGGTTGTCTTAACGTGAGTCATGACCTTGGTTTGTGTTGCTTTTGTGTTTGTTTTCACCCTCTGCCCGTTGTGTTGCCTCGGCTTTCAGCTAAAGCTTCAGATGACTTTGCCTTTGTTCTTCATGAAGTTAATCCTTAGGATATTATATAGAAAAAGGGAGGGGTTGTTAAAAATGGTTATTTAAGTTTATGCCACAGAATGCCATCTTACTAGGAAAAAAAAATACAGCAGTAAGTCTTATTTCAGTAATCTCATACTGAAAATGTTTCTTTTGGTTTAGCAAATAATAAACTTTGTAAATCAGCTCTCCAATATGCGGCCTCCATGATCTGAAAATGACCACAGGTTTTAACTCTGAGAACAGGTGGGATACAGAGCTTGGAAAAGGTGAACAGGGCTCTGCCTGGGGTGGGGTTTTTGTTTGTTTGGTTGGTTTTTTTCCAACTTTTTTTTTCCAGGGGGATTTAATTGCCATTTTCCTGTGCATTATGTCATGTGTTCCTAGGTGTGCTTGTGTGAAAGTTAAATGATTCTCCTGGACACCTTCTACAGCCTGTGCAGCTCAAGTGCCTAAAACTAAGCCAGTAATTGTTTTTTTCTTTCTATGCTACACTTTCTCTTTATCCTTAAAATAGATATATTTCTATAAAAGCATCTAAATGTCTCTAAATTAGTGTTTTTCCCCTCCCTGCACACCGCTTTGAACATAATCTGTGATGATTTCATTTGTTGCAGTCTCTCTCTCGACGTCCAAGCACTTTCCCGTTTATCAGCCAGCACGTGGCTGGCTCTCTTTGTGGGGGGAAATGTTCAATCTGGCCTGGGATCAGATGGCTCAGCTGGAATTCTCCTCAAGGAACCGTGTTTCGGTAACTTAACCCAAGAATCCTTGGCCTTGTAAGCGCCCTCGTGTAAGTAGTTGGTTTTTCATTCTCTAGCAGAACAGGAACTTGGCTGCTCTCAGAGTAATTATGTCTGAAAAGCAGGTTTTCAGCAAGTTCAGGTGAATGTAATATTAAGCCTTTCACTGAGTGTTGCAGGACAAGAACGATTTGGTGTCGTGAAGAACGTCTTTGCATCTGGCTGTGATGTGTGTTATAAATACAGGTGTGGCTTGAACAGGTTGTCACAGTGAGCATAGTAAATGCACAACAGTGAGAAGTTAGGAGTGGCTGCCTCTGGAACCGTTTCACAGCGTGCTTTGGAGTTGTGAGTGGGAATCCTCCTCTTGCCTTACTGGGATTTCACTGGTTCATCTTTATATTGTACATAGACTTGCTTTGAAAGTGTTCTTCCCATCAGCTGGCAGCCTTTACTGGTGACAGGATCGTCACCCTTAAGCCTTTTTAGCCAGATTTCTTGGCACTAAGGACACAAAGTGGGTGGAGTTTCTTAAGCCATTTGTAAATTCAGAAAACTTAACTGACCCTGAATTAAGTTAGAAGATGCTGCCTTACCTAGAAGGCTCTCAGTCATTCTTTGTCAATCACCAGCTCAGTGTTACTTTGTCCAAATACTTCCTGCACCAAACATGGTGGGGGGGTAGAAGGGATGGCCAAGAGAAGATGGATTCTGCTGCAGAGAGATCCAAAGATTTTTTTTAAAAAGGAAAAAAAAAAAAAAAACCAAAACCCAACCTTAGATGGGAAAAGCTGAGCACTTTTATGGTGAATAAATTGAAGAACTGGTAGTATATGGTAGAGGAATGGTAACTGAACCAGTTTAAACTGTGTCTATATGATGTTTTCATGAATGTTTTTGACATATTCTCTATTTTCTTACTACATTCTTTTCAAACCCTGTGATTCTGTAGCCACAGTTCTCTGCCCAGCCTGCCCGTGCTGCTCCAGATCCGCCTCTGCCCTCCTGGCTCCGGGGAGCGCTGAGCCGGTGTCGGAGGGAGCCCAGCTCTTTGTCCTTCGGCTTTACCACTACCACGTTACAACACGAACACCTAACCCCTAGTTCTTTAATTATAAACTTCTCAGGTCAGTCTGTTACTGATTGGAGTTGGGTTATAGTGAATAATCCTGTCTGTTTGCTACAGAAGTCCACGTGTACACCCATTAATCACATGCCCAGGGGCGTGTTTCTGCTGATCACTTGTATTTTCTACTTCTCTTTCTAAAATGATTTTCACCTTTCAGAAAGAAATGCATGAAGTGTGTGGCTGACACTGACACTGCAGTACAATTTCGTTCTAGAGCACACAAAATTATTGCTTCACATTCAAACAGAGACTTGCAAGGGCTGGCGTTTCTTGGCTTGAGCACTTCTGTGTCTGAAATTTAAACATGTTTATTCAAGCAATTTAGCAAAAACTTTTTATAGAGCTATTTATTATAATAAAGTTCCATTATTATTCTATTAAATAACTTTTTCATGAAATTTTATCAGAAAATTTCTTGAATTGTTTTTTTCCCCTTACCTCTTTCTGTCTTTCCTGGCTTTTAAAATCTGATTTTCCTTTAGTTGAGGGGAACTCATCCAATTCTTTTAATTCTTGCTGAAGAGGTGAAACACAAATGTGGTCCAGATTTGGGGGGAGGAACTGCGTACAAGCATAGATAATCATTTATAGATCACTTCAGAATTGCTAATTCTTCAAAAACTACCAGTATTTATTGTTTTAAGATGAAAGCCCTTGTCAGAATTTTCCTGTTTGCGTTAAATCTTTGGTGTGTGTGTGTTGTGGTGAAATTCTTCAAGCCAAGGTGTGATTTCTGACCTGGTGGACGGGGTTTTCCAGGCGTTACTGGGGTGAAATGTGCTGCTCTGCCAACCCTGTGGTGATGGGTTTGGTATTGGGAGGTTGGCAGTTGGGACGAGGTTGGTGTTAAGTACGTGTTGGCTGGTTTAAATAGCATGGAAATGAAAACAAAATGCTCTTTTCCTATAGAAAATGTTAAATTTCACTGGTGTGCCGCTCCTGCGTGTGCACATCCCGCACACACTGGTGTTTGCAGGCTTGGGAGCGGTGGGAGGCCACAGGAAACTTCTGAGGAAGCCAAAGAGGTGAAACCAAAGGTGGGTTCAGAAATGAAGTGACGGTGTCACTTTGCTGGGCGTGAGCTGCTGCTCGGCTCCGCAGCCCGCACGCCCCTGTTCCCTGTGTGTTCATTTTGGACTCGTTGCTTTATCTCTAACTGAGCAGTGTTTGTACCCAGGTTGTAATCCTGTAGTAGAGTAACTTTCTGTTCTGTAACTCGCAGGCAGGTGATGTTGTTAACCGAGTTTGAGGAGTAAGTAGAAATACATCAGCCCCTCTGATGGTGGAATCGGCGGCCAAGAGCTCTTCCGCGTTCTTTATCCGCCTGCTCCCATTTTCACTCTGTGTCTGGCTGAAGGCTTTTCCCTTTGCAACACATTTTCCTTGGGTGGAGTTTGTCTCCCTGTGGCTGCCCGGGGTGTCCATGTTCCACGCTCCCATGTTCCTCCTCCGAGTGGTTTTGCTGGAGGCTGAAGGAGCGGTGAGCTCCCTGCAAAGCCGTCCCCGCTCGTGGGCTGTGTCCTGCCTGTTCCGTTTCCTCCCAGCTCTGTTGTTCCTTGACTTCTCTATGACTCTTCTGAAAACTGCTCTTGTTTTTCTTTGGAATCCAATTAAATATAAGGTGATTAAATTAAAAGACACCATCATCAGATACTTACTTTTGTCTGGTTTAATGCAGCCTTCCTCCGAACCATTCATTCCTCCCTGGTGCTGTCTCATCTCAGTCTATAGATCACCACATTGATCCATGAGAAATACATACAGAATAAGTATTCCCAAAGGTTTTTATTCAGTGTGGTTTTACCATTAAATACCTTCATTCTGTTTAATTGCACACACAAAAAGAAATAGTTTGTCACTGCTAAAATCTGACCTTTTTACTTCTGCATCCCACTGGTTGGTCACTTACATCTGGTGTATGGAACTGTAAATAGACTTTTTAACAGAAAATGCTGTTACTTTTTGGCTTTTTTTTTCTTGACTGTGTGAAAGTTGAAGACTGCTGTGTTCTGTTTAATTTTTTGTTTGTTTTAAATCACGATACAGTTCTTTTTTGACCTTATTGCCACTTTTAAAATGACAGGTTGTGTCATTATTTTTGTTGCACAGTCTCCAATGATTTATTCTCTCTGAATATATTCTTTAACTTCTGTCTTCAGAGTTAATTCTTGTTATTAACTGTTGTTCTGTCTTGCTTTTTGCCCCTGATTCTTCAGATTTGGAAGGCTTTACCCCTCAAATATATATATATGTGTGTGTATATATCTGTTGACAAACTGTTGGGGTCGTGCAAAGAGATGCAGCTCATGGAACAGTAACAATGAAAATTGTCTAAATTTTTTGTGCATAAATGAAGGTTTAGTACAAATGCTGGTACTGTAGGAGAATTGCTCCTGAGGTCCTTGCAGTGTTGGCTCCTCACAGACAGCCCGTTGTTACCTGTACGTGTCGCTTGGAAACCTGCATTAACGGGTGGATGTTATCGAGGTGTGCAAACAATTAATAAACCAAACTGTGTGTGGTAGGGTGGACGGGTAATTTCTTCCTTTTAGACTCTCCATACCATTCTCAGAGTGCTTCATTCTCAGATACCATTTATCAACTTGTTTTCCAAGGTGATAAATATCTATAATTACAATAATTCTGAGTTTTAGTGCAATACATTTTGCCAGTGTAGCTGCTCCCGCTCGCAGTGGCGCGGCCGCGGTGGTTTTCAGCCCGTGGGTCGTGGTGACTTGGGTGTGCGTTTGGGGCAGCGCTGGCTGGGGGGAAGCTGAGCTCGGGAGCATCGAGCTTGTGCCACCTGAGTCTTCCCTTAGTGTTGTGTGCAGATTTTCTTGTGCTTTTAGGAAATACTCGGTTGTACACAGGGTATGAAGCAACAAATAATCCCATCGCTTTGTTGGCTGAGAAGTGTTTATGTTTTGGGGGGGTTTGGGTTTTTTTTTTTTTAAAGACTTTAAATATATTTGAGTACAGGTTGTTGGTAGCATGTTCCTAGAAGCAGTGTTCTCCTCAGGAGAGGGACTTGGGGTGCTGGTGGATGAGAAGCTCAACGTGATGCCCCCTCCCTGGAGGTGTTCAAGGCCAGGTTGGATGAGGCTTTGAGCAACCGGAACTATCCAGGCAGAGCTGGTTTTTCCCCTGTGTGTTTAGACCATTAATTCTTACCTTTCTTGGTGCATTTAAGGAGAATCCTGGGATAACCCAAAAGAAGTGCCTGTGGGTGAGGGAGGCAGCTCTCCACTGAGATAAGGTGGGAAGATCCCACTCTCACCTGGGAGTTTTGCTGCCAAGCAGCAGCACCAGCCGCTGTTTCACCCTGAGCCCAGCAAAGGAGTGAGAGGCCGAGGGCAGAGGGTGGCTGGGGCAGGGGGAGGAGGAGGGCAGCTGGAGGGTACCTGGGCTTCAGCTGATTTGAGATTTAATTTTAAACCTTATTTCTGTTTTTCTGAAAGCAAGAGGTCCCCCTGGATTTTGACCAATGAGTTTCTCCACCCCCTTCCTCCTCACAGCTCAGCTTTGCAGGTAATTGAGTAATTTTGTCAAAAGCCTGGAAGTGTAACCCAGAATATGTGATGTGGCAGAGATTTGCAGAGGCAAAGTGAATAAAACTTGTTTTTCTGGGTTTTGGTGGTGGCCACAGAATTCCTGAGGGGACTAAGGTTCCCTTTCACATGGGCAGCAGCTGGTGAAACCTGTCTATCCCTGTTCACACGGCACAGCTGGGCCTGTCTGCACCCCACAGACAAAGGATGCTGTGGCTGGAGCTGCTCCAGAAAGGTTGGAATTATCTCTGCTTTTCTGCCAGTCAAACCCTGATCCAAAACCTGGATCATTCCCTGTCTCTGAGTGGGGAGAGCAGCTCGGGAGCCAGCAGTCGCATCCTGCCCAGCTCTCCCCTTTCGAAGCCACTGTGAAGGATTTCCTGCTCCAGCTCCACCTTGGGCTGCTTCCTTCCAGGGAGGCCAGGTGGGGGCAGGATCCTCCTTTTTATTAGCAAATATGTCAAACTAAAAGCTTCTTTTTCTCTTTTTTTAAAGGGAATTTTGTTATTTCCAAGGTGATCAAACACTTGAAGCTTGTGCTGCCACCAAAGGAACTCCTCTTCCCCTCTTCCTCCCACGAGCGCTTGCGTGGGGCTTGGGGACTGAATTGTCTTAAAATGGCTTTTATTTGTAACTTTCTGAATATCTTCAGGCTAAATCAGAGTGGCTCAGGCTGCACTAACGGCTTTTCTTGCACTGGCAAGGGGTAGAAAAGGAGCAGGAAGAGGGTAGGGTGGTGGTGGGACTGGAAGAGCTGGAGATGTTGGGAGGGTCTGTGTTCCTCTGTGGCACTAGTGCTGGTTTAGCACCCGAGCCCGCTCTCACAGTGTAATTTTGATTAATGGAGGTGATGCCTCTGCCTGGACAGTGCCTCACTGCTGCACTGAGGCACGGGCTGAGGGACCCTGCTCTGGCACAGCATTGCTCTCAGCATCTCGTTTTGGGCAAACAAGGAAAAACTTTGTATGTGGAACAAAATGTGGTGGCCTGAGGTTTGAATATTCTTAATATTTCAGTCCAGTGACAGTGAGGAGACCAGAGGAGCTCTGGGACCGAGTCCCTGCGCTGTTGGGTGGATGGAGCTGATGGCATTTTTTGTGGCACTGTCCTATTGATCAGCTTACAGCAGGTAAAGTCAACAGCTGGAACCAGTGGTGGCAAACTGGGGACCCGCAGAGGCTGCCCTTGGTGTGAGGAGTTACTGGGTAAAGTGACCCAAATCATTGGCATGATGCAGCTCATCAGAGGCTTCAGCAGAACAAGATCTGAATCCTCACACCAATTCACCCACCAGCAGCGAGGAACCCAAAGCACAAAGCTGCGCAGCAGGTCAGGAGGGGAAGGAAATCCTGTGAAAGGACATTTCAAGACCCTGGTTTTATTTTAAAGTCTGAGGTAGCCTTACCTCCCCCCAGCAAAACACCTGCATCTGCTGGAGGTCTCTCCTTGCTCAGAGGCAAAATAAACCGTTAATGTGAATGTGGTAGAATTAGAGAAAACATCTTGGGACAAACCCCCTTGGTTTAGGTGAGGTTTGCAGTGACTAATTTGGGGTCAGGGCTGAGGGATTCCATGGAGTGGAGTGGAAATGGGGCAGCATCACTCACGGCTGCTGCTCGTTGAGCTGCGTTACTGCAGGGAGCTCTGCGTTGTCACTGTGTGTCCTTGTGCGTGAGCCTGTCTGAGCAGATCCCCTCTTCCACGGGAGAAAATGGGGGGAAAATAGGAGCAGCTTCCAGGAGAAGTGGGTTTGAGTCACAGCATCGGCATGGGGAGGATGTGTCACATCAGGTGTCTCGGCTCCCAAACTGGGCACGGTGAAAGTTACTTTCCTTTGCGCTTCACCGTTACCAAGCCTCCCCTGAGCAAATGCTGTTGGTTTCCTTAGTAACTGGGTCCTTCAGGGGGAAAAGCAGAAAGTCTCTGGGATGGTGGTGTGTTGTGAGTGGTACAACAGCGTGGTGAGCCCCGTCCCACCGCCTGGAGCAGCTGGTCCCCAAGGCAGAGGCTGGGCGGTGCTGGGAGGAAAGCTCGCTCGCGCTCGGTTTGGGAGGGCTGCGCCTGTCCGTGTCCCCAGGACATCCTGCTCCCCCTGGTTTAGGCTGGGGGTGGTGTTGAAGGAGGTGATGTAGCTGCAGGTGATGGACATCCGTGTCTTAGAGGGTTCAGTCAGTTCTCGCTGTGCAAACAAGCACTGATAAAATGTCACTGTACTGGGATTTAGTTCTTGTGACCAAACCAGGGGCAGAGTCTGAGAATTGTATTAAAAATGGAAATCTAAATACAGCATTTTGCCTGAACCCACCATAGGACTTGGTGTTTGGTTCTGTATTGAAACCAAATCCAGACTCGTCCCAGAGCCCTCTCTGATCTCTTCCTGACACCGTCCCTGCACTGTGCACGAGGCTTCTCCCCACAGTGGCTTCTGTGTCACCTCAGCGTGTGCTCCTGGGTGCTGCCCCGAGCAGGAACTCCCCCTGTCCCGGCCCCAGGGGTCAGGACCAGGCCAGATGTGGATTTATTGTGGTTTTTAACAGCTGAGACTGTGTTGTGAAGCACGGGGGTGGCCTCCATCACAGGGGTTAACACCTCAGTGTCTCTGCAGCAGTTTCCTGTACCGCCGCGCTCTTCAGAGGATTCAGGTTTTAGCAAACTCCTGCTGCCAAGTCTGGTCCAAGAAAACAAAAAAGACCTGAGGGAGCCGAGCGTGGCTGTGGGGTTAACTCTGAGGTGCTGCTGTGCATGAAGCACATGGACAAGCCCACAGCCATGGCCAGCTCCCGCCTGGGCCCCACCTTCTGCAGGACACTGACCTCGGAAATCTCCTCTGTAGGCAGCAGGGAGTCCTTGCAGACAGTGTGTTTGTCACCTGAGGACAAGCAAGGAGCAATGGATGAGGAGTCTTAAAATTCTGCCTGTAAAGAAAAAACACCAAGTCAGGTTTGTCTCAACACGCCTGTGACCCGCTGCAGAAAGTCTGGCTGCAAATCCAGCGATCTAGATCTTGGCTGCAGTCACTGCTAGTAGGCTGGATCTCATTTTTTGAGTCAAACTGATGGATAAGCTGAATCATCAGGCCATTGTGAAAAGGAAAAGTGATGCAAAAGCTCAGTGTGTCAAAGGTACCGGTGGAGGAACAGCAGGTTACAAGGACCTGGGTGGGGAGAAGCAGCTGCACTTGAAGAACAACAACTGGAAGCATCAATTATTAAATACAGGAAAATGTTGTTTGTTTGTTTTAAAAAAGACATTTTAATTTGACATTTTTAGCTCACCAGCAGCTTCAGAAGGAGAGCAGTGTGGACCCTCTTCCACAAGCAGAGGGGCTCAGCAGTCCTGTGGCAGCTCCTGGCAGCTCCATACTGTGTTTGTTCCCTCCATCAGGTGGTGGGTCAGGAACACTTCCACCTTCGTTTGTCCACTTATGTCACCAGGGAAGCGCTGCAGCAGTTTGGGAAAGGAGGTGAGGCCTGGGGAATGGGGAGAGAAGGGGAGGGGTAAGGGTGAGGAGACTCAAATGTTGAGATAGAAACAGTTTGATAATTGAAATAAAATGGAACAATCATGTTAATACTCACTAGAATAGCAGTAGTAGTTGTAGAATGTGGGAACAAGCGATGCACAGTGCCATTGCTCACCACCCAGCGACCAGCTTGTTCCCAGTTAGCAATCCTGGAGGAGGAGAAAGATCTGGAAGCCACAGTCCTGGAGGAGCAAAAGCCCAGCGTTCTGGCCAGCCCTCATTTATCTACTGAACAGGACATTAAATGATCTGGAATATCCCATGGGCCAGTTTGGGTCCGTTGCTCTTGCTGTGCTCCCTCCCAGTTCATGTGAGTCCTCCTAGCCAGTCCCACACCAGCCCAACATGACAAGATGAGAAGTCAATTTCTTGGCAGCAACTGAAACCATCAGTGTGCTATCAACAAACCCCACTCTGAATCCAAACCACGGCGCTGTTCTAGCTACTGAGCAGAAACTGAGCTCTGTCCCAGCCCAAACCAGGACCCTTGCTGAAGGCCACCAGCTCGGGACAGCTTTGCCATGGCCAGGGGAGTTCTGCAGCTGTTTCTGTCCATCCACCCTCATTATGTTGCTTTATAAAAAGACCCATGAAGTCATCAGTAGTTTAACCTCCCATGGAATAATTTTTCACAGAAATGAGGTGAAAATCTGCCAGACTCGTTGAAATGAAAACTATTTAGCGAATAAAGTTTTCCTCCTCCTTGCTTCCTTAATTGTAGAGGAGAAAAACACATCAAGAAGCTTGAGTCATTTTTGACAGGTGAATGGGACAGTGTGGAAAGATCCCTGTGTGGGGCTAAGTGGGATTGTACAGCACGTGTGTGTGAGTGGGGAGGGATGGGGGGTCAGGGGGCACCTACAGCCCTTTGGCACGGGGGTGAGCAGCAGGACCATGGCTTACCTCAACAGACGTTGAGTTAAAGGCTTGTGGTTTGGTCCTGAGGGCGTGACACCCAGTGCTGAAAACGCTGTGTGATGTGAGGGTGAAAAAAGAAATCATTTCCCAGGGGCTGAATTCCAGTTTTCTAATTCCTACTTTCCTGGTTGTTGCTTTTTGTTCTGTCCTTGGTGCGAGTTATTCAGGGAAGATCCCACTGATGTCACCAAGGGAACATCAATGGGAGGACTTATGTGATCTCATGAGCTCCTGCAAATGACACCACTGAGGATATTGCTCTTGGGACAGGACAGCACCACGCCAAATGAATTGGAGGATATTATTTGTGATGGTATCGTTCTTTATTGCAATTAAATGGCATTTGATTGACCTCGGTAATGAAGTGGTTATCTTATTGTCTAGTGCCACTGCCCAGCCGCGCTGTAGGAGCAGTGGCAGATTCCTTACGGCTGGTTAGCGCTGTTAATAATAGTCCAGAGAAGAATTTGCCATGGTGGTTGTTGTGTTAATGACCTTTGTGTTGTGTTAATGACCTTTCAGGGAGCATTCTGCCTCTGGGAACTGCTGCTGTAAAGTATTACTGGCCACAAGTAGTGAGCAGCCTTAATATTTTATGGACTAGTGCAGATTGTATTTCAGGATATGAGGTATCATGTCAGCAATGCCAGTTAGGAATGCAAAGCACGTTGCAATCTGCTCCCCTCATTTTGCAGTTGGAGGTGTTGGTAACCTTGCATGTAAATATGTTCCATCTAAATGAGCAGAGGAAAAGAGGAATTCCCAAAAACATCTCTCAGAGACAGGTTACAGGTGGCTCAAGCCTGTAACACTGAACTTTAGACGTGTGTGCTTTAGCCCCTTACCCAGTCAGCATCCTTCAGGCCAAGAAGATTACAGATGCAGGAATTGTATATTGATGGAGAAATTTAGTTATTATGGTTTTTCTTGAGTGAACTCATTGAGCTTTGCTCGAAATCTTGACCTTCTTTCATAGCAGCTTTTGTGATCTTGCCCTTGGCCAACTCTTTTTAGAAGCCAATGTTTCTCCTGAGTTTCATGTTTGCCTTTTCCATTTATTATGGGAAGCAGTTTGCAACAGAGGGGAGTGAGAGGGGTTCAGAGGGAGAGGGATCAACTGGCAGATGCCATTTTACTGAATGCTTCACAAATGAACCCTGCATGAATTTGGAAAACCCTTGGAATGGTGAGATCCCGTAAGGAAGACTGATAGTAACACTTTTCTTCTTTTGACCAAGAAAAAATAAAGTTAAAAGGATTGTTATCTCAATCACACCTTTCTATTCATAGTTCCCTTTTTGGAAGAAAACACACCCTTGGTGAAAGAAAACATATGAGGACCTAAATAGTAAATATTTGGTTTATTCCCTCTCTTCTCACATGGGGCACGAACATCCTTGAGTAGTAACAGTGAAATTGTTGTTCAACTGATAAAGACAGCAGAGGTGGTTTCAGAATGAAGGGGCTGATGTGTTTTGCAGAAGGCAAAGGGCGAGTTCAGCCCTGTCCCTTCATCCCAAGTGATTTACAGCAGGAGCCACCGTTATGTTACAGTTGTGTTTATCCGTCCATTTATCGGTTGCTGCTGGGGTGCTGTGGAAAGTTGGCAACGCTGTTCAAAGCCACATGAAACTTTCCTGCTGCCAAGTGTTGTTAGAAATAATAGACTTAATGTGGAGACCTAATAAATGGTCTGAATGTGGTCTGGGATATAAATGAACCTGGACTGGCTTATGATTTCTCCATAAATTGTTTCAGCTCAATCAATTCTCAATCAATTGTTTCAGTTTTCTATAAGAAACCACAACTGTGCCTCTAAATTCATGGCTCTGCTGAGTTCAGTGAGAAGCTGGGGGAAGAATGCACGTCTACTGAAACTGAAAGGTAGGTTTGAACAGTCAAAGCAAAATTAACTTGGCAGGTTGTGAGGGAAATGGACAACGTCATAAGGGCCAGCAGGATTTTGACTACTGAGGTGGGACAATTCTTGTGCCTGCACCTGAGGTGGATCACCAAGAAGAGATTAGGTTTCTTCCTTAAAAAATAAGTGCAACAATAGCCCACCTTAGGGACCGAAAGGGAAAAGGACCAGCAATGCCAAGAGCAGTAGGCACCAAAAAGGTCTGAGGCAGTGTAGTTCTCATCCCACAACTTTCATACCGAGTGCTTTGAAGGACACCTGCGTGATGCCTGAGGACCTCTGTCCCTGCAGAGCAGACCTGTCTGCCACTGCACCATTTTCCCTTTGCAGCTGGTTACTGGGTGTCTGTGACTCTAAATTACAGATCAATCTGCTTAAAAGAGAACCCCTGCAACTCTCACTGTAGGTATAGAGTCACAGGCTGGTTTGGGTTAGATAGAATCACTTACTGGTTTTAAGGGACCTCAAAGCTCATCCAGTCCCAACCCCCCTGCCAGCAGCAGGGACACCTTCCACTAGACCAGGTTGCTCAAAGCCTCATCCAACCTGGCCGAGAACACTTCCAGGGAGGAGCAGCCACAGCTTCTCTGGCCAACCTGGGCCAGGGTCTCACCACCCTCACAAGAAAGAGTTGCTGTAAGCTAATGATTGGCAATAATTATTACAATTATTACAATGGTAATAATGAAGTTTGTGGAATGATAAAAGATCTGTGTTATCTTTACTGCGTAGCAGTGAGGCAGAGGCTTTGCCCAAAGGGACAAGTGTTGGAGACAGGATAAGAGCTGGAAATCTGGCTGCCAGTCATGGCTTTTCATTGGCATTTATAGCTGATATTTGTACCTCTGTGCTAAAAATAGAAAAGTTTATTTGTCTTATAAATAGAAAGAAGAAGAAAAGATTTGGAAAAAACCCCCTCTCCTTCCTTTTCTAGTTTGTACTAATTTAAATTAATATTCTGAAACGAGACATTTTGAGTGATGGATGAGAGAGTTGGGTGCTGTGGCGAAGCTCACCCCGTAAACTCAATACAACCAGAGCTGGTTTTGTACTCTTGAAGACATTTTCCTTTGGTGTATCTTCTTTCTGCTCAGTGCCAATGTGAAGAACCCTGTTGCTGTCTTGGGAACATTAGTAGGAGAGATAAATTAGGCTGTTTGACATCATCTTGTTGATAAATATTTTCTTTTAAGACTCTCAGACAACCTAAGTAAAGAACAGTGGAGGCTGTGAAAGATGTTGTCATGTGAAGAGGGGTACCCTTCATGCCAATGACCAGATTCAGTTGGGGAAAGAACCAAAACAAGGCTGCTGCAGACTGTTAATTATGTGTAAATATCTTCTGGCAATATACTGATTTTATATCTTATAATAATTTTTAAGTTTCTACAACTAGTTGAAGAATTAGGTTGAGATGCATTTGTTCATCTGATTTCTCTTTGTTTCTTTATATCCCATCATGAAAAAAAAATAACAAACATTCAGCATTTTCTTCATAGTCTTTTCAATTTGGGTTTGTTCCCCACCCCACCTTTTGATTCCCCTCTTGAGTCAATGTTTGAAATATCCTGGTTGGACACTAACAGAGGGGACCAAGTGAGATTTCCGTGAATGGACAAAGAAAGCAAACATTCTGTGTGAGAATAGCAGTTGGTCTGTGGTTTTGAGGACATAAACCTGCAACAAGTGAACACCAGGTCAGTGCATATGTGTTTGCCAGTGAATTCAAGTAATATTCTGTCTGAAGAAATAAGGGGGGGTGATTCTGAATGCTGCTTGAATGTGAGTTACCTACATGTAAGATGAGGAGGGAAGTGAAACACTGGTGATTTTTTTCCTAATGCTGTTCTAGACTAAAAACTTCAGTCCTGTGTGCAGAGACCACCAAGCGCTGGGTTCATGTTTATTTGGATTTTATTTTGCAGTTTGGACCCGTCAGAAAAAAGCAGTGATTGCAATCTCACAAGAGGGTCAGAGGGATACTAAGCAGAAACGTGTCATGGAGACAGATTTCCTAACCAAACAGTTCTATCAGTGAGATGACAGTTCAGGAAGCATGAAATGAATTTTGGTTTCATATCAATATTCCTTTCTTTCCTCCTCTTCCAGCAAAGTCTTTTTGACTCATGGCATTACACGAAGTGGTTGGTTTACATACCACACAGCTACTAGCTTGTGCTGCTACTCACCCTGTATTAACCTGTCAGTATCAAAAAATAAACATGAAAATAAGACACTGCAGATGATTTACTCATGGCATTTTGATTGCATTGCCTCTAAGTATATTATTTGTTATGATCTAATGTTTTCTATTAATACTTTAAGAAAGGATAAGCAGCACCAAAGTAAAAAGTGAAGTTTGTCTTGTTAGAACACATATCCTTCCTAAAAACCCACATTTGTATGGTACTTCAATGTAAGGGAATAATGTTTGCAAATACTTGTCTCAGTTGGCTGGATAACCTAACATCTGTGGTGTGAAAAATGACCTTATTAATTTTACAAATACATAGGCATTGATTCTAGCATTTCCCATTCCAGGGAACAGGATCAAGAGAAGCTGCTTTTTTGCAGTTTGTATTTTTTTTTTTTTACATCTCCAGTGAGTTAATTAGTCAGCTGTTAATGAACTAGGAAACCATTCATCATCAGATACTGACTTGCCTCCTGTGTTCAGGAATTATCACAAAAGAGTGTCTCTGACATTGTCATATTGCAGTTCTCAAATACCATATTCAAGTCATATTCAAATGTCAGTTTCAAGTTGTGAAAAGCTCTCAAAAGCTTTGAGACATTGGGATGTGGACAAGGTTCAGGCTTGGCTGGTGATTTTACAGCCTGTGTGCAGTGACTCAGGGCTGATGGTTCACTCTGGGGCTGGAGGTCTACCCTGCACAGCCTGGGAGTGTTATTCCTCACTGCTATGCATTGTCAGTTCCAAGGATTATCTGTAGTTTAAACAGTTAAATTCCCTGTTGGATGGAAATTTGCATTCCTAAGGCAAGGCACAGTCACTGACAATGCTTGTGCTCCTCCCTGTTTTCATGCAGAAGAAAAAAAGTTGGCTTCATGTACTGCCAGCTGTCACATAAAGGCAGGTCTCAGAGAATATATATATATATATTTCTAAGGCAATCACTGGTAATTGTCAAACCAAGCCCTTCATATTTGTTGGTAATTTTTTTTCCTCATTTGCCACAATATTTCCATATATCAGACCAAAATTTGCTTACCCCCAGTGCAGAGGTCCTGGGCAGCAGATCCTGGCAGTGAAACCATCCTGTAGGTAAGATGTTCTGACAGCCCAGGCTGGCTGGCTGCTGCTGTGGATGCTGACTCTGCACCAGGTAACGTACTTCTGGAATAACCTCTCTCCTGTCAGCAAGGCATCAAAATCCTGTTCATTTTGGGGCCTTTATCAGATTTTGGACAGTGAGGGTTCCACTTGTGCCTCACAGTTTCATATGTTGTTTCATTCTTCTGTAGTTGTTTCAAAGCAATTACAAGAGAGAAGTTTGCAGATGTGTTT
Organism: Caprimulgus europaeus; assembly: GCA_907165065.1. Next base: position 1,979,964 of record OU015533.1, read on the forward strand.
GCAGCCAGCACCTGCATTGTTTTAAAAGGAGAAACACGTTATATTTCATATCCTCATCTGCCAGTGGTGCACCTGCAGCTTTCGAAGAGAAAGCTGAGTTGAACCATTAAAAATGCACAAGTTCAACTTGTGGAAGCTTTTCCTGTCCTTGAATATAGCTGAAGTTCTTTGTGCTGTGGCTTTTGCATGCTTCCAAAAGGATACACTACTTTTATGAGAATAGGAGAGAAAAAATAAGGCATACACTGAGATGCAAAGGAGTTTAGTCCTAGGAGAGTGTGGCTTTGCTTGTACACCTAAAACCACACCTTAGTTACAGAAATGGCAGAGATGTATGCCCGGTGTTCAAAGTGCAGATATCCTCTGCTCAATCGATGCTGCACTGCCAAGCCAAGTGACACACAGACTCAGTAGCGAGCTCCTGAAAGTGGTTTCCTCGGATGCTTCTGAGCAAGTCAAATCCACTGAGGTTCCCTAAATAGGGAGGGTGCTCCCTTAGCTATTTCAGTCCTGGTATTGATGAGTATCTTTGCACCTGACTTCATCATCAAGTCCACTTGGGATCCAGAAACCATGTATATTCAAGCCTGTATGGGATCTCAATCCAGTCAATGTTCTTTGGGGAAAAATACGAGATAATGGTCTACTACAATGTTCCTGTAGGCATGAATGTCTTTAAATTGAGCTGGCACCTTCCTCATGTGATTACTGCAACTTGTAACAGGTCATGGGTCATTCCTCACCTACTTAGAGGACTTTCTCCAACCTCTTTGGAAGGTCCAATAAATACTGGATAACACTGAGCCCTTGTTGTGGTGTGGTGAGGGAAAACCCTTCCTTAGTTCCCTTTTTCAGTCTCTTTTTCATTAATTAGTGGAGTTTCTGACTCGTGTTTTCTACAGCTGTTTCCTCTATCCTTTGGATCGCTGGAGTGCAGAAACAAATGCAGCCTGTGGGCCTCCAGCAGAGGCTGGTACCAGCTGATCTAACAAGAATTACTTTATTTTTAGGGCTCTGAAGCTTACGTTGTGCTCTTCAGTGAATGCTTTCCTCCCAGACTAAATGGCTTTCACGTTTAAAGCTTCTTAATTGTTACAGCATTTCTCTGTCTTGCAGATTGTGTGTCATAAGCAGCACACATTCTGCATTTTATAGTCTCCAGTGCATTTTTAGAGTTTTGATGGAGATTGCACTCTGAAGGATAATTCTGGACTCATGATTAGCTTAGGTAAGAGCCTTCTAAATGCTAAAGTACAAGAGTATTTTTTTCCCCCAGCTTTCCTGTGCAAAATCTGTTAGGCAGAGAGGAATGGCAAAAAAAAAGAGAAGTAACTTAATAACGGTAGTTTAAAAATAGACACAATGACACAAATATGCAGTCAAATATGTCCTTTTTCAATGATACACTGCTTGTTAAATCCGGGTGGTCTACTGATTACCTCAGGAGGTTAAATATAGCGCCCATGATGTCAGGAAGTTTATCCACACAAAGGGCAAGACACAGAGAAGCCTGTGTAACTTTTTCAGTCAGAGACAAGGATGGATAAAAAGTCTCTTGAGTCTTGAAGTCATGTTATTCAAGGAGTAGTTGCAGACTTGCAGTCCAATGATAGGTACTGTCTGGTTTTCCTGACATGGGATCTGGCCTTGGCTTATTAAAGTTCTTCCAGACTCTACCTTGGGATCTAGAGAGTGATGCACTATAAAAGAACTACAAGGGAATGAATGATTAAGACAACACACAAATGGCACTGACTGGCAGGGAGGTTGTAGAGAACGGGAATTTCTGTCACAGTTCTGTTATTTAGGGGTGAGGGGGTTACAGCGTGGCTGCCCTGTGGTCCTCACGTACTGATCCTGTGTTGATTTGGCTCCAGGATTAACTTACAAATTTTTCCCAGGTGGAAGATTGCCTCCCAAAACAAACTAAATGCAGCTCTAGGAAAAAACAACAGTGAGTTTTGTGTGTGAATGTGATGTGGGTTAGGAGAGTGAGTGTAGGTACACTGCTGTTTCATAGCTCTTGGATTATAGACCTTCTAGATAAATCTAGAGATGGTCAGATGTTATTTCCTTCCTTTTCCCCTGCCCCAGGTGGTTACTGTTGGGTAAGTAGAACTGATTGAACTTAATATTTTAAAAAGTAAAGTACAAGCAAATATTTTCTGCTTTTAAATTTTGGATTGTTTAAATGCAAAACATCTTCCTTTACAGTCATCATCTTGCACCATTCCATCTTTTTAGTTCAAAACTGCTCATTTAGTTCAATATCCTTATTTATGTATTGTGGATAAAAGCATCTGATCTGGTGTGGTGACCTGTGTCAGAACTGCCAGGTTGTCACCTACAGCAGAGTTTTCCCAGTGCCTTTGAAACCTTTGTCCCCCAGAGAGTCAAGTTGGTATTCTCAGAATATTCCAGCAAACAGTGGCGTGAAATCTGAGTCACAGACACAAATTTGCACAATAAAACAATTTTAAAAATATTAAATTAATATTAACCATTAGTATTCCGTTTACCTCGTGAGTGTTCTACTTTAGTTTGCAACACTTGCTGATATTTCAATATGAATATGTATCATTCACATTTTAATGGTCCCGAGAAGTGAATGATTTGAAACGTAATGATGAGCACAGTGGTTTATTTCCACAGTGAAGACCAATGTATAGACATATGTGAATTTATGTGTGCATATGTTTAGGTATTATATATAAATATACAAATAACAGCTTATTTATATATAGGCAGATGTATAAAGAGTTGTTTATTGGTATGTGTTGTATGTGGATCAAAGCACTTAAGCAAGGGAACTTTTCACCAATTGTGGATTTGAGTAGAAAACACAGAAAACGTAGTGGCTTTTTTTCAGTTTTAAACAAAAATGAAGCTAGTAGTGATAGATTTGTCAGAGTTGTTCCCTGAGATTTGGAGCTGAAGGAGCAAAACAGCAAATGTAAGAAATAAAAGATTTGCTGGCAGCTGTAGGTGATGTAAGAGCACTCTCCTCCCCTTTTCATGGTCTGATGTCAGAACACAAATCTCATGTTCTGTCCAACTTTTAGTTTCAGCAAGAACACTTTTGGTTCTTACACCCCTTCTGTAATTTTGATGGGTTATTTAATGCTTTGTTTCCAGCCTTGAACTGCCCACTGCTAAAGATCTGCCGTGTTTCATACCAAAGACAACTGCATTTCAGTAGCAGAAAAAGCGGTACTTAAATCCTGTGTGAAATTTTGGCCTCGTTTAGTGTCTTTCTATAAAAGACACATTGAAGAGCACTGTAATAGAATCTGAAGGTGATGTCCTGGGAGCTTAGGACTTGCAGACTATGTCGATAAGGGAGAGATTGTTTGCAGGAACTTGCAAGGTGACTGCACTGAAAATTGTATCCTCTTTGAAAATGCTTGCTAATTTTGTCGGAATAACCACCAAGCTTTTGTTGACCCAGTGAACATGATTTAAATCAGGCGATGGAAATGCAGCATAACAATATCTGCTATTGTAGCAGTGACTGTGGGGGAAGCAAAGTACAACTGTTAAGTCTGGAAAAGAGGCCATGAACACAGACTTGCTGAAAAGAACCAAGAAGGGGGATGGTGAGTCACCGGCCAGGCAGCTAATTTTGGCATCAACAGAGATTTTGAGCTGGAAAAAATGATAATGGATTACATGTTTATTAAAAAAATAATAGTCCCTTCACTACATAAGGGTTTGTCATCACTTAGGTAGATGTCAGATTGTGCATCAAATCAACTGCAAAACTTTGGAGAAAAATGACTCTGTGAGTTATTTCTGGAATGCACACACACAGGATCTGGATTGGAGAGCCAAAGGTTAGGCTGACATTGCTCTCGTGAGACTCCATGCTATATTCATTTCTGGACATCTTCAAAAGATGTGAAAAAACTGAAGGACTTTTAAATAAATAGAAATAAGATTAAAAGGATTTCCCAGGAAAGCAAAATGCTAAGTAACTGAATGTATATTGCTTGCCTAAAGGAGAAAGGGAAAGATCTATAGCTCTCTGCAGAGTGTAAAATACTTGGCAGTAGTGAATGAGATATGATATTTCATCTGGATATAAATATTAACTTCTGGAAAGAGTTAAGGAACAAGAAAATATCTTTCAAGGGCTTCTGACAAACATTTACTGAATTATGTGAATGCATGTATGAAAAGAGATCATTGTTGATACTGGCTTTTAGAAGCACTTCTTGAAGGAATAAAGCCAATCCTATAATGTGAGTCAACTGGATGACCTAAGAGGTCACTTCTGTTATCATCACCGTGATTCTACTCCATACGTCACATAATTCATGACCTTCCAAAATACTCTGTGCATTAGAATTGCTCCTCTGTCGCTTAATCTGTTTATCATGGATTCGTAGTCTTTCTTTACCAGGCATATTGGCTGTTAATTGGGTTCTTTGCAAATCTTTTCCTTGTAAGTTGTCAGTTTTCATATGTTTCTGGGTCCGTCATGTTCAGCTACATCACATTTCATCAGAAGTGATAGAACTACTGACGTGTGATTTGTGTCAGGTTGAGAAAGCACTTCAGGTGTACTTAACGGAGGAAATTAAAACCAGACTTACACTAAAAATTTAGTTTGAAATCTAGGCTCCTCTCTTGTTTCTCTGAAGTTCAAAGGTTCTTGAATTCAGATAGTTTTGATTCAGGTATAATATAGGAATGAAACTATCTCTGTCATTTCAAATTCATTATATTATAAACTCTGAAAGTTGAAAATGTGCATGCTTTTTCCATTTGAGTGCTCCCTTGGATTTGCCTGGGGATCCATTTCAGCGGAGACCTGGTGAAGTTCAGTCAAGCTCTGGTGTGTTTTGGGTTTCCTCGGGAGCACAGAAGTGCCCAGCTCTCTTTTCCTTCATGTTGCTGAGAACAGGTGGCCTCCTCCGGGGTCACCAAGTATATTTAGGGCTGAAACTCGAGCGGGCTGGAGCCAGATTGGCTGTCCTGGCCACATGTGTAATTAGGAGTCAATGCACCAGGCTGGCTCTCGCTCTGTGCTGCTCAGGAGGGAAGACTGGAGAGGCTTTGCTCCCAAGGATATTTGCTAGATGTTGCTGGTAAGAGAGTTTTAATCACATTTGTCTTCTTTTTCTTAGAACAGGTTCTTGAGTTATTTCCCAATTCTGTAGTTTTTTGGGGAGTAGTTGTTGGGCCTTGCCCATGGAAGTCAGATTTTCTATCTGGATGAGTAGTTGCAAATTGCAGTAAGAGGAAAGGACCTTGGAAGTGCAACTGGAAGTTATGATAGCGACAGTTTGTATAGATAATATGCTTATAAGCAATCCCTGCTTCTTGGGTTTATTCATAAACTTTATTCATAAACGTGCCTATTATTAATTGAGTTATTCTTAATTTATTTTGATAGTTAACATTCTAGTTTAACAAATGGATTTTTTTTGTTTGTTTTAATTTTTTGGTAATTTTTCTCAACACACTGGAACTAAAAAGGGACAGTATTCTGTGTTCCTATATTTATCCCGCATTACTAGACTTCACTTGCCTCAGAAGGAATTGCAGTTTAGCCAGCTAAACAAAACCGCCCCGTCATTTGGTAGTATTAGCTTACATGGCAAATACCTTTGGGCTCAGGAGCAGCTGTTCCAAAGCCTCATCCCCTACCAACATTAGAAACAGGGCTGTAGTCTCTGGTGGAAAATTGTAGCTTTGCCTCATAGCAAAATCATTGTCTTAATTAATTAGTTTAAAGATTTCAACAGTAATATGCACTTCGTAATTCAGTGAACTCTACAGATTTGCATATTTTCCAGGTCTGAAGAAATAGAAAGAAAAACAGCCACAAGAGCTAAAAAAATACCCCCAGAGCACCTATATGGGCTAATGCTGGGAAGACAGAAATTGCCTCATTAACCTAAGGTCACTTAAAAAAAATATTTACAATCTTTTTCTACATTATGCTTTTACTTGTGAATGAAGACAGTAAAATATACAGATAAAGCTCCCATTCCAATGAGAGCTTGAATAATGTAGTGCAATAGTATAGAATAGTCACAGAGAAAAGAAAAATTCTTCAAATAATTTTGTTGTAATGAAAAAAATCAAATAATACTTCAGGCAATCTCTGATTTTTTTTTTTTTTCCATTTAATTCCAGTATTGGTGTTACAATCATTAGAATGAAATGTTTGTAATTTATATCAGTATGTTTGAAACTTAATGCAATGCTTTCCCATAATAGTCAGAAACAAAGCAATGCCAGTTCTCTCTGTTTTTCGAGTTTTTTCACTAATTAGCCAACTATTTTGTAATAATCTGACTAGTTACTAACAGGGACTCAGGCGCTTTATCAACTTGACAAGTAGCTTTTCATAGTACTTTCATTCTTGGGCTAATACTGTATGTTCACTCTTTCATCTGCTGCGTGACCAGTGAGTGGGGGAGAGACAGAAGCAGACCCTCAAAATGGAGGAAGAAGAATATGAGGAAGTTGTGGAGGTAAGAAGAAAAATCTGAGAGTAGAAGTATTTGTTTCCTGCCTTGTGAATGAATATATTAATCAGTTTAATGAGGCATTGCTCATGAGCATAGATGGTTTCTTGCTGTTTGCTCTCTGAAAATTAAGGTATGATTAGATATCTATTAAGCGGTTTGATCAGTAAAAAACAACAACAAAGTTGCTCTCAGGAGAGCAAAGTCTCCCTGGTTCCTGTCATAGTTTCTCCATTTAAATAAGGATTGTAACCATCCCACACCCCCATCGCGAGGTTTTGTGATGACTCTTCTGCTTAATTATAGATACAGTGGGCCATCTCTTTTCCCTCCTGGCTTGCCCTATGTCATCCAATCCACACTAGAGAGGGTGACTTTGGAAGCCAATTTTTAGCCTTGTCTTTGTGCTCACTGCAATGGAGAAATGCAGCAGTTTTGTGCCACCAAGGCAGCATTAAAAAAACCAGCCTTAGAAACTGCAGAGATTGAGCTAGATTTAAATTTGCAGATATCCATGGTGTTGCATCAGGGATTCATTTGCCCATAGGTCATTTAAACTCATAGTTACATGCCTAATTATTTAGTCTCAGTAATTTGATTAAAAGAATCCCAAGGAACTGGGGAACCTACAGCTTACTATGATGAGCGAGTGCCGTTGGCATTACGACTTTGCTATTGAAGCAGGATATGAGTTTAACAAAGAGTGTGGTCCTACCTGTTGTATTATTACTACCCTGAAATTATGTGTTATGAAATCCATAGGTGATTATAACAAATTGCTCAGGGTTTGAGGAAAAGAAGATGGTACAAATGTAGATCCCACAACTCTATCTCCACACTCTACTGAATGCATTGCTGATTTCAGGCAGTGCTACAGCCTTGACTTTGTAAATTTCAAACACTGGTTGAAGTAAAGTCAAACAGTTTGCCAGTTGAATTAGTTAAATGTGTTTTGGAAAACGTTTCCATTCTTAAAGTTGGTTTTAAAGACATTGTACCACCTAGTTCCAAAGACACCAGAACTTCATTAAGTTTCCTATTACCACATTACTTGTAATTGCCTTTACACTTCCCGAGCATTATGTGCTCTCTGTAACAAAAAGTGTATTTATTTGCTGTCAATGTTTATTTGTTGCTGCTGGAATTATGGTATGTCGGGCTTTTTATGGACACAGCTCTGTTTCATTCTTTGTTTTTAATTTTCAATGACCTGTAACCACATCCCTCGGACAGACTGAGGTGATACTGCTTTAGTAGCTTCCACAAAGATATTAATAGTGAGAAGTTAAATAAAACAGGGACAATAGCATTTTGCTCAATTTTAAGTCTAGCTAGAAATCCACTTAACTAGAATTGCCTATTTTAAGCCTGTAAGAGTTCTATCAGAAATTCATCTTCTGAAGGAGGAGAAGATTATTGCTGAATAATGAGTTGCTGAGAAAACACTGAGGATTTTAAGATACTATTTTTTCTTTCTCTGGAGTTATTAGCCTGCACTGGACATTGTAGTCATTTGTGATGTGCAAAACACAAAGTGAATGACACAAATCTTTGCTGCTGAGTGACTCAAGGCTTTGTGGAAGGTGGGTCAAACCACGGTGGAGGGCTGGTGAGCAGAAATCGCCTCAAAACAACCCAATACGAGACAGCCTGAAAAGTGTGGGCTAGTTCCGTGAACCTAACTTTGAGGAAGGAGTTTGGGGAAAGGACTTAAATTTTAAGCAGAATTTTTTAGGTCTTGATTCAAAGGACTTTCTGCTCCTGCAGTTTTGGCGTGTGACCCTGAGCAAATCATTGCTGAGGAGATTTTAAAAGATAAAACCCGTGTCTTACATTTTCTCCTTTCTGGAAGTCAGTGGCAAATTAAGCATCTTTTGAATAAAACGGCTGCTTTTTACTACAGCGGATGGAGCAGCATCTTTAAATTATTATTTTTTTCTTTATTAAGCAGCGAGTGGAGATAGCGGGGCGATGCCTCGGGGCGGTTTGCCCTCAGCGCGGCCGCTTAGCTCCCAGCGCGGCGCGTTCCCCCCTCAGCGCGGCGCGTTCCCCCCTCAGCGCGGCGCGTTCCCCCCTCAGCGCGGCGCGTTCCCCCCTCAGCGCGGCGCGTTCCCCCCTCAGCGCGGCGCGTTCCCCTCTCAGCGCGGCGCGTGCCCCCTCAGCGCGGCGCCTTCCCCCGCAGCGCTGCGCGTGCCCCCTCAGCGCGGCCGCCCTCGGCTGCGGGACAGCGCAGCCCTCTGTGGGGCTGTCGGGACGGCGCCATCGTGCGGCCGCCATTTGCTGCGCGGCGCTGACCAGCGCCTCACAGAGCTGCTCGGCGGGCGGGGCGGTGGCGGGGTCTGCGCTCGTACGGCGGCTCTGGCGAAGCTGTCTCGGGTGCTGCCGGCCGCTGTGGGAAAAGGCAGCGGGGAGGGAAGCCCAGAGAGCGCTGCAGGCAGGGATGTAGCTCGTGTTGGCTCTCCGATAGGAGATGTCTGCTGGTCAGGTCACAGAATCCCAGAATGGCCTCGGTTGGAAAAGCCCTTTAAGCTCATGGAGTCCAACCATGAACCCAACACTGACCAGTCCCCACTGACCCATGTCCCTCAGCACTGTGTCTACACAACTCTTCAATCCCTCCAGGGATGGGGACTCCACCACTGCCCTGGGCAACCCCTTCCAATGCCTCAGAACCCTTTCAGCAAAGAAGTTCTTCCTCACATCCCATCTCAACTGCCCTGGCAGTAAGGAGCAGGGAAGTTCTCTTCCCCCTGCACTGGGCACTGGTGAGGCCACAGCTCGAGTGCTGGGTTCAGTGTTGGGCCACTGAGTCCAAGAAGGACCTGGAGGTGCTGGAGCGTGTCCAGAGAAGGGCAACGGAGCTGGGGAAGGGTCTGGAGCACAAGTGTGCTGAGTTCCCGGCTGAGGGAACTGGGGGTGCTGAGCCTGGAGAAAAGGAGGCTGAGGGGAGACCTTGTGGCTCTGTCCAAGTCCCTGCAAGGAGGGTGGAGAGAGGAACAGGCAAAATGGTGAGGTAGTTAAAGCTTTTTTTGCCTCACGTTTGATAAGGCTTGTCTTATGGTCTTCCATGTCTCTGAGCTTCCTAGCAGAGATATGGGAGTGAAGTAGTAACCACAGCAGAGGAAGACAGAGTCAGGGATGACTTAACCCACTGGGATATACATAGTTCCATGGAACCAGAGAGAATGGATCTAGGGATGCTGAAGGAATGGGCTGATGATGTTGCAAAGCTGATTTCATCTTTGAAAGCTCATAGTGATGCAAAGCTGTTCCTGACAACTGGAAAAAGACAGATGTGGTACTGGTCTTTAAGAAAGGCAAGAAAGAAGATCCAGGGAACTACAGACTAGTCAACCTCACTTCAGTCCTTGGGAGAGCTATGGAACAAATCCTTTTAGAAGCTATTTCTAAACATGTGAAGAACATGAAGGTCATGAGGAGCAGTGAACATTGATTTATCAGGGGCAGATCGTGGCTAACCAAATTCATGGCTTTTTATAATGGGTAGAGTGGTGGATGTTGCATACCTTGACTACTTTATGAAGACCTCTGAAACAGTCTCCCATAGTCTTCTTATCACCAAAGTTATGAGATGTGAGATGGATAAGTGGACAATAAAGTGGGTGGAAAATTAACTGGGCTGCTGAGCTCAGAACTGTGATCAGTAGTACAAGTCCACCTGGCAGCCAGTAATTATTGGGGTTCTTCAAGGGTCTGTAGGTAGGAACAATTCTGAGGGCAGCCTTAGAGAGAGAAACCTCCTACAGTCCTCTCAGCATATTACCACACACTTGGAAAATCAAAGTATTTTGAATGCTGATTCTTTCTTTTAGTGTGGTCATTATTATCTTCACTCTTGTGGATAAAATTAGATAATGATCCTTCATTAATTACCTGGGAGGGAGGTTCATTGAGGAACATATGGAAAAAAATCCAATTATTAATCAAAAAATAAACAGATGTTCAGAATTACCAAGGATGCAAATGTGACTACATACGTACCTAAGGAACTACAGTCCTCTTTCTGCAGAAGTGTGTTTTTAAAACAGCTTCAGAGAAGCTACAATTTGGTTTTTTGTATGATCTGGCCTAAAAATGACTTTTCTCTCTCTCTCTCTTTTTTTTTTCTTTTTTTTTAAATAGTACTACATTGAAGAGACAATTATTGAGGAGGGTGGACCACATGAGGTAAAGGTCCCTGTGATGTTGCCTGTGATGTGTGTATGCAAGTAATTAATGCATCATGCTAAATTAGTGGCTTTTTGTATTCTAAGGACTAATTTTTTCATATTAAATGCACAAATATCAGTGAACAGTTGCTTCTTAACACTTTATTTCCTCTGCAAGACCCTGTTGTGGGATGATCTAGAGGACTCCTAGCTTGTTCTGAGTATCCTCTCTGCCACTCTTTGGTTTCCATTGGAAGGAGCTGTGGATGTGTCCATCAGAAAAGGACTGTGCTGATTTCTGTCCTGCCCTGTGTCTCACTGATACCCTTCCCTTTGCTCCTGCCCAGCAGCTGCTTGCACTGGAGCTGACAAAATGAAGCAGCAGGTTATGTTAATAAGAAACATAAGCAGGAAGATTATTTGGGTAACATGTTGACAAAATCCAATCATTAGTGTTAAAGACGGACAGAATTATCACCTGTGAATGTGACTATGTACACATGAACCACAAAGATTCTGCCCCAAACCAGTTTACATATCAATTCTGTTCCCTTCACCTTGTGTAATTTCACCAAAAATTGGCAGTTTGCATATTTTTTCATTTCACTGTTAACAAACATTTGAGTCACCAAGGAGTTATTACCATAATTTGAAATTCTACTTGTAATATAGATATAACCCAACTCTCTGCTATGTTACCCTGAAATATTATTTATAGCATAGGCTTATGCATGAACAAAAGCTGAATGTGTCACTTTGTGAGCACGTTTCCTTCCAAACAAAGGATCTGTTCCCAAAGTCTTCTTATATATTTCATTTAATAAAACAGGATTCAATTAATACTGTTTGAGCAAGTGATCTAGGACTATGTTTTTGAAGGAAGACTCCCATTTTATTATTTTTAAGATTAATTTATCCACTGCATTCATCAGGTGTTCTGAAATTTGTAGCCAGACAAATTGTTGTAAGAAAAAAACTTGTGGAGGTGCTGAAGTAACTAATAATATCTTGGGACAGCATGAATGTAAACATAGTAAACAAACATTTTGTAGTTTAAGTTTTGTATACCTCTGAATTTAATATTTAATGCTGTATTTTCTAGTCTGTCTCATACTAATGCAAACAGCTATCAGAAATCTGAGCTTTGTGCATTCCCTTTTTGTGCTTTTTTAAAAGCTAATTGATATGAAATAAAAGTTTAAACTTGTTCAGGTGATTTTGGAGCACTTTTGAAGTTACAATAATTATTTTTAAATGCTTTTATTTAGAATCTTAGTATTAAAATTATTGCTTGTAGCATGTATATGTTGATAAACAAGTACCTAACCCATTTAAACTAATTAAAGGCTTGTTTCCAATGGTTGCTTGGTCAATTGATTATGTAAGTATCTCAGCTGTGTCTCTGCCATGGTTGTGATCTAGCTAGGAGGAAGTGTAGTTTAGTAGGAAAGGTGGGTAAGAATTGAGCATCCTTTTACTAGATAGGGGAGGTGAAAATTGTGTTTCATAAAATGATGATTTATAATTACAAAGCAAGTAATTTTTTTTTTTTTGTTATTCCCAGGTGGTCACTGAGATCACTGAGACTGTTAGCACAGACTTCACAGGTCCTAAAACTACCACCCGTACTGTCGAGCGTGAAAAGCCAGCAGCTGCTGAGGATGGAGAACCTCCAGTCAGAAAGAGGACAGTACGGACAAAAGTGGACCCATCCAAGTTTCTGACACCTTATCTGCAACACAGTAATAAAATGAAGGACCTATTCAGTGAGGTAACTGTCCTGTGTCTTTTATTTCTTGAGGAACACCAACTTTAAAAGTATTTAATAGGTATTATGGCAAGCTTTCATACTGCTGTTTTGTCTCCTGTACTTCATTTCATGATGGGTATTAGTGTTATCTGGAAAATGACTGCTCTGCAAGGATGTAGATGGTATTAAATCCCTTTTCCTAAATTTTAATGTATATTACCTACCAGCATCCACTGTTACAGGATTATGTGAGATCAGAGGTCTAGCACTGCTACCCTCACCCACATATTATCCTTATCTTTAATCACTGAAACAAATAACACTAAATTTATCAATACCAAGTTCCTAAGGAGAATATAATCAATTAGTGGTGATCTAAACCAGGCTAAATTTAGAAGTTATTTTTTTCTGTTGTTTCAGATGGAAGAAAGTTGGCTAAAATAAGCATAACTCTGCAAATGTAGTTGAGTAATGGCAGTCTGTATTATTCAATGATCTGCCCCAAATTCCTATACTAACCATAAAAAAAAATCAGTAATTGCTACATGCATTTCTGCCAGAGCTCTAGAATACATCTTCATTTTATTTGTGATTATTTTCTTTCAGAACAAGTACAAAGAAAAATTTAGAAAAGAAAAAGGGAAGCCATATGCTTCCACAATTGATACCCCAGAAATTCGGAGAATCAAGAAAGTGCAAGACCAGCTCAGTGAGGTCGGTATCAATCATCATTAGAAAAAATGCTTAATGAATGGTAAAGAAGCAAATTAAATAACAGTTTTAAATGTTAGATAATAATTGACAGGTTTTTGATGCTGTTGTGATAAGGCAATCTGAACTTTTAGTAGAAATCTTGTATTCAATTGAGGAATACAGAATGTATGACAAATTTGAGTTCTATGATGTAGGTTGGAATTTAGGCCTTTGAGGAAGGGAGGTGGGATGGTTTCTTTCCAGCTGATAAATAGCCCTGTTTAATTGTGCCTGAAGAGGTTTGAAAAGTTCTGATCAGAAGTTACAGGCATGGGAGGTGGTGGAGATGCCCATATCATTGAATTTGAAGATTCCACACACTATGTCCTGCAGTCATCATGAATGATGTGTCTCATGAATTTTTGTTGAGGTTAAATTGTGCACTGGGAAAATAAACCTAGAGTTTTGTTTTAAAAATATGTTTATTTTTGTTTTCATAAAGCACCTGAGAGTCAATTTCCTGAAGAGATACTGGGAAAATGATGCTTAGGTTTTGCAGGTGTTGCAAAACAAGCTCCTGTACATCTTGTCATTTACCATGGGATTTTCCAAGATGTGTGGTCCCCTTTGTGTGAATCCCACACTTAGTGATCTGCCTTGGAAAGCTGGCCCAAATGCAATTGCCCCACTGCTGCAGAGCCTCTGCTTCTAGAAGCTGGCTCATCCTCCCCTCTTTCTTTTAAGCAGCTCTAGTCTGCCTTTCAACAATACGCTGCAGTGTGGGAAACCGAAATCCACCTACAAAGGCTTCTTAATTCTCTGTCCTGTAAATAGGGAGAGTTGAGTTCCTGGGAATGGGGTCCCTAAAGCTGAGAGGATAGTCACTGAACTGCTGTGCATCAAATTCTACTCCACTCCCGACCTGGGATGTATTGAGGAATGTGATGCAGCAATCTGTGTGCTAATGCTGCCTGAGCCGCTCTCAGGCTGGGACTGATATAACCACATCAGGATGATTTTGTGCCCACACTGCTGGTTTGCTGTGGTCATGTGGCTGTATTGGTTTTAGCACTACAGCTGGTGTTTAATAGAATCACAGAACCCCAGACTGGTTTGGATGGGAAGGGACATTAAAGCTCATCCAGTTCCAACCCCCCTGCCAGCAGCAGGGACACCTTCCACTAGACCAGGTTGCTCAAAGCCTCATCCAACCTGGCCAAGAACACTTCCAGGGAGGAGCAGCCACAGCTTCTCTGGACAACCTGGGCCAGGGTCTCACCACCCTCACACCAAAGAATTTCTTCCTCACATCTCATCTCAATGTCCCCTCTTCCAGTTTATAACCATATAAACTATATTATTGTTTCTATAGGCTTAGTCTCTAAGGAACAGCTAGTCCTAAATGCTTTATTGAGTTCAGGTTTGGGGTGTTTACAGTACTAAGTGTCAAAATATCAATACTATGCTTTAAAAAACCCCACCTGACAGTTTCTACTGTAAGAATAAATGTGTTTTGTTATACATTGATCTAGGTGAAATACCGCATGGCTGGTACAGTTGCTAGAACTATTTGCCATGTTGATGAAAAAGCCAAGGATATAGAACATGCAAAGAAGGTGTCACAGCAAGTGAGCAAGGTGAGTGAGTTCTGACTTTCTGGAAGGGTTGTGAACATTAGTGGGTCATGAGGTTATTGATATGAATAAAGTTTTGAGCTCAGGGCAGTGAAACAATGTTCATAGAACAGTTTAGAAGCACAGGGAGAGTGTTGATAATAGAGCAGTTGATAAAGCAAGTACAAATCAACAGAGCAGTTGATAAAGCAAGTACAAATATCATGGTGAATGTTTCCAATTGATGTATTCAAATGGCACTGAGACTTTCACTTTGAAAAAAATCTTTAAAGCAAGTAGTTCATTCACAAAAGTAAATATTTTTTCTAATGATAGAGTAACCAAAGTACTGGTCTTTCTTTCCAGGTGTTATATAAACAGAACTGGGAGGAGAATAAGGACAAGTACCTGCTTCCCCCTGATGCTCCCGAGCTTGTGAATGCAATAAAAAACACAGCAATGTTCAGTAAGGTAAGAAAAAAAACCCCAGAGGTCTAGGCAGCTGGAGTGCAAGAAGCATTCCAAGTCAGAGGTTAATTCATAATGAGTATTCTGGCATTTTTCTATGTTTTAGAAACTCTATACTGAAGACTGGGAAGGAGACAAATCATTATTCTATCCCTACAATGACAGTCCAGAGCTCAGAAGGGTGGCACAGGCTCAAAAGGCTCTGAGTGATGTAAGTATGAAAGTCTGACTGACAACTGGGTCACTGTTAGGGTGTAACTTGGTAGACTTTGTGGTGGACTTTGACTAGATGTAAAAATTTCACAGTGGAACAGAAAATAAAAATGCATAGGTGTGCACTGACAGTTAGCTCTGATAGTTGTTCTGTTTCAGTAGTAAAATACGTATGTTATGAGTGAATGAAATAATTTATTAAAGATCTTCTGAGGTAATCTATAAGAAGGCCTCAAGTATCTCTCAAAATTTGTGGAGAAACTCTCAGGTTTGACTGTGAGCCCAGTTCACTCTTGTGGTTCTACAAATCTGTCTCTCTAAAAGTGATATGAAAAGTCAGGAATTTGTGAGGCTGTGCTATTTGCTGATACTTAGACACATAGAACTCTTCAACTGAGGATTTCAGGTCTCACTTAAAGATTTCAATGAATTTTGCAGATGTCCAGAAGTTCACTAGTCTGTGTTTATCAGGATCAACAGAGTGATAACCTGAAAACTTTCCTAGGGAACTGATTCTTTTTCACTGTCTCTTATCAAGAGACTTCTCAGTACTCCTCCAGAATATATTGACTGAGAGAGTTTATGCTGCAGTAGCTGTGGACAGAACTACTTCCATTAATGGCGGTGTTAGCAGAGTTAAGAGCAAATGTTCTGATGCTTAAGTTGGCAGTTACTGTAAATGTTTACTTCTTTCATATTTTCAGATTGTCTACAAAAAAGGGCATGATGAACGAAAATCTAAATATACTTGTCTGCCAGATCCACCTGACGTGGAGCAAGCCAAGAAAGTGACAAGGCAGCTGAGTGATGTGAGTAGAATGCAGTGCTGCTCTTTCTGTAGAAACCTCACTTTTGGAGCTAGCGAGGCAGAAAGGTAGCTAAAGAAAGGGACAGCAAAAGAAAAGACCAGAGCTCATATGAAGACTCCTTTGATTTTCAGTGGCAGAAGTCAGTTCCTTTCTTCCTCAAATGTCTCAGAGAAAATCCTAGCCAGTCTCAGATGAAAAGCTAAACTTTATTCTTGTCAGTGAGTTTAGTTTTCACAAAACATTTCTACTTTTACCATACACAAGTTACTTCCTTTTCTCCCTTTTTTTTTTTGTCTTCTGCTTTACACTTTCTGTGTTTACAGGAGAAAATAATCATTGTTCATCTTTAAGAGAACAGCAAAATGCATGTTTTTACATGCATTTTGCTGTTCTCTTAAAGATGAACAATGACACATAAATATATATCTGGTTTTGGAGTGAGGTACTTGTTACAAGGAATAACCTCATTTTGCTGAAAAGTTGTCTAGGTCAGCTGCACAGAATATGTTCTAAATGTTCATTTCTCTGTCAAACCATTGTACTTTTTAAGTTTGTGGGTACCAGTCAGTGTCAACTCAGATAACTGTTTCCTGATTTGCACAAGCAGCATTCAACATTAAATTCCATAACTGTGTGGCATGACTAACAAAGGCTCTGGCACCAGTCCCTGTCAGTGAATTTTAGATATTCTTAAAATAAAACGCAGTTGAGGAATACAGGAGGTGAAGTGAAATACAGGAAGACCAATTTTTTGCTGAAGAAACTGGAACTAAGTCGCATAATCCTGTAAAACAGAAGTAGGATTTCAGCTTGGTTCAGAATTTAGATATTATGAAGAGGACATGCATGATTTTATTGCTGTGTATTGAAAATTATCTGCTGTTTAAGATTAGAGAGTTACAGTATTTACTTACAATTGCAAATCCACTAAGAAAATATTGTAGTGAACCCATCTGGAAGATGAAAGAAGGTAATAATAACTATCTTCTACAAGAGATTACTTATTTCACCTGTTTATCCTTTTTTTGGCCAGGGAAGGTACTAAGAGAAATAACTGGATACTGAAGCTCTTAGGCTTTATCGTATTTAAGGTGTTTTTGACAATAACTGATAATATGGTTATAAGGCAGATGTAAAATGTGAAGCAACTTTAAAAAGAAGGCTTTTAAAAACAAATCTGTCCACTGAAAATTGAGCTGTATCTTGAGGATTAAATTTTACTTTTTGATTTTGTTATAGATCACTTACCATGAGGACTATAAAAACAAGATCAAAGGCAAGTGGACTCAAACTCCGTGCTATGATGTTGCAATTGCGAAAATGAATGCAGAAAATATTAGTATGGTAAGTGAATTCTTCAGAAAATCTTGAAATGAACAGCTCTATCCTCTGTTTGCTTTAACATGGAAAATACTGATTAATTTTGCCTGCTCCATTTGTGGTATTTCTCTTTTCCTGAATAAGCTACTTCATGAATGGCTGATTCATAGTGTAGTGCATTTGATATGCTGTAATCTGTTTGTCTCTGTTCCTAACAGAGAAAATACCAGGAAGACTTTGAAAACATGAAAGACCAAATCTACTTTATGCAGACTGAAACTCCAGAGTATGAAGCTAATAAACGAGTCTCAGATAATGTCAGTAAGGTATGTTATGTGTGCTCCCATTTGTTTAGCTTGAATATAGTTCTGAAGTCAGGCCAGTTCATGCTGAAACCCTTTTGTCAAGCGTCAAAAATATTTTCTGAGGTGCAAAAGATGTATTTTTGTGTACATTCCACTAGGGAGCTCATAACAAATCCTAGCCAGTCTTATGATGTTCCACAGTAGTATCTGTGAAGTTGAATTTTCTTTCAGTGAAGTGATTTGCTTCATTGTTTGCTCCAGTTATGTTATGTGGCTGATTTTTAGTTGGAATAAATCAATACTCCTAGCCTAGACCAATTTAAGCTGGCTGAATTTGGCTCAGTATTTTTGTATTTATTCACCCTTGTTGAGTGTATCTCAGTGATGTTTTGCTGGCCCATCTGGTGTTCAAAATAAATAATTTGTTTGGTTTCTGCGTTTTCTACAATAGTATATGCATCAGCAAAGACAATCTTATGTCATTAACTGTAAGAATATGACTATTCTGAGATGTCAACTGGTAAATGAAAAAATTACAGTGTTTGGAGAGGGACTCAAAGGTGGGGACATGTACTAAATAGCTCTCACTTATCTTCTTACCCTGCCTCCCATCTTGTCATCCATGCACTCCTGTGGTCCGAGTGCCCTTCATGGTCCTTTGCCACCATGAGTTATAAGTTAAAAAACAGGAGAAATTTTCCTGAAAAGTTCAAGATGATCTAGATTAGTGAGCATTTGGCTATAATACTGATTTTAATACTGATTTTTAAAACCTCACCCTTTTAATTTTTTTTTTCAAGATAAAATACAGAGCAGACTATGAAAAGAGCAAAGCTATTGCAGATTACAATGTGCTTCCTGCTACAGAGAACCCATTGCTGAGGCAATTAAAAGCTGCAGGAAATGCCCTGAGTGATGTAAGTATTATCAAAGTACAGCTGGATGATTTTCAGTCAGGTACAATAAACCCAACTCATAATTCCTTTACAAGGCTTATCCTTTGGATCTGTTAGTATTTTTTGTTTTATAGACCAGTATTTGTCATGAAATGCCACCAACCAGAAGAGTGTAGATAAGGAGTCATTTCTCCACAGCAGAGTGTAACAGTAGCTGTGGCATGTTCTGGGGATAGATAATTATTGTATAGTTCATTCAGATCCCTGTGAAAAATGGATCACAAATGACAGTACTTCCCTTACCGTTTTAAGGAACTTCAACTGATGCCAATAATGATAAAATATGTGGTACTTTTACATGTTCATATATATTATATTCTGATTATTCACTCTAATGGCTTTCTCAATTTCTCTCTTCTGGCAGTTTTCCCCTATATAGAAAGGGATTGTGTATTTCTCAGTGTCAGAAGTTCAAAAACCTTTAGTCAGACCTTTCTGTCTTCCCTTACAAAAGTAATAGTCACTAAAGAAAGATTTTAAAAAAAAAATTATTAGGAAAAAAAGTCATTGGTTTTTCAGTTTTCTGGGAAATCTTTTCTTTGCAATCATTTCAGTTTTACTCTTGACAT
Organism: Caprimulgus europaeus; assembly: GCA_907165065.1. The sequence continues at coordinate 1,999,308 of OU015533.1, forward strand.
TTTTTAATGTGTTGTGAGTGAGTTACAGTGAAATGTACTGCGTGATCTGACATTATTTTCTTTTGCAGAAATTATACAAAGAAGCCTATGAACAGTCAAAAGGAACCAGCATGAATTACTGTGACACACCAAAGTTCCAGACTGATACTGTTCTGAAGAATTTTAGTGATGTATGTATTTGATTTATTTTATGTCATTCAATACTGACAGTCTTGATTACTTTTATTTCTCAACTTGTGATTATTTTTCCAGGTAAAATATAAAGATGCATATCAAAAGAATATTTTAGGACATTATTTGGGAAGCTTTGAAGACCCACATCATCTACACTGCATGAAAGTTGAAGCTATGAAGAGTGATGTAAGTGTGGCAATCATTCTCATTTCACTGTCATACTTTAATTTCAGAGAAAGCTCAATTATAGTTTCTTACTGAATGTTGATTTTATTCCTAGAAAAATTACAAAGCAGATTATGAGGAGGAAAAGACAAAATGCTACTTCCCTCAGACCATAACTCAAGAGTATGAAGCTATTAAGAAGTTAGAGCAGTGTAAAGATGTAAGTACAGGATGACAGTGGTTATTAAATACCAGTTACATGCAGAGTACCTGCTTGTGAGGCAGGTAGGCATTTACAGAGTGAATCCTGTTAACTGATGATTTTTAATTTGGTCTTATTAGCATATGTAACTTTAAAAAACCATATTCATGTGTATTTTAGAGCCTTTTGTGACACCTAGTGATCAAGACAGATATGGCACTATTGTTTTTTTTAAAAGTAAAAACATAAAATTAGTGGAATACCAGCAAAATGAAGAGTGAACCTCAAGCATGTGTTACTTAAGTCAACATATTTTTACATTAATATTTTAAAAGTAATTTAGTTACTTTATTAGTACTAATTTTATTTACTTTATCAATACTTGGAAAACACTTTGCATATAATAGACTATAATGTATCTATTATAATGAATACTATAGGTTATAATATTTACACACCTATTAAAAATATTTACATCAATACTTTTAAATACTTTTTAAAAATTACTTGCTGCCTGGTTATGTTAAAAAGTAACATGAGAGCCATTGTGCATGATAGTGCTAATCTGCACACATGCTGCAACTGCAAACTATCCCGAGTAACGCCACATTGCTATGTCTTATAAAATAATTTTGCTTATATGCATTTTCTGCAAATATTATTTTTCTTCAGCACACCTACAAAAAGCATCCTGATCAAACCAAATTCACTCAAGTGGCTGACTCTCCAGTACAGAAGCAAGCAGAGATCAATAGCAAACAGCTGAGTGATGTAAGTAAATTTTGAAGACATGTTGCTACGCTTTGACATCATCAATTTCTGCACTGTGTCCACATTCACTTTATCATCTCGTTTTAAGAGAACTCCTAAAATGAATGTGTAGGTGAATGTATGTGCATATATGTGCACACAAGCACAAAAACACTTGTGTGTGTTCACAGTTCCATTCCAGTGAAAGATGACCTGGAAATCAGATTTAAAAAAATTTTTTTCAAGCAGCTGTTCATGTCAAATTTTAGTGTGTAAGTTTGTAATTTTGGTTATTTCCATTGTTCCTAATGTATTCTTCACACCACTTAAGTCAATGTTATTTATACCATTATCTTGGCAAGAACTAGAATTTCATCTCTGTCTTTGTGAGTGAGGTAGAGTGAGATCTTTAAGTTGTGTCACTCAGCATTATTAAGCATTTACAATCTATAAATATTGGGCTGCTAAATTGTCTTTTTTTTTTTCAGATAAAGTATAAATCCAAAGGTGAAGAAATTATTCACAAGTACCACCTCCCTCCAGATGTGCCCCAGTTTATACAGGCTAAAGTTAACGCCTACAATATTAGTGATGTAAGTGTATTTTGAATCCAGAGCTCTTCATTCAACTTAAAATATGAAGTTCCTGTGAGCTAGAAACTGTTCATTCAAAGTTCATCTTTTCTTCTAGAACTATTACAAGACAGGGTTGGAAGAATTAAAATCAAGAGGATACGATCTAAAAAGTGATGCTATTCCTATCCGAGCTGCCAAGGCTGCTAGGCAGGCTGCCAGTGATGTAAGTACATCCTTCAGAAAGGAACTGTTTGATTCAAAAGAGGTTACTTAAACAATGCTTGCAGTTATCTTTATTAAGGATATCTGAAGGATAACTTCTTTATTGCCTTTTTTGAGCATGTAATTGAGTGGATTTAACACATTTATATTTTTACTGTTGTTTCATTGCTTCACTAATGTATTTGTATAATTACATGTAGAAAAGACTGTTTCATTAGGTAATTCTCTATGAATAAATAGGTTATCTTGCACTCTAGTATGGTCAAGGAAAATCATGAGAAGTAGGTCAGTAGTGACAACTCCATGAGCAATGGACCCCTGAATTCTCTCTGTCCTTAATTATAGGCCTGATCATAAATGAGATGAAAGACTCTAGAACATCACTGAGTTTTAGGGTAGATTCTTGGGGATGGCCTTGCAGAAGCCCCTTAGTATTTTAAGACTCATCTCCTTATGATCAGTACAAGTGAGATAATACTACTTTGCTAGCTAACTAAATTATTTATGTAGCAGTGACTTGTAAAGAGATATATGTCTGGTTTTATTGAGGTGTGTGGTCACTGGTTTAAATGAGGGATATTCTTTGTAGAAAACAAAGGGTAGCCTTTGATTTTAATTTATTATTGCCAAGGTACTACACTTAAGAGAATATTCTCTGTGTTCAATTATATTCTAACAGGTTAACTATAAAAAAGCCTATGAATCCAACAAGGGTAAACTTGTAGGCTTCAAGAGCCTCCAAGATGATCCCAAACTCGTTCATCATATGAAGGTAGCCAAGCTGCAGTCTGAGCGAGAGTACAAGAAAGATTATGAGAAAACAAAAACTAAGTACAACATTCCACTGGATATGTTCAATGTTGTGGGTGCCAAGAAAGCTCAGGAGATTGCCAGCAATGTTAATTACAAGAACCTCGTACACCACTACACTTACTTACCAGATGCCATGAATGTGGAACTGACCAAAAACATGATGGAGATTCAGAGTGATGTAAGTAAAACCTAAAACTTCATGGAAATGGAATTTTTTTGAGGTGAAGACTCGGGAGAGGTCCCTGAATTGCTTTTTCTAATTCCTAACTTTAAAAACATTGTTTTCACTCCTTTCTTAGAATGCATACAAAGCTGATTATAACAACTGGATGAAAGGCATTGGTTGGATCCCCATTGGCTCAGTAGAAGTAGAAAAAGCAAAAAAAGCTGGAGAAGCCTTGAATGAAAAGAAATATCGTCAGCATCCGGACACCATTAAATTTACAAGTGTGGTGGACTCTCCAGTAATGCTCCAAGCCAAACAGAATTCAGTTCAAGTCAGTGATGTAAGTAGAGAAAGAAATGGGTGTTGCAGTAAAGTGGAGATGTATCTGTTGAAGAGTTGAGCATTGTCTTTAAATTTTTTAAAAGTTCTGCTGGTCCAAAAGTGTTTCTTTGTGTTGTCATTGTTTTCTGCTCTGATTTTGCCTGAGTAATTTCCTGGTATAAGTCTGCAAATCTTTCTGGAAATCATGCAGCTCTTTCAGTTCACATCAGATGATTCTGTCCATTTATATTTTAAGTATATTTGAAATACATTTGATCTAGGAAATGTGATGTTTTCAAATTGTTTATCGATGTTTTACCACCCACAATAATGAATGAATTACAGAATGTTTGATGAATTACAATATATCCATTGTTATAAACCAACAAGCTTTATGTTATGTTACACTCTCCTACCATCCCCTATTATCCCACCTGTTTCAGGTTTTTTGTGTCCATTAAAGGGCTTGATTTTGCTGAGTAAAGGCTGCATAGAGCTGTTAGGCTGAGTTCCTTTTATCAACAAGATCACCAATTCTGTGTGAAAAGTGCAGCCTCAATCTGTATGAGATAGGTGGCAATGTAAATTTATTTGCAAAATCAAGCATAAACCTTCAGTTAATTTACAGTGAGCTGGGGCTAGCTATACGAGGAGAAAATGATTTATTTCTGTATGATATATTTTACAGAAACTATACAAATCTTCTGGAGAGGAAGTTAAACATAAATATACTCTCACCCCTGATGTCCCACAGTTTATCCAGGCTAGATACAATGCAGCTAACATCAGCGATGTAAGTGACTTCTTTACAGCCTATTTTACACACTGCTAATGATTTTTTTGAGTAATGTGTTACAGATACACTCCTACTGTGGATTCCTTTCACTGTTATGCAGTTCTATATTATCAACTTGTACCACTGTAATTTTTCATTCTTGATGTCCTTTGAATTTCCAACCAGACACCATTTAATCATGTAATCATTCCACTAATTTAATTCGTAGACAAATGCATTCTGATAAATGAAGACTGATAGTTGTGTATGATCCCCACTGCATCTGCTCTAAAGAATTTCATGGAGTAGCTTAGGAGTAGCTTTGACTTGAACATGGTTCATGTGATTACTAGATTCTCTAGAATAATATCTATTTTCTTTTTTAGGCATATTATAAACAAGACTACCATGATCTAATAGCTAAAGGGAACAATGTGTCACTTGATGCTATTCCAATTACTCGAGCCAAGGCTTCAAGGAACATTGCTAGTGATGTAAGTATTTATTCCAGGTATACTTTTCTAGACTTTAGGAAAAAACTTGGCCATTACAGGCCATATGGTAGACCTGGTGTGTTGCACAGGTGTCACCAGAGTTAGTATTATAAGAAAGAGATTCTTAGTCTTTCCCAAAGGCTTAGTTTGTCTAGAACTTATTTTATGCTCACCTTGTTTGCTTTAGATAGGCAAAAGCTATTGCACTGTGGTTCTTAACCCACCTTTCACAGGAGAAATGAAATCAGTAGTTCTTGCAATCATTCTGTGACAAATTTTGTGAAGATACACTACATCAGCACCTTTTTACAGACCACAAGACAATATGTGCTCAGGGTGATTTTGGTTATACAGTGGAGTATGGCTTATACACAAATCAGAAAGCATTATGGTGCAAATGGTATACAGTGGGATTTGTTTCACTTGCTTCATATAACTAGAGGAAGCTGTCCAGTCCTATTCCACTTGTTTGCTATTGCTTTCAAATTACCATGAAGGATTATCTCAATTATCCCGATATTTTTCATACACCTTTCCAGATAGGAATGCTTAGGAAACATTCCACCTTACAAGAAAAGCTAATGTTTTAAATCATGTTGTGGTGTGTGCAACCTGTTGTGTACAGGCTTAGATGGTGGAGCAAGAAAAGGTAACGTAGGTACAGTTGCTGGTGTGCTATTTAGGAGAGTTAATATTCCTGAATTATTTGCAGCTTGTTTTTCCAATACAAGTCGTGAGAGCTTTGCTTTTCTTTTGCATGAGTATGGACATAGATATGTCCATATCAAATGCTGCAGTACATTTGATCTCTTTCCTCTGTTTCTAGTATAAATACAAAGAAGCATATGAAAAGGCTAAAGGAAAACAGTTTGGTTTCAGAAGCCTGCAAGATGACCCTAAGCTTGTCCACTACATGAATGTAGCAAAGATTCAGTCTGAGCGTGAGTACAAGAAAGACTATGAGAAGTCCAAGACCATCTATCACGCAACTCCTGACATGTTCAGTATCCAGGCTGCTAAACAGGCTCAGGATGTAGCTTCTAATGCCCACTACAAAAACCTGATCCATCACTACACTTATCTGCCAGATGCCATGGATGTTGAGCTTGCAAAGAACATGATGCAAATTCAGAGCGATGTAAGTATTTTAGTGATGGCAATTTCATGGATGTTTTCCTGTGCGCTGTGAAAAAGAAAATACGAGTTTATATTCAATGAAAATTGCCATTCCTGTATGGGAATGGTCTGTTTTTCTCAAGTCTTGGGGAAGATCGTTAGAGGTTTTATCAGCTGGTGGTGGCATTTAGAAATACCAAATTCCAGGTGAGTTCTACTCAACAGGATTTTGATGTTGATGTATTAAATAGAGAGCAGACTTCTGGAATACTGAATTCAAATGAACTTTTTTTCACATTTCCTCAGAAAACTTTATTTTGCAACTAACAATTTTGTTTGTTTCCTTAAGACTTCTTTTAAGTTGTCTTGCTTTGATTTCACATGAGATAGGTATGGTAGTGTAGTTGGACTATTATTAGCTATTTAGGATGAAGGAGTGGACAAAATGTAACTATTACTAGAAATACATTCTGGAGATCTCTAGCATAGCAGACCTCTCCTGGGACCTTTCTAGTCCTTCTTGCAGATAGAGTTTAAAATGGTTGACCAGGCATAGATGGTTACACTCTGCGCTGCTGTATCCTGTGGAGTTTGACTCTGTATGGATCCCTAGGGAGGACCACTCATTTTAGAATTAGAACATGGAAGGGTCTTAAAAAAGAGTGTCCACAATATCCTTGCATTCAGACTGTGCATTAACCCTGTCTGAATCTTTATATGGGGTCACCTTCTGCATATTTAGTAGCCAGGATAAATTTTTCACTTGGAGTCTGTGAATTCTGCATATTGTATGGGAAGAGGAACTACAGGAAGAAAACCAAAACTGAGCCTCTGCTCTGTAGGCCTTTGCATAAGACCAAGTCTCATAGAGTCTGCTGAAACATGGAACAAATTAGACCATGTTAAATGGGCACTATATGATAGTGTAGAAGTTATTAAGAATTAAAGGTTGGTGAAATTTTTCACATGGGTAAAAGAAAAAGAAGGTTAGTGAGTACTGAAGGGTTGTTACAGGTTATAAAAAATGAATAATGAATAAAAAATACAATAACTTGTTTTCTTCCTTGAATCACGGAGAAGCATAAAAATTATCTGTTGTTCTGTTCAAGAGTTTATACATATTTCCTGCAAATGCAGAACAGACTAGCTAGACTGTTATTGTCTTAAACAGAATTATTACAGTGCTGGGGGAAAATCTTGGTCCCTGTTGGCTTTCTCTCCTTCAGAACGCATACAAACAAGAGTATAACAGCTGGTTCAAGGGGATTGGATGGAGTCCTCTTGGCTCTCTGGATGTTGAAAAAGCTAAAAAGGCTGGACATGCATTAAATGAAAAGAAATACCGTCAGCACCCAGACACCATCAAATTTACAAGTATTCCAGATTCAATACCAATGGTTTTAGCTCAGCACAACACCAAGCAACTGAGTGATGTAAGAAATCTTTCATTATTAATGTAATATAGTGACTTTATTCTTTACCATATTTATGATTTCTATGTTACTGTCTGATATTCCATCTGAAAAACCCTTTACATTTCAAAAACTGTAAAAATAATCAAATTACAATTTGTTGGTAAGAATTAAGCATTGTTGTGTTGTCTATATTTGTTAACACTAATATTACCTACCTTGTACTTGTCAACAAGTCTTTATTTTTCCTTGCAGGTAAAATATAAGCAGGAAGGTGAAAAAGTAAAACACAAATACACTCTGGATCCTGATGTTCCTCAGTTTATTCAAGCCAGGGTCAACGCCTACAATTTGAGTGATGTGAGCATATAACCAACAGTTTGTTCAATAATATGTTTATTCGTCATTTACTTAACAGAAAGAATAACTTTTATTTACCTGTACTATGATATTGAACACAGAAATGCACAAGCTCAGAATTCAGCTAAACTTTTCCTTCTAGAAGTCAATGACTTTTGTGCTTGTTAAGCAAATTTTTAAGCTGTCTGAGTACTCATGAACTTAAACACATTTCAGTTATTTATTGCCAAACTATTTGGATAGACTGAATGAGAAACCCAGCATGACTTGTTATTCAGATTCCTATAGGTATGGAGACTTATGGCATCTACTTTTATGTAAAACACATTGCATAGGCAAGCAGTACAAATTCTCTGTACCTTGCTTTCCTGCTGCTGGGCTTTCAGAGGATATTAACTAGTCCAGTGGAAAGACAGTAATGCCTTTTTCTGCCATGCACCTACTAGTCTGCCTGCTTTCCATCACTTCTTGCATCCATCCAACACCATAAAGCTCTCCACCGGTGGTACCAATTTTATTGGGATATTAAATTGTGATATGACATTTTTGGTGGCATTATCAGGCCTCCAGAAACTAAGTAAAAGCTGATACCTCCTTTAATCCCATCCTGTAGAAAGCTTTGAAATACTATTAGTCTGTCCAGATGCTAACCACTAATAAAAAATTAGCCAGACTGCTTTCTTCAGTCACTTAAAAACACAAGGCTTGATTTTGAAGCTAAGAGGAAAAAATTCCTTAAGGTTCAGTCAAGTGAAAAAAGGGTTTGCTCAAGCATGGGCAAAAATGCCACTGATAGAGTTGTTCTGCATAAAAATTGCAAAGATTACTTATGGAGTTAATGATTTAGCTACATGAATGCAAATGATTGTTTTGAAGGACTCTCCTATCTTTGCAGTAGATCTGTTTACCATAAAATAACTGTAGTTTGTGTACAGGTTAACATTTTTCCTTGCAATTGCACAGACTAAACGGAATATTTTGATTCATGTAACTATAATAAAAAATTATGGGCTTAAACAAGTTTGTTAAAATTGCTTCTAATATTGTGAACTCTTAACTTTTTCTCTGTAAGGCAAACTACAAAGCAGACTGGAAAAAAACCATCACCAAAGGATATGATCTGAAACCAGATGCCATTCCCATCATTGCTGCTAAAGCTTCTCGAAACATTGCAAGTGATGTAAGTGGAATTTACACAAAATGGGACACATTCAACTACTGCATTACAGCTTTCTGTGGGGTTTTGAGAATTGAAACTCTCATGATACTGTGAAAAACAAATGAATTCAGATGTTTATACCAACCTCCAAATACACCTGTTTGTTTGGAATCTCACCGTATTGTGAGTGCTGGCAAACTGGGGCTGCTTGTTGTGGGTGCTTCAAGTATTCACCAGCTTATTTGAAAGTTCCTTTGTTATAATTTAGCTGTTCTTAATTGCTGGAGACCTGTATTGCTGCTTCTCTAGCATTCATGAGCTGTACAGAAATGTGACTGTTTTCAGGCAGCTCTGTCAACTGGCAACAGTAAAGCTTGGTGCACTGTCTGATACAAACTATGAAGGGAGATTTGAAACACAGAAATAAATTCATTAACTTTAGCAAAAGACTGCAAATGACTTTCATTTCCCACCTAACCATGCCTTCCCTCAATAGCTGAATATTGGGATATCCAGTTGTTTGGTAGTCTTGGGCTTTTCAATAATATATTATTATGCTAGTCTTTTAATTAAAAGCTGAATGTTCCTGTGAGTTAGATGTCTGTGTCAGTAAAATACAATATGGCAGAAGTAATGGTGAGGAAGGGTGTGCAACTGCATATCTAGGTTTAGATATACACCAGCAATAATCCTGTGCTGGCTGGAAAACAATCCATGAGGTTATAGAACAAACAGCAGGTGCTAAAATATTGAGTTTCAAAGTATTAAAAATATCAAAAGTACCTTTTCTCTTTCCAAAGAAGGTAAAGCTCTATTTTCCTTTGTCTCTAGTACAAGTACAAGGAATCATATGAGAAAGAAAAAGGCAAACAGGTTGGATACCGGAGCCTGCAGGATGATCCTAAACTTGTTCATTACATGAATGTGGCCAAAATGCAATCAGATCGTGAATATAAGAAGAATTACGAAGTCACCAAGACCAGATATCATGCTCCTTTGGATATGTTCAGCGTGGTGGCTGCCAAGAAAGCCCAGGAAGCAATTACAAACGCAGGCTACAAACAACTAATTCACAATTACACACTCTTGCCTGATTCTGTGAATCTGGAGCTATCAAGAAACGTGATGCAGCTTCAGAGTGACGTATGTAATGATTAATCAGTTAATTTTTTTCTTCTCAAAATGACTGTGTTACACTATTAACCTTTTAAGGTTAAAAAATGAACTATACTGGGTTAACAGTAGATCTAGATGTAAATGCCTGGTCTGGAACCCTGCATTTTCCAAAGATTATCAGAATTATGTGTAGTTGATAAATTCTAGGGGACATATCTAGCAAGTAACAACTTTCTTTGTGCCTCTACATATTTGGCTAATTCTCAGCAAATGAACATATTTTTCTAATTTATTTATTTTTGTAGTTGAATTCGTAATTACAAAGTGTTATTCCTGTGGTAATTATTTATACTGTTAGAGATCATGGGTTATTTACAGAGTCTCAATTCTGACTACATTTTATTTAAGTTTACTGAAAACGTACATTATGTATGTTTGTATTATACCTAGGGATTTGAAATTTATTTATTTAGTTTGCTTTTCCTTCCTGCCTTTATCTTCCAACAGATGCATATACTATGCACAACAAAGATTCAAAAAAAAGCTTGGTAGTTCCCATTGAGTTCTGTGACTCATTTCCACTTTTTTTTTTTCACTAGTGTAACTTTAGGGTCTGCTGGTTTATCCAGAAAGTTTTTAGTTTAATCTACATTGTTTAACAATCCTCTGACAAATCTGAAATTCCCCCAAATATTAATAATCTGATTGAAAGTGTTCTTCAGATTCTAAGCATTGTTTGGAGAAGATAAAGTGCACGTTCCCATTGGCCAACAGACAGAGGATCTGACCTTTAGACACTGGTCTTTTCAAATACAGATATTTTAATTTCCAGTTTTTTGCTTCCCCATTTTATTTTTACACAGCCTTGCTGAGCTGGCTGAGCTCGCTTGGCTACCTAACTCAGGATGTTTGCAAGGAGAAAAGCCTGATACTTGAGGACAATTTTTTCCCTCTATACACATGCTATGAAAGGATGTGATCTTTTTCTCAGACTCTCATATTCTCCCTGTTACTTCTAACACCACAGTTCAGGAACAGATTTTATTTTCATAGCATTTTTGTACCTTTACCTGTTCTAAAAGCCACGTTATAAAGTATGATTTTAAAAAAATGTTGTCTAGTCAAGATTGTGCAGAACCAGGCAATGAAGTAGAAGTTGTTGAAACAATTTCTGTGAATTAATTCTGCTGTGAACTGAGTCTACTAACAAACTAGTGTCATTAAAAAAATTATTATGTTTTTTGTCAGATTTTCATATTTACCATACAAAATTTGTTCTAAGGTCTGTGCATTTGATTTGTAGTGTAATTTCTACCTGTTGGTTTAGTGAAAAGAATTTCTTCATCCCCAAGACATCAATAGTTTTTAATGTTATGCTGAGAATTAAGAAAACAGAAACAGTTATAACAGGCTTGTCTAAATTTTCCTTCAATACTGAATGACCAGGAGAAATTCTAAGGGCATATATATACCTTGGCATTCTAATTTTCCTTGTCTCACTGCGTTTTTCCTTGTTTATTTTCTTTTTTTTTTTAAGAATTTATACAAAGCTGACTTTAATAACTGGTTGAGAGGAGTTGGCTGGATACCAATTCAGTCACTGGATGTAGAAAAGGCCAAAAAAGCTACAGAGATTCTCAGTGAGAAGAAGTATCGCCAGCACCCAGACAAGCTGAAGTATTCTATCACAATGGATGCCATGGAACAAGTGCTAGCTAAGCAAAATGCCAAGACCATGAATAAGGTGAGAATTTGTTCAGATGATCCTGACTGAGCCAGGGATTGGGTTTTTGTCTTGCAAAATTGTAGGGCAGGTGCTTTCCCACTGAAGTAACTAGAATTTCAAATGGGTATAGTGGTTCACTTGGTTAAGACTGGGCACTATGAGATGATGGAAGCCTCAGACTGTATTCACCATGAAGGGAGTTTAATTTTCTGTTTGTAAAGATTAAAGATTTCTCTTCAGTTTGTGTGATTCTGCAGATTTATAGTGCTTTGGTGGCCTTTAATCTTTTCTGCAGGAAGTAGTATTCATAATAATTGAGCTGAAAAAAACCCCAAATTCTGTCAGTTTTGTATGAGTTTCCTTGGAAAGTGGCGTTCTTTAAATTTATCCCTAGTTATCTGGGACACCACTGATCCTTATTCCATGTTTGCCGTGGAAAGAGTGTCTGTGGAAAACAAAAATTAAAAAATTATGCTTTGCATTAAAGCAGGGAAGAATGCAGACTGAAATTTTCAGTTTCAATATTTCTTGATTAACAAAACATACTTTACAAATGTCTCAAGGTACTAAAGAAAGAAGAGAATGTAATATTGCCACTTGGCAGTTATATTTGTGAAGACTGTAGTGCTTATGGAATTTTACTGTACTGTAAAATATTATTTATTGCAAATAAGCAATACAAAAGCAAGCTCTTATTCTATGAGTGCAGTACCTTTTCAATGCTAAATATTGCTTTGTCATTGCAGAAGCTCTACACTGACAAATGGAACAAAGAGAAGACCAGCATTCACGTTATGCCAGATACTCCAGAAATTCTGCAGTCTAAAGTGAACCAGATCACAATGAGTAATGTGAGTTACCACGCTCACTGTGGGCATTCCCTGTCTGTTGCATAGATCAAAACCTGGTGTAATTCTTATCTCTTTTTTGAAAATATTTAAATTGAGATGTGGGGTACTTCGGTAGTTCTGCCTACATAACAAAGTACCTGTTCTCTTTGACATTTTGGATTAGAAACTTTACAAAGCTGGATGGGAGGAAGCCAAGAAGAAAGGTTATGACATGCAGCCAGATGCTATTCCCATAAAAGCAGCCAAAGCCTCCAGAGACATTGCAAGCGATGTAAGTTTGATTGCCTGACAGTACTGGGAGTAGCTACAAAGACAGGACATTTTCAAAGTGCTCTGTTATGTGCAAATCTGTTTTTTCAAGCGTCCTGAGTTGTCTAAGTTTCAATTATATTGATGGATAAACCTTTGCAGTACTTGCTCTCCAGTGGAATTAAACTGAATTCTGCTTTTTTGCTCTTCGTTCAGCAAGCTGCTGAGCTTCATGTGCCCGTGTTCAATGGGCTACTTTGTAACACTGAGCATGTTTAAACGACTACACCTGAGATCTTGTGATGAAAAAGAACAAATATTTTCAGAGATAAAATTGATCTTAATAATAGTGCATTTTAAAAATTTAATATTTTGCTGTTCTTTCTCTTTCCTGCTGTCAGTACAAATACAAACTAGCCTACGAAAAAGAGAAAGGAAAGCACATTGGGTTCCGCAGTCTTGAAGACGACCCCAAGCTGGTGCACTTCATGCAGGTGGCTAAGATGCAATCTGATCGTGAATACAAGAAAGGTTATGAGAAGGCAAAGACTAATTTCCATACTCCAGTTGACATGGTCAGCGTTGTGGCAGCCAAGAAAGCACAAGAAATTGCTACAAACACAAACTACAAAAACTTGATCCATACCTACAATGTTTTGCCTGACGCCATGAGTCTTGAATTAGCTAAAAACATGATGCAGATACAAAGTGATGTAAGTGCAGAATTCTTCAGCCTTTGCATTACAAATACAATGATGCTTAGTTTATGGAAGCCTACTGTAAGAAAAATAGTACTATTTTCTTAGTGAATTTAGGTCAGTTATATACTAAAATATAGTAAATGAAATGAGACCTTCAGCAATGATAGCCATTGTATTTTCCTAAGCCTCTGAAATATTAAATTACACCTATTCTTACAGAATTTGGGCTCAGAAGTAAGTAATTTTATGTATGAAGTAAAATGGATATTTACTGTTTACACATCCCATACCTGTGTGCAGGCCAAGACAGGAAAAGCTTCACTTTTCATTAATAATTTTAGCTTGTACTTCCAAAAAAAGTCTTTTCAAAAGAAGGGGAAACCAGCTACGTAGCTATATTCTCAGATTTCCTGACATGTTTAACCTCTAGAGAACAGGGCCTTTTTTTTTCCAGTATAGAGGTTCAAGATAATCCTCTCCTTCCAGAGGGCCTTAGCATGTAGTCTCATGTGAGCAACCCATGTACATCATGAGGAGGTTCTAAATACTGAAAGGCAGAGTAATAAAATAGACACCACTACAACAAACAGGTTTCTAAATAAACCTTGAATGCATCTTGTTATTGTTTGCTTCTTTTTAGAGTAAGTGCATTCAAAATCTAATGTTAACTGGAATTAAACACAGAAAGAAGGGTCATGACTTACCAGCTTTTTCATGCATCTGATCATTTTCTTTTCTTTCTGCTTCCAGAATCAATACAGAGCAGAGTATGATGAAAGTATGAAGGGTGTTGGATGGATGCCACTGGGCTCCCTGGAAGCTGAGAAGAACAAAAAAGCAATGGAAATTGTTAGTGAAAAGAAGTATCGCCAGCATCCAGACAAGTTGAAGTATTCTGTTCCTATGGATTCCATGAACATGGTCTTAGCTTTAAATAATGCTAAAATCATGGATGAGGTAAGAAAATGTTCTTTCAAAACTTTAAAAAAAAAGAATCACTTAAGTTTGCAGAAGTAAGAGATGTAATAGTCAACCTTACTGTATGCACAGCTTTGGAAATCATCATTTTTTGGCAGCTAATTAATGTGCTTGACTGTAATTATATTTCATCTTCATAGATCTTTGATATACCTGAAAGCAAAGCATGACCCTAATATTTCTAAGAAATATGTATGAAGATAGACCTGGGGATCACATTTCATTAATAAATTTTACTCAAGATAACTAATTATAGACTTTTAACAGTTTAAATCTAGGGGCTAAAAATACTGGAGTGATCCCTTTTGGGAATAAGTTTTAGACTTTTAAATGTACAGCCTGTTCCATCCAATGCCTGTTACATTAATATGAAAATTCTACATGATGTGAATGCTTTTATAATGAGATATTTATTTTCTGATTCTCCTGTTGAACTGATTTAATCTGCTGGTGTTCTTTAGAAATGTCTGGAGTTCACGTGCATTGCAGTTACAGGGACCATCAGAATCTTATGTGTACTTTCCTTAGCTCTATTTCCTCTAAGTAAAGCTCTAGTAACTCTCTCAGCTGACACTTATTTTCCAGGGGATAAACTAATAATCTTCCACCTCTAAGAATTTATTGTTTATACCTTCTGTTGGCTTTCAGTAGTGGGTTAGCCTCGGTAGGCAGCTAAGCACTGTACAGCCACTTGCCTACTTCTTCCCTCACCCCCAGTGGGATGTGGGAAGAGGAAAGGTGGAGTAAAAACAAGAAAACTTGTGGGTCAAGATAAAAAATGTTTAACAAGCAAAGGAGAAGTGGAAGAAGAGAGAAAGAAAACAAAACAAGTGACACAAAAGCAATCACCTGCCACCTCCCACAGGTAGACTGATGCCCAGACAGTTCCTGAGCAAGAGATGTCCAACCTCCCTAAACCCCCTCCTCTCCCTTTTTATTTGCTGAGCCTGCTGTTATATGGCATGGAGTGTATTTTTGGTTAGCTGAGTTCATCTGCCTGGTTATGTCTCATCCCAACCTCTTCCATACCCACCAGTCTATTCACTGCAGGGGCAGAAAGAAATAGAGAAGGCCTTGATACTGTGCAAACACTGTTCAACAATAGCTAATACATGAGTGTGTTATCAGCCTTGTTTTAACCACAAATCCAAAGCACAGCACTGTTTGAGCTGCTATGGAGAGGGTTGACTCCATCCCAGCCAGACCCAGTACATTTTGAATCCTCTTGTTTTCTGCTGTTGAATGTGCTTGAATACACTGCTGGGTAAGAGACAAACAATAAAATACTCCAGCAAGATTTGGATTTCTTCCACTATTATTTCAGCCTCACACAATTAACTTCAGAAAAGCTATTTCTCATTCACACTGCTGTCAGGTGCTAAAATAAAAAGACAAATGTTCCTACCATGTTAGCAGTTGCATCATTGTAAAGAAAGTTTATATTTCAAATGGGAAATATTATTTTAAATAGTTTTATTAAATTTTTTTGTTATGTTGATATCTCTTTTTTTTCTGTCCTTCCAGCACAAATACAAAGAAGCATGGGAAGAAGACAAAAAGAAAGTTCACATGACACCAGATATTCCACAAATTGCTTTAGCAAAAGTTAATGCATTTAATTTAAGTGATGTGAGTACTGTTTGTAAGATTAAGATGCTGCTCTTTTTTTTTTTTTTAATTAGGAATAAGTGAGATGACAGCATACAAAAGTCTCCCTAATTCTCACTTTGCTAATATGCAGTAATTTCACAAAAGCCTGTTAATTTTCCTTTTCCCCTCTTCCATCCCCAAAACTAAATAGCACAAGTTGCCAAGAAAAAGCCATAGTATTGTCAGATTATGATGTGTCCATGTAAGTCATTAAAATACAGCAGTTACTAACAAAATAGTAGAGTTTGAGTTCTATCCATATTTGTTACTGGATTTATTATTTTCTTTCCCCAGGCACAAAAGTTTGTTTCTTTCTTGCATATCAAACCTATTCTTTTGGTGACAGATGATATTATAGACAGTTTTTCAGAAGCCAGTTGTTAAATCTGCATATGCTAAATAAAGCATTGTTTGTAATTGTGCACATTAAAAATGTGCACAGAAATAGACATATTTATCTCTTTTTTTTAAAAAAAAAAGTTAACATCCTTATAGATGTAAATTTTCACCAATATTTGTGCATGTGGGAAACAAATGCAATTTCTTGCTCTTTTGTTATAGATTTTTGTTACTGATGATAGTGCAGTCCAGCTGCACTGATGTAGGAATACCAGGATTGCAGTAAATTTTGAAGGAGTATTCATCTCTCCACGTGCCTTACACAACTATTTGAGTGTTAAACATATGTTTAGTCTGTGTTTCAAGTTAGCATATAAGATGAATAGAGTTTTATTTAAGTAAATGTGATATGTTTTGCTTTTTAAAAAGATGTTTCTTTTCTTTCTTTTCATAGAAAATGTACAGACTTTCATTTGAAGAAGCTAGGAAGAAAGGGTATGATCTCAGAGCTGATGCTATCCCTATTAAAGCTGCCAAAGCTTCTAGGGATATTGCTAGTGATGTAAGTTGTTGCAAGAAAAAAATATCCATTTCAGATATTGTAAAACTTTCAATTTCTTGACACAGTTCAATTTTATATGCCAATTATATGAAATCTCTTTATTCTCTTGCTTGTAAATAACTCTGACATATTCAAGATATATTTTAATGTATTTTCTATCAGAGTTAAAGAATAATTTCTTTATTAGAAAGATAAGGAGATATGTGAGGGACTCAGAAAAAACATATTAATTCCTCATTGTGATGGTGCTTGGATACTTTATAAATGTATGTTGTGTATTTGTAGTTTAGACAATATTCAGAGTTCATTATTAGAAATATTTGAGAACAGGTATGGACTTCAATTATTTTTACTGCTGTTGTACAGTTATCTTTTTTCCTTTGGTGAAAGTCCCATTGAATTTCTTGATGCAGAGGATACAAGCTTCTGGAATCAGGACCACTCTGAAATCCTTTGTGTACCAGTCATGAGGGATTTGCTGTGGCAGGGGCAAATGCAGCCTGAGAGGGGTGAAGTCAGGGTCTAAGAACATGTTATTTACCCCACTTTTGATAACATAGGGTATATTGCAGCCACTGCAAAGTCAGTTTGCTCTGCCACTGCTCTAAGTCTGAGGGGGAGATACTTCCATGCTGAGTTCTCTCCAAGCAGTTAGCAGTGAAGGAAAAAGGAATTAATACTTGGGCTGTGTAGTTCACTGTCCAGGGTCCATTAGAGACTGAGGAAGGGGTTAAGAATTTGAACTATTGGTTTTATTAAACAAAAAAATGCAAAAGATGTTGGGAAGTGTCTTGAATTTTTTAATCATTTGGACAAGTCAGCCTAATGGAGGTGATGATTAGATCTTTGATTTTATTGTTAGTCTTTAAATATGAATTTAAGTATTCTAAACAAGGTGCAGTGTGGGTTGATGTACCCTATTTCCAGTGTTTGTGATCGCTCGTCATAGAACTAACACAGGTATCTCTACACTATAGTGTGAAAAGAATAAAGAGTGCACTTTTTCCAAAGAACTGTCTTCAGCAAACCAAGTCTTACCTGTTCCTTTTGCTTTTGCTTTCTGTCAGTATGTTCCATATTTTCATTGTGTCATTTATAATGAGATTAGAAAGCAATTGAGCCCCAGTTACATTGAACCTTATGCAGGAGCAGAATAAACTATTGTAAGGAAATATCATTTTTTAGGAAAATGTTTAAAATGTACTGCTTTTGACAGGGACACTAGACACCTGTTTTAATTTAGAGTGTACCCTAGGAGTAGGTGAACAAAGCTACAACCTCTATATGCTTTGTGACTTTTTTTTTACAATGCATAAAAATCTTATTTTAGTCCAAGTTTTTTTGTTTGTTTTGTTTTGTTTTGTTTTTTTCTCACAAGGTAGATATTGCTCATTAAACAAATGAATTAGAATCAAAGTCTCTAACTCTGTTCTCTTTACAGTATAAATACAAATTAGGTTATGAACAAGACAAGGGAAAACTTGTGGGTTTCCGCAGCCTTCAGGACGATCCCAAACTCGTCCATTACATGCAAGTGGCTAAGATGCAGTCCGATCGCGAATACAAAAAGGCTTATGAGACGAGCAAGACACATTACCAAACGCCTTCTGATGCCCTCAGCATCGTGGCAGCTAAGGAGGCACAGGATCGTGTAACCAATACCAACTACAAACGGCTGATTCACCAGTATATGCTTCTACCAGATGCCATGAGTTTGGAACTGTACAGGAACATGAATCAGATACAAAGTGACGTAAGTTTCTGTTTTCTTCCTGTTATTCACAGCTGTGACTTTTTTTCCTCTTTTTTTTAAATTATGGATGTGTTTTGGAAACAATAGAATTGTTTTGTATGAGCCATTTGTAACCTTTCCTTTGGTGTTGTGTCTGGCAGAATGAGTACAAGCAGGATTACAACGAGTGGTTCAAGGGTATCGGCTGGAGCCCTGCTGGTTCTCTGGATGTGGAGAAATCTAAGAAAGCCACAGAAATTGCCAGTGATCGGAAATACCGCCAGCATCCCAGCATGTTCCCCTTCACAAAACAGAATGATGACATGGACATGGTCCTTGCAAAGCAGAATGCAAATATAATGAACAAAGTGAGTATTTATGGGGAAAATTAGGCAAATATTTACAAATAATCCATTTCAATAAACAGTCTGTAAGTCTCTGCCCCCATCTTTATGTAGCAGTATTTCCCTGGGAAAACAACTGTCACTTACAGGTTCCACTTTTTTCTTAATTAAGCACTCAGTTACTCAGAAATACCATTGGTTAAATAAATCTTTTCTCTTTTTCCTCATTGCTACCTCTCCAACCTCTATTCTTCTCATTCTTGTATAGAAGTTACTGACCCTGAAAATCTCGATATTTGAACTTAATTAGAAGTGAGAACAGATTCTAATCCAGCTGAGGTCGTTGCATAATAAAATCAATCTAATTTAGCACCTTCGTCTTTTTGCCCATCCATTTCCAAAGTGCACTGATGATGAAAATCCCAAAAGAGCCATTCTTTGTAATTTATATTAACATATCTGATGTTACTTTTTCCAATAGCATGCTTATACTGAAGCTTGGGAGAAGGATAAAATTCAGGTTCATGTGATGCCAGATACACCAGATATTCTACAGGCAAAACAGAACAAGACGAACTACAGTCAGGTAGAGGTTTTTTTTTTAATATTTCCTTTTACATTTTAAATTAATATCCACTTTCTTCAGATTTAAAGGTGCCTCCCATTTCAAAATAAGTTATTAATTTGTATAAGTTAGGAGAAATGGAATCAGGGATATAGAACAGAGGCAAGAATTTTTATGTGTGTAATATTTCAGAGTAGCAATAAGTACCATCTTCAGGCTAGCAAAGTAACAGCCTAAATTACATTATAATGTATGGAAAATATAGGTCCTATTTTTGAAATTGATGTGCGTAATCCCTACTTTGTGCTTACCATAGAAATCAATCATGATAAAAATTTTTTAAAATTACAAATTCTGTGTGTATATGAAACAGAAATACAAGCAGTGAATCTAACTTTTCTATCAACTTTTAAATATGAGAAATTGATAAGTATGCCAGAACAAAATACTAAAATTTTACTTTGCATGATTGCTCAGAGGCAAATCTCTGACTTGTGAGTGCTGGTACTTAAAATTAATGGTGAACAAAATGAATTGACTAATAAATGACTACATTAAAGCCGTATTAATTAAAAATTTGTTAAGCCAATTGAAAAGTTTCCAGTGATCCCAGGTGTATATTTCCGGTTCCCCAGATATGTTTCAAATCCCTAAGATAAGCTGTAGTAGGAAGCTGCTGAGGTAAAGAAAAACTATGCAGTGACTAGCCTAAGACTTGGAAGACCTGTGTTCTTTGTTTATCAGGTTCCCATTCCTCAGTTCCCACTCCAGTAGTCCCTTCTCTCATAAGTGAAGCCTGTGAGGTGACCAGAATTTGCTAACGTGGATCCTTAGCATATCTAACTAGGTGTCATACATATTACTAAAAAAAATTTAATTAATATTGTTCTTAATTTATAGAAACTATACAAACTTGGCTGGGAGGAAATGATAAAGAAAGGCTACGACCTCACACCTGAAGCCATTTCGGTGAAAGCTGCCAAAGCTTCAAGGGACATTGCAAGTGACGTAAGCAACGTTTCTAACTCAATGTGACACACACTTAATCGAGTTGCTATAACCCTCAGAGTCGCACTAGATTGAGATACAGCTCTCTGCTAAGCTGTGGCTTGGAGTACAGAGCAAAACTGCTCACAAAACTCTTTCCTGATCTGCTCTTGTCAGTCAAGAAAACAATTTAAGAAGAGTTGCTCTGGCATCTTGGCTATTCCAAAGGTAGTGGACCAACCATGAAGTAGCTAGTCATGCAAAGTTAAGAGTTTTCTGCTCTTTTGAATGTTACATTTTCAGAGCAGTAGCAAATTTGGTCCAGCTAGCTGATCCCAGTGCCTGTACTGAGAAATCCTCTTTGCAGCTCTGAAATAGACATGGTGACACACATATTGCTGTTACCATAACTTGGTGTGAATGCAACTCCAGCATTTATGGGAGAGATTTTATTAATCATTAAGAAATATTTCCAATGCTTAACATCTGCATTTTTAAGTGTTGATTATTTTATTAATCAAAATATTTCAATGTGTCAGCCTTTGGGAGTTCTGAACAGTGTGACTGCATGAATCAGGTGGCACAGGAGACTGTTCCTACTGCCACGCACTCTTCCTCTCCAGGGACTCTGTTCCTTCCCAGGGAGAGCATTCACTGACACCAAGTGATGCACATTAATCAAGGGGGTACTAAACCTTTACATGAGATGACACAAGATGGTCATTTCATTGGTAATGAGAAGCATTGAACTGTGTGAATATATTGATATTTTGCTCATATATTTTACCATTGTATGCTTCTGACTGTGATTTCATTAATGCAATCTTTATAATTTCAGTACAAGTACAAAGAAGGTTATCGCAAGCAGCAGGGACATCACATTGGATTCCGCAGCTTGCAGGATGATCCTAAGATGTTGTGGTCTATGCAAGTAGCTAAGATGCAGAGTGAGAGGGAATACAAGAAAGATTTTGAAAAGTGGAAGACAAAGTTTAATATGCCTGTGGATATGCTAGGCTTCCTTCTGGCTAAGAAATGTCAGGAACTGGTTAGTGACATAGACTACAAACGGATACTACACCGCTGGACTTGTCTGCCAGACCAGAATGATGTCACCCAGGCAAAGAGGGTCTACGAACTACAGAGTGATGTAAGCTTCCTCTGGATTTAATGCATTTATATTTTTGTAAGAGATTTACTGCTTATGGAAAAGTAAAAAGTATCTTCAATAACTCTCTTTTATTGTCAGTATAGATCAGATTGAAACTAAGATAGTAGTTAATCTTTTAATATGGTTTAAGAAATGAACAGGGAAATAATCTAGTGTGGTTTTGGTTTTTTTTCCTTAACAGAACCTGTATAAGTCAGATCTACAGTGGCTCAGAGGCCTGGGATGGAGTCCTTTGGGATCTTTGGAATCTGAAAAGAACAAGAAAGCTTCTGAAATACTGAGCGAAAAGAAGTACCGGCAGCACCCAGATACCATTAAGTTCACGAGTATCCCAGATGCCATGGATATCGTTTTAGCAAAATCAAATGCCAAAAATAGAAGTGATGTAAGTTGCATCTAGAGACAGAATGTGTGATTCAGTACATGAATACATTAGTATACCTTTGTTAAAAAGGTCTCCATATCAGAAATGTGCTTAAAATACACAAATGTCAGATGTTTACAATCAGTCTTATTGCTCAGTTGCCAAGAAGTGCTGTGCCTTGTTCAGAAGATCAAGGTCTTTAGTGCTGCATAACTTATCAATCAATCACTGCAAATAAGATGCTCACTATATAGTATGTAAATATATTGACTATGTAGTATGTAAATATATTGACTATGTAGTATGTAAATATATTGTCATAATGCTTTTTCCTTGACATTTAATGGATGTGAAGAAGAAAAAAAAGGTGGTATTTCTGTAAGAAGTCTTTATATTATTTGATTTTGATATCTCATGTTGTTTACATCAGTCCTGCTTGCATGGTAAATCTTTGCTCTGCTATTGTAGGGAAAAGGTAAACTGAATTTACTGCTATGTCTGTGAGACTTTTATCAGACAAGGTATTTTTGTTTGTGTCTCTTTTCAGAGACTGTATAGAGAAGCTTGGGACAAGGACAAAACTCAGGTTCACATCATGCCTGATACTCCTGAAATTTTGCTGGCTAAATCAAACGTAATTAACGCAAGCGATGTAAGTGTGTCTTTACAATGGTTCTTTTATGGAATTTGGAATTACCTATTGTGGCTTTAGTTTAAAAAGTAGTAGAATAATCCTGCAGTTCTAACCAGTGTAAGCACACCTGTGATCTTTTCCTGTGAAAATTGTTATGCACTGAGAAGCCCTAATGGAACTGCTAAAATATAAAGTGGGAGTGGAATTGCTATAAAAATATAGCAATTTTTATAATATATATAATATATATTATAAAAAATACCAAGAAAATATTCAACACAAGTTAATGGTTTTCTCTTTCATCCCTACTGATCATATTAACACTGTAGATATGTGTTCAACATTTTTCAGTAAGCCTGTCATTCTTGTTAAAATGTCTGATTATCTTGAATTGCCTCTCAGTATTACATAGAACTATGTATTTTACATTAAATTCCAGTTTAGAATGGAACAAATACAGACTACATATAAAGGTAGAGAAATATTAGCAGCTCTACCAGAAGAACTCAACAAGGCAAAAATAATCACATTTGAACTTGGGTGGAGAGAATCAATCCTAGAGTTGTATTTGTATTATTCACCTCTGTAGGAGACTATGAATCTTTCAGATTAGTATGTTAAGAAAATTTTTATCTCGAGTTAATGAGTTAATCAGAAAACACACAGTAATTTTAAGATATATTAAATCTTAACTTACAAAGTACACATTATTAAAAGTAAGCTATGGAATTTAATTTGATGAATGAAACTGTGTTTGTAATCTCATACTTCATTTTCAATAATTGGGGAGGAAAGTTGTACTGTTGAAAAACTCTCCAGAGAACTTTATTTGCAATAGTTACTTTGAACCCTTCTCCAACAGAAACACTACAAGTTAGGATATGAAGAGCTGAAGAGGAAGGGCTATGATCTTCCTCCTGATGCTATACCCATCAAGTCAGCAAAGGCATCCAGAGACATAGCTAGTGAGGTAAGTCCTATGGAGTGAAAACAATAGTGGGGCGTAGAGCTGGTACACAATTTTGGACAAAGATCTTTTTTATTTAAAAGGAGGAGAGGTCTAACTTTCTAACATTTTTATATTGCTGCCTTCCCAAGGGGTTTTATAATTCTTAACCATGTAAAATTAATTAAATAAAATAATGTGAGATAGTGTATCAATTAATGTCTTCTGGACATTTTATAAAAAAACTAAAAGTATGGAAAAACATATACAAAATTTTAATTGCTATATTAACAACAGAGAAATTTAAATTGCAGCTTGAAAAGAGGTAATAATTGTTGTTTCTGCATTCAATTAGTATCAGTACAAAACTGCATACCGAAAGCAGCTTGGCCACCACATAGGGGCCCGTAACATAGAGGATGATCCAAAGATGGTGTGGTCCATGCACGTAGCCAAGATCCAGAGTGACAGGGAGTACAAGAAAGCCTTTGAGAAGACAAAGACACACTTCAGTAGCCCAGTGGACATGCTGGGAATTGTGTTGGCCAAGAAATGTCAGGAGCTGGTCAGTGACGTTGATTACAAGCACCCTCTGCATCGGTGGACGTGTCTGCCGGACCAGAACGATGTTGTACAAGCCAGGAAAGTGTACGACCTCCAGAGTGATGTAAGTTATTCTGTACTGGCTGTGTGAGAACCAGAAGCCTCTGTTATGTTCTCTTCCTTTACTGGAGAAAGTCCATGTGGGGAGCACAAGTCTAGGCTGATTCTGTGAGACTGTGATGTGGCTCTGTGATCTTGCTGAGAGTTGGTGTCATGAACAGGCAGGGATGAAGTTTCTGTGGGTCATACTTTACGGACACAGAGGCATGCTGTGTTGCCTTGAGCATTTTGGGGAGAGGGTTGTGGCAGGTGGCTGGAGTTGTTTAGAGAGGGGAAGGGCAACAGAGTAAAATGTTTTATTTTGGAAAACAGTGGGCAAAGGCACACCATGTTGACAGAGGCAAATGGTATGAAGAGAAGTTAGGTGGTGAGGCATACGGCCACTGCCATGCCTCTGCCAGCTGGAGATTGCCAAATGGGGCAGGTCTTCCATGGGAACACTACGAAGATCACAGAATCACAGAATGGTGGAGGTTGGAAGGGACCTCAGGAGATCATCCAGTCCAACCCCCCTGCCAAAGCAGGTTCCCTATAGCAGGTTGCACAGGAAAGTGTCCAGGTGGGTTTGAACATCTCCAGAGATGTTGAGGAAGGGTTTGCAGATGACCTGGCACCTGGTTGTGCTGCTGCAAGGATGGGGAGCCAGGATACAGGGAGCTGAGCTCAATGGGAGTCCCTTTCATGGTGGCTGGTGGGTTGAGCCAGGGGAATGTGTTCAGTTAGGCAGAGCTTCCCTTGGTAGGAGGAGTGGTTGCATGGAGTGAGGAGGTTGCTGAGCTGCTTTGTGTCCCTGCCTGTCCTTTCAGAACGTGTACAGGTCCGACCTCCAGTGGATGAGGGGCATTGGCTGGTTACCAAGTGGTTCACTGGACGATGAGAAGAATAAGAGGGCGGCCCTCATCCTGAGTGACAAGAAGTATCGGCAGCACCCAGACACCATCAAATTCACGAGCGTTCCTGACTCGATGCCCATGGTTCTGGCAAAGCACAACTCTGCAATTATGGACCAGGTGAGATTTCCTTGTGTGTGCAACCTGAAGGAAACCAACACCCTCCTTCCCCTGGCTGCTGGGCTCTGTCCTCCCAGGGCCTGGGTTTTGCAAGGGGGAAAGTGCATCCTCTTGCATCAGGGGTTTTGTTGCCTGTTTTAGATCAAATCCTCTTTTGTGTGATTGGAGCAGTGACTGGGTGCAGTGTGGAAAAGAAAAGGCTGAAGCTGGGAGTAGAAAAGGCATCTCTGAGCCAGTGCAAAGCAGAGGCCCTTGGCTTCAGTTCCTTGAGCTCGTTTGCTCTTTGAGCTGGTTGCCCAGTTCTTGTGTGATGTTCTATCTTGGTGTGCTCCTTATTTCAGCGGTCGTACACATCAGCCTGGGAGAAAGATAAAACCAGCGTTCACATCATGCCGGATACACCTGGTATTTTGCTGGCCCAGCAGAACCAAATGAACTTGAGTGAGGTAGGTGGCTGAGCTGGGCTTGAGTGTCCATCTCTGGGTGCTGCTGTGTCCCGGGCAGAAGTGTTGTTTGAGGGCAATGCTTGTTTTTCTTTCAGAAACTGTACAGGCTTGCGATGGAGGAGGAGAAGAAAAAGGGCTACGACATGCGGGCAGATGCCATTCCTATCAAGTCTGCTAAAGCTTCCAGAGACATTGCCAGTGATGTGAGTACACAGGAGCCTGTGGCTGCTCAGCCTACTGGAGAGTTTCCAGGTGTTTGCAGTTGATGTCCAGGGTTGGCAACCTTGGACAGTTGGAGGCAACGCAGCTCTTACCTGTCATTGCTGTTCAGCTGGTCTGGAAATGTTTTTGTTCTGGAGGATCTGCCTGTGGCTCTCCATGCATGGTTTGGGTGTGCAGTTTGTCAAGGGAATGTGTAGATGTTGTGGAGAGAGTGAGTGTGGGAGCTGGGTGATGGACATAATGCAGAGCAGTGTCCTCCTGGGCTTGTGTCAGCATCACATCAAGCAACAGACTGTACTTGGGAGGTGATGTGCTGCCCTCAGTGCTGCCAGTCTGTGCTCCCCTGGTGTTGCAGCTGCACAGCTGAACTGAACAATATGAAAGAAAACCGAAACCAAGGTTTTGTGTAAAAACAGAGGTAGTATAAAAGGAAAGATTTTTCAATTTTTAATTAGATAGTGATATCACAATTTATTCCACATGTGTGTTTTGTGTCTCTGATTAAAGTTCCAAGTCTGTCTCCATGCTCTTTCAGTTTTTATCACCTGAGCAGATTGACTAGGAATTTATTTGGACATTCTGCTTGAAGATCAATGATTATATAGAGGATAGTTATTTTATTATGAGACTTTTGTGTGGTTTCCATAATCTGTAGACCTTTTACTCTCAGTTACTGAGTAGTAACTCTTAATATGTAGGCCAGGAAGTGAAGATCATATCATACAGATAATGTTGCATGAATCCTTCTGTAGCTTTAAACTGCAGTTCATCAGCTGGATCCTTTTGCACTCTAAAGTCTCCATTGTTTCACATACTAAGTAGTCAGGAGTATGTGCCACAGGTGCTGCCAGGGACATAAAGAAAACTCAACTACAACTCAGTGAATGTGGGTTTTTTTTTCCTATAGTACAAGTATAAGGAAGGCTACCGCAAGCAGCTTGGCCACCACATAGGGGCCCGTAACATAGAAGATGATCCGAAGATGATGTGGTCCATGCACGTAGCCAAGATCCAGAGTGACAGGGAGTACAAGAAAGCCTTTGAGAAGACAAAGACACACTTCAGTAGCCCAGTGGACATGCTGGGAATTGTGTTGGCCAAGAAATGTCAGGAGCTGGTCAGTGACGTTGATTACAAGCACCCTCTGCATCGGTGGACGTGTCTGCCGGACCAGAACGATGTTGTACAAGCCAGGAAAGTGTACGACCTCCAGAGTGATGTAAGTTATCCTGTACTGGCTGTGTGAGAACCAGAAGTCTCTGTTATGTTCTGTTCCTTTACTGGAGAAAATCCAGGTGGGGAGCACAAGTCTAGGCTGATTCTGTGAGACTACGTTGTGACTGTATGATCTTGCTGAATCATAGACTCATAGAATGGTTTGGGTTGGGAGGGACCTTAAAGCTCATCCAGCCCCAACCCCCTGGCCAGCAGCAGGGACACCTTCCACTAGACCAGGTTGCTCAAAGCCTCATCCAACCTGGCCTTG
The DNA here is from genome assembly GCA_907165065.1 of Caprimulgus europaeus. Next base: position 2,026,754 of record OU015533.1, read on the forward strand.
AACACTTTCAGGGAGGAGCAGCCACAGCTTCTCTGGGCAACCTGTGTCAGTGTCTGACCACTCTCATAATAAAGAATTTTTTCCTAAAACCTATTCCAAATATACCTTCTTATATTTTAAAACAATTGCCCCTGTATTTCTGTTGAAAATAGAATTTCAATCTTACTCATCAAGTTTTACTACATTCATCATTTTACAGCTCATGTTATATCTCAGAAGATCAGTTTTCCTTTTGCTGAGATCTTTTCAAGAATGGGCAGGGATAAAGTGTATGTGGGTCATATTTTATAGAAACAGAAATGTCCTGTGCTGCCATGAGCATTTTGAGGGGAGGGTTGCTGCATGCGGCTGGAGTTGTGTAGGACACGGGAAGGGCAATGGAGCCAGATTTTTTTCTTTCCTAGTATCAACAGTGGGCAAAGGCAGGGCATGTGTGCAGTGATGAATAGTATGTAGGGAGTTAAGTGTCAAGGCATAAGGCCACTGCTGTGCCTCTGCCAGCTGCAGATTGCAAAATGGGAGAGGTCTTCCCTGGGGACACTAAGAAGATGGTGAGGGAGGGTTTGCAGATGACCTGGCACCTGGTTGTGCTGCTGCAGGGATGGGGAGCCAGGGTACAGGGAGCTGAGCTCAATGGGAGACCCTTTCACGGTGGCTGGTGGGTTGAGCCAGGGGAATGTGTTTAGTTAGGCAGAGCTTCCCTTGGTAGGAGGGGTGGTTGCATGGAGTGAGGAGGTTGCTGAGCTGCTTTGTGTCCCTGCCTGTCCTTTCAGAATGTGTACAGGTCCGACCTCCAGTGGATGAGGGGCATTGGCTGGTTACCAAGTGGTTCACTGGACGATGAGAAGAATAAGAGGGCGGCCCTCATCCTGAGTGACAAGAAGTATCGGCAGCACCCAGACACCATCAAATTCACGAGCGTTCCTGACTCGATGCCCATGGTTCTGGCAAAGCACAACTCTGCAATTATGGACCAGGTGAGATTCCCTTGTGTGTGCAACCTGAAGGAAATCAGCACTCTCCTTCCCCTGGCTGTTGGGCTCTGTCCTCCCAGGGCGTGGGTTTTGCAAGGGGGAAAGTGCATCCTCTTGCATCAGGGGTTTTGTTGCCTGTTTTAGATCAAATCCTCTTTTGTGTGATTGGAGCAGTGACTGGGTGCAGTGTGGAAAAGAAAAGGCTGAAGCTGGGAGTAGAAAAGGCATCTCTGAGCCAGTGCAAAGCAGAGGCCCTTGGCTTCAGTTCCTTGAGCTCGTTTGCTCTTTGAGCTGGTTGCCCAGTTCTTGTGTGATGTTCTATCTTGGTGTGCTCATTGTTTCAGCGGTCGTACACATCAGCCTGGGAGAAAGATAAAACCAGCGTTCACATCATGCCGGATACACCTGGTATTTTGCTGGCCCAGCAGAACCAAATGAACTTGAGTGAGGTAGGTGGCTGAGCTGGGCTTGAGTGTCCATCTCTGGACGCTGCTGTGTCCCGGGCAGAAGTGTTGTTTGAGGGCAATGCTTGTTTTTCTTTCAGAAACTGTACAGGCTTGCGATGGAGGAGGAGAAGAAAAAGGGCTACGACATGCGGGCAGATGCCATTCCTATCAAGTCTGCTAAAGCTTCCAGAGACATTGCCAGTGATGTGAGTACACAGGAGCCCGTGGCTGCTCAGCCTACTGGAGAGTTTCCAGGTGTTTGCAGTTGATGTCCAGGGTTGGCAACCTTGGACAGTTGGAGGCAACGCAGCTCTTACCTGTCATTGCTGTTCAGCTGGTCTGGAAATGTTTTTGTTCTGGAGGATCTGCCTGTGGCTCTCCATGCATGTTATGGGTGTGCAGTGTGTCGAGGGAATGTGTAGATGTTACAGAGAGAGTGAGTGTGGGAGCTGGGTGATGGACATAATGCAGAGCAGTGTCCTCCTGAGCTTGTGTCAGCATCACATCAAGGAACAGACTGTACTTGGGAGGTGATGTGCTGCCCTCAGTGCAGATAATGTTGCCTGAATCCTTCTGTAGCTTTACACTGCAGTTCATCAGCTGGATCCTTTTGCACTCTAAAGTCTCCATTGTTTCACATACTAAGTAGACAGGAGTATGTGCCACAGGTGCTGCCAGGGTCATAAAAAAGAATCAACTACAACTCAGTGAATGTGTTTTTTTTCCTACAGTACAAGTATAAGGAAGGCTACCGCAAGCAGCTTGGCCACCACATAGGAGCCCGTAACATAGAGGATGATCCGAAGATGATGTGGTCCATGCATGTAGCCAAGATCCAGAGTGACAGGGAGTACAAGAAAGCCTTTGAGAAGACAAAGACACACTTCAGTAGCCCAGTGGACATGCTGGGAATTGTGTTGGCCAAGAAATGTCAAGGGCTGGTCAGTGATGCTGATTATCGCCACTATCTGCATCAGTGGATCTGTCTGCCGGACCAGAACGATGTGATCCACGCTAAGAAAGCCTATGATCTACAGAGTGATGTAAGTTATTCTGTACTGGCTGTGTGAGAACCAGAAGTCTCTGTTATGTTCAGTTCCTTTACTGGAGAAAGTCCAGGTGGGGAGCACAAGTCTAGGCTGATTCTGTGACACTGAGATTGTATTGTGGCCGCATTTTCTTAGTGAGACTTGGAGTTGTGAATAGTCCTCAACTTCTCCAGAGAGGGGGAATCCTGATCTTCTCTGGGAAACCTGTGCCAATGTCTCACCACCCTCACAGGGAATAATTTCTTTCTATTATCTAATCTAAATCTACCCTCAACACAATTACCCCTGTGTTTCTGTTGAAAAGATATTTTTTGAATTTCCAAATTTCTCATCAAGGTCTCCTTTATTCTTCATTTTACAGTTCATGAGAGATCTCAGCAGTCCAGCTTTCTATTTGCAGAGATTTTGTCAAGAATGGGCAGAGAGGAAGTTTGTGTTGTGTCATAGTTTATGGACACAGAAGTATCCTGCCTTGCTTTGAGCATTTTGAGGAGAGGGTTGTGGCAGGTGGCTGGAGTTGGTTTTAGCAAGGGAAGGGCAACAGAGTCAAAAGTTTTCTTTTTTAGTACCAACAGTGGGCAAAGGCACACCATGTGTGCAGTGACGAGAGGTATGAAGGGAGTTAGGTGTCAAGGCATAAGGCCACTGCTGTGCCTCTGCCAGCTGCAGATTGCCAAATGGGACAGGTCTTCCCTGGGAACACTAAGAAGATGGTGAGGAAGGGTTTGCAGATGACCTGGCACCTGGTTGTGCTGCTGCAAGGATGGGGAGCCAGGGTACAGGGAGCTGAGCTCAATGGGAGCCCCTTTCACGGTGGCTGGTGGGTGAGCCAGGGGAATGTGTTCAGTTAGGCAGAGCTTCCCTTGGTAGGAGGAGTGGTTGCATGGAGTGAGGAGGTTGCTGAGCTGCTTTGTGTCCCTGCCTGTCCTTTCAGAACGTGTACAGGTCCGATCTCCAGTGGATGAGGGGCATTGGCTGGTTACCAAGTGGTTCACTGGACGATGAGAAGAATAAGAGGGCAGCCCTCATCCTGAGTGACAAGAAGTATCGGCAGCACCCAGACACCATCAAATTCACGAGCGTTCCTGACTCGATGCCCATGGTTCTGGCAAAGCACAACTCTGCAATTATGGACCAGGTGAGATTCCCTTGTGTGTGCAACCTGAAGGAAACCAACACCCTCCTTCCCCTGGCTGCTGGGCTCTGTCCTCCCAGGGCCTGGGTTTTGCAAGGAGGAAAGTGCATCCTCTTGCACCAGGGGTTTGTGTTGCCTGTTTTAGATCAAATCCTCTTTTGTGTGATTGGAGCAGTGACTGGGTGCAGTGTGGAAAAGAAAAGGCTGAAGCGTTACAAGTTTTGGGAGTAGAAAAGGCATCTCTGAGCCAGTGCAAAGCAGAGGCCCTTGGCTTCAGTTCCTTGAGCTCGTTTGCTCTTTGAGCTGGTTGCCCAGTTCTTGTGTGATGTTCTATCTTGGTGTGCTCCTTATTTCAGCGGTCGTACACATCAGCCTGGGAGAAAGATAAAACCAGCGTTCACATCATGCCGGATACACCTGGTATTTTGCTGGCCCAGCAGAACCAAATGAACTTGAGTGAGGTAGGTGGCTGAGCTGGGCTTGAGTGTCCATCTCTGGGCGCTGCTGTGTCCCGGGCAGAAGTGTTGTTTGAGGGCAATGCTCGTTTTTCTTTCAGAAACTGTACAGGCTTGCGATGGAGGAGGAGAAGAAAAAGGGCTACGACATGCGGGCAGATGCCATTCCTATCAAGTCTGCTAAAGCTTCCAGAGACATTGCCAGTGATGTGAGTACACCTTGGCACCTTGTTCTCCTCGGTCTTACTTGTCATGTTCAGAAAGTGGCAGGGGCAATAGTCTAGAATCATGGAATGGTTTGGGTGGGAAGGGACCTTAAAGCTCATCCAGTTCCAACCTCTCTGCCGTGAGCAGGGACACCTTCCACTGGACCAGGTTACTCAGAGGCCCATCCATCCTATCCTTGAACGCTTCCATGGATGGGGCATCCACAACTTCTCTGGGCCTCTTGTTTCGGTGCCTCACCACCAACACAGTAAGGAATTTCTTCTTTCTCTTTAATCTAAATGTACCCTCTTTCAGTTTAAAACCATTATCCTTCATCCTTTCAATACACTCCCTGATAGCCTCTCCCCATCTTTCCTGTTGGCCCCCTTTAAGAACTGGAAGGCCGCTATAATGTTTCACTGGAGCCTTTTCTTCTCTGGACTAAAAAACCCCAACTCTCTCAGCCTGTCCTCCTAGGGGATGTGCTTCTGCCCACTGATCCTCTTCATGTCCCTCTGCTGGGTCAGCCAGAGCAGGTCCATGTCCTCCTTATGCTGGCCCCAGAGCTGAACTCAGTACTCCAAGTGGGGTCTCACCAGAGCAGAGCAGAGGAGGAGAATCTCCCCCCTTGACCTGCTGGACTCGCTTCTTTTGACAACAGCCCAGGATATGATTGGCTTTCTGGGCTGTGAGCACGTGTTACCAGCTCATACTCAGTTTTCCATCCACCAATACCCCCAGGTCCTTCTCTGCAGTGCTGCTTTCAGTCCACTCATTGCCCAGCCTGTATCCATGTTTGGAATTTCCTGGACCCATGTGCAGGACCTTGCGCTTGACTTTGTTGAACTTCGTGAGGTTCACACGGGCCTGCCAAGCTCCCTCTGGATGGCATCCCTTCCCTCTAGAATATCAACCACACCACACAGCTTGGTGTCGTCCACAAACTTGCTGAGGGTGCACTCAATGCCTCTGTCCTGTCCTGGACAAAGATTTTAAATAACATTGGTCCCAGTATGAACCCTCAGGGACACCGTTCATCACCGATCTCTACCCAGACATTGAGCCATTGACCACAACTCTTTGAGTGTGGCCATCCAGACAATTCCTTAGACACCGAGTTGTCCACTTGTCAAATCCATATCTCTCCATTTTAAAGACAAGGATGTCATGTGGGACAGTATCAAACGCTTTGAGAAGTTCTGGTAGATGACGTCTGTCACTCTTCCTTTATCCACCAACGCTGTAACCCTGTCGTAGAAGGCCACCAAATTTGCCTTTCACGATTTGCCCTTAGTGAAACCATGTTGGCTGTCACCAATCACCTCTTTTTTCTATGTGCATTAGCACAGTTTCTAGGAGGATCTACTCCATGATCTTGCTGGGCACAGAGGTGAGACTGACTGGCCTGTAGTCCCCAAGTCTTCCTTGTTTTTCGTTTTTTAAAAATGAGGGTAATGTTTCCCCTTTTTTAGTCTTTGAGAGCTTCACTGGTCTGCCACAACTTTTCAAATATGATGAATATGGGCTGAGTAACTTCATCTGCCAGTTCCCTCAGGACCCTTGGGTACATCTCATCAGGTACCATGGGCTGTGCACATTTGAGTTCCTTATATGGTCTTGAACTCAATCTTCTCCTGAGGTGGGCAGTATTTTAATTCTCCCAGTCTCTGGCTTTGGATTCAGTGAGTTGGGCAGCATGACTAGAGCACTTGTCAGTGCAGACCAGGGCAAAATATTTGTTGAGTATATCAGCCTTCTCCACGTCAGTTGTAGCCAGATCTCTTGTTTCACTCATCAGGGGGATAAAGTTTCTTTCATCTTCCTTTGTTGTCCTGTGTACTTGAAGAAAGTCTTGTTATTTTTTACGTCCCTAGCCAAGTTCAGCTCCAACTGTGCCTTGGCTTTCTCGATCCCCTTCCTGCACCCCTGGGCCATGATCCTGTAATCTCCCTAGGGTGTGTATCTCTGCCCCCACTGCCTATGCATTTTGGTTTTGTGTTTTCCTTTGGCTAAGAGGTCTTGATTTAGCCAATCTGGCCTCCTGCCTCCACTGCCTGACTTCCTGCATGTTGGGATTGAGAGCTCTTGCTCCCTAAGAAAAATGTCTTTAAACACCTCCCAGCTCTCGCTCGCTCCTTTATCTCTGAGGGCAGTTTCTCAAGGGGTTCCACTCACTGGCACCCTAACCAGCTGAAATTCTGCCTTTCTGAGGTTTAGGGGACTGACTCTACTTTTTACCTGTCCTGTACCTCTCAAGATTGAGAATTTTACCAGGGCATGATTGCTGAGCCCACGCTACCTCGAGTCTTGACCTCTTTGGTGAGTTCTTCCTCATTAGTGAGCAACAGGTCCAGCAGTACCTCTCTTCTGGTGAGGCTCTCCATCACCTGTACTAGGAAGTTGTCCTCAACACACTCCAGCAGTTTCCTGGACTGCTTGAAGTTCACTGTGCTGCTTTTGCAGCAGATGTCTGGTGATTGGAGTCACATATCAGAATCAAGGCCTGTGAGCGTGATGCTTCCTACAGTTGAAGGAAGAACTCTTCTGAACCTTCTCTCCTTGAGCCGGTGGCCTGTAGCAGACAGCAATCACAAAGATTCTTTGTTCACTTGGTCTCTAATTTTCACCTATAAGCTCTCAACATGCACATTGCTAAAAAAATGTTGTGTCACCACTTGTCTCTTTCCCCAGCTGGGTGGCTGTAGTCCTGCAGCTGAGGACACACACCAGACTGGGAGATTAAGACTGCTGAGCACTGTGCAGGAGAGCTTGGTGCAGTGGAGCGTGTCAGTTCCCGTGGGCTGTGTGGGTGGGTGCAGACAGGGCTCTGCAGGATGGGGCCCGGGTTGCCTACTAGAGAAGTCTGGTGGTTTCTCCAAGTTTTGCATCCCAGGTGTTGAGCTGGCCTGTCAGTGGCAATGGTTAGGCTGTTTGGAGACCCTGTCTGCTGGCATGCACCACTCCTGGTTCCTGAGCTAGCTTTGTGGGTGTTGCTGTCTGGGCCTCCATCTGCCTCCTGGGGCCCAGTGTAGGCATGGGGTGGGATGGGAGTGAAGGTCACAGTCAGGTTATGCCGTGCTTAGGTGCCTCTTTAGGGTGTGACCTTGCCAGGCTCCATTAGCAAAGCAGTCGCTCACAGGCGCTGCTACAGATTAGTGTCAGAAGGAGAAGAGCTGGTCAGAAACTGACTGAGCTTCTTTAACCCGACAGTACAAGTACAAGGAAGGCTACCGCAAGCAGCTTGGCCACCACATAGGAGCCCGTAACATAGAGGATGATCCGAAGATGATGTGGTCCATGCACGTAGCCAAGATCCAGAGTGACAGGGAGTACAAGAAAGCCTTTGAGAAGACAAAGACACACTTCAGTAGCCCAGTGGACATGCTGGGAATTGTGTTGGCCAAGAAATGTCAGGAGCTGGTCAGTGACGTTGATTACAAGCACCCTCTGCATCGGTGGACGTGTCTGCCGGACCAGAACGATGTTGTACAAGCCAGGAAAGTGTACGACCTCCAGAGTGATGTAAGTTATTCTGTACGGGCTGTGTGAGAACCAGAAGTCTCTGTTATGTTCTGTTCCTTTACTGGAGAAAGTCCAGGTGGGGAGCACAAGTCTAGGCTGAAACTGTGAGACTGTGATGTGGCTGTATGATCTTGCTGAGAGTTGGTGTCGTGAACGGGCAGGGATGAAATTTCTGTGGTGTCATACTTTATAGACATAGAAAGGTCCTGTGTTGCCCTGAGCATTTTGGGGAGAGGGTTGTGGTGGGTGGCTGGAGTTGTTCAGAGAGGGGAAGGGCAACAGAGTGAAATGTTTTATTTTGGAGGACCAACAGTGGGCAAAGGCACACCATGTGTGCAGTGACGAGTGGTATGAAGAGAAGTTAGGTGGTGAGGCTTAAAGCCTCTGCCAGCTGGACATTACCACATGGGGCTGGTCTTCCCTGGGGACACTAAGAAGATGGTGAGGGAAGGTTTGTGGATGACCTGGCACCTGGTTATGCTGCTGCAGGGATGAGGAGCTGAGCTCAATGGGAGAACCTTTCACAGTGGCTGGTGGGTTGAGCCAGGGGAATGTGTTTAGTTAGGCAGAGCTTCCCTTGGTAGGAGGAGAGGTTGCATGGAGTGAGGAGGTTGCTGAGCTGCTTTGTGTCCCTGCCTGTCCTTTCAGAACGTGTACAAGTCTGACCTCCAGTGGATGAGGGGCATTGGCTGGTTACCAAGTGGTTCGCTGGACGATGAGAAGAACAAGAGGGCGGCCCTCATCCTGAGTGACAAGAAGTATCGGCAGCACCCAGACACCATCAAGTTCACCAGCATTCCTGACTCGATGCCCATGGTTCTGGCAAAGCACAACTCTGCAATTATGGACCAGGTGAGATTCCCTTGTGTGTGCAACCTGAAGGAAACCAACACCCTCCTTCCCCAGGCTGTTGGGCTCTGTCCTCCCAGGGCCTGGGTTTTGCCGGGGGGAAAGTGCATCCTCTTGCATCAGGGGTTTGTGTTGCCTGTTTTAGATCAAATCCTCTTTTGTGTGATTGGAGCAGTGACTGGGTGCAGTGTGGAAAAGAAAAGGCTGAAGCACTAAAAGTTTTGGGAGTAGAAAAGGCATCTCTGAGCCAGTGCAAAGCAGAGGCCCTTGGCTTCAGTTCCTTGAGCTCGTTTGCTCTTTGAGCTGGTTGCCCAGTTCTTGTGTGATGTTCCATCTTGGTGTGCTCCTTATTTCAGCGGTCGTACACATCAGCCTGGGAGAAAGATAAAACCAGCGTTCACATCATGCCGGATACACCTGGTATTTTGCTGGCCCAGCAGAACCAAATGAACTTGAGTGAGGTAGGTGGCTGAGCTGGGCTTGAGTGTCCATCTCTGGACACTGCTATATCCCAGGCAGAAGTGTTGTTTGAGGGCAATGCTTGTTCTTCTTTCAGAAACTGTACAGGCTTGCGATGGAGGAGGAGAAGAAAAAGGGCTACGACATGCGGGCAGATGCCATTCCTATCAAGTCTGCTAAAGCTTCCAGAGACATTGCCAGTGATGTGAGTACACAGGAGCCCGTGGCTGCTCAGCCTACTGGAGAGTTTCCAGGTGTTTGCAGTTGATGTCCAGGATTTGCAACCTTGGACAGTTGGAGGCAACGCAGCTCTTACCTGTCATTGCTGTTCAGCTGGTCTGGAAATGTTTTGGTTCTGGAGGGTCTGCCTGTAGCTCTCCATGCATGGTTTGGGTGTGCAGTGTGTCGAGGAAACATGTAAATGTTCTGGAGAGAGTGAGTGTGGGAGCTGGGTGATGGACATAATGCAGAGCAGTGTCCTCCTGGGCTTGTGTCAGCATCACATCAAGGAACAGACTGTACTTGGGAGGTGATGTGCTGCCCTCAGTGCAGATAATGTTGCCTGAATCCTTCTGTAGCTTTACACTGCAGTTCATCAGTTGAATACTTTTGCACTCTAAAGTCTCCATTGTTTCATATACTCAGTAGTCAGGAGTATGTGCCACAGGTGCTGCCAGGGACATAAAGAAAACTCAATGAACACTCAGTGAATGTGTTTTTTTTCCTACAGTACAAGTACAAGGAAGGCTACCGCAAGCAGCTTGGCCACCACATAGGAGCCCGTAACATAGAGGATGATCCGAAGATGATGTGGTCCATGCATGTAGCCAAGATCCAGAGTGACAGGGAGTACAAGAAAGCCTTTGAGAAGACAAAGACACACTTCAGTAGCCCAGTGGACATGCTGGGAATCGTGTTGGCCAAGAAATGTCAGGGGTTGGTCAGTGACGTTGATTACCGCCACTATCTGCATCAGTGGATCTGTCTGCCGGACCAGAATGACGTGATCCATGCTAAGAAGGCCTATGATCTACAGAGTGATGTGAGTACTTACTAAGTCTTGGAGTGCCAATGTATATTTAATTTCATTGGAATGCAAACTATAGAAACTGCTTGAACTGTCTCTTTCACATAGTGTTTTCTCACATTGTGTTTTTCTTTACCTGTTCCAAGTAAGGTCGTAAGATTTTTAGTAATTAGTGAATCTGTGTGTAAGGAAGGTTGAGTATTATGAAAGTTTATATACAGCTAATCAGTTAGCCAAATAGTAGAATTAACTACATATAATCCTTCATAATAAACAATCTTAATACCTTTATATGCAGATTAACTGCATATAGAGAGGAAATTGCCTTCTCTGACTTTTCTTTTTAATTGCATGACTTTAGTGGAGAGAATTCCTGTGTTCTATCTTGGATAAAGTGGTTTAAATTAAGACTTGCTGTTCTTAGTGGGTGGGAATTTATTTCTTGGAAATAAATGTTATAGGAAAAGTTTAAACTGACTTTCAGGGTTTTATTTTAATCCCAAATACTCTTTTCACCATTCCCCAACATTTTGTTGGGTAAATTATACCACTTGAAGAGACACATGGGGTCTGAATCTAGGTTGCTAACAGATTGTTTTGCAGATGGAACTAGGAGGAAGGCAATTTATAGAAAGTAAGCATTAGTTGCATGCTATATATGAAATGTTTAACTGGCAATATTAATGAGACAGCTGTCTTTGTATTTTGTAATAGAATTGCTACAAGTCTGACCTTGAATGGCTACGAGGCACTGGTTGGGTCCCAATTGGCTCTTTGGATGTTGAAAAAGCCAAGAAGGCGGGAGAGATCTTGAGTGATAAATTATACCGCCAGCATCCAGACACCATCAGGTTTACTAGTGTGCCTGATTCTCTAGCGATGGTCCTAGCCAAGCAGAATGCAGAGACAATGAATAAGGTGAGTCTTGATTTGATTTAAAAGTGTAAGTTATATTCTTGGTGATCAAGCAAGTGCTAGTTTAATAATGTCTTCCAAGTTACCAAGTTAAATTGGAATTATCAGTTGTGAAGCTTTCCACATACTCTACTGTATATGTAGTAATGTGTTACCTAACTTTCATCTAATTTTTAATATAGCAATTTATCTAATAAATCTAATAATTTATCAAGTTTATCTAGTAATCTAATAGCTAATAAACAACTTGTTTTAGGGCAGCCTTTGAAATACTGATATTTTAAACCATTCAGTGTAGTACTTAAAAAGTAAGAGATTTTCTGAATCTGTGGCTCAGATCTCAATCCTATTTATGTCAATAAAACCATTTCCTCTTTCAAACAGACCTTGCTCTTAGAGTTTAGATCTCTGTGTGTCTGATTAGCTTTCTGTGACTTTTTAATAAAGATTTTTATTAACAGAATTCTTTCTAGGTTACCATTTCTTAACCCGGATATTAAGTATTTAGAGGAGTGAATATAAAATCTCATTGCTATATAAGGAATAAGGATTTATTAGACTTAAGTTGGAGTACAGAGCTGTAATTCTTGTTTTAGAAGATTTCCAAGAAGTCACCATTTTTTTTTCTGCCTTTAACATATGTGATTTCTCTTGCAGCGTTTATACACTGAGGCCTGGGATAAAGACAAGACACAAATCCACATCATGCCTGACACACCTGAAATCACACTGGCAAAACAGAACATGCAAAACTACAGTGTGGTGAGTGTTGTTAGCTCTCCAAATGTAACTGGTCTGTTTCATGGCTCGATCATCAGTACTGCAATAAACCTCATATAGAAGGTACCACCAATTTCTTTAAGAAACCCCCAACATTTCTCCTCCAAATCATGACTTTAGAAATGTTTGTACAGTAGAGCATACATACATCAGTGAGCACTATTGAGAATAAATTCCATGAGAAGTTGTGTTTCTTCAGTGAATTTTTGGGAGTCATTTCTACCAGCGTGCATACTGTTGGGAAGGCACAAAATTAATTCCAGCATTGGAAATACCAAATGAGGTAATTTCCAGCACAGTTCTGAAGAGTAGTGATCCCAGTGGGCAATGTTAGTTTGGGCAAATAAATTCACATGGGTAAGAGGTGGCTTTAAAAATTAAGATTTACTCCACTTGTATAGAAGAATAGTTCAGCTCTAAAATTGTAGTTAATGTTATGTTATTGAAGTATTGAAGGAAAAAAATCATTAGCATGTATTTAGCAAAGATCTTCCTTTGATATGAGTTTGTATCAGCTACTGCTCTGAGGCTTTGAGTTAAGAAAGTCAGATAAAGCTGGGTTGGAATAAATCTGAACACAATTGTAAAAATCTACTCTACTCACAAGCAGTTTGTTTTGCATAGAATGTAACACGTGGAACTTACATGAATCCCATTGTTTAATTCTTCACCTAGAAACTCTACAAACAGGCCATGGAAGAAGAAAAAAAGAAAGGCTATGATCTGAGAAGTGATGCTATCCCCATTCAAGCTGCCAAAGCATCCAGGCAAATTGCCAGTGATGTAAGAAACTTTTGTTTCTTTGTGTGCTGACATCTGATCTCTGCAACCTGAAAATTATTAGCTGGATTCTGTAAAAGGCATTTCAGTTAAACTGTGATCTCAAATAATTGATTTTTGGATGCACATTATTATATATGTTTAAAGCCTTAATTGTAAAAATTAAATGTTGAGAAGTTATAAAGACAATATAATTCTGCTATCATGTTAATTTTATAGCTCATAAACCTGTATTTTTAATTACATCTTAACAGTATGTATATTATTATATTTAATAAGGATTAAATATATTTTATAAGGAGAGGATTATTTCTCATTAATATTACCGAATAGTGTTTTTTCAAAAAACCTGCGTAAAAATCTCTATTTAGGGTTCTAACTCAAATCTCAAAAATTTAATATGAGAATCCATGTTATTAGCCCCAGAATTGCTTTGAGAGTTTGGGGTTTTTTGACTGTAAGTTATAGAGAAATTTGGGGAGTTTATTATTAAAATATTTACTATGAGTAACTGATATTTGGAGGTGATATAAAAATATAATATCTTGATTTATATTTCAGTACAAATACAAAGAAGGCTACCGCAAGCAGCTTGGCCACCACATCGGGGCCCGTAACATAGAGGATGATCCGAAGATGATGTGGTCCATGCACGTAGCCAAGATCCAGAGTGACAGGGAGTACAAGAAAGCCTTTGAGAAGACAAAGACACACTTCAGTAGCCCAGTGGACATGCTGGGAATTGTGCTGGCCAAGAAATGTCAAGGGCTGGTCAGTGATGCTGATTATCGCCACTATCTGCATCAGTGGATCTGTCTGCCGGACCAGAACGATGTGATCCATGCTAAGAAGGCCTATGATCTACAGAGTGATGTGAGCTCTCTGTGATTTAATTACTAGTGAGGAAAGTGTTTGTTATTTTACATAGGTGGACCAGGCCAACACATACCAATGTGGTAGAACCAAATTTCAAGACTTATTTTTAAGTTTAATAGTTAATTGAAACTCAGATCTCCGATAAGACATGTTAACCAATTGATATATAAATTAAATATTATAATTCCAGAATTAGAACTGTTTATCATTTGCCATTCTTGGATAATGTTTCTTGTAAAACTTGGATAATGGTTTCATTCTTAATATAGGTGAAATCCAGATATTTTTTCTAGGACTTTTTTCTAGGGTTTTGAACTTATTTGAATTAAAATTTGATAGTGAGGTTGCTTAACTGTGAAAAGATGCACCATGTAAATTGTATTATTATTATTATTATTATTATTATTATTATTATTATTATTATTATTATTATTATTATTATTATTATTATTATTATTATTACCTGTGTATTTTTTGATACTAGCACTGCTACAAGTCTGACCTTGAATGGTTACGAGGCATTGGCTGGGTCCCCATTGGCTCTTTGGATGTTGAAAAAGCCAAGAAGGCGGGAGAGATCTTGAGTGATAAATTGTACCGCCAGCATCCAGACACCATCAGGTTTACTAGTGTGCCTGATTCTCTAGCGATGGTCCTAGCCAAGCAGAATGCAGAGACAATGAATAAGGTGAGTCTTGATTTGATTAGGTAAGACAACAGTAGTCTCTGCCTAAATCCTAGAAACAGGACTAGAAATATAACGATGACAAGTAATGCTGAAGTTCAGAGATGACCTTTTTTTCCAAATAGTATGCTCTGTTTATTTCAATCAAAACTATTCAGCCTTGTAATAAAAGACTCAACTTTGTCATGGTATTCTGCATATTACAGCTTAATATTTTCTTTGACATGTCTGTGCAGTGAACAGTAATAATGCTTTGCTTTACTCATTATTGTTAATATATGTGGCTGTTTTCTAAGTGTTAAATTTCCTCGCATAATTTCTCTTTAATAATGGTGTCTCTACCTGATCAAATATAACCATTTACCCATGCTGTATTTCCTGTAAATTTACCTAGAATGCTCTATGTTTTACCTGATTAATGAGAGATTCACTTGTTTTGGAATGCAATATTACTCTCTTCTTGTATTCTTTCTTAGCGTTTGTACACTGAAGCATGGAATAAAGATAAGACCATGGTTCATGTCATGCCTGACACACCAGAAATCATGTTAGCTAAACAAAACCAATTAAACTACAGCCAGGTGAGTAAAACTGAAGAGCTGAGAGAATTAAATGTAATCTCTGACTTTAATTCAATATTGTTATATTGTTGAGTTGTTTAGTTTCACAAATCGCCATCTCCACTGCTAAAATCAGAGTAATTATTTTGCTAGAATTTACCTCCTGGGTAACTAATTGGGCTTTTAGAATATATTGTCTGCCGTAAACAAAAAAGCATTTCTATAGCAAGGTATGGAAATAAATGATTTAACTTTTAGAATATTCCTTTCTTTGCCTTCCCTAAATGGTTGCCAATTCACAAGCATGTACAACACAACTACATGACCTTTGAAATCTCCATTTTTTTATTTTCTAGAGAAGATAGAGCTGTGCTCAGATATTTAAGTTGCCTGAAGATTACCAATATTGCTTAAGGACTTAATTTGGCTTGTTACACAAATGTACTTAACTGAAGTGTAATTTTGGTTTTGAAACAAAAATGTGAATATTTTGGTTTTGAAACAAAAATGTGAATATTTTTCTCACAGAAAATGTACAAACTAGCTTTGGAGGAATCAAAGAAGAAGGGTCATGATTTGCGTTTTGATGCCATTCCTATTCAAGCTGCCAGAGCATCCAGAGAGATCGCCAGTGATGTAAGCGGGTTTCTTATCATGTCTGTATGGATCTGGTAGTGGAAAAGAATCAAAATATTTGTTCCATTGTTTGTCAATATAATACCTTAAGTTTATAGAATAGATAAAACTGAAATCCACTGGTTCTGCTGCATGCCTTCAGTACATAAAAGGAAAGGGTAGCCAGTATTTTTGTGCATGAAGTATGTATCACAGTAATGAATAAGTAAAATACTATGGGGATTATTTCTATGATCCCTGTGACAGTTCCACTGGTGTCCATGGATGTTCAAGTAGGGTGATCAATAAAGCATATGAGTCTATGCTGGAGTTAGAAAGATTAAATTCTGATTCAAAATAGGAAATACTTTAAAATCTCTCCTCAAAATAGATATATTAGTAAATCAGTTCTAAAAGTTCTAAATTTTTACCTTTTCCTGAGGAGAAAATATTTCTTCTGAAATTCAAGATGTTTGAATATAAAAACAGGAAAAAAATGCAATTACTATGGTAGGTTTTGCTTTTGGGGTGAGGAAACTTCACTAAAACATATAGGATAACAGGTTTATATGTTCCTTGTTTTTCTCGTAAGATTGACATTTGAACTGTTAGTATTCAGACTGACTCAGACTATCTTCATCAAGGTGTTTTGTAATAAGCTTTTAAAAGAAGTTAATCTTTACATTTTAATCTTAATAGTAAAAGAATGTGGCATATCAAACTTAGTAAGTGTGTGACATTAAATGTTTAGTTAATTGGAAGTGTAACATATAAAAACTCAGGGATAATTTTATCTCCAATAAAAATCCTTTTTATGTGAAAATTAATGAAACAGTAGAAAGACCTAAATTATATTTTCCTCTAAACAAAATATTAATGATTATTTTAAACTGTGTGAGTTATTTATTGATTTATAAATATACCAAGTGAATATGAATATACTTTATTTCAGTACAAATACAAGGAAGGCTACCGCAAGCAGCTTGGCCACCACATAGGGGCCCGTAACATAGAGGATGATCCAAAGATGATGTGGTCCATGCACGTAGCCAAGATCCAGAGCGACAGGGAGTACAAGAAAGCCTTTGAGAAGACAAAGACACACTTCAGTAGCCCAGTGGACATGCTGGGAATCGTGTTGGCCAAGAAATGTCAAGGCTTGGTCAGTGATATTGATTATCGCCACTATCTGCATCAGTGGATCTGTCTGCCGGACCAGAACGATGTGATCCATGCTAAGAAGGCCTATGATCTACAGAGTGATGTGAGTAAATCATTAAATTTGTCATACATCCTTAAATATAGTGGGTCCTGTACAGTATAATTTTAAAAACATATATTATATGCCTTAGTTGCTTGCATCAAACATGTTGATAGAGGTGAAATGTTTAATATTCTATGATCAAATTTATATTTAATCCCATTTTCTCAGTCTTACTCTCGAGGTGTATTTTGTGTGTAACTTTGCTATTTGTGGAGTTCTTCAATAACTCTATTCCTTTTGTTATTTAATTATTATTTTACTAAATCTTCAAAAATAACAATTGTATTCAAAGCCATACCTTACTACTATGCAGAAATATAGACAATTGGTCATACAGACTAGGATATGCTTATTTATAATTATTTTAATATTTGATCACATTTGCAGACATATAATGAACATTCAATTTTTTCAGGCTGTTTACAAATCAGACCTGGAATGGCTCAGAGGCATTGGATGGGTTCCCATTGGTTCCATGGATGTTGAGAAAGCTAAGAAAGCTGGAGAAATCCTGAGTGAAAGGAAGTATCGTCAACCACCAGACCAAATTAAATTTACTAGTGTGACAGATTCTTTGCCCATGGTCTTAGCCAAGCAAAATGCTGAGATAATGAACAAGGTGAGATTTGTGTTTGTTTTGTTGTTGTTTTTTTTCTTAATATCTAGTGTTACTAGCTAGTAGAACTTGTTCATGAGGTGAAAAATCCAACGTACAAAGTAAGACTGAACACTATTGTTGTGGACTCAGAGAAAATGAATGTCCAAATTCAGACCTTGCACAGGAAAGCTCTTATCTCAGGGCTCTGTCTGAACTGAACACCCAGAAAGAAAATAACATAATTACATATTTTTCAAAAGTAATATTAAAAATTTTGGTAAATTTCCCTCTTCCTCCCATCCCAGCTGAAATACTATCTTTAAATGTTTGTTTGGTATTGTTTTTCTATTTTGCTGATGCTACTTCGCTGTACAAAGTTCATCTCGGACGGAACAGGTTAAATTTTTTTGCAATTCTTAGACAATACTGTGAAATCAGTGGAAGCAATGTTCCAGAAAGGTGTTAGGGTAAGTCCAGAGGTGGTGGTGCCATGACCATGCTGTAAGATAGGGTGTAGCAGAATACTGAGGCTTTTCCTGCAGCTTCTGTAGTGATGCATTGTTGACTGAATGTCGTACTGGGTGATGAACAAGTTATGAGGAAATAGCTTCTGTTCTCTGGATGTGAAGCGTCTACAGTTTATCTCAGTCCTAGAGGATGAAAGTCACAAAGTACCTACTCTTCCTCTTTAATAAGAGACATCAATCAAACAACTCGTACAGATAGCACAGAATAATGAACAGTTTTCCTCCTACAGCAGTTTCCCAGCCATCCTGAAGCAATCCATTGCTGTGCCAACTTACCCTGTGAAATAATAAGGAAGAACAAAGTTCCCTTCTTGAGCTGTTCAATGAGAAGCTTTGCTACATCAGGGTATTTAAAGCTTGCTTGAGCTACCCCTCACAGTTTATAAAACACCTTCTTTGGACAAACACATTAGTGTGGTTGTATATATCTTGTTCTGCTTCAGATTACTTTTTTAATGTATCATGGATATATTTTTGATAATTACTGCTTTCAGATTTGTAGTCTTTCCATCACAACACACAAAAATAACCTTTTTAAAGGCATGTGTTTTCCTCTTTTGCAGCGTTTATACACAGAAGCCTGGGATGCAGACAAAACTTCAATTCATGTCATGCCTGATACACCGACAATTTTGTTAGCGAAGGCCAATGCAGCTAACGTTAGCCATGTAAGAACTTTTAAACCTATATTAACGACAATTTGGAAATTAAGCATTTCTTTAACCATAAAGATCTTCTAAAATATGTATTCATGACGATTTTAAGAAAAAATTAAGAAATTCTGTATTTCAGAATATTGAGAAACCATTTTCTGTCTTCTTTTGTGTAGAAACTTTATGTACAAGGATGGGAAGAGGCCAAAAAGAAGGGTTATGACATGAGAGCTGATGCAATTCCAATCCGAAGCGCAAAGGCATCAAGGGATATTGCGAGTGACGTAAGTTCTCCCTTTACATGTATTTTCAGTTAGCTCGAGAAACAAGAATGAAGTAGTAAGCTATGTACAACATTAAAAAACATGGTACATCAGGTTCTTCTGGAAAGCCTACCAACAAAGAATTCACTGGAGAAAAAGTGGGTAACAGCTTCCAAAAGAAACATTTAATTATAAAGCCTGATATAAAGCAGGTATTAGAAAATAATAAACTACAATGAAAACAAACAAAAGGTGTGGAGCAAGAATAGCTTAGGCATTTCTGAAACCTAAATGAGTATACTTCATAACATCAAAAAATGGATTCGTGATCAGTAGCAGAATGAAACTATGGGAAATTAATCCCAGATTTGCTATTTCTTTTAATACTTCTCTTTGCATTTCTAGTACAAGTACAAAGAAACTCACGAGAAGCAGAAAGGCCACTACATTGGGTGCCCGTCTGTCAAGGATGATCCCAAGCTGTCGTGGGCCGCTCGTGCCATGGTGCTGCAGAACGACCGGATTTACAGGAAGGCGTACCACGATTCCAAGGCCCAGGTGCACATACCAGTGGATGCCATGTCAGTGCAGGCAGCCAAGGAGTGCCAGACACTGGTCAGTGACGTTGACTACCGCCACTACCTTCACCAGTGGACCTGTCTGCCTGACCAGAATGACGTGATCCACGCCAAGAAGGCCTATGACCTTCAGAGCGATGTGAGTATGTGTAGAGATGTGGTAGTTACTGCTGTTGCTATTGAAGAGTGAGGTGAGAGTAACTCTAGAAAGGATTTATGTCTGGTGTGTGAGGCTCTTTTAATAACTGTGCAAATATCGTTTCAAATGCACTTTCATGAGCTTGCAGCCTGTACTGGTATATTTATTTTAATTCATCTGGATGATCCTTCCCAGATCAGTAGTGTTTTCAGCTTGAGGGACTGAAGTATTCTCAGCAGTTCATATGGAAGTGATAGTTTTTGGTTGACTGTAGAATGTTTCCTTGCAGTTTACTTGCAGATT
The DNA here is from genome assembly GCA_907165065.1 of Caprimulgus europaeus. The sequence goes on from OU015533.1 coordinate 2,046,413, forward strand.
ATGCCATTGGTTTGCATGTAGCAAGTACCTTTAAAAGTATTTTTCTAGCTGTGCAAAACGGGTTTAGCTGTATGTGGGAAGGACCTCATATGCCTCAGTCTCATCGCTGTGTAAGTGAAGAGAAGTTGTTTAGGGAAAGCTTTACACAAAACCCCTCTATATTTAGAGTTGTCTCTGCAAAGTCAATCATCCTTGATTTATCTGTAGAACGTGTACAAGTCAGACCTGGAATGGTTGCGAGGCGTCGGTTGGTTGACAGAAGGTTCTGTGGATGTGGTGAAAGCAAAGAGAGCCCAGGAAATCCTGAATGACAGGTTGTACCGCACGCGCCCAGAGGAGCTGAAGTTCACCAGCATTACTGACGCACCAGATGTTGTCCAGGCCAAGATCAATGCTTTGCAGCTCAGTAACGTAAGCTGACTTTTCACTTCCCTTTCATTTATGTGATGACATTTCTTTTCTCTGTGGTAGACACTAGAATTTCTACCATGGGAATGACTAATTGGCAACTCATTCAAATCAGAAGGACCACAGAATTCCTGTTGGTGTGGTTTTTCAGCATTCAAACCATAGTGAAATGTCATTCTGCTTCCTTTCTCTTTAGCGTCTGTACCGTGAAGCCTGGGATAAAGATAAGACACAGATTTCCGTACCTTCCGACACTCCTGTGATGCTGCAGTCCAAAGTCAATGCTCTCAACATCAGCAATGTAAGAGATTAAATCATTATGTTATGAAACTGAGCATATAACAATTGTTCTTCCAGAATAGATGTTAAGATAAGGCATAGGTATCGGGGAGTCTTGAAAGCCTGTAACAAGGGTGATTAATTTTCTCTGCAGAAACATTATCAGAAGGCATGGGACGAGGCCAAGGCCAAAAGCTATGACATAAGAGCTGATGCCATTCCCATCAAACACGCCAAGGCTTCCAGAGACATTGCTAGTGAGGTACAGTGCTCTCTTCATGTGATTGCTGTTGTGTCTCTTCCTGTGTCCAGATCAGCAGAACTGAGTGAAGTTCAGTTCAGCTAGAAGCAACATATGGTTTTGTGCCACTGTTTTATTTTAAAGCCTCTTGTGAGCACTTCTTTCTATCTATAGCTGAAAACTGTCTATAGGTAAGTGCTCTGTAGTAGGAGGATGTGATACATTTGTGAGATTGCTCAGAGTGCTGCGTAACAAAGCGTGAATTTTCAGAGCAGCAAATTAAAGTGGATTAGGGCAGGGACTGCACTTCTGTTTGCTGCTGTATTCTTGCAGTTCCTGTAATCACCACTATCCAATATTTTCTACCTAAAGATGTGAATTTTGGCTGGTGCTCTCAGTGGTCTTACAGAGCGCACAGGTGTCTGCTTCAGTACCATTTTTAATTGTTTATGAGTGTTAAGAAAAGCCAGAAATACTTGTAAAAATTGTGGGTGACTTGGGGAATGCCTTTTTTTTGGGAATTTCAGGGCCTGCCTTTTAAGTGGACCGGAGCTTTGTCTGTGCCAAGGGAGAACATCTGGGAAATGCATCAAAGGGTTGACAGCTTAGGAAGCTGAAAGCTTTTTGTTTGTTAGCAACATTTGGGTGAGAAATATGTGGCTGATTAAGTTATTTTTGTATTTTTAGTACAAGTACAAAGAAACTCACGAGAAGCAGAAAGGCCACTACATTGGGTGCCCGTCTGTCAAGGATGATCCCAAGCTGTCGTGGGCCGCTCGTGCCATGGTGCTGCAGAACGACCGGATTTACAGGAAGGCGTACCACGATTCCAAGGCCCAGGTGCACATACCAGTGGATGCCATGTCAGTGCAGGCAGCCAAGGAGTGCCAGACACTGGTCAGTGACGTTGACTATCGCCACTACCTTCACCAGTGGACCTGTCTGCCTGACCAGAATGACGTGATCCACGCAAAGAAGGCCTATGACCTTCAGAGCGATGTGAGTATGTGTAGAGATGTGGTAGTTACTACTGTTGCTATTGAAGAGTGAGGTGAGAGTAACTGTAGGAAAGCTTTATGGTATGTGTGTGAGACTGTGTTTGTTAGTAACTGTGCAAATATCCTTTCAAATGCACATTCCTTAGCCTGTAGCCTGTACTGGTATATATATTTTAATTCATCTGGATGATCCTTCCCAGATCAGTAGTGTTTTCAGCTTGAGGGCCAGAAGTATTCTCGGCAGTTCATATGGAAGAGAAATGTAGTGTATGTTTCTGATGGGTTTTTGGACTGCTACAGAATGCTTGCTTGCAGATTACACCAGAGTTCTACATGCAGAAAGTATCTTTAACAGATAAGTAATTTCCTTGCAGTACAAAACAGGAGTTTAGCTGTATGTGGGAAGGACCTCATATGCCTCAGTCTCATTGCTGAGTAACTGGAAGATAAATTGTTTAGGGAAAGCTTTGTACAAAACCTCTCTATATTTAGAGTTGTCTCTGCAATGTCAATCATCCTTGATTTATCTGTAGAACGTGTACAAGTCAGACCTGGAATGGTTGCGAGGCGTCGGTTGGTTGACAGAAGGTTCTGTGGGTGTGGTGAAAGCAAAGAGAGCCCAGGAAATCCTGAACGACAGGTTGTACCGCACGCGCCCAGAGGAGCTGAAGTTCACCAGCATTACTGACGCACCAGATGTTGTCCAGGCCAAGATCAATGCTTTGCAGCTCAGTAACGTAAGCTGACTTTTCACTTCCCTTTCATTTATGTGATGAACTTTCTTTTCTCTGTGGCAGACACTAGGATTTCTACCATGGGAATAACTGATTGGCAACTCATTCAAATCAGAAGGACCACAGAATTCCTGTTGGTGTGGTTTTTCAGCATTCAGACCATAGTGAAATGTCATTCTGCTTCCTTTCTCCTTAGCGCCTGTATCGTGAAGCCTGGGATAAAGATAAGACACAGATTTCCGTACCTTCTGACACTCCTGTGATGCTGCAGTCCAAAGTCAATGCTCTCAACATCAGCAATGTAAGAGATTAAATCATTATGTTATGAAACTGAGCATATAACAATTGTTCTTCCAGAATAGATGTTAAGATAAGGCATAGGTATCGGGGAGTCTTGAGTGCCTGTAACAAGGGTGATTAATTTTCTCTGCAGAAACATTATCAGAAGGCATGGGACGAGGCCAAGGCCAAAAGCTATGACATAAGAGCTGATGCCATTCCCATCAAACACGCCAAGGCTTCCAGAGACATTGCTAGTGAGGTACAGTGTTCTCTTCATGTGATTGCTGTGTGTGTCTCTTCCTGTGTCTAGCTCAGCAGAACTGAGTGAAGTTCAGTTCAAAGGGATGACAGCTCAGGAAGCTGAAAGCTTTTTGTGCATCAGTCACGTTCAGGTGAGCAACACGTGGCCACTTACCTTGTGTCTGCATTTCTAGTACAAGTACAAAGAAACTCACGAGAAGCAGAAAGGCCACTACATTGGGTGCCCGTCTGTCAAGGATGATCCCAAGCTGTCGTGGGCCGCTCGTGCCATGGTGCTGCAGAACGACCGGATTTACAGGAAGGCGTACCACGATTCCAAGGCCCAGGTGCACATACCAGTGGATGCCATGTCAGTGCAGGCAGCCAAGGAGTGCCAGACACTGGTCAGTGACGTTGACTATCGCCACTACCTTCACCAGTGGACCTGTCTGCCTGACCAGAATGACGTGATCCACGCAAAGAAGGCCTATGACCTTCAGAGCGATGTGAGTATGTGTAGAGATGTGGTAGCTACTACTGTTGCTATTTAGTATACTATTTTAAATGGTTTAATATTATAAAGTCATGAAGGATTTGTATTTAGACTGTTTTCTTCAGTTTTCCATGTTACTGTTATAATCTGCTCTTTTTATTCTCTAAAAAGTATTTGTATTAACTTTAAATTTTATTAAAGCTTTAGTTGGTATCACATATGGTTTTGGAGTATTGTGATTTGGAGAGGATGAAGGATTTGTCTCTCTTCTGTGAATATTACAAAATAACATCTATTTGCTACTTTGGAATCAGGTGGCTTTTATTACTCCTGTTTATCAATTTAAGTTGATTCAGTAATTTATTTAATTGCATAAAAGCTATGTAGGATAGCAGGTCAGATGGTTTAGTGGCTGATTTCAAAGCAGAGGGAGTCAGTGCAGCTGGTTTCCTGACTTGGCTTTGCTGCTTATCAGTCATCAGTCACTCTTTGTTTCAATTATGAACTTAAATACTGTTCCCTGTTACCACTTCAGAAGTTACACCAGTTAGCTCTAGTCCCCATTACCTCGATAACCTTTTTTTTCCTTCTTTTTTGTCAAATTTCCTGATAGGCAGCTTGGTTTTTTATGTGGACTTGTAGACTGCTGAAGTGACTAGAGGAGTATTTTGGAGGGGACAGGAAGACTCTTTTAGGATCTTAATACTCATAAACATTAATGGCAGTTCTATTCAGTTGTTTCCTGCCTATTTAAATGCATGAGGTTTAGAATGTATTGTTTAAGAACTTAACTACTTAAAACCTGGTTTCCAGATTGGATTTTACTTATGACACTGAACATCTCTTGTATATAAAAAGGATTAATCTAGTTCTAGCTGATTTGACATACTCTAAAACATGTACTGCTTTATATAGTTTAAAATAATGAAGACAGTCATTTTAAACACAATGTTTTCCTTTTCTGGCCATGTCTGATATAGGTTGTCTATAAGTCAGACCTGGAGTGGCTCCGTGGAATTGGCTGGTTGCCTAATGACTCTCCAGATATTAAGAGAGTGAAGAATGCCCAGGATCTCCTGAGTGACAACGTCTATCGCACACCTATTGAAAGCCTGAAATACACCAATATTGTTGATTCTCCAGACATTCTTCTTGCTAAAGCGAACGCCGAACAACTCAGCATTGTGAGTTACAGTGTTCTTAAAGTTGTTTCGAGGCTATAAACAGTTAAAGAGAAATCTCACTGCTAAAATGTAAAATGATCAGTGGTATTTTAAGTCAAGTTTAATGCTTTTGCAGACACTTTATATTTTCGAGATGACAATTCAGGAGGGGTTTATGGGGTTTTATGTTATTGACAAGTGAAATTCCATAGTTACAATGTCATAAAATGAACTATTTTAACAGCCAAAATACAAAGAAGCCTGGGAAAAGGACAAGACTATGATCCATATTATGCCAGACACACCTGAAATCAACCTAGCCAAGGCTAATGCTGTTAACTATAGCCAGGTATGCTTATCATTCTATTTTCTACATTTCTGTAAAGTAATATGTGTCTCCTGTGAATTTTAACATTCTAAGATGTTACTTACAAAGCTGAAGGTTAAGTCACGTGAATCTCATTGAAGTTTGTCCTCATACAGGACTTGCAACATTCCCCCCTCTTCGCTGAGTATTCTTCCAGTATTTAGACATTATAAAATAAATGCTTGCATACAGCTGTTTAAAAATTTTCAATATCATGCACATTTGAGATAATATTTTGTTGAAATGGATGACAGCCCAAGGCATATAAATACTTTCTACACTTTTACAAACACCCTTCTATGCAGTATAGGTTGCAAAACTGGTGTTGCAGGTACTGCACATGTTTGAATCGTGTGCAGCAAGATGTGCAGCGGTATTTACGGCTAGCAGCAAGAGTAGTGGACATTAAAATTCTCAAGTTATTTCAGCAACCAAATGGCAGTAAACTATGTGTTTTTAATGGCACATGCCAGAGTATTTAGCATGTGTGTGATGTTTGGACTGGATGATCTCCTGAGGTCCTTTCCAACCCCTACCATTCTGTGATTTTGCTGTCTTTTCAGAAACTATATAAAGAATCTTGGGATGAGTTGAAGACAAGTTATGATTTGAGAGCAGATGCAATCCCAATCAAGGCAGCCAAGGCTTCTAGAGAAATTGCTAGTGATGTAAGTGCCAAAAGAGGTATCCAGCTCTTCACATGCTTTACGAGCTATTTCATGATAACTGTTGGTAATGGTGGTCTTTGCTCTTTACCCAGTATAAATACAAACTAGATCACGAGAAGCAGAAAGGACATTATGTTGGAGTTCCAAATGCGAAAGCAGATACGAAAATGCAGTTTGCCCTTGGCATAGGCAAAGTTCAGAGTGAACTAGAATACAAGAAACACTTTGCCAAATGGAAGACACAGTGCCACCTACCAGTAGACATGCTATCTATCCTGTCAGCAAAACATGGTCAGTCTTTGGTCAGTGACGTTGATTACCGTCAATACCTGCGTCAGTGGATCTGTCTGCCAGATCAGAATGATGTCATACAGGCCAGGAAAGCCTACGATCTTCAGAGTGATGTAAGTTAACATGAAAACTTATTATTGTACTGTCTCTTCTTAGTCTGCTTCAGCTCTCAGTAGGGGGAATCTTCTGCTGAATTCAATGAATTGGCTTTGCTGTTTATTAAGAACGCCAAGCATACACCACTGTTATATATTGCCAAGTTTGAACTGTCATAAATTCAGATACAGTGCTCATGTTGGCATTACTGCTCTCCTTTTAACCAGTGGAAGTAAGTGCCATTGTTTGTGAACCTTGCTGGATCGTACAGGGAACTGTAGCTAACAGCATGGACCCTATTTTGTTTTCCCAGGCTATTTACAAATCTGATTTAGAATGGTTACGGGGAATTGGATGGCTGCCAAATGATTCAGTTGGACTCAACCACGTCAAATATGCTGGAGATCTCTTGAATGAGGTAACAAAATGTTTTTTTCAATACTAACATTTTCTTCGGGATATTTGTCACTTAAAGTATTTTTTAATGGTTCAGTACATCAATATTTTCTGTAAATAAAAAATACAGCTGGAGTATTTCCACAGCATTCATTGTGTATGGAGAGATTTTTCTTTCCACATAAACTTTCTTGTCTTGTCTGTGTATTCAGAATTGCTGTGTTAGCTATAAAACATGCCAGTATCATCTGACTCTTCATCTTTTCTCTTGTATAGAGGAAGTACCGTACAAAAGCTGAAACTCTCCCATTTACTCCAGTGGCAGACAGAGTTGATTATATCACAGCAAGGAATAGTGGTGAAATTCTTAGTGATGTAAGTTTGCTAGCACGTTTTTGAACTGTTAACTTGGTCTGTATATTTACATGGTAAGATTTAATCTTTAAAAGGATCTTTATTTTATCTTTAAAAAATAATACAAAAGAATTCTTGACCAGTCTCTGCAAATTCTGTCAGTGTATGACATAAAGATGAACAGGACTTCATTAGTTTATCCCCATCACTTCTGAGGGAAGATGCTCCTCAGCAGAATAACATCTTTCCTAGGCATGTGAAAAGACAGTACTAGTTCCCTGGTTCAAACACTTCTTGCTTGGCTATTGGCTGTACATCCCTATAGACCAAACAAGTAGCATAACTTTGACTTCTGAAGATTCTTCCGTGTCTATCCAGCTGCCTTAGAACAAGCTGTAAAAATTTTCTTTGAGAAATTTTGTAATTTCTTGCCTTGTATAATTTCATTTTTAAAAAACCCATCCATTTGGATGTATATTTACTGTGTCCTGTCTAATAGCCTTGCAAATTCAGGGTTTTATACTTTATTTCATGCATAAAATATGGGTCTTGGCATTATGTTTTCCCAATTTTGTAATGGTGCTGCGAGTCAGTCATTTCCTCCTCTGTTCTAGATTAAATACCACAAAGCATGGAATGAGGTCAAGTCAAATTATACTGTAACAGACACACCACAGCTCGACATGGCCCGAGAGGCAGCCAGAATCCTTAATCAGGTACGTCATCTCTCCTTGAGAGTTACTACTGACATTAATAACTCTTACGAGGAATTTAGAAAACTTGCCCTATTGGGAACATCTTAAAGTAAGGATTTGTTATCCTTATACTTTAGTTTAAGTGACATACATGCTGTAATAATTATCATTATAGTAGTGCTGAACTCCTCCTCACTTTTGTTTTCCACAGAATTTATACAAGGAAAGTTGGGAGAAAGAAAAAGCCACTGGTTACCTCTTGCCTCCTGACACTGTGCAGATCTGTCATGCCAAGCGCTCAAATGATGTCCAAAGTGAGGTAATGATTTTTCTCATTAGGAAGGCAAGAGCTTGGAAGCCTGGAGATGTTAAAATGTAAATTCAACAGACATAGAAAGCTTTCCATTGGGTTTAACATCCAGCAGACTTTTCACGACCCATGAAGTCCGCTGTCCTCCAAACAATTCAACCACTTTTGTTGTTATGGGTATTGCAGATGCCAGTGCTGAAAGGTCATATTCTCCTTTCCACCTTCCCTTTCTCCAGAAACAGTCCTTTGAAAATCAGCTAAGGTGGACTTCCATATTTTGTAAATGTTAAATAATTGCAGTGATATTATGATTACAATGTATAGCTCTGATTTCACTTTTTGGCATATTATGGAGCCTTGCTTCTTGAAAACTGTAAGATGGTATGCACATTGCATTTTAAACTTTTGTGTAATGCATGTTGAAACTATTACATGACTCTTAGTTTGAATATACATGTTATCAAAACAGTGTGATTTAAATACCTTAAATAAGCATCTACTCTTCAGATAGTCTCAAATAACTTGTCACAAAAATTTGTAATAAAACTGAGACTAAGTCCACTTATTAGCAAACATTTTCTAACAAGGCTTTCCTCTTATGTTGAACACACTGTTTATGGAAAAATGATAACATATTAGTCTAGAAAATTATCTATTTTGAAGTGGAAGGACTATATGAAATAACACTGCTGTTTGTATCATATTTTTATCTGGTTATGTACTGAAAGCCTAAGACTTCAGTTGACAACTCCCTATCTCATCTATTGTTTGTGTTGACAAACCCATAGCTGTTCACAGCTTAAAAACAGAGCAGATATCATCAGTGCTGATTTTATACCTATTTCTCTCCTCTTCCATCAGCTTAAGTACAAAGCTGACTATGTCAAACAAAAAGGTCACTACGTTGGAGTTCCCACTATGAGAGATGATCCAAAACTGGTGTGGTTTGAGCACGCAGGCGAGATCCAGAATGACAGATTGTACAAATCAGACTATCACAAAACCAAGTCCAAAATTCACATCCCTCCAGATATGGTGTCGGTTGTAGCAGCAAAGGAATGTCAGAATTTGGTCAGTGACGTTGACTACCGCCAATACCTGCGCCAATGGACGTGCCACCCTGACCAGAATGACTGCATTCAGGCAAGGAAGGCCTATGATCTGCAAAGTGATGTAAGTGATATTATACACATGTTATTTTCACTCAGTTTGGTCTGAGTATATTGTCCACATTACATAAGACTCAAAAATGTCATCATGAATTAAATAATTTATTCCCTTTTTTATTATCTTTTCTATTTTAGAATATTTATAAATCTGATTTGGAATGGCTTCGTGGCTGTGGCTGGATTCCTCTGGACTCAGTGGAACATAAGAAAGTTAAGAATGCACAAGAACTGATAAATAAGGTAAGAGAAAATATTTTAGCAGTTAAGCAATTAGCTTTTCTTCCTCATGCACGGTATTTAAGAAAATATTTCATCTCTTTGCAGAGAGCATACACAAAAGAAGCCCTTGATAACTTTTCCAATTATACCAGTGTGGTTGACACTCCAGACATTGTTTTGGCAAAGATTAACTCTGTCAATCAGAGTGATGTATGTACTTTTTTTCTTTTTAATAGAAACTGTTATATTACTAGAATTAGTAGATTATTTAATCACTTTTGCAAACTTATTCTGTGTTTGGCCTAATGTATGTGTATGTGTGCATATGCATGCTTCACTAATAATAGACTTATACTGGGGTAAATAAGTTCAGTAAGAAGTGATGCAAACGAACAACATGATATTGCTATCCAAAGTAATTTTACATTTTTCTGTAGAAAAATATAGCCTGTCCCTTTTTTAGAGCTTACATAAATTTTGCTTATAGTAGTTTAAAATTGAGTCCTGTTCTTGGTGAACAACAGTGAGTTGTGTAGTGCTAGTGGAGTTCCTGGTGTTGCTACTAACCTGTATTTGCTGATCAATATATTTAATTTCACTGGAACACTGTGTGGATTTAGCAGTGTGACCTACTGATGACATTTGCTTGTGGACTAGAGTGGTTGGAATGTGCTACATAACATTATTGAAGATATGGCAACAGAAAATTAATGTCTACTTCTAATAGATGGGCTAATTGGGATAATTTATTTCTCCTACGAAATTAACATTGTGTTTGTTTTCTCTTGCAGCTCAAATACAAAGAAACATTTAACCTTGAGAAAGGCCAGTATATTGGGTCTGATGATACTCCTGCACTGAACCATGCCAAAGACATGTCCTTACTATACAGTGATGTAAGATTTGATAACTGTCTAATTAAGCTTTAATTTGTTTATTTTGAAAGCAACCAAATGTGGAGTGGACTTCAGAAAACTGTTCTACTTTTGCTTCGGTCATGAGTCAACTGTGCAGCGCTGGGAAAGATATTTAATCTCCTTTTTTCTTCACTTTTTCCCAGATTGCATCACTGGGATAAGGATAATATCTCTCCTTATTGAACTAATCTTGAAGCACTACTCTGTACTGTTTGGAAGCAGTAATAGCAGTAGTAGTAGTGGTAATAGTAGACCACTGTAATTGCATGACAAAAGCAATTTACAATTCCATCCAATAATATCTTCCTAGATTACTGATGAAATTTACTTTTTTTTTAAATAGGAGAGGAAAATTGTAGATTATTTACATTATTAAGCAGTTACTTTTTAGTAGTCTTATTAATTTTAGTGGGCAATCTCCATTTTTTGAAAATGGAAGGGGCTACTCATTTGTACGAGTAGGCGCTTCATCATTTAGTCTGAAGGTAATTATATTTAATAATTAGCAAAATACAATGTATTAGAAACGTGCCACTGACATAGTTAATGCTCTTACAAGAAACAATAGTATTATTTCAAGATTTTTCACAATTTTGAACGTTTATCTATAAAATTATCAAAGTCAATTCTATGCTGCACTTTTACACAAGAGTTCAGATCTACATTTTGGATTTTTCTATTACTCTTCTGGATGAGAAATGTTAAATTCCAAATATGGTAAAAAAAGCAGAGATCAGCTCAGATTTGTGCTCATGTGCCTTCCTGAGTTGGAACATGTACTGTGTTTGCCTTAGTCATACTGAATAAGTGTTCAAAATGAACATTTCTCACTTACTTTATTGAGACAATTCATGGAAGAAGGAACTACTCTACAGAAATACTTGTATTCTATGTGTGTATGAATGGCAGAGTCAGATTTCTTGGGAAATATAATGGATTTTTTAATCAAAACCTGTATGTGCTTTGTTTATCTAGAAACTTTATAAAAAGGCTTGGGAAATTAGCAAACCCATTGGGTATACTTTGGATGAGAAATACGTTCCACTTGTTGGAGCGAAGCATGCAAACTACATAAATAGCGAGGTTAGTATGAATTTCCCATTCTTTCTCTTTTTTTTTGGTTTCCCTATATGTTCTTAGAATGAACTTTAAAATTTCCTCATTAATATTTTGCAGCTTAAATATAAAGCCATATATGAGAAGCTGAAAGGCCATTACCTGGCTGGGAAGGAGATTGGTGATTTCCCCAGTGTCATTCATTCACTGGCATTCCAGAAAATGAGGAGCGCGGTAAGGAGAGAATTAGTCTTGCTCTAGTATTACCTGTTTATTTTATTTTAGTGTGAAATATTTAAACATAAATAATACAATGCTTAATAACATCAGCAAAAGTGTTTTCAACATGTTTATGTTTCCTGAATGGTTATTTTATACATGGGTTGAATAATTGAACTTGAAATTATTTAGGAGATTAAAAAGGGATTTGTTTAGCAATTAGACATATTAGAATAGGGGAAAAAACTTTTTTCTATTTGAGTTTAAGAATCTGAGCAATAAGAAATCCCACACAACTTGGGATTCTTTTGCTTTACAAAAAAAAAAGTGTTCATTTTGAATTGAAATAGGAAGTTGAGAACTGGAAAAGTAAATGTTCATTTGGTGGTTCGTTATTGTTGCCACTGCACGTATAGCATGTCATGCAGGGCATAAAATGAGTATAATCCCAAATATTCTGTCTTCATTTGGACAGGGAGATTTAACTAGATTAAAAACATATTTGTAGCATCTGACTTTTTTTATCTTGAAGTCTTGTTACTTTTCTCACCCGCTGTTAAATTTGCAAGTGAAGGAGATGAGGTTCTTGTGCTGCTAGAACCTCACCAGAATAAATGGTGATTAATAGCAAAGTTAAGATTTCATCCTGTTCAATACCATGGGAATTTAGCTACTAAATCCAGAAAGCATGCCTCATATTATGGCACAACATGTAGCCTATTATGCAGAAATCACTATTGTCTCTTCTCATCTTTTCCCCAATCTTTCCTTTTTAGTTGGCGTACAGAAAGAATTACGAAGACACCAAAGCAAATGTCCATATTCCAAGTGACATGATGAATCACGTGCTAGCCAAGAAGTGCCAGTATATCCTCAGTGATCTTGAATACAGAACTTACTTCCACCAGTGGAATTGTTCACCTGAAGAAAATGATGTTATTCAAGCCAGAAAAGCACAGGAAATTTTAAGTGATGTATGTGTTTCATTTATTTGACATTTTAGTAGCCTCTCATGTAATTTTTTTCCAAGGTATTTAAATATAAAATACTTTCAAATATCAACCATAGCATTTAAATATGAAATTAGTAACCATGATCTTAGATTGCTTAATAGCATAGTACTGAAAATTACATTTTTACAGAATTCTTTGGGACATTTTAGTGGTCTGGTCATTTATTATTCACTTGTATATTGGACAAAATTTAAGTTAACCTTTATGAAATCTTCCCAAAGGTCACTGCTGTCAACAGGTAATCTGTCTTTGACTGGATGAGACTGTGCAGAAAAGCTCACCATCTGTCTCATGCAGAGAAGAGATATGGGTGTACCTTAGAGCAGTCAGAATGTTACTACACTGCAGTGATCATTATGTATTTTAATTGGGAATGTTGTAATTTGCACAGAGGCCAGGACAGCATCCACAATCCTCCTGGATCCAAAGGGTTTGGAAAAGACTTATTTCTCTTCATTTGGGGTTGTATCACTCCACAGAGTCTGAGCTGAGTGAATGGCACACTGAATCATGACACTTTTTTATATTACACAGTCAACAGCATCTCAACTTGAGCCAACCAACCTTCCTAATATTAGATGATGTGTTAATTTGCCTGGCCTATTACTATGCTGTATTATTTGGTTTCATTTCCCTTGCAAATCCAGTGGGTAAAAGTCATTCAGTGAAGCTGTGAGATGGGCTAGTCTTCTCTGCTCACATTTAAACTTCCAAACAGACTGGAATTAGTGAATGAGCCTGGTTCAGATTCAGTGGTTGAGTTTGCACAAGTGAAAGATATTGAATATAAAGAAGAAACAAATATTACTTTCTTCAAGCAGAAGGCAAATTTATTCCTAACTTAATAGCCTGTTTTCTTCCATATAGGTGGTGTATAAAGATGACTTAAACTGGCTGAAGGGACTTGGATGTTATGTCTGGGATACTCCACAAATCCTGCATGCTAAAAAATCGTATGACCTCCAGAGCCAAGTAAGCATGTTTTCCTCAAATAACCAAATATTTATAAGATTTTTTTCTTCCATTTATGATTCACTGGGACTGACACCTGTCCTAGTCCAGAACAGAGTTAAGTCATTCCTATTACATCAGAAATATTTTGTTCAAACTATTATAATACACTCGCTCAGTTTTTTCTGTAGAGACATGATCACTTTTGTTATTGAAGGAGCAGAAAACTTAGGAGAATGCAAGGACAGCAAGGTTGTGGCTTTTAACAGTGAGAAGATAACACTTTGTCTTTCAGTATGCCACCCTGTGCACAGGATACCTCAGTGGGACATCTTTTTTTGGAAAATAGTGTCTCTTGTCTTGATGATTGTACTCTTAGCCTACTAGATACCACAGTGATGTGCAATTTTCATTATTCCTTACTTCATACTGACTAAGTATTAAGAATTTCTTTTCTGTGGCCTGTGACTTTTAAAGTTGCCCTAACTGGGCCATAATCCTGGGCTTTAGGTGTCCAGAACTGATTTGAAGGGAAGCTGGCAAGGAATTTCCTGGTCATTTTCAGCATTAATGTTTGTTTTGTTTTGTTTCCATAGATAAAATATACAGCTGCAGGAAAAGAGAATCTTCAGAACTTTGGTGTTGTTACTGACACACCTCTCTATGTGACTGCAGTGCAGAGTGCTTTGAATGCCAGTGATGTGAGTCTCCCACTTTTTCCACTCAGGCTTTTCCCTGTGCTCCTTCCAAGAATTGAAACAAGTAAACTGAATCTGTCTTTCATCTTACAGGTGAAATACAAGCAAGATTACCACAAAACTAAGGACAAATATACAACTGTGACTGAAACAGTGGATTCTGAAAGAGTTCAACATTTGAAACATCTCTTTAGCAATGTAAGTGTTTCTACACATTTTTTTTTATTATTTTAAGATGCTACTATGTTGGATTTTAGTTTTATTTGGTATGTTCCTTCCTTTTGAAGATAAATGTCCAAACATGGAGCTTATCAAAGCCAGTGGTAGCCCTCTGCATTGCTTGACTATGGGGAAGATGCTGTATTTCAGGCAGAGGGCATGTTTTTGCACTGTAGCTCCAGTTTTGTCAGAATACCCACTTTAATAAGTGGATTCCCTGAAGAAAACTGCACCTGAACACAATTGAGACCTTGTATGAGAATGGACATGAGTGGTTAGAAAGCATTTTTGTCACCCTTTATGTGCACTGTCAACATTAAACAGCCTCTTGATATTAAGTAATAGTTATGGCATGTAAATAAAAACAGAAGGGCTTTTGAATTCTGTTGGTTGGTGGTTATTATCCAGGGGAAGAATTTTTCCACTCACAGAGACTTTCTGATTCCCAATAGAATCTCTACAAGGAAGCCTGGGAAAAAGTGAAAGCTACTGGCTATATATTGCCCTCTGATGCTGTATCACTCGCACGTGCAAAAGAACTGAAGCATAATGCCAGTACTGTAAGTGAATAAAATAATTTCTTATTTTTAATCAGATCATCAATTCTAACAATGGAATTCTTCATGCACTTGAATATACTATAGGTATAAAAACTATTTTTAAAATTTATCTTCTCTTTTTAATTTAGGTGTAATAAGTATCTGTAGACAATCAGTTGTCTGTGATAATCATTTGGATAACAGATAGTCCTTTGCTGCTTCTTTTAATGGAAAAAAAATGTCACATTTCATAGAAATAGAAGCTGCTTCTTGAAAATGTCTGTTTAGATTTCTTTTTTAGTCTTAAGCATCCAGATCAGGAAAACACCAAGTGTCTTTAAATGATGCTTTACTGAGTATAGAAGATTTATTGAACTGAGGCTTATGAGACTTATCTCTTCATGGATATCTTTAAATGAAAGAGCTGAAACAATAAATAAATAGCTTATTCTACATCTAGTTATTTTTAAAGTCTTCTAGCCAGCTGTTGTTATTTTTACAACACAATAGTTACGATGTGCTCTCTTTGCCATTTAAAATAAAATACAAAACCAAGATCCTGCTTTAAAGGCTTTCTCTGCTCGTTGAACTAAACTCAATATTTTACTTACTGATTAATTTTGTTCCAAAAATACAATTGACTCATTGTCATAAGTCAGTTATTTCTTTGCATCTGCTTAGGTAAAATACCGAGAAGAATATGACAAGTTTAAAGCACTGTACACACTACCCAGAGGTGTTGAGGATGATCCCAATACAGCGAGGTGCCTTCGTGTTGGAAAGCTTAATATTGATGTAAGTGTTTTCTGATCTGTGTTTTCCTGATAAAACCCTACCTATCTGAAAGAGGCTACTCAAAGCATCCACATCCCTTCATTCAGGTATCATATTTTGCAGAATCGTAGTGGTTGGAAAAGTCCTTTAAGATCATTGAGTCCAACCATAAACCCAACACTGCCAATTCCACCTCTAAACCGTGTCCCTAAGCACTTCATCTACCTGTCTTTTAAATCCCACCAGGGAAGGTGACTTCACCACCTCCCTGGGCAGCCTGTTCCAATGCTTAACTGCCCTTTGGGTGAAGAAGTTTTTCCTTGGATCCAATCTAAACCTCCCCTGGTGCAACTTGAGGCCATTTCCTCTCGTTCTATCACTTGTTACCTGGGAGAAGAGACTGAGCCCCACCTCTCTCCACCCTCCTTTCAGGGAGTTGGAGAGAGCCAGAAGGTCTCCCCTCAGCCTCCTTTTCTGCAGGCTCAGCAACCCCAGTTCCCTCAGTGTTTGGTATTTGCTAAATTCTATAATTAATCTAAGAATGTCTTTTCAAGCTTGGGACTCAACTGTTAAATTGCCCATATGACTGAACTGTCAGAGTAGTACATTTAGGTACAAAATAGAGCACTACATAGTCTACCTCCTCTTAACCCCTGAGTACAATGAAAGTTTGACAAATCATATTTTATCACCCTTGTTAAGATCCTGGAAATTATCTGTGGAGCAGACAAGATGTAAATTTTAATGATAGCCAAACTGATCGCTCTTCCACTAGCAGTCCATGAAAAGATCAATAATTTTGCTTCAGATTTATCAACAGTTAATGCTTCAGGCTATTTGTCAGCGTTATTAATGTACTGCTTTAACTCTGCAGCGTCTGTACAAGGAAGTCTATGAAAAGAATAAAGCCAAAATCCACATTATTCCAGACATGGTAGACATCGTTTCTGCTAAGGATGCACAGAAGAAAGTCAGTGAAATTGATTACCGCACCCATCTCCACGAATGGCTCTGCCTACCAGACCTTCAAGTCAATGCCCACGTTCGAAAAGTAACTGATCAGCTCAGTGATGTAAGTTCACAAATCATGTGTTCTTGGCTCACTTTTTAAAAAGATTCTTGCATTTATGCTCTGTCAGAGGAAATGATTTAGCAAAAACTTAATTGGAGCACTTGGAAGTTACCACTTGAATCCGTTGTGTTATGCACTGCTAAACAGCGTCTGTATCATGTTTTCCTAACGCTTGGTAGTAAGTGTGTAGTTGAGGTGTGCCATGGTGTGCATAATTTCAGTGTTATCAGTGTAGGCATTGGGTCATAATATCACAGTTCTACCAGTTCAGCCATTCCTGTCTGAAAATTGTCCTGTATTACTTGGTTGCATCAGGTGTAGAAACTGGAAGCTTGAGAAAATCCTGTTGATGCAAAGCTTGTACACGCTTGCCTTGCATAGGTCAACCCAGGAGTAGGCCAATGATCTATGAGTAAATCATTGCCCAGTAGGATAAACAAGAATTTTTTTAAAAAAACATTTGAGATTTTTTATTTATTTGCCAAACAGAAGCAATGAAAAAAAAAAAAAATTTCAAAAGGAATTGTTTTGATTTTCTCAAACCAAAAAGAGTCAAATTACTGGAAACCTTATTAGCAATCATTTGACAGTTGTGTTTCAGACTGATTTAGCAATAAGGGATTAGATTTTAATGGAAATCTTACAGATTGCTTCTTTGCTCTGATACTTTAGGTGGTGTACAAGGATGACCTTAACTGGCTGAAAGGCATTGGCTGCTTTGTTTGGGACACTCCTGAAATTCTCCATGCCAAACATGCCTACGATCTTCGCAGTGATGTAAGTGAATACACTGGGGTTGCTTCTTAGCTTTTTTGTTTCTGTTGTATTAAAAGGATGGAGTAGCTTTATTCTACTCCAGATATAATCTGGAAAATGTTTTATATCCTTCTCTACTGAAGTATTCATTAAAAAAACATATATGGTTATTTCAACTTTGCTACTCTAGAATTAGACACTGTCAGATTACATCCCATTCAGGGAAGAATTAAGCATATGTTTAAATACTTGCCTTCTCAGAAAAGTACTTAAGTCAGTAATTCTTAATTCAGAAACCTTGAAGTAAAGCAGAAATTATTCAGAAGTCATATTAAAAAAGGGTATTTTAATGTTGATTTTATGATTTATTTTTCTCTTCTCAAAATCTTACGATACATCCTTTGTTTGAGATTAAGCCATTAAAATGGGAGAATAACCATTCTGGATTTCAAAAATCTATGTTCCTTCATAAGTTCTGTATCAGAATTATGTTGGATATTTCTCATATGGTACATATACCTATTCTATGAATAAGTATTGACATTTCCTAATGTTCCTGGATAAAACTTACTAGCTGTTCTTACCTAGTAAGGTGCTGTGTTCATTTATTCATCAATAACTGCAATACTCTTTGTGTTTAAATGCTGGTTCACAAATAGAATAGTTCATTAATAAAATAAACATTAAATATAGTAAATATAATAATATAATAAGTTCAATTAACAATGACTAGCCTTACTAATTAGAGCTCTTGAATTTCTCTCTGCAGATTAAGTATAAATCTAAGGCAGAAAAAATGAAGAATGACTACACTGTAGTTGTGGACACTCCTGTCTATGTCCAGAATGTCCTCAGTGGCTTGAATTTAAGTGAAGTAAGTGTTTTATCAACTTTCACCCCCAATATTGCATATGCCATTACCTCACAACTTCTAGAAATGTGACTTTTAATATTTTTTAATAATTTCATTTTAATAATTTAATCATTGCTGGTTATCTACAACTCATTGCCTATGCTTTTATTAAGATATGAGAACACAATCACTAAAATCATTAATTGCCTGAATCCAATTAGCTTTCATCCAGTTTTTTAGGAGAAATTTCCATGTGCATGCAAACAATACATACTGTGAGCGAATATCACAATTATGACTCTCCTCTAATTACCTTTTCCTTTTCTCAGGCTGTCTATCGTGGTGAATACATGCAAAATGTTAAAGGCAAAATGATTCCTACTGACAAAACAGTAGATTTGGAGCGGGCATATCATGCAAACAAGATACAGAGTGAAGTGAGTATAAAACCTTTGGGTCCACAGTTTCTGATGTTCAAAAGCAAATTCTTTAAAAGTTAATGTGTAGTTTTTCAGATAAAGAAGCTAGATTTCACTGCTCTAAAATGAAAAGTGGGAAAATGTCATCATTTAGGCTATAAGTATGCATTATAATGCAGACATGGGGGAAATCTGTTGCCAATTGCAATTAAGAGATTTCCTATGCAGCTAATGCATACTCTCATATGGAACTACATCAATCTGCATGGGCTCTACTGCACCCTAGAATAGCAAAATTAGGTCAAAAGTAGCTTATTACATTTAAGCAGGAAATAAGTATGTGCTTCAGTCTATTAAAGACTTGCTTAAATACATGTTCAAAAAAAAATGGGGGAGGTGGTGGGGAAGGGAAGAGGCAGGCGCTGATCTCTTCTCTCTGGCCACCAACGCCAGGAGCAGAGGACATGGCAGGAAGATGTGGCAGGGGAGGGTGAGGTTGGCCATGAGGAAAAGGTTCTTGAGGCAGAGGGTGGTGGAGCACTGGCACAGGCTCCCCAGGGAGGTGCTGATGGCCCCAAGGCTGACAAGATTCCAGCAGCATTTGGCCAAGGCCCTCAGGGACATGGTGTGAATGTTGGGATTGTCCTGTGCAGGGACAGGAGTTGGGCTCCATGATCCTGGTGGGTCCCTTCCAGCTCACAATGTTCTGTGATTCTATGATTACACATGGTTCACAAACTTTCTCTCTTCTCTTGCAGAATTTGTATCGCTGGGCTGGTGTGCAAGCTCTGCCTACTGGATACAGCCTTCCCACAGATATGCCCAGCTTTCAGCACGCTAAACATGTCCAGTACATTGGCAGCGATGTAAGTAACATACCAAGTCCTTCTACAGCATGAGTTGCAAGGGAATATTTGATGTCCATCCTGGAAGAGCACACAGCTGTTTGAGACAGTTATTTCTCAGTTACAAGACTGCTTGTCTGAGAGCAACAAGAGTGGGGTCGTTCATATGGATGCCCGAGCTAGGAACTGAGGGTGACAGGCAATGACCTCATCATCCAGGGTCCCACTGTACTTGAATAGGATGGGCAGAGCAGGGTGCTGATAACAGGTTGCATCAACAGTCCCAGGCAAGGTGAGGAACCAGGGCCAAGGTCCATCGAGGGGGATCAGCCAGGAGATGTGGGAAAAAGAGCAGAGATTGGAGGCAAACTACCTACAACATAGGTCCTGGTAAATCCAGGAGACAGGGCTAGAAGAGACATGTTACTGATAACACAGGACCAATGTCCATCCAGGAAATGAGGATGGAGACTGGGCTAAAGACAGATGTGCCTAAAATGTAGCTCAGGCAAGGCCTGGCATCCCAGATGTGGCCTGTCAGGGCAATTCAATGTTAAGAGTGCACTCAAACCCCAACTTTTATAGTGTTTGCCTTAACAGAATTTAAATATTACCAAACCCTATAATTACCTAAAGCAATTACTATCAAAATACAAATTTTCTCAGGCAGATGCAAATACCTTATTAGATGCAAGAGAAATTTAAAACATTATTAGTTGTGATAAAGATAAAAATAATATGTAGTTTATTTAACACTAGTATAGCTACATCTCACTTGTTTATCTCTGAAAATCTGTCTCTATAGTGCATAAGTTACTGTCAGAACTGCAGTGTAAGTAGAATCACCATCAAATTTAATTTTTCTATGTTTTTTTTCCTTTTTCCACTTTATAGCTGAAGTACAAAGAAGCCTATGAACACATGAAAGCTAAAGGCTATACTCTGGGACCTAAAGATGTTGGGTTTGAAAATGTGAAGAAAGTGAATAAAGTCGTTAATGAGGTACAGCAAATATATGTATTTGCTTTTTTTGATGCCCAAAATACCAGTGATGAAAGTACATTGACTGGGAAGGTGTGGGATTCCTGTTCTTTGAGGCTTTTGACAGCAGTTTAGACAGTTGCCATCATTGATCCCACCTTGGAGTTGGGCTGTATGGATTTTTAAGGTTCTTGATAACTCAGTTTTCTGTAATCCTGTGAAACTGTTACCATAATATAAAATCAATTGCAGCTTAATTTTATTAACCAATCTGCTGCTACTTGATTAAAGTTGTATAGAAATTATTGTATCTGTATGACACTGGGTGTCAATAGTTTTGGGTATTATGTATATACACTCACTTCGATAACTAGCTTTAATAGAACAAAAATTATACATATTTATATGTCTGTAGGATTAGAGTCTCAGATTTTCCATGTGTTAGAGATACTGCTGTCAAAAACAACTGTGGAAAACCTCTGTGTGGTTAGAAAGCAGTCTATTTGCTCCCTTTTCTCTGGTAGTTAAGCAATTATCTAGCAAAAAACCTGCCCTTAAAAGAGAATTACTCACACTCTGCCAAGCTGCTTGCCATTTGAGGTTTTTAACATGTAGAATGCTGTCTCCTTTGATACAGAGGTTGTATCGGGCAACGTACCACAAGTACAAGGACAAGATTCATACCACTCCAGACACACCACAAATCCGTCAAGTCAGAGCAACGCAGGAGGCAGTCAGTGATGTACGTGTCTTTCTAACATCATAAACAGAAATATTTAGAATATTCAGCGTGACCAAAGATGTGAAATGCTATTTTTTCTTTGTCTTTCAGCTGATCTACAAGTCAGATTTCTTTAGGATGAGGGGACACTTGATTTCCATGCCATACACCCCTGAGGTGTTGCATTGCCGCTATGTTGGGGACATCACAAGTGATGTAAGCAACTTCTCTTCAGATACCTCTTATTTTAATACAACAGGCCTAATACTTTTATACTGACAGTGGAATTTAGCTTCTATCATTTGCATTCTAGTCTGTAATAGATAAATGCATTGTCACTGTGTTTAGGGACTGATTAATGAAATTATCCCAGAAGTTAACTTTTAGTTTTCTGTTTCTAATTGCCTCATAGAATAAATACAAAGAGGATCTGAGGTGGTTGAAGGGCTTGGGTTGCTTCCTGTATGATACTCCTGATATGGTCCGTGCTCGTCATCTGCGTAAGCTTTGGGTAAGGTTTTTTTCTCTAATAATCTTGTATAACAGTGATTGATTTATTTACTTGCATGCTCTACACTTCCAGGAAGTGTAAGTGCATGAAAATGAGTAAAGATTTACAACAGAATTTCTTGCCCTGCAGCTAGTTAGTTGTTTCAAAGCACTGTTAGGTTACACTGTAAAATGTTCTTTATTACCAAGAATAAGAAAGGCTTCCTAAGTAATGCTGCTTTTTTCTTTTTCTTTTTTTTTTTTCTTTTTTTCCCCCACCCCAGTCTAATTATATCTACACTGACACCGCAAAGAAGATGTGGCCTAAATACAATGTGGTGCTGGATACTCCTGGATACAGAGCAGTTCAGGAACTAAAAACTCATTTGAGTGAAGTAAGTTCTGTATTATTTTTGCACATCTTTGTTATAATTAAGCTTAGATCTTCTCACTGTTTTTTTCTGAAATATATGAGATGTTATAATTGCAAATCTGTGATTGTTCAGCTGCTAAATGAACATATGCAACATAAGAAATAATTCATGGACTTGTCTTTTTCCAGCTGGTTTACAGAGCTGCAGGCAACGAGCTGAAGACAAAATACACTTCTGTCCTTGATACACCTGACTTCTTAAGAGCCAAGCACGGACACAAAATACAGAGCCAGGTGAAAAATTAGTACTGATAAGAAAACCAATCAGGGAATCCTTCTTAATATACTCCTCAAGTACAGCAAAATCTTTCCAGGCTATTTCAAAGCAACGTAGAATTCCTAGAGAGGACATTTACAATGACTGTTGCTCATTTTTAAGTGGCTATGAATGTTCATGTTGACCATGTCTCTGTAATGGACATGTTCAGCTTTGTCCATCTGAAAGAGAGCATTGAACCCTGATATAGTTCTGTTCAAATCCTCTGAAACTCTGACTTCATCAGAGGAATAAATATCTTTATCTACCTTTGTTCATCATAATTTCTTTATTCATCTAGTAGTTCATTATCTGAGTTATTAGCCACAAATTTTGTGGAATCTTAAAATTTGCAGAACAAAATGAAGATACTCACCAGAGGAAACCAGACTTTCTGGATGCTCTTATCTAAAGCTGGGTCTGAATGTGGGGCAGAGAGGTCATTAATGTTACATGCATTTGACTTCTTGGTTTGTGAGTGAGTTACTGGCAGTTACAGAATATCAAGAGTACTGATAGAGAAAGGTGAACTGAGATAGTATGGAAAAGGAAAGAGCTCATTATTTTTTCCCAGGGTAGATTGTGTGGTTATGTATACCTTGTGAATTTACAGGCACTTTTCAGAGAGGTAAAGTAAAACTGAACTGAAATGTACATTTTTAATTTTTTTTCTTCTTGCTGCAGTACTTGTACACAGAACTTGCCACAAAAGAGAGACCCCATCATCATGCTGGTGGTCACACTCCAGCCTTTACACATGCTAGGCATGTAAAGGACATGGTCAGTGAGGTAAGACAGTTGGGATTTTTTGTTTGGTACCACTATGCTGAACTGTTTAGAAGTTTTACTTTTAATTTTAGTGATAGCTTCAAGGCTCAAATCTCTTTACTCTTCACTTACTTTTCTGTCTCTTATGTTTAAGTGCCACATTTCCTTTATAAATTGTGATAAAAGAGTGTACTTTTTACTGTGTTTTAGTATTTTATAAGATACCTGGTTCTAAGTGTTTGTTTACAGAATCTGAAGTACACTGGCTGCAAGACCAGGAAGACCTAGAAAGAGCTGAACAGCTGAGCTTGCTTCTCAAATTTTGACAGAAATGCTTTGCAAGAGTGACTTTATGCTCTTGGTGTAGCACCCCTGGGCATTAAACATAATAGCAGATTAGTAAATACTTCCAAGATTAAAGATATAACTCTTCCCTTCTGCTGTCTCTTTTAGAAAAAGTATAAAACCCAGTATGAGAAGATGAAGGACAAATACACACCCATCCCTGACACACCAGTCCTGATCAGAGCCAAGAGAGCATACCTGAATGCCAGTGATGTATGTACACTTTCACTGCTGCCTGTTCTCCATTTCTTTAGGAACAGAGTAGAAAAAGGATCAAAGAGGAACAAGCATGCAAAGCATAGAGCATCTCAGTGTGGGTCATACACTAGGTCACTCCATTTGCATGTACATTTCCATTTCATATCTCAGTGATTATTAAGTTTTTATTTGATGTCACTGTAATGCTTTTTTTCATTTATTATACTTCATTTTCATTTTCCATTGCACTGAAATGTGGTCATACCAGAAAGAAAAAATCAATTTAAAATAATTTGCTCACGCATGAAATCTCCAAATGGTACAGACTAGAGTGAAATGATTGATGCTGGAGCCAGGATAGAATACCTTTTATCAGATATTTTCATCTCAGTTTTGCAGTAGAAGTAAACTTGCATGTCACTGACAATGTGCTCATTTTTTAATGTAGAAGTACACTAGAGAGGAAAATTATCTGAGCTGCTACATGTAAGTTTATTAAAGTGAAACTGATTTTTTTCCCTTCAAGTGTGAAATAGTGATTTGTGATTTAAGGCAATGGCTAAGAGTACCCTACTCATTTGTGAGATCTTTGCTGTATATTTCAGATTGCACATTATATCCTGGAAGGAAATGTGCTGGGCTGGTGCTTTGTTCTAGCGATTAGTCTTACTGTTCTCTTAAGAATTACTTTTAAATACTGCATAGGAGCACCCTGGTTCTTTTGCACATCTGAATTACTCCTCTGAGAAAGTCTTTCTCCAAAGACTGGTATGATCTTCCTGCTTTCTTCTAGATCAGGACATGGAAGAAGGGAGAAGTAGTTATTTTAATGCCAAAAGCAATGCTTTCACTGTTCTAGGGAGTAGTGCTGTGATACATGGGTGTTTTTCCTTAGTCTTCAATCTGAAAGTGAATAGGATGCAGTGTTGCTTTAGATGTATCCACTCCTTTTCTCTCTAATTTTCACCATAAGTCTCAGTCATGTTGTGACTGATTGTAAGCAACTGCAGCTTCTTACAATTCCTCAAGGCTTCCATTGGGATATTGGACAGCAACATACCCCCAGATGTTATTCCTAAGAGGTAGGAAATTGAACTAAAACAATTCCTGACAATTAAATATAATATTTTATATGTTATTTTTCTTACCAGTTGCGCTACAAAGAAACTTTTGAGAATGCTAAGGGCAAGTACCACACAGTGAAAGATGCTTTGGACATTGTCTATCATCGAAAGGTCACCGATGATATTAGCAGTGTATGTATACAACATTTTCCCTCCTAGTTAATGTTTGTCATTTTATAACCTAAAATATGCCATTTATGCTATCATTCTATTTCAGTGTATCAAGTAATCAGAAAAATCTGATCAGCACTATTGTTATTAACTTCCTTCCTTCTCTGGGATATTATATCCTTGACTGCCTTTGATGTTACAAGGGTGAATGCAAATTAATCTCATTTGCACTGTTTTAGTGCTGATGTTTCAGAAAAAGGAATGCTTTGAAACTGCGTGGTCTAGAGCCTTCTGTTCTCAAGTTGGTTTACTTCAGTCTTCAATTTTCTTTGTAGGTGAAATATAAGGAAAATTATATGAGCCAGTTAGGAATCTGGAGATCCATCCCGGACCGTCCGGAGCATTACCATCATCGCGCAGTCACAGATGCTATTAGCGATGTGAGTTCAAATAGTTCCTGCATGTGAGAGGTTGAAGGTTGTAAGTAGGTTTCCAAAATGAAAACCAAGTCTTATTTGTTGAGAAAAGGAAGGCAGCTGAAATTTTTAAAATTATTTACACTTTCACCTGGCAGATCTGTGAAATGACAGAACAAATCAGATGGCTAAAACTGCAACCCATCTCCTTTTGAAATTAACAGAACAATCTTATCTAATTTCAGTTGCATTTGCTTCCATTTGTTTGTTAACCCTATAACAACCCTTAACTGTACATACCTGGACATATAAAATAGCCCCTGAATTGTGCAAGAATAAATGTCTTTTACTTTGCACAAGAACTCCAGTAGCTAATGCTATATTAGGTGTGTGAATAATCTGAGTCCATCAGAAAGTGTCAGTAACTGTAACTTATTTTATAATGGAATAATAATGGATGTAGCTCTGCTTGCTACACCTTGTTTTGAGATGCCATTTCAGCATTGATCAGCTGCCACAGGGTGCCACTTAAAACTTTTACTTCTTTTCTAAAGGTGAAATACAAGGAAGACTTATCATGGCTCAGAGGTGTGGGCTGTTATGCTTGGGATACTCCAAGTTTTGCTCTGGCAGAAAAGAATAAGGTGCTCTACAGTGGGGTAAGTAAAGCAGGCTGAATTGTTGCTAAATTTTACATTTGCTTATATTGTAGATAAATTTTTCACAGGAGAATCCAATTCTGACTTAGACATTCATAGGAATAACTCAGGGTAGAACTTAATATATAGCATCAAAAATTTCAGTTCTTACTATAAAAGAAAACAGAGGCAAAAATGATCTTTTACTTGCAAAGCTATCAGCTCCATAGTATTTTTTCTAGTGATTCTAAGTCTAGCTTTAAAATTACAAAGATTTGAAATTTCCATTGCTTTCTTGATGTGATAATTCCAACCTGCAAGCTACTACATTTGCATTTTTTGTTTGTAGATACGTTAAATGCACACATGCAATAATTTTACCATGGTTTTTCTGCAGATTGTTCCTAAAATCATATGTTTTAATTCCCTTACCCTTCTTTGGACTAATATTGGAATGTTTTTTTGTGTTTGTTTTTTTTTCCCTCCAGTGTAAGTACAAGGAGATATTTGAGAAGACCAAGTCTCAGTTTAAGTATGTGGCTGACTCTCCAATTAACGAGCATTTTAAATATGCAACTCAGCTGATGGACGCGGTAAGTGTTAAAGATTGCTGTAGAATCTCACACTGAAGCACTAAGTGTGTGTTAGTACTGAGTTGAAGGTTGATCTCACTTATGAAATTGAAAATAAATCAAAATATATTCAGTCTTAAAGATATCTTAAAGTCAGACTAAAATATTGAAAGACAAGTTGTTCTTATTATCTGTCTGAGAATTAGGACAGGGCAGGTTTACAGTACCTAAAAAGTGAAATCCTGACCCCTATCCCATTACTTTGTCCTAGCAAAGAAACTTCTACTTTGCTATCTGGTAAATAAAAGCTAACTTAAATAATGCTGCTTGCTTAGTAACACAGATTATTGATTGTCATGTGAAAAAGTTATAGAGAGAGTCAGAATTGCTTTCCTGAAACATTAAAAAAGACTTTATCTGAAAAAAAATCTTAATCATGTTAGAAAAACAGTATTATGGCTGAAGTTACCATAGCTGTTTCATTTCAGATATTTTACCTTGGTTTCTCCTGCCATGCTACTTACTTTTTCTTTTCTCCTGTAGTGCTGAAGAAACAATAAATGTAGCATAGTAGCAAAGAAGGTTTGTGAATACTTCTAGGTTTGAGATTAAAATCACCAGTGAAATTTCTAGGAGTGATGCTGTACACCCACAGGACAAAGCCCATTGCAAAGCACCATGTTCTAGGTGAATTCTCATCAGCTTAGAGCTGGCACACCATTAAAGCACTGTATATTTAGACTCTCACATCTTGAGATTTTGTTCTTTTTCACCAGAAATTATGTTAATTTGTTTACCTTACAGGAAATGTATTATGGTATTATCTGTTCTGGGTTAGAAAAAGCATTTCACAACAGGTACCATTCCAGTACCATTGCTATCATTTCTGCTCAATTTGATAAGCAGAGAACCAGTTTGTTACATAAGACTGTTAGTATTCAGTCTTCTTATTGTTTGGTAGAGCAAATAAGGAAAAAAATATTATTAAAAACCCTAAATGAGTAAAATTTTAGCAATGGGGGCTCCATACATTGAAATGAGCTTGCCTAAATATATTTTTTCTTCAACGATGTGATGTTTTTTGTGATGAGGGATTAGAGTTGTTGCTTATGAAAAGTCTGATGATAACATAATAATGTATTTTACCCTTGCATCTCATTGTATTCTCTTTGTACCTAAATTAAGAATCTAGTTCCATACAGAGTTGCTTCTGCAGTTGTTTTTCATTAAGAAAGTAAGTAATAAAATGGCTTATTGAGGAGTAGTGGGCATAGAATATAGGCATCCTATAAACTATAGATTAAGCCTTCCAGTGGAAATTTAGAAATGCATATGCCATTTGAAAATATTTTCTCTGTGGTTTGTTTTTTTTTTCTAATTTATTTTTCTCTTCTGGATGTGAACTTCAATCCCAGCCTTTAAATAGTCTCTGTAAAGAGGTTTCAATGGTTAGAATGATGATCTCTGTGTCTTCACTCTCTTTTAATTTGTTACGCTGTATTATGCTATTCTGAGCAGAAATTATATAAGGCTGCCTATGAGAAGCTCAAAGATAGGTACAGCGTTATTGTGGATGATCCTAAGAACCTCCTGGCCAAGTGGGGGACCACCCTGAGCAGTCAGGTACTGTAGGAGCACTAGCCAGTGCTGCCAGAAAGTGCCTGGTTCACTCACAGCTGCTCTGTCTACGTGAAATGTCTAAAGCTAGCAGCCTCACAGGTCTCGCCTGTGATGTTGTGATGTTTTAGTTCAGTTGATCAGACAGTGTTTTGCCACCCAAAAAGAGTCCTTACTTTTTGAGTGAGCTCATCTCTCCTGTATGTACTTCCATGTGTTGTGCATCAATTGACATCAGAGTCTTGAGGTCATTGCAGAGGTTTTAAAAAAAATGCATGTTGTATCATGAATTTATTTTTTTACTACCTCTCTGTTAATGACCTTTCAAACATTATCTTCTTGCTCATTACTCAACCAAAAGTGACATATTTGGCTTTTGAGTGCCCTCTCGTTGATCTATAATTTACTTTTATGCCCCCAAAAAATATTTTCACAATTTCCTTAATGAGACAGTATGCAAATCTTTTAATATATACTCTTGACATTCTTAATTATATAGATGTGAGTTGTATGCACATCTGAATGAATACATACAGTACCTTGCCTAAATCTCTCCACTCTCAAAGTGTCTGGGATCTAGAGCTGTGTTGTTGTTTATGGTGTTCACAAGTCTCTTCTGTGCTTCGTTGCTATTTGCATGAACAGAAAAGTTATAAATCCTTTGCCACGATGCTCCTGCAACAAGGATGTAATGAAATTCTGAGACCAGATATGCTGACAGCACTCTACAACACGTACTTATGGAGCCAGGTAATATCTAGAACTGCTGCTGTAGGAGACATTATCTATACAAACATATAGATACAAATGAGCTGCTTGGACTTCTAATATTTAGTGCTTGGGAATTCACTAAATTTCTACGAATATCAGACCCCAGAGTTTTGTTGATGTGCTTAATGCTGGCTATGATAAAATATCTTTGAAAACAGAATGTGTGAAACAATATTTACTGTAACTTGGATTTCAATGAGCTCAGGCTGATCTTGGCTCTGTTTTCTCCTTTCATTCTAAAAAAAACTTTTATATAATATTTCACATACTTACATAAAGAGCAATTTTCCATACAATTAATATATTATATGTTAGCTATTCCTGATATTTTCCTAACCAAATTCTCATTCTGCCACCATTTCTTGGGCTGACCAACCCTCATAACACAAGTATGAACATGATGAAGTAGTTTGACGAGTAGATGACAACCTTTATCTGCCACTCTGCCCGAGAATGGTGGCAGAGATTGTGCCTAGATACACAACAGTCATGTCTCACTTCTGAGTGCTCTTAGATATGGTATACGTGCACAGGGCTGTAGTAAATCGTGTTTTCATCAATTTCTTTCTCTACCTACTGCTTTTAAGCAGGGCTAGCAAAGCAGTCCCCATGCAGTCACATAATACAGTCTAGCTAAAAAAACCACTCTCTCCTTTTGCCAGTTCTAATAAGAATCAAAAATAGAAAGTGAGTATGATTCATCTATTTGTTCATACAGAACAAAAAGCCTAATACATCTACATTTCTGGTGATGTAAAAGAAAGCCTGTAATGACTCTGAAATTATTGTGAAGAATTAATTTTCCATATTCAACCTCCATTTAATCTGGATTCCAGTGTATATATTTTGGCTGTACCAGTCGGCTGAAAAAGTGGCTAATTAAATAACTGATACATGTTTATTTTTGCTCTAAAATCACAGCTGCTAGCAGCATCCTTACTCTTTTCAATGCTAAACATGATTCCTGATTGGGCCAGGTGAACCCAGCATATAACATTTAAACTATAAACTGGAAGTGCAATAGTAGAAAACAATTACATGAGAGGGAGTGGAGTGTTCTTCTTTGTGACTATTCACACAGTTAATAAAATTCTTCAGTAATAAGGTACAGAAGGTCTTTACTAGTCATTTTTATTTCATTTATCTGTGGATTTCTATTATATCATTAAAAACTCATTGCCTGACTTGCTTGCTCATCTGAGTTGACTTCAAGTTATGATTTGTTGTTTGCATACAGTTTTTATATTTTGTCTGCTGTAGTCCTGTTTCAAGAGCATGGATTATTTTCTGATGCAAGATAAAGCATGAAAGTTTTTTGGGTTTTTTTGTTTGTTTTATTTTTTTTAATGTATTCTAACCCCTTCCACCTGCACTCGGGCTGTCTACAATGAAATCTCATTCTTGGTGTATAGTCTGTTCTCACTGAATTCTGTGCAAACAGGTTTAGAGTCCTGAGTTGGGTGAGGTGATCTTTAAGAAATAAATTATCAAGATACAAATTTTCCTATCAAAGCCTTTAAAATAGCCTGGCATTATGATATATTCAGTGGATGTTTTTAGCTTCTGCTGTTTAAGGTATTTTACATTTCCCTTCATTTGATGAATATTTAAAAATTAGATATTATCATGGAATCAGAGCATGTTGTGAGTTGGAAGGGACCCACCAGGACCATGGAGTCCAGCTCCTGTCCCTGCACAGGACAATCCCAACATTCACACCATGTCCCTGAGGGCCTTGGCCAAATGCTGCTGGAATCCTGTCAGGCTTGGGGCCATCAGCACCTCCCTGGGGAGCCTGTGCCAGTGCTCCACCACCCTCTGCCTCAAGAACCTTTTCCTCATGGCCAACCTCACCCTCCCCTGCCACATCTTCCTGCCATGGCCTCTGCTCCTGGCGTTGGTGGCCAGAGAGAAGAGCTCAGCGCCTGCCCCTCCTCTTCCCCTGGGGAGGAAGTTCCAGACCACCATGAGATCTCCTCTCAGTCTCCTCCAGGCTGAACAAACCAAGTGCCTTCAGCCTCTCCTCATATTCTTCCCCTCTAAACCCTTCACCAATTTTGTGGCCTCCTCTGGACACTCTCCTGTATATTTAGATCCTTTGTCCAGTTATTAATTTTAAAAATCACTGATCTGCCCAGATTGCTTTTTTAGCTCAATCTTGGAGGTTTATGATAGAAGTGAAGCTTTACACTTGGTGAAACAAATGTAAAATTAATCATACAAAGAGATAAGCAACCTCTTAGGCAAATAAGAGGTTTGCAAAGTTTAGCTCCTTGTGCATGTTCAGCTTTCATTGGCTTTGGTGGAAGGGTTTTGCAATTTTATATGTGGATATAAATATATATTTCCTGAAGATGTTTTGTTTTGATTTATGTGGTTAACATGCACTCTTCCCCACTCACCAGGTTCAATACAAAAAGGACTATGAAAAGAAGAAAGACAAGTACACTATGGTTGTGGATACTCCAGAACACTTAAGGACTACAAAAGTCAACAAACAGATTAGTGATGTGAGTGTGGTCAGCCCCTTTCAAGCATACCTCCTCCTCTGAATTCTCACCTTTGAACTGTCATCATTAATAGGGCATCTTTAGTAGGCCATTATACAGCCTTTCTCATCTTGATTTTTTTCAATGGACTCCAATGATGTCAAGAAATAATATAATCTCTAATTTTTGTTTTCAGATTATTTACAAGTTGGAATACAACAAAGCAAAGCCTAAAGGCTACACCACCATCCACGACACACCCATGCTACTGCATGTGCGCAAGGTCAAGGACAGAATAAGCGACGTAAGTAAATTATTCTTGTCTGTGGTATCAAAAAGACACATAATTAACTTTTTACTTTGGTAACTCATATGTCACACTGTCACTAAAAAATAGCTTCTTGTTGGAGTGTATTGGGGTTTTTTTCATGTAAAACTCCATATGTATTTAATACTTATTCATAAAAAACACAATAGTATATGAAAGTATTAAGGAAGGTTTTATGTGCAGTGTTCTTCTATAGCTCTTGGAACATTTTTGCTGGGGTAGAGCAGCCCTCACTTGTAATAAAAGCCATGAGCTGGAACTGCTATCTAATTAAAATGTAGATTTGGGGAGTCAGTTTCTGGGTTTTCTTCCTCTATTGGCTAGTGACGTTTGTGGAGCCTTGAATAGGGGACTTAATACATTACTGTGTTTATTCACTTCTTCTATGGATATTGTCAATATGTAAGGTAAATACTCTGATCTAAATTAAATATGTGTTTTAACTATGGGGCAATGGAAGGCTAAAAAGAAGGGAGAGAAAGGAAGATGAAATGGATAGAATAATATATAGGATTTGATAGTCCTGGTCCTAATTCATCCTCCTACCCTAGACTTTTAATGACCTTTGTGTTGTTGTTCCTTAGACGGCACTTCTGTAACTCAGTGTAGCACTGTGAGAAAAAGTGGCTTGAAAGTCCTTCAGATCCTACATGGATTATCTATATAATGAGTAAATCTAAGAGGAAAAAATAACCACATTATCTCAGTACTAATGAGGATCTTTAAGAGTCAAAGAAGTTCAAAAGCGATCTGTGAATTGAAGCACAAATTTTCAGTTGCAAACTGAATTTGAGATTCTCTAAAGGAATTTTCAGAAAGCATTGAATGTGCCTATCAGAAGATAAGTTTCTTTAAAGCATTTCTATTAGGCAATAGAAATGGGCAGAATTACTGCTCATGTGAAGATTTAGCTAAATCTTCATCTGTGCTTCGTGGTGAGTTATACCTGCTGCATTTTCTATTTAAAGAGATCTGCTGCTGATGAGGACCCTTCTTTCAGGCAGAAGATTGATACCAAGTTGTATTGATATAATTTATTTGGCCTGTGTTAAGATTTTATCTTGACAGGAGCAATTTTTAGTATTATGTTTTTCATATTTTGAAGCTTGCTATTACCTTTCTAAACATTTTTTTAATGTTTGTCTTTCTTTAGCTGAAATACAAAGAAGTGTATGAGAGGAATAAATCCAACTGCAACGTCATAGCAGATTCAGTTCACATTAAGACTCCAAGGCATGCTTACAAGCTAAACAGCAATGTGAGTTCAGTTTTCTTCATATTTTCATTTCATTATGGATAGTTTTTGACAATGGGGACCAAAATAAATTATTTTCAGTTCAATTGAAATTTGTTGAGCTTGGACATTGCTTCTAATTCTTATGCTGCTTGAATAAAATATATTTTCATTTATTTTATACTAAAGTACTCACTCTTGCAAGTTGTCCTTGAGGTCACAAGGTCACTTGAGATCCTTGTACATCACACAGCTACTGTTCTTCTAGTCCCCCTCTGCTTCCTGACAGAGACATAACTGTCCCAGAAATCCTCTGATTACGTTCTTGTAGACAAAGTGTGTGCTTCATGGGGAGCAATCCTGTGTTTTCTATGACTGGTGGCCCAACAGCCACTTCAACAGGCAAGGAACTGGAAGCACTCACCTTCTTCAAAGTCATGACATCTTTTCAGTCACTCATATTCCTTTCTCCACCTAGCAGTGCAAAAACTGGGATGAATGGCTCCCCAGGGGATTGCACATGATCCAGAGGAAAGCCCTAGTCTGATGTAGATGAACTTTCTTACCTCTGCTCCCCTTAATGGGTACAGATCAAAAGAGAATTTGCATCTCTAGGGATGTCATTTGTAATGTATACAACTTCCAATTAACTTCTTTTTTTCTTTTCTTCTCTTTCAGCTGGATTATAAGAAGAAATATGAAGCAGCCAAGGCTCATTGGCACTGGATTGCTGATAGGCCTGACTTTGTCCAAGCAGCCAAGTCATCTCTGCAGCAGAGTGATGTAAGAAAATCAGAACAAACTGAATATTCCCTTTCCCCACATTAAAAAAAAAAAAAAAGAAAAAGAAAAATAGAAGATTTGAATCTTTCTTCTTTTATCTTTTATTTTCTCTTCCTGCAGTATGAATATAAACTGGACCGGGAATTCCTAAAGGGATGCAAACTTTCTGTCACAGATGATAAAAACACAGTATTGGCCTTAAATAATGCCATCTTGGCAAGTGATGTAAGTACTTGAACACTTGCTTTTTTTTGTTCTACTAGAGCTTTACTTAGTGCATAGACTACTTTATTGGAAATATGATTGGATTAAGAATGAAGCTTTGAGAAGTTGTTCTCAGTCTCAGTTCGTTATTTGATTTGACTTGTTTATTTAATTAACAAATTGAGAAAATCTGAATTAAATTGGTCTTATAAATGTCACTGGCCTACTTCATGGATTAAATAAATATTCAAAGTTAACACTGCTTGAACACCCTGGACTTCAGGTATATCTCTGCATTCCTGTTATTGAAATGAAAATATTATCTGGAGAAAACAACAAAAAAGGTGCAGGTGTAACTTGTGCATGACACAAAGTATCTTTAATAATTATTAACAATATATTAATATTTAGTATTCAATATATTAATAAAATTCCAAGTGAGAGCTATAGGAATATATAGACTGAAATGAATTTATCGTGGAAAACACAAAAATATGGGATTTTCTGCAAACTTTAGCACTAACAAGCTGGCACAACTAAAGTAATTTCTGTTTAAAATGATATATTTTCCTTCCTGGTAGATAAAATACAAAGAGAAGCACAACAAAGCTCGAGGAACAT
This sequence comes from Caprimulgus europaeus, assembly GCA_907165065.1. Next base: position 2,081,246 of record OU015533.1, read on the forward strand.
ACCATGTTGTTCCAGATACACCTCAGATCCTCCTGGCTAAGAATGTCAGCTCTCTTGTATCTGAGGTAAAACATCAGAGAGTTATTTGTTAATTTTAAGTGCATCCTTTTAATATCAGGAGGTGGAAGGGAGGGGTGGGCTTACACTGCTATTTCTTACCTGCTTTTATTCTGTGCTTTCAGAATAAATACAAAGAACACAGCAAGAAGCAGCTTCCTCATGGGTCTTTTACAACCTTGCCAGAGACACTAGACACTGCTCATGTGAAAGAGGTGACCAAGAATGTCAGTGAGGTAGGTAACTGGTGTGATAACAATTTATTGTGAGATTGTTACCTGCTGCTTATAATTAATTAGACTGTTGCATATTTTAGTATACATGCAACACATGTAGACTTTCATCATAAAATGCCCAAGGAGTCAGAAAATATTAATTCCTACCAGAATGAGACTTTAACAAACTGCTAAACACATTTTATTAGGAATCTCTTGAAATACTCTGAAGAAAAGTGATGAGCTGGAGTGCTAGCAGGTGCTCTTAAATCAGATTTTATTTTTCATAGAACACAGTTTAAACTCAAGTAATTATCTACAAATAGCAAGCTTTTGTAATCTGAAGTGCAAACTATGACAAACAAGCTGGGGACCATGCATTTTGAGACTGAGGAGGTTGCTTTTTTATCTCTTAGCAGTTTCAGTGAGCTTATTTTCAAGTTTCAGTAGCATTTACCTCCACGTGAAACAAAAAAATTACACATAACTCCTTTTGCCCTTAACAGACAAACTATAAAAAGAAGTTTGTGAAGGAGAGAGGCAAGTCTAATTATTCTGTCATGCTGGAGCCTCCTGAAGTGAAACATGCCATGGAAGTTGCTAAAAACCAGAGTACAGTAAGTTTGTTTTCTCATTTCCTGAGTTAAGTAGCTGTGTAAGCAAGTTCAAAGCCAGCTGGCAAAATGAAAGTTCACATACTTCTGGATTTCCTCCCAGCCTCCATATTCAGGTATAATTCTGAAAGTTATAGGTGCAGATATTTCCAAACATAAAACTGCACTGAAATAAAGGATTTTATTCCAAATCATACTTCTACTTAATCTCATGGTAGGATTTCAAGTAAACTAGTGCAGATCACATCTATTATTTTTTTCCATTCCTTCAAATACAGACAGAATTGCACATGTTTATTTCTTCATTTGTAGACAACTTGCAAAAACAGATTCCTAAATCCTTTCCTTGTTAAATTAATTTTAAAAACCCCCAAACATTCCCTTTCCTGGCAACATTGTTGTGTCCTTATTGGGTATATTCCTCATGAACAAATCTCAGTAATTTTCTTTTCTCTGTCTATCATCATCATTAGATTGAGTACAAGAAAGATGCCAAGTCAAAGCTCCACTACACACCTATAGCAGATCGACCAGATATTAAGAAAGCAACTCAGGCTGCCAAGCTAATTAGTGATGTAAGTGTTTATTAAATCTTCTGTATCATTCATTAACAGTAATTTAAAACCAATGTCAGTAAAATGATTAAAAGCTAATTTCATCAATTCTAAACTATATATTTTTTTCTTTGTTAGATTGAATATAAAAAGCGTGGAGAAGCTGGGATTGGTGTAACCATGCTGGGACGTCCAGACATTGAACTGGCCAAGGAGGTGTCCAAGCTAACTAGCCAGGTAATAATAACTCAGTGAAACTCTGAAGCAGTGAGAGAAATGAGACATGATATTAACTTACAGACTAATACTAATATATAGAATAACTGCAAGGTATTTCTCTGTTAAATAAACTTTTCTACTGACTTAGTAAATGTCAGTGATGGAGGAATAGAATCTCCTTAAAATGATGCCATAACAAGACCTTTCAAATGCTGAGGCTGAAGTGATACCCATATTCTCTTTTTTAGCTTATCTGGGGGTTTTCTTTAAAAGGAGCAGCCTTTTATCTAACCCTTATTATCCATCCTTTATGAGATGGCCATTCAGTCTGTTTCAGCCACTTTCTTTCTACTTTGTGCTTTCAGAGAATCTTCTGTTTTGAAGTTAATATGTTATATTAACAGAAGCTTGCTTACTTTTATATACAATGCTCACGTTCTCCCATCAGTCTGAAGCACATGCTTGCTATTTTCTGTGACAACTTTTTCCACCAGGACCTCAGTTCAACTCGGTTCTTTCTCACCACTTCATGCTTTAATCCTGTAATTATTTGCATTTCTGATCTTGCTTTCTTGCTACGAATTATAGGCAGAATACCTCAAACGACATATGAGAGGGCATGGAGCTGCATCTTATGATACCCCATGGATGAGAACCTTTAAGAAAGCTAATATGCTAAGTAGTCATGTAAGATAATTTTAAGTGACACATCTGGGAATGCAATTTTTATGCATCTGTCTCTTGCTTGCGTATTATCTTACAATTCCAAGCTGTTAAAGGGTTTATGATGCACCAGTTGCACTGGATCTTTTTATATCAAAGGTGTTGAATGTAGCAAAACTTGTGAGACTGCTCAGTTTGGTGTGACCTTCTTTTTTTCCTCTGGAAAGACAGTGCATAGGAATTCAGTGTGTGGGGAATTTGCCTGTTTCAGAAACACCACATGAAGCTTGAAATGTTATTGTGCCCTTCACAATGGGCTTTGAACTTCCAGTGTATTTTAATGGAAGATTCTGATGCACTCACACAATGTGAAAACTCACCTTTTCCACCCAAAAATCCTAAAACCAGACATAGAAACTTGAGCTAGTTTTCCTGAAACTGTGCAAAAAATGGAAATATGTGTGTATGACAAACCCAGACACTGGTGCTGGTAATTTTCAGTGAACAGTCACACTGTACACACAACATTCACATTAGAACTTCATTTTTCACTATTCCAACCTTGAAATTCATTTAAACTATTCTGTTTACATTGTGCTGGAATGGCATAATGGAAGCACAGTGTGTGACTGAATCAGCCCCAGAGCCTCTGAGAAGTTAACCCTTTAGTGATTTGAGGGCACATACTTTTATATTTCTTGCAATCTCAAAACCTTTGGAAAATAGAAAAATGATGGCTACATATCAGTTTTTGAAGTGGCAGCAGACAGGTCTGAGCCATTTCAGTTTTGCACATGGATTTCCAAATGAAAAAAGGGGGGTTATGCTTTTTCCATGTCTAGCCACGACTGCTGCACGTAACTGTCGCATGTTTGAATGTCAGCCACTGTTTGTCAGAAAAAACAAGAATCTTGTCAGCAGAACCAAGGATTCTTAAACTGAAGAAGTTCAACTTAAACTGAACTATGAGAAAAAGAAGAAGAAATTGCATTTATTCCCCTTCAGTCATAATCAGATCTTTCTTTTCCATGCTTTTTCTCCACTGCTAGACGGTTCTTGTAGTCTTATAAACATGCTTTGATGAGATTATTTTTGTTCTGATGGAAAAATTATTGTAGAGGCAGTAAGGGATCAAAGAGTAACTGGCATAATCTTTAACTTTTTTTTTTTCTCTTAGATATTTCTTCTCATAAACTTCTTTATAAAGCACTATGTCCAGTTTGTTTATCCACTTGCCTTTTTTTCAGTTGGATTTTGTGTGCCTGTCTGGCATGCTTGCTTTTAATTTTGCATTTATCTTCCAGTAACATTTCTTCTGGGCTTACAAAAAGTGAATGCTTTAGCATGATGGTCTGATCTTGATCATATGTTGCATAGCTTGCAAAGCTTAATAGATTCTAGTATACTTCTGCTTGGCTTTAATTTTTGTGAGGTCAGAACCAACATTGACTCCTTTCTGTCAAAAATGTTACTATTCTTGGTTTTCTTACAGCAGCTGTATAATTTGTGGATTTGCCTGCTTTATTGTGTGTTTATCTGAATGTTGGCATATTTTGCAAAGCAAAAGAGCAACAGTTGGTGTCCAGCATGAACCATATGGTGCTGTATGGACAAGGATATGGCAATGAATTCAAAGTGTAAAATGTGATTGTGGAATATGATTTAATTCTCCATTCAATCATCTTTCTTTTTGTACTAATGTAAAATTGTCTGTTTACATTTCTGTATTCGTCATAAAAAACCCTCTAGCATGAGTCAGCTGTTCCTCAAGTTAGTTATCAGTTCTTCAGTATTTTATTTCTTTAATTTCAATTTTCACATGAACATTTCTTGGGGATCAGGTTTTTTCCTGAAGAATCATTAATCCTTTCTCCTCATCAGCCACAACCCTCTATTTTCTGCCTGTTTTTTAGAAGTATTATCTTGGTCCTGGACAAGATCGAATTCTTTCAGAAAGACTGATGATGTTTGTTCAGTTCTTGCTCTTCAGACCAGGGATGAAGGTTGCTAGCTTATTGAGTATAAAATGTCTCCAAGGAAATGTGGATTAGTAAACAAAAAGAAATATTGCCTCACTTGTTTCTAGACCAGGCAGAGTGATGAGCATACATAGTAACGATGGGGTCCATTTAGATACTCCAGAACTTATTCTTCAACACTTTGTGTTTTTCTTGCACTCTTCAGTAACTCTTCTGAAACAATTTTATGCATTTCTGATAGCAAAAAAAAGTAATAAAACCAAAATATTCTTAATGGAACTGTTCCTTTGGTAATTTACAAGAAACAGTGAGGAACTGGCCTTTAGCTGTGCCTGCTGTAGTGGGATGAGACAAATCATGGTGGATAAAGGACTTGTCCTCATTTAAGTCATTAGCAGAACTCTCATTCATATCAACATTCCTGTGCCTCCAGCCTGGGTCTGCTGGAATATTACATCTTACATCGTTATGGTTTACCCTGCTGAAGCTAATGTGGCTTGGAAATGTTACTAAGCCTCTTGTGTAATCTAATCCCTTGTAATTAATTGTATCACTATTCTGTTTGTGATCATTACCATCCTTCTTCATCTCTGATTTATATGCAACACAATATGTTTATACAGTACATGTAGAAGTATTCGATATATTGCCATCTTCAGTGCTTGGATGTCTTGAGGAAGTTTGTAAAGCTCATATTTCTCCAAGAAGTACACAAAAAGTTCTTTTAAATACTCTTTATACTTGTGTTGGGTTTTGTCTCTTTGTGAAACAGAGCATCTTATAACTGTGCATGGTTTCCACCAGGTAAAAAACTCTTCATCTCCGAGGGTCAGAGTTTAGCTGTACTTTGTCAACATAATTCTCTTGACAATGTCTGTTATTTTTGCAATGAGGAGATGTAACCTGTGCACTGAATGAAAAATTGCAAGTGGTATTTTGTAAGTACACATGTAGATTTTCTTTCCATGTCATGTTATCTTTAAATAGTCTTTGTTCCAGTGGATGCCTTCGAGTTACTACATCTTCACTCTTCTGCTTACCATCAGCATTGAAGTAGGGTCTCTTTGCCTTCTGCAGCCAAACAAGTCAGTACTCAAGAACAGTTGTAATATCTGGTTGTTCTTTTAATTTAGGTGAAATACAAGGAGAATTTCTCCAAAGAGAAGGGTAAAAAGCCAAAGTATGATTTAAAGGAGGCTAAAATCTACAAGACCATGAAAGATGCTCACAACATGGCTAGTGAGGTATGTTACACTTTTCCTCTAGGGAAATCAACACTTTCAAATTTCTTCAACAAAGACCTTCTTATTTTATTAATACACACAACATCACAGGTTTTATTAGCAGTCTCCTTTTCTGATGTTGTCTTTTCTTACCTGCAGGTGAAATACAAGGCAGATTTAAAGAAACTTCATAAGCCTGTCACAGACATGTCTGAGTCGCTGATCATGAACCACGTCCTGAGCACGAGCCAGCTCGCCAGTGCTGTAAGCTCATGACTAATCCAGATCCCTTTGGTTTTCCTGTTACCATTGATTCCATTTTGAATTGATCTCTGGTAACTATTTCTGTAACAACTACTCCCTCTGTTATTACTCATGGGACATCACCTGGTAGTGATCTCTTCCTCTACTTTCTAATGAAGTTGGTTAACTAGTTAACTAATGCTAGTTAACTAGAAATTTGCCACATTCATCCTCTGGGAAGTGGAATCTTTATTACCTGTAGAACTGCTAATATTTTAAATCCTCTAATAATTTTTTTGTGGATTGATTCTTTATTACATTTTAACTGATTGCATCACACTAACAAATACTATTTTCTTCTTTTTTTTTTTTATACTTTTTTTCTTGACTGCTGACATTATTTAAAGTTTTTTTTTCTCTGTTTTTTTTCATTTCATGTTTGTTTGACATTGTAGATGTACAAAACTATGCCTAACAAAATACTTGATAATCTTGCTGAGAAAAGACAAAAATCATTATTGCCTGAAAAAGTCTTTTCATATACCCACTGTGTTTTCCTTTTTCCTTTTTCTTTTTTTAACCCTGGTTTTGCAAAAGTCTTTCTTGCAATCAAAATGGTCAAAAAAAGAAAACTACTCACCCATGTCTTCAGAAGTGATATCTGATACTGGGAATTAAACTTCTTGGTTTTGTTTTGCTTTTTGTATTTCTAATTTCTCTTTGATGTTCCGTTGAAGTGTTGCTTTGATTGGACCTAAGAAGTAAATTTGCTGAGGGAATTTTTTTTTTATTGAGATGATTTTTGACACCTTCCCTTCAGTACCAGTACAAGAAGCAATATGAGAAGAGTAAGGGTCACTACCATGTGGTGCCAGATAATCTTGAACAGGTTCATCTAAGGGAGGCATCAGAACTCCAGAGCCACGTAAGTTGGTCATGTGTTTCCTCATTAACCCCACTCACTGAGTACAAGTTTCCATCACTGGTGTCATCCTAGCAAATTCTTCAGTGTATAACAATCTCTGTGCCTAGCTGCTTTATAAACACTGCACACCTCAGTAAAAAGTCAATGAGAAATATTTGCACATTTGCAAGTTTAGAACACATGTAAAATATCTGTATGATTTCTTCATTCCAGGGTAGATCTCAAAGTTCCTTATGTCTCTTGTATATAGATCTTTTCACACAGTAGAATACATTTATCAGGGTGATATTATCTATAGAAAAAATACTTGGTAATCACAGAAACTGGAAACTGAAAGAAGTAGATTTGTGGCTGGCAGTATATTTTCACCTGCTTAATCCATTCTAACCTCAAGTGATACAAAGGAGACCTCTGCCATTCTTTGCATCCAAAATGGCTTTAACCAAAACAATACCTACTGCTGCTATTAAATGTCTGATATTTTTTCTTTCTGGAATACAGCAAATGGTGAATCATTCCAGAGGAATTAACACTCTATTTTGGTCTCCAGTCCTCTCTATTCCAAGTATTTATTAACTGTACAGCAAGAGAGAAACTACTGCTAGAACACAAAGGCCCATAGTTATTGTTCTTCTGCATGGTATGGAAGAGAAAAAGGTTACATAGCAAAGGACTGTAAGAAGATGATTGTTAATCAGTTTCTAGTTTAAGTCACTACTTGTTGCTCCAGTTTGAGATTAGGATGTGCCCCAGCCAAAGACTCAGCACTACCTCATGCAGCAGTCTGAAAACTGGTCCCCTAAGGGCTGGATACTATAACTTGAAGTAAGAATATTTCATTCTTGTGGACATTTTACCTCCTGGACACTCATGCACAGAATTAGTTAGCAAGTTGCTAAACTGCATCTTTTCAAGCCCTGATGACACTCCAGCAATCCGTTAATGTGGAACTGGCTGGACTCAGCCAGGGCCATGAGCAGGTCGAGTGCCTTCGAGTTAGATTTTTACAGCTATCTGTCTTCCTTCTTCTGATCAGTACATTCTTGAAATCTGAGCTGGCACTGCTTATTCTCTGCAACTGGAAATAATTCAGTAGAATTTCAGCCCACACACTTTTTGCTGCAAGCTTGACCTTTGATTTTAAATGTTATGGTCAATAATATGGATTTCAGGAAGGTGAACTGTATTAGACTTCATTTTTACCACAGATCTGTTGACCAGAGTAGGCACATACTAGTCAATGAATTGATTCTTTGATTGTTTAGGAAAGTAACTTTTTTTTCCTTTTCTTCTCAGGTGAAATACAAAGAAAAGTATGAGAAGGAAAAAGGAAAACCTATGCTGGACTTTGAAACTCCGACATACCTTACTGCAAAGGAATCTCAGCTCATGCAGAGTGAGGTAAGGTTCAAAGCAGTACCAAGAGAATATAAAACTTTAAAATCAATTTTTTATAGTTAAACTTTCACAGTGATTTAGACAGGCAATTATACTTACATCTTGTGCATGCTGACAGACTGAAAACTATAGCTGTATCACATTTCTCTGTACTGGTTATGAAATACTGCATTTAAAATTCATTAAGCTTTCCCTTGTCACAATGAAGAGTATATTATCTGTAATTTTTTGTTGTCAGTAAATGAAGCTTAAGCAAGTCTTGGAGTCTTTAGAGGAAAGGGAATATGAAATATATTTCACTTAAACTTTTGGAACACGAGTATAGCATGTGTGTCAGTTATCACAGTCCCCAGAACATTCCCTGGCTATTCTCTTCACCTCAGAACTCTATTTCTGAGAAACCCATTTATTTCCTGTTTGTCTCTTACTGTCATTGTGTTCTTCACTGACCTGTCATTCTATTTCCTCAAGCAATTCTTTTCTGTTTGTTTGAAGTATAATCTTGTTCTGTCACCGGTGAAGGCTTATACATGCTGAACACCAGCTGTATAAGGCCGTTAGTCGTGATGTTTGAGTGATTCCATTGAGTGTTTTCTCTGCATTTCCAAATAAGTAGAAAAAGGGGGGAAAAAAAAAAAAAGAAAAGCAGGGTCAGGTCATCTTTCCATTGAAAGTAATGAGATGTTTCAAGAAATAGGGTTTATTGCTTTAGGTGCCCACAGCATTGACTGCAGCAGAGTGTCATTGTGACATTAATACCAAACCACTGCTCCATCCTCCCAGCACTTTTTCACCTACTTAAAAATAATGTAATAAATATTTGCTATTTTGCTTTTTTTTTTTTCTTCTTACTCTCATTAGAAAGAATATAAGAAGGACTTTGAAGAGTCCATTAAGGGCAGAAACCTTACTGGCTTGGAGATTACACCAACTTTATTACATGTCAAATATGCAACCAAAATAGCAAGCGAGGTAGCAGTTATTCTGTGCTTATTTCCTCTGCCAACAAATAATTCCACTAAGTATTCTCAGCAGCACTTCTTCTTCACCACTTCCTTTTTCCTAACCATTCACACTGAGCATGGTTACATAGATTTTGTGTTGTGATCTAATTTGTTGTGGACTTTTATTTTGTCGTTTGTTAACTGTAATAATATTTACTGTGTCCCTTTCTACCTTCATCAGCCTAACTGTTCCATAGTGGGGTGCATATGTGTGTGCCTTTGCAGTTTATCTTGAACAATAATCACTATATTCTATTGCTGTAGTTCTTATGTAACCCTAGACAATATTTTTTTGTTGTTTTGAAAAAAAATATTTTCTCTTTTGGAGCTTTGAAATCTTTTATTTATTTATTTATAAATCTTTGCAGCAGAGTTATAGAGTGTAGAGCTCTCTTTAGCCTGGCTTTGCAGTTTTCATTTTCCTTCTTCTGCAGAAAGAGTACAAGAAGGATCTGGAGGAAGGAGTCAAAGGTAAAGGACTAACAGCTTTAGAGGAGACTCCAGACATGTTAAGAGCAAAGAATGCAACTCAAATCCTGAATGAGGTACGGCAAAAGCTGGTTGGAAAATTCCTGAATGGGTGTAACAGCCTCCAACTGATAAATCCTCACGGCTGTATAACACTAGTGTGAACTTGTCATTCCTAAAATTGTTGAGGAGAGAGAAAAAAAAGAATGTGTATGGGTGACTAAGGAAAAAACTGTGAGTCTGATCTGTTCAGTCAGCTCTTTTCTGGCTTTGCAGTTCCTGTCAGGAACATAGGTGGGAAATAGGTGCAGTGATCAATAGTCAGATCAGGTAAGGGATAGTGACCAACTCTTCACTACCACATGCATTTCATACACTGTTCACTCTGTTGCTTCTCTTCTGTACAATTTCTTATTTCTTCTTCTTCACCTAAAGGAACTTACACTTTGAGATTACTGGTGTGAGAAAGGAGAGTGACCTTAATACAGCTGGTCTGTAGCATGCTCCATTTACTCCTAGAGTAGGGCTGTTTGTTCTCAAGATTTAAGTCATCAAGTACACACTTTAATGATATCATTTGTGTGTTTAACTGTGAGTTTATATTAGTAGTATTCCTGCTTTATGCCATGGTTATGAAACTGAGCTGCTAAAGGTATTATTGCATTCACATTGATAAAATATCTATTTGCTGTCTTCATCTGCAGAAAGAGTATAAAAAAGCCTTGGAATTAGAAATCAGAGGAAAAGGTCTGTCAGAGTTGGCTTTGGAGACACCAGATTTTGTGAGAGCCAAGAATGCCACTGACATTGCCAGCCAGGTCTGTATGAATATCTCATATACCACATCTGCTGTCTTTGTTAAAGGAAAATTTATTAACAGTTTGTTCTGATTAAACCAAATGAAAATTGTTGCCAAGATATGATTAAGGCACCTAAATGTCAGCTTTCCCCAACAGATCAAATACAAACAATTGGCAGAAATGGAGAAAGCCAACTACACCAGTGTTGTTGATACACCAGAGATCATTCATGCCCAGCAGGTCAAGAACCTTTCAAGCCAGGTATCTTGAGTGAAGCAATTTAGTCATTGTTCATGTGGGAACCTTGAGTGAATACTAATTTGGAGCACCTAAAAAATAACAACTTGTAACAACATTCCAGAGACACACCAGAAAAGCAAATTTCTCTAGAGCTGTGATATGGCTCCTTTTACCCTGAAATTCCATTTCAGTATTTAAATTAATTTATTTTAATACTGTATAAAATGAAACCATAATTTTGTTTTAAGTAGATTTATCCTAATCTTCCTACTCCTTAACAACTTAATCTTCAAAATAAATCTTACACAGAGGCATAATCTGAATTTATTTCATACACAGGAATACTCACACTTCCATAAAGATGGGCATTATGCTACAATAAGTAACACCAGATTGCTTATTACTGCTTTTGTCTCAATGGAATATATTTTGTATTTTCTGTCAGAAAAAGTATAAGGAAGATGCAGAAAGGACCATGCCATACTACGTGCCTGTAGCAGACACACCAGAAATGCAGAGAGTCCGTGAGAACCAAAAGAACTTTAGCACAGTATGTATATAAATAATAACCACTTTTACTGTCAAATTATAAAAAATGTTCAGCTTTTTGTTTATTAAATAAGGTCCTGTTATCTCACTCTAATCCCAACTAGGCTTTATATTCTCAGGAACATTCTGTTTGAAGGTCCACTAGGTATGCAGCACCTACTTATGCATTACATAAGGAACCACAATGATTCTGTAATTTTCTTGTAAAAAAACCCTTTCTGCTGCAATGCTTTGATAATTCCTCTGCAAGTAATAGAGAATTAAACTTACAGACACTGTCTGTTGTCAGTGCAGCTGCCTGCAGGACTGTATGGTCAGTAACAGAACTCCACAAGCTGACTTGAAATCTTTAACTTCCAATGTTGAGACTGAATTGTTTCAGATACAGTCTGGCACCTTTCAAGGTTTTTCAATTTATTTAAGGATCCCCTGTTGCTAATTTAAATGAGAATGCTTGACACTGTGGTACATGTTTATATCATTAATGGTGATGTTAAAATGACCTCCTCATAAGGTGTCTTGACAATACTTTTTTCTTCTTATCTTCAAAGAAAACCCTATGAATAAATTTTTATGGCATAGCATCAATATTTGACATTTTACTTGAACTTTTTCAACAGCTCCAGTATCAGTGGGACCTACAGAACAGTAAAGGAAAAGTTACAGTTGTGCAGGACACACCAGAAATGCTGCGTGTGAAGGAAAACCAGAAGAATTTCAGCTCGGTATGGTTATTTTCTGTTTTCAATTCTCATGCTGAAAAATACAGTCTAATATGTGTAATAAAATAGCTATTTTTGGCTCTTACCTTACAGGTACTTATGTTCTTGATCTGCTTAAATGTGTATAAGAACTTTTTCAAGCAAAACTGATTTTATTCTAAGCAGATTGAGCTGGTTTTAACTACCTCTTTTTATTTACTGTTTTTTTTTGCAGAGTGCCCTGATTGCACTCTTCCACATATGCATAGCTGTGATATAAACAATCAATCCTGTACTTAAATTGCTATTAAATGATACTAAATTGGTATTACTAGTATCCACCTTTCTTTTGTTGTGTTACCCTGTAAGTAGAGTATTCTTACTGTCATGCAACTGTTCTTCTTTATGTGAAAAGTGACCTGTCTGCCTGATTTGTTTCACACTTCATCTGTTATTGTGAAGTACCTCAAGTCTGCTCTATCATTTTGCCACTAGCACCATTAGCATAGTAAGTAACTGAGTGGAAGACATTTGTATAAAACAAATCAAACAAAAGGAACAAATTAGAACAAATACTAGTCTCAGTCCTAAAATTAACCTACTTTTTTTTTATATTATATTTTATAATTTTATATTATATATTATACTTTTTTTTTTTACTTAAAATGCATTATTACAAATATAAATGTTCAGCTCCTTCTTTGCACAGATAGTGCTCACAGTAGGACAGACTGCAGCCAGGCAATAAGGCAGTGACTGGAGCTGATCCTCCCAGTTGGCTTTCAGCCTGCACTGATGTGTACAAATCACTGTCATGAGCCTGTATTCACTCTCTAGGAGAAATAACATTGTGTTTTGTATGCTTAACCTTGTTGTCTTCATTCTAAATATTAAGATTTTATATAAAGAAGATATTGGAACTGGAACTACTATTGAAAAGACACCAGAGATGCAGAGAGTTAAACGAACCCAGGATGCAATCAGCTCGGTACAAAAGAATTGATTTTTAATACTCTACCAGGTCTAATTTAACTTGAAATAATCTATTTTTCTCCCCTCTTATTTCTTTAAGTGTTGGTAACAGTGGCTTGGCAATAATCCTTCCAACTAAGGGTTACTTTCTGAAAGTTTTTGCCAATTCTTGTTTCTTAAACAGTAATCTTTCTAATGATTAACATCCAATTTGTTACTTACAATCCATTTCTAAAACATGAAAACTCTTGCTGTCATTTTTAATCTATCCTAAACACAGTTTATTTAGCACAGAACCAAAGAATCATTTAGATTGGAAGGGTCCTCTTCAGATCATAGAATCATGGGATGGTTTGGGTTGGAAGGGACCTTAAAGCTCATCCAGTTCCAACCCCATGAGCAGGGACACCTTCCACTAGACCAGGTTGCTCGAAGCCTCATCAAACCTGGCCTTGAAATCTACTCCAACTCCATTGCTCAAGCAGGATCAGCTAAAGCAGGTTGCCAAGGACCATGTCCAGTTGAGTTTTGAATATATCAAAGGATGGAGACTCTACAACCTTTCTGGGCAACCTATTCCATGTCTGAACACCCTCATAGTAAAAAAGTGTTATCCTGTGTTCAGACTGAATTTTGTGGGTTTTTAATTAGTGGCCATTACCTCTTGTCCTGTCACTGAGCACTGCTCATAAGAGTCGCTCCCTCCTCTTTATTCCTTCTCACTGGGTATTTATGCATACTGCTAAGTTCCCCCTGAGCCTACTCTTGCCCAGGCTGAAGAGTCCCAGCTCCCTAAGCCTCTCCTCACTCCAAAGATGCTCCTGTCTCTTACTCACTTTGTGGCCCTGCACCCAGGTTGCTGATGAGGATGTTAAACAGGCCTGGCCCCAGTACAGACCCCTGGGCTGCACCACTGGTGACTGGATTCCAACTGGCCCTGGAGCCACTGACCAAAGTGTTCTGGGGCCGGCTGGTTGGCCGTTGACTCTGCACTTATCTAACCCATGCTTTGTTAGTTTCCCTGAGAGGACGCCAGGGCAAACAGTGACAAAAGCCTCACTTAAGCATGTCTTGTAAAGCTTTTATATTAGATTAAAAACTGTAACACTCTAAAATTGGAATAATTGTATGTATTACTTTTCTTTTGAAATTTGTAAATATTTTCCATGCTTTTTTTGACTGCTGACATCATTTTAGTGTAAGAATTACTAAAATTTCACCTGATTGTTTCATGCATAATTTGTGAAATGTTATGTGTAATGCTTTTTTATATATAAGCTAAAGTAGAAATGCAAATAACACTGTAAATGTTAAAATGTTATATGGTGACTCTCACTTTTGCTGACTGTGATAGATTTTAAAAATCCAAAATTCTTCTTTCATTGGTAGAAGGACCAAATGGTATCAGGTGCAAAGGTATTTACATTTGTTTTTAGAAAAACCTTTCAGTGAAGTGCCACTCACAGCAACATCTCATCAACAGCTGAAGTTACCTGACAGATTGTTTGTAAAGATGATGGGGATAATTCTAACAGCAGTTCTCTGCTCACATTGAAGGCAATGAGATCTTAAATTTCCAGTCTCCACAAGAGCAGGATAATACTCTTTATGCACCCACATATAAATCTCGGTGCCTATTTCAATGTCCTCCAGCTAAAATTTTCAGAACTTATTTTAAGTTTTTAATATCACTTGGTGCAAGAAACCTTGAAATGGTTCAGCTGTTGTAAATCAGAGGGTTTGTTCTCCCTGAAATTGAGCTCCTGGGGGGTATTACAGACCCAAATTTTAAGCTTCAGTTGAAAAAATTCTGCCTCAAACAAGACTCTACTTTTTCACCCTAAGCCAAGGTATAGCTAAAGCCTTTTGTAGAAGTGTGGCAGAGTTATCTATTAGATAACTCTAATTAAAGGTTCCTTGATGATTTCCTTTTATCAGAACACATTTAGTACCTGAGATCTGAATGAGTTTGTAAAGCAGAAATGACCTGTGTGTCTTTACTCATGTAACTTGTTACACACACACACAAATCAGCTATGCTTGAGTGTAAATCCTTTTATTTTTCTCTCATGTCTGTGCCTTTGTAGATTAAGTACAAGGAGAGTATTGGAAAAGGAACTCCAATTCCTGATCTTCCAGAAGTGAAACGTGTCAAGGAGACACAGAAGCACATCAGTTCGGTAATGGTTGATATTTTCTATTTACCTATATACCCATGCAGAGCTCAAGCTCCAACTTTTGGTGGTGTTTGTGGGTATCTTTTGTTGAAAAAAAAACCACAGATCTTTTAAATCCCTATATTCAGCAGCAGGAAGTATAAATATTTGAATTTTGCAGTGATCATTACAATTAGTCACTTCCCTTTATTAATTCTGTGACCTTTTCTAACCACAGAACTTGAAACAAATAAATACCCAGATGATTTCTTACAATTAGTCTGAAAAATATGGATCAGGTAGACAGAACTTTGTGGAAAAAAAATAATTGGAGCCTTTTTTGTAGCCACAAAACCCAGTAACAATTATAAGTGAAAACACTCCCTGGGTCTTCCCATATCTAGTTAAGTGTAGATTTTGATCTCCACAACATGCTCTCCTGATTTTGAGCCCCTGCTGCTTTACTTTGATCTCTGCACACAGAATTGAGGCAGGATATGGTCTTCTGATCGTAGGTACCTCAGATGTTTGCTGCCCAATGCTGAGGAGCAGTGATACCCATATGATGAGCATCTTCTCATTTTCCATTCTTGATTTTATAAGTACTGTTTCCCTTTTGAGCTGTTTGTGATACTAAGCTGTTTTACAGCTCACTATTGCACTATTGCATTGTTTTTTCAGATTATTCTTCATTTTTTTCTAACCTTTTACATAATTTATGATTGTTTTATTTCTGTATTTTTTAATTGTTTCAATAACATCAAGCAGTGAATTTTTTGTTGTTGTTGTTAGCTTGTTTTGTTGCAAGTATTTTACTAGCTGCAACAAGAACTGTGAATGCATTTGTAATGTATGTCTACATGGTTGGGTTTTAAACCAACCCAGGCATCTCCTATGCAACACTTTTAATGAAAAATATAGGTTTTTTTAAAGCAAACAATTACAGGTTAAGATAAACACAATATGAGAACTCAATTGTTTTTCTTGCTAGAAATTTAAACCAAAGTAAAACAGTGGTGTTCCAAACTAATAGTCACAGAGATCCAAATGAAATTGAGCCCACAGCTAAGCATTTTTGTATGAAACATGTCTATAAAGGTTCAGCTGTTTGTTAGCACCATAAAAAACACCTCCAGAAACGCTGACTGCCTGAAAAGTAATACTTTTACATTTCCTCAACTAAGATGAAAAGCAAATACCTACCTTTCATGCCAGGTCAGCAGAATATTTGAACTTGTGTTCAAGACACTGAGTATTTTGCTGAGCTGGTGACTGTGCTTATAAAGATGCACAATAAGTAAAATCAATGGTGCACATATTTACATCTAATCCCAGGTTATATTTACTATAAACCAATCAAATTATCTATCCAACTGTACTGTAGTTGTTGTGGAAGGAATATGATCTTCTCACCTTGCTGGGTGCTTGTGTTCTGCAGGTGTTGTACAAAGAGGACCTAGGGACAGGTATCCCAACCCCTGTCACTCCAGAAATAGAGAGAGTCAAACGCAATCAAGAACACATTAGCTCGGTATTTAAAAAAAACAATAATTATAACAACTTATTTTTGCATAACAGCCTAACATATAATCTGTTTTTCTTCAGTGGTTTAGAATCTCACCCTGCTCCTGTCTTTTCCTTGGCAATATTTTTAACTCATTTATATTCCACCTTTTTGTGCTTTAACTTTTTTTTTTTGGTGATTTACAACTTGACATGCATTTCTTTTACAAACCAAAACTGGAAGTAAGCTGTGACAATTAACGTGGTGTTTGTCCCCATATTTCTTTTATCTTAACCCTTTCTCTTCTCCTCTCTAATTATGTATTTTCAGAATCGACCATCAACCCCTTCCTTAATATTTGCCACTAGAACAAGTGTGAAATTAATTTAAAAGTGATCTTGATGCTAAACATAACTCACAAAAATAGTCAGATTTAATGATTTTTGCCCTTGTTGAATGCTTTTTTTGTGGAAACTTTCTTGTACCTCACAGGTGTTGTACAAAGAGGGCTTAGGGACCGGCATCCCAACACCGGTTACTCCTGAGATGGAGAGAGTCAAACGCAATCAAGAGAACATTAGCTCGGTATTGCTAAATAAACCAACACCTACCATTTCAAATGCAAACCAAATCCCTTTAACTCCTCCATATTAAATTTTTCTCTCAATTCTTTGCTGAACTTTGAACAACCCTTTCTTAATCAAATCACTAAAACCCTGTCAGAATCCTTATATTTTAATTTTTCACTCAGTCTAACTTAATTGTCATGAAATTGTTCCAGCTGTGAGATTTTAACCTCATATACTGAAAGCAGCTCAGCAGCACCTTATTTTCCTTCCCAACAAAGTAGCAGTAGTCTGAGTGATGTCACTCACTCTCCTCCTCAATAACAAAGTCCATCCTTCTAACAGTCTCCAGACTCACCCCCCTGGTTGCACTGGGAATGGAACGTGAACTCTTAACACTTCCCGACAAAGCCACCTAATGCCACTCACTGTGCTGTCTCTTCTCCTGGATTTGCTGTGTTGGGGGCTTCTTATATCCTACAGGTCTTTGTAAGAAAACCTGGGTGGCATCCCCACCTCATGGCAATGTGAAATAATGATGCTTATTGTATATAGAAGGAAAAATTATTGTAGTGATGAATTTCTCCCCAGATTGTTTCTGCTCCTAACACATTCCAGTCAAAGGACCGTCATGTCATAATTTTGTTCTGTATTTCTGTTTTAATTAGAGCAGCTTACGACTCATTTGACTCACTCTGACCCAGTTCAGACATGACAGATATGAAATTCAGTCCTGACTTGAGGTTCATAGGACAGTTCAGAGAAGCCACTGTTGGTCAATGTCTTGCTAGATGTAATTGTCTCGGAGGTCACTGCAGCTCTCTTCTGCTGCTGAGCCTGTTTAGAAATCTTAGAGGCAAAGCTGCTCAGGCAGGATCTTTTGTTTGAGTAGGGAAAGAGTTCTCAGGTAACTTGGCTGAAGCTATGATTGGCACAAAACACTCTTCTGGCATTACTTGTGTGCCCCCAGGTGAGATGACAACAAACCTCGCAGGAGTGTTACCTCATTATTTTCATTGACTTTTTTTTTTTGTTATCCTTTGAACAAGGCTGCCAAAACTTGATTTTTTCATACTTTGACATTTCACAATATTAAATGACTTGTCTTCTCTCTCTGTCCTCCCTGCCCTCCTCTTTCCTTTCCTCTCCTTTCTTTTTTTTTTTCCTTTAATACTTCCCTGTTGCCACCCAGGTGTTGTACAAAGAGGGGCTGGGGATTGGAACCCCAGTACCTGTAACTCCTGAGATGGAGAGGGTCAAACGCAATCAAGAAAACTTTAGCTCGGTATTTTTCTTGTCATTCAAGAAAAAAAAAGTTCCCTTTAACTCTTTAACACCTGTAAATTTTCTACTCTATCTAATTAACTCATAAACATAGAAACATCCCCTTTCTGCTATTAAGATTTTTAGTCATTCTTAGTTGTTTATGTATTTATTTTTTTAATATTTTTTTAATAATCATAACACTTGATGCTTCTTGTCCTTTAAAGCTTTTTTTTTTGTGAAGCTCAAAGTATTTTGCATTTTTTTTTTAAATGTTTTTTTATTTGCTTAATTCCATTCCTCTAATGCTTTATTATTCTGTTGAAGCACATATAAGAACACAATATTTCCAGCTCTCACAAGACTCCCTCTGAATTTATCACAACTGTTAACTGTTTTATACTTCCTAATTTTTCCTGCTTTCTAATAGATTTAGTGGGCATAATAATTAAATGTGTTACCTCCTTCACATCCAGTATTTTTTTTTTTGTTCTTAACTTTTTTCCAACCCCCATGTTACCACACAGGTGTTGTACAAAGAGGAGCTGGGGACAGGAACCCCAACCCCTGTCACTCCCGAGATTGAGAGAGTCAAACGCAATCAAGAAAACTTTAGCTCGGTATTTTTTATTTTTTTTTAATTTGAAAAGCAGCCATTTCCCTTTTAATCTATTTTAAAATAATTTTAACACCAGAAAAATACTCTTGTATTTCCCTGTAATCAATTTACACAAAAAAGAATATCCCAATCCCTGTGTTTTGACATTTTTTCCTCCATAATTATTACTTACTTTGTTTTGATTGGATCACCTTACTAATCAGAACTTTCAGATTCCCTGTTCCCATCTTTCTTTTGATCCTGAACATATTTTTTCCTTTAATACCTGCTTTTCCTTTTGTTCATCACTTCAATCCTTGGTTGTTGTTTTTTTTTCCCTGGTTTTATCACATATAAAAACTAAACTATTTATTGCCTGATAGAAATCTGTGGCCATGACCTCAGTGTAACAGTGCTCTGAGAGATGCCAGTGTAACAGGCTGTGCTGGTGATGGAGTGGATAAACCAAACAGGATTTATTTCTTTAGTCCTTCTGCATTGTATTTGATGTCTTTTTCCGTTAGGAAATCTTTAATATTGTTTCACAGAGACAAAAGCCCAGATCTCCAGCTGGAGTAAATGGCTCTAGGTGTGGGAAGCACAGGTTTGCAGGGTTAAAAAAAAAATAACAATGAGTAGCCATGAGGATGTTTGTCAGGGTGGGGAAGGTGTCACGTGAGATAAGAGAGCACAAGCAATTATTTCTCAGATACCATTTTCACACGTATACCTTTATAGGAGCAGAGGCCATGGCAGGAAGATGTGGCAGGAGAGGGTGAGGTTGGCCATGAGGAAAAGGTTCTTGAGGCAGAGGGTGGTGGAGCACTGGCACAGGCTCCCCAGGGAGGTGCTGATGGCCCCAAGGCTGACAAGATTCCAGCAGCATTTGGCCAAGGCCCTCAGGGACATGGTGTGAGTGTTGGGATTGTACTGTGCAGGGACAGCAGTTGGACTCCATGG
Source organism: Caprimulgus europaeus (assembly GCA_907165065.1). The sequence continues at coordinate 2,101,117 of OU015533.1, forward strand.
TCCTGGTGGGTCCCTTCCAGCTCACAACATTCTGACCATGGCTCTGTGTCCTTCCTGCCATGAGCCAGCTAGGTTCTCTGATGCTGAACTCTGGACAGTGAGCAGTGTCTCACCCAGGGAATGGAGGATTCTCTGTTGAGGTGTGTGCACACAGAACAACTTCCAGGGAGGACCTGGTCCCCCAGTGACTCAAGTATGGTCAGGAAAATGTTTACCTCACTGGTGGTGAGAGGACAATAATACACTTCATAATTTATATAAAACTTTAATCTTCTAAATACCAGTTTCAAGTGTCCACCTTGAGAAACACTTAAGCAAGTCAGGAAGATATTCTAGCATTTTGGTGGAAGCCATACCAATGTATTAGTGTTTATTTTCAGAGTATTAAACTAGTTTTTTATTTCTATGGATTTTTAAATCCCTACATCTACTCAGGGCATCTCAGAAAAACAACCCTCATGTTCTCAACCCTCTGTCTCAGCCAATTGTGTTACTGTTGTTTGCTTGTTCCTTTTTTTCTTTTTTTAATATAATATTACCCCACAGGTGTTGTACAAAGAGGATCTGGGGACAGGAACCCCAACCCCTGTCACTCCTGAGATTGAAAGAGTTAAACGCAATCAAGAACACTTTAGCTCGGTATTTTTTTAATTTGAAAAACAGAAATTTCCCTTTTAATCTATTTTAAAAGACTTTAACATACAAAAAAAATTCTTGTTCCTGTATAATCAACTTACATAAAAAGTAATATCCTGATCCCTTTGAGATTTTTTCCTCCATAATTGTTACTTACATCCTTCTTGTTCCTTTTTTTAATTACAACATCTTAATAATAACTTTTAATTCCACCTTTCTTTTGAAAATGATTATATTTTTAATTTTTTTTCCTCTTAAAAACCACCCTGTTCTCCTTTTCTTGCTCACAACCATCCTGAATTTTGTTTTGTGTGGTGTTTGGGGGTTTTTTCCCCCTGATTTTACTCACATTATATATGAGAATTAAACCATTCAGCGCCTGATACGATCTGTGGCTGTGACCTCGGTGTAACAGAGCTCTAATATTCACCAGTGTAACCTGCTGTGATGGTCATGGAACGGGTAAATGAACCAGAGTTGATTTCTTTGTTCCTTTTGTGTTGTATTTGATATTTTCTGCCCTTAGGAAGTGTCTCCTGTTGCACAGGGTTTTTGATACAGCTCCTGAGAAGCAGACAGAGAAGCTCTCCCAGCGTTCTGCCAAAAGGCATTGCAGATTCTTTGTGTTTAGCTGTCTGGTTTTGAGGAGCATTTTACTTTTTCTCTTTGATTCCAAGCTTTGGCTTGGAGCAACTTTGAGCACCATCCAGCCTGTTTCAGCAAGCTGGGTGTTTCTGTTGTTCCCTTGTTCCTTTTTTCTTTCTTTTTTTAATGTAATGTTGCCCCACAGGTGTTGTACAAAGAGGATCTGGGGACAGGAACCCCAACCCCTGTCACTCCTGAGGTTGAGAGAGTCAAACGCAATCAAGAACACATTAGCTCGGTATTTTGTGGAGGAAAAGAAGTGATCCCTTTAACTCCACTTAAACAGAACATTTTAACCTTTATTAAAAATGAACAATTCCACTCCTTCCTTCCATGTAATCTACTTATAAACACTTAAAAATCCTTTCTTCCTCACTGTACTATATTTTCCATGTTACTGACCCACCTCTTCTTCATTTAGTTAATTATTTACATTACCTTAAATATTTTTCACTATTTTGCTCCCTGTTTCATCTTCCTTTTTCTATGATGTGTGGGGTTTTTTTGTTTATTTGGATTTTTTGTTGTTTTAAATCCCATTGGTTTCCTGTTTTATTATCATATTATCATTTTATGTTATCATAGATGAGGGAGGGTTTGACTTTCTACCAGGCTCCAACCATAGCCTAAAATCTCCCTTCTACTATGAATAAATATTGGATGTAAGAGGCTTCTGTGTTGGATTTGTTGCACCTGCTAAGATGAAAACCACAGACCTCTTTGCCTCCAGACCCCCACGGGTGCAATCCTGTCTTCATTGCTTCAAGGGGCAGCTTTTAGGGCACATTAGAGCAGGTGGAGCTCCAGCAGACTCAAATATTGGGCTTTAACTTGGTTTTAATTATTATTGAGTTGTGATTATGGTGTTTTTTGGCTGCTTCTTGTTATCACACAGGTGTTGTACAAAGAGAGCGTGGGGACTGGAACCCCCACTCCTGTCACTCCAGAGATGGAGAGGGTCAAACGCAATCAAGAAATCTGTAGCTCGGTACTTTGCTAAGAAAAAAAAAGAAAAGTTCTCTTTAATCCTAATTAAAAGCCTATTTTAACAGTTTTAATCCATGGACCTTGTGACACTTGTTCCAAAATAAAGCTCTAAAGCAGCTGACAGAAACATTCACTCCTTACTCACGTCTTTTTACAGCGGTGACTTTAACTTGTTACAGCATTTATTGGTTTTTAAGAATGATTTTAATGCCCTATTCTAATCCTAAAAACACTTAACAAAGTCCACTTGTTTTCTCTGCAGTGCTGACATTGGTTTTTTTTTAATTTAAATTATAATTTATATATTTGTAACAACCTCAGCCCCTCCATATGGTATTTTTGTGGTCTCATTTTTGTGGTACTTACACTATTTATTATGAGTGATCCTGTAGTTAAAAAAACAGTATGCCAAACCCTGCTTCTCTACTAGAATATTGCTCATTACCTTCTATAAAATATATATATATATAAGACTTAGGCTATGAGAAAATAAACAAACACAAGAAAAAAATGCCTTAGGCTTTAAGTTTGTCTATGGATAGTTTTGTATTTATTGTTGCTTTCTTTGGCTCCTTTCTTTATGTCTCATAGGTGTTGTATAAGGAAAACATAGGGAAAGCAACCCCAACCCCTGTCACTCCTGAGATGGAAAGAGTCAAACGCAATCAAGAGATCATTAGCTCGGTATTTTTAAGAGGAAACCAGTTCCTAGAGATCTGGCTGAAGTGTTTGATGTAGCTGTAGCAGTTTATTTATCTGTGCTTTCTAACTATCTAAAATGAATCTGCCACCTAGCACCAGCCTCCTCCCCTCTGTGCTGACAAACACATCGGAGCATCTTCTGTTTAACACTGCCTGGAGCAGGATTTTGACCTTTTTTTTTGGATGGATATTGTGTCTCTGCAACTTTTTTTAACCCTTTCTTCCTCCAAGTGTGCTTTTGAGTTGATTCCATGCAGGGTTCATTTCTGCATCCTAATGGATTAATGGCAAAGCTCCCACTGCTTCCTTTGGGAGCAGCATTGTGCCCCAGATCTAACCCTTTCTCAGGATAATGGTTCAAAAAGGATTTTGTATGTTGGTTTGGTGTGGGTTTTGGTTTGGTTGTTGGGTTTTTTTTCTTTTTTTTTTTTTGGTGGTGGTGCCATTTTAATGACATTTGGGTACTCCCTTATATCCTGTAGGTTTTGTACAAAGAAAATGTGGGGAAAGTGACCCCAACACCAATCACTCCAGAGATGGAGAGAGTCAAACGCAATCAAGAAATCATTAGCTCGGTACCTTAAAATAGATATATTTCTTTTTGTGCTTACATCTTAATAAAGTAACATTCTAACTACTTACTGAAAGTTGATTATTATAAAAAAAATAGAATTATCTGTTTCTGCAAATTAATTGCTCTTCTAAAATCAAATTACTTCAGTGTTAACAGTCTGATCCAGAAATTCAGGCCTTTCCTACCACTCAGCCTGTGTACCTGTGGGCTCTATCCAGACCATATGAAGAGTTGAGCATTTTCTGGTGAAGATATTCAGCTTTATATCTCTGTGCTTAGTGTTGAAGCTTTCATTGGCTTTTCAGGGTTATTTGGCTTTAGCAAAAAAAAAACCCAAACAAACAAGAAACCCAACCACCCCACCCCCAAAAAACTCCCCCCTCTGACCCAGGTGAGAATGTATCGCTGTGAGAGGGGACCTAGGACACCTTAAACAGACTGCTCCTTTCTGGAGGGTGTCTCAGCAACAGCTTTGGGGTGACCTCAGGGAGTGGGGAGACACGTAGGTGCCATGGTGTGGTGACACCAGACCCCCACCCTCGACACCCTTCGTTATTTGGCTGCCCAGTATCGGTGTGGCAAAAAAAACCTCTCCTCCCTCCCAAAAAAGGTGACAATTGCTTCAAATACAGCTAAAACAGCAGATAAAGCATTTCTTAAACAGTTCTCAAGGGCCACAGGCAGCTTCCCTGAGCCTGGGGAGCCACTGCCACAGCTGGAGCTGGATAGAGCCCGTCTTTGTTAACCAAAATATAACAGGCTTTTTCTTTCACAGTTTGTTTTCCTCACCCTTCCTTCCAGCAGCAGCAGGAGTTTGGCTTTTGTGCGGTGCTGCAGAGCATAATCAGTTGTGACTTATTTGAAATTTGATAACAAAGTGATAATTTGTATTCAAACCCTTTTGATTTTGGGGTTGTTTTGGGGTTTTTTTTTAAGATATTGGATACATCTTCTGTATCCCACAGGTGTTGTACAAAGAGAACTTGGGGAGAGCAACCCCCACTCCCATCACTCCAGAGATGGAGAGAGTCAGACGCAATCAAGAACAGATTAGCTCGGTATTGTCTGGAAGAAGTAAAGGGGATATGACAGAGCACTTTTTACTTTAACAACTTAAGTGTGCCTGGTTTTATTTAACCCTCTAATTTTTTTTTCCCTCAAACTTAGAAAGTCACCTCTTAAAATTACAGTACTTAAAAGATTTTTTTTTGGTCAATTAACTTTTTAATACTATTTTTTCCTCTGACTTTTTTTTTTTTCTCCTTTCCTGATGGGTGCTGTTTACTCTAAACCCAGTAACACTGCAGTTTTTAATTTGTACATTTGTGACTTTGAGTTACTCTTGTGATCTGTAGGTTGTATACAAAGAAGGCTTAGGGAAGGCAACCCCCACGCCAGACACTCCAGAGATGGAGAGAGTCAAACGCAATCAAGAAATCATTAGCTCGGTACTGAAAGAAGAGAGACATCCACTTCTTATTAAAAATAACCATTCTGAACAAAGCCTCCACTTCTAACTTAGCCTTGTTTTCTCAGTTTTCCTTATTTTTGCCTATTATTTCCCCTCCCTGTTTTTTACCTTTTGCTCTAGCAAATAACTTTTTAGGTGCTTTATTTCCCAAGATCTTTTCCACCCTGCAGTGATGAGTATGCTTAATCAATAACACCACTTACAGCACGAGCTGTGAATTATCCCAGCCTCATTTGTGGCACTTTTTTGTCCACTGTAGGTGTTGTACAAGGAACACCTGGCAAAAGGAACCCCGACACCCATGACTCCAGAAATGGAGAGAGCTAAACGCAACCAAGAAAACATCAGCTCGGTATGTTCTAGTCAGCCAGTACATTAAAATACATTTAAAAAGGGATGTTTTAATCCTTGAAATCCTTACTCAAATGAAGGGGCCAGATGTTAACGTAACTAGCTAGCTACTGAGTTTGGAAGTATGAAATAGCCACACTAAAATCAAATTTTTTAATCCTTGCTTTTTGTTTTCTGCTGCCATTGAGTCTCACTTGCTGTGGGATTCACTGCTTTAGTTTGGGGTTGGGTTTTTTTTTTAAGCTACAGTTGAATGCCAAGTAACATATGTTGCTTTCAAGTCTTTTGCAAATATCTTCTGTTTTTACTGGTCTTATATTGTATGACATCACAGAAACTGATGGTTCTTCACTAACAGTGTATTTTAAGTGAGATTTCTGACATTCTATATAAAACCATGACAAATCTGGAAGTGGCTGCCTTTAGGCTCTTCTCTGCTAACCAGAGGTAAATCCTGGCATACCCCATGCTGGAAATGTTTATGTACCTAACAGATCATTGAACCATGGAATGTTTTGGGTTGGAAGGGACCTTTCAGGACCACCTAGTCCAGCCCCCCTGCAGCGAGCAGGGACATCTTCAACCAGATCAGGTAGCTCTGGTCATGAATGTTGTCATGGTTTGCTCAATAAATCCAGAGATACAAGATCTGCAAACAAATGTTTACAGAAGGATGATGGCACTGTTAGCACTCAAAAAAAAATCCCCCAAAACCCCTCAAAACCCAGCAAAAATTGTAGCAGTTCAATGATAACTAGGGGTCTAATGATGTTTGTTTTACACTGTCACTTCATTAAAGTCAGCGAGGGGCATGTCAGAGATATGAAAATATTCCCTGGAACATTATTCCTGCACTGCCTCTACCTGTGTGACAAGGTTAAAAAAGGATCTTTCTGTTAAGAAAAGGAACATTTGGGATCAAGTCCAGAGCTGTCCATGTCTCATATGGGGGTTGGGACTAGATGATCTTTAAGGTCCCTTCCAATCCAAACCATGATTCTATGATTCATATCCTTATGAAAAACAACTTTGCCTTGCATTCTGCTGTTATTCACCAACACAGCTGCTGCTTTCTTTTTCCCTCCCCCACTCCTACACCAGGTTCCTTCAGCCCAGCCCTGTGCCCTGTGCTCACATCCTTCTCCTCCCCGGCAGGTCCTGTATTCGGACAGCTTCCGAAAGCAAGTGCAAGGCAAAGCTGCCTACGTGCTGGATACACCTGAGATGCGGCGCGTCCGGGAGACCCAGAAACACATCTCCACTGTAAGAGACTTCCTGATGTGTTTGTAACTTTGCAACTGATCTAAATAAAAACCTTTTTCCTGAGACACCCCGGGACTGGCAGCTCAAGGACAATGCACAGGTACCAAGGTTAGTTCCCCAAATGCTTAAATGCTGAAGAGTGGCTGCAGGAAAGGTGTGTTTGGGACCAGGCTCTCTCTCATTGTTCCTGGGACTGGAGAAAGCCAAGGTTCAGAGGAGCAGTGCCCCTCTCCACTAGAAATGCACCTGAGGTAAGCGAGAATGAGATGATTCATCTCAGTGACGGAGAACAGCCATTCCATTTCCCATTGCAGGTGAAATACCACGAAGATTTTGAGAAGAGCAAAGGTACTTTCACACCTGTAGTTACTGACCCCATTACGGAGCGGGTGAAAAAGAACATGCAGGACTTCAGTGACATCAGCTACCGCGGCATCCAGCGGCGGGTCGTGGAGATGGAGCGCAAGCGCGTGGACCAGGATCAGGAGAACCTCACAGGTGAGCAGGACCGAGGAGCTGTACCCACTGCAGTACCTCACGTACACAGAACACAAGCTGACCTCCAGGAATTGTTCTATTTAAGGTCAGCAAGAGCAAGTCCAATTTATTGTGACTTGGAGATGAGGTTTTTCATCCAAGTCCATTTTGAAAGTATTCTCTCCTGGCAGCTGTAAGCCAGCTGGGGTCTGCCCTGCCCTCCCTGCCCAATGATGAAATGTCATGCTAGGTTTTCATGTCTTAACTTAGATTTTTAACTTCACCTCTGTGCCTATTAGAAAAATACTTTAGAACCACTTGATATGGATAAATCCATTTATTTTTTTTTAAAAAGCCTGTTCTGTGCTATAGATTTGAGAAACCCAAATCCGTGAACTACAGCTTGCCCTTTCTGATGTGCTTTTACTCCTATTGAGGACAGCCAGGTGCTGCTCGAACTCTCCAGAAGTTGTTTGAGCTGCAGCTTCTCCTCACACAATGCTGTTTCTTTTACAGGCCTTCGTGTGTGGCGGACTAATGCCGGGTCAGTCTTTGACTACGACCCAGCAGAAGACAACATTCAGTCCAGAAGCTTGCACATGATCTCTGGTATGTTCCATAGGCTGTATTTGCTTGGGAAAAATGGGGGTTTTAACTTAACTTGTGCAAATCCAATAAGTAAAACTGGTAGCCTGAGAATGCTAAAGCCCAGCTTGGCAATCTACCTACACAGGAACACCAGCGTAGCCCTATGTGCTGACTTCAGGCTGTTAAAAATAACAAACAGGGCTGTAACAACTGTGCCTTTTTGAGAAGAACTGTAGCATGGTGTCCACAGGCTTTTAGAAAGCCCTGGGAAATCATAAAAGGAGACTGTGCTTAATTATGGGGTTTTTTCCCATTAATTTTGTAAAATACAGTAGCTAATTCTGCTTGTCAGTCTGTTCAAGCAAGGAGCAAGGGACAGGACAAGAGGAAATGGGCTCCAGTTGTGGCCAGGGCAGTTGAGATGGGATGTGAGGAAGAATTTCTTTGCTGAAAGGGTTCTGAGGCACTGGAAGGGGTTGCCCAGGGCAGTGGTGGAGTCCCCATCCCTGGAGGGACTGAAGAGTCGTGTAGACACAGTGCTGAGGGACATGGGTTAGTGGGGACTGGTCAGTGTTGGGTTCATGGTTGGACTCCATGAGCTTCAAGGGCTTTTCCAATCCAGGCCATGCTGGGTTGTGTGCATGTGACCACTGTCAGTTTTCTACTCTGTGTGAGCACAGCTGCTCTGGGCTGGTAACAAGGGTAAAAAGCTTTGGGTATTTTCACAGAAAATTATATATATAAAGTAACCTCTATCTGTGCACATGTCTATGCACATGTCTCTGTACCTGTGCATCTCCTCCCACCACAAAGCCATGAGTGATTCCCTGCTGCTTTGTCCCTGCAGTCCAAGCCCAGCGCCGCAGCCGGGAGCACTCCCGCTCCGCCAGTGCCCTGAGCATCAGTGGTGGGGATGAGAAATCGGAACCCTCGGACGGTGTGGATCAACATCTGTCCTACTACAGCAACGGGGGCTTCTTCACCACAACTGCAACAGGTAGGAGCACAAACAACCCTTATTCACAGAGGAGGACAAAGGGGATCCTGAGCAGCAGCAGGGCAGTGCCGGGCATGGGCTCATGTTCAGCAATTCCTTTTGCCAGGAAAAAGCTCAAAGCACACCTGCAAAATGTTGAGTTATGGACAGAACCCAGCAGGGGTAAAGTTGTATTTCAGTGGGTAAAAGGCAAATCTGACCCACTTAGTGATTTATTCAAAGTGACTCTAATAATCACTTCTGTAATAAATAATACAAAATATAATTTCCTTTTGTAGTGGGCTACAAACATGCCAAAACCATCGAGTTACCACAGCAACGCTCATCGTCAGTTGCCACCCAGCAAACAACAGTGTCATCGGTTCCTTCGCACCCCTCCACTGCTGGTGTAAGTAACAGTGAGCAGTGTGTTAATAGAAACCATCCCCAGCTGGCTGCAGCCCCTACTGTGACTGGGCACCAAAGGGCTCAGCCCTGGAGGTCACCAACAGCTGATGGCACGTGCACCATCGTCCTGCAGGTGATGTTAATCCAGGAATGAGGTGGGCACATGCTGAAGCTTGGTAAAAAAAGAGCAAGTGAAGGTGTAGCAGATCTGTTCAGTTGGGACAGACCCTCACTGGTTCTGGAAAACTTTAATTTAAACTTCTTCCTGCTCCTGAGACGGAGCCTTAGAGCAGATACAATGGGCATGCAAGGCCTCACCTCTGCACCTTAGTCACAGCTGGAGCCACCTACTGCTCCCATACTTAGAAAACATTTTGCCACTGAAACACACAGGCTCCAACCTCAGGGAGGGCTGTACTTGGTAATTAAAGCATTTTGTTATCAAGAATGATTTTGTGATCCAAAACCAGGAGAACTAAAGAGCAGCCAGATCCTGTCCTCAGCAGCACTTCTAGAACAGGGAAATGAGTCAAAACACAACTCGTCCCCAGCCTGCTCTGACCTTTTGCTCCTCACCCCGAGCTGTGGCTGACACCAGGGCTAGAAACCTCTCTCCTGTTGTTTTTTTATTGACCCTCTTTGTTTCTTAAACACACAGAAGACATACAGGGCCATGTACGACTACACGGCCGCCGACGCCGACGAGGTGTCCTTCAAGGACGGGGACACGATCGTGAACGTGCAGGCGATCGACGAGGGCTGGATGTACGGCACGGTGCAGAGGACCGGCAAGACGGGGATGCTGCCCGCCAACTACGTGGAAGCTGTCTAACCCCGAGCACATCCTCCCACAGAGCCTGTCTGCACGGCCCAGGCAACGCTGGGAGCCTTAGGAAAGGCTTTTTCCAAGGTGCCTTGTTGTCTTCCATGTGGACAGTGCCTTGTGAGCCAGGGTGTGAGGAAAAAAAGGAAAAAAAAGTAAAAAAAATTAACTGCAGAGCAGAACACTCTTGAACCCGCCTCTCAAACAGTTCTGAGCAGTACCTGTAACCACAAGAGTAGGCACTGCTCAGAGAATTGTATTTTATACTGAAATACAGTATAAAACAGTATAAAAACAAACAATTTTTTTAAACATTGTCTAGATTTTCAAACACCTCACCCTCATCACCTACCAGCTCCATGTTGAACTCTGATAGTTCAGTATCTCTTGAAATTCTATCAATTTAATTCAGACTAAAACTACCCAGTATTCCTTCCTTCATTCTCAAGAGAGTATTTTTCTGGGCTATTCTAAAATGTTTGAATATATTCACTGTTTTTCCATATAAGCAACACTGTAGTAGTAACTCAAACTAACTTTTAGCTAGGAGAGAGGGTAAAAAAACCCCCCAAAAAACCAACAAACTACACACCCAAAAACCCACCACCAAACCCCAAAGCATCTCCTGCTGCTTGCTGAGCTCTTACACGTGTTTGTTCCATGCGACTGTTCTGGGGTCAAAAGCTGTTACCACTTGTAAATTAGTGACTAAATAAAGCTGATGATTCTGCAGTAGGTTTGGTGTTTTCTCTCATGCTGAAGAGCAGGAATCAGTCTCACACCAAACTGGCTTTGGTCAGAGAAAGGGAAAGAAGCCTGAAGGTGATGGAGGACGCAACAGCCAAAACAAAGTCAAACTGGGGGCTGTGAGTGAGCTGGACAAATGATTTCAGAGCTGAACACAGGGGTTATCGATCTGCTTCATCTACTGAAGCATCTGGTACCAGCCAGCCTCCAAGAAACATGGAAATAAAACAAACAAACAAAATCAGTGTCTACTGTGTCCAAGATGGACTAAAGATTAAAAAAAATGAAGTTAACAGTAGAAGTTGGAACATTATCTCAGGGCCTTTGTTCAGAGGGAATTCACAGCACATCACGGTGAACACAACCCCCTTGAAAGGGAAATGCCCTTCAAAGCAGGATCCAGGATTAAACAAGGACAGTGCCAGCCTTTTGAGATGTGCTAGGAACATCTGTATCTGTGCAGGCCCCCAGAGAGAAGAGCTGAACAAGTCTCTCTGGAACCAAAATAACATTTTCAAGAAAGCAAGAAAACCTACAGACACCTCCCTGGTGCTGTCCCCGTGACAGCTCCAAGCACCTCTGTGTCCTGTTCATTTTCTCCATGAGATGCAGGAACAGAGCAAAGAACATTCAGAGTCTGGCTGACAAGACACCACCACGTGCCTGAGGACCTGCTCCCACCCTAAGGCAGCAGCAATGGCCTTCCCAATTCCCTCCCAACCTTGTGAATCCAAAGTAACACAGAGAGAGGGCTGAACAGATCTGAAACAGGGAAAAATAACCCAACCCACCCCAACCATGGCCACATGAACATGTTTGAAAACTATTTGCTGTTTTATTTGCCCATGTGTAAGTTCTAAAACCACCCTCAGCAATTCTTTTCAATAAATGTCCATTTTGATAGCTACAGTACAATATATACAAAGGAGATTCCAGAGTAAAACCCGAGAACACTCTCTCCAAAGGTCTCTGAGAAGCAGCAATGCATTCCATGCAATTAAAACTCAAAATCATAAATTATTTAACCAACATTTGCCATCAGAAAGTCTGTACATAATATACAAAGATCTCTTGTCAAATCCATTCGTTTCCCCAAGGAAAATAATCTCCTCCCCAGAAGGAGAACTGCTGCCACCAAAGAACAGGGGGGAAAAGCCTGAGGAGCTCTGCCAAGTCCTTCCCCCGTGAGGGTGGATTTTGTTCTTAGTGTGATTCTTACAGAAACACACCCAAAACCAGAGGCCCAGCCAGTGGCCAAACAGCAGCAGGTCCCTGGGCTGTGCTGCTGTGAGGAACGAAGCACACCTTACCCCAGTACAAACCAGAGCTGCAGAGCCGCTGCCTGGCGGTGTCAGCAACAAGGAGGGGCAGGAGATGAGCAGAGCTGAGATCCACCTCTCACCCAACAGTCAGAGGCTGCAGCAGTAAGAACACTTCGGATTTGGAGAAAAAAATATATATAATTTAACGACTCTGTTGGTTTGGTTTCACAGTCTTTTGCTATTGCACAACTTGATCCAAGTTTTCTTTCGCTACCTGAAAGAAATATGCATAGCAACACAGTACAGACACCTCGAACAGGGAATGAGGAACCACACAAAATACAACACACACACACACAAAAAAAGGAAAAACAACCCCAACACAGGACATTTTCCTCATATAGGTGTTAAAAATCTTCTATAGTACAAAAATGCACAGTTTGAGGAATAATTCACCAGTAAGGAAAGCAGGTTTTGGGGAAGACAGTTGTAACAAAACCCTCCTGACTCAGAAATAAGCAACTACTCAGAACTTTCATGGGGTGGTGATTTCCAGCGGGACTGCAGGTTTCTCATGATACAGTTTATCATGCCAAGAAGTTTTTCTTGCATCTCAAGAAGTTGACTTCCTGAGTAGCTGTGGAGATCTTCAGAGGTCAGCTGAGCAGCGAGGGCGTTCACCTGGCTCAGAAGATCCGCTGTGGGCTGGTCAGTGGTGTTCAAGACAACGGGTTCAATCAAGTCTGGAAAGGAAGGGGAGTCAGCAGTGGCTGGCTACAAACCCAAGCAGAAGTGTGCAAGCTGCAGCAGGATGTTCCAGCTGCTTTTGGGTAAAGAACACACCCAAGCAGCCTGCAAAGTGTTTGCTACACACAACACGAGAGTGTCTGACAAAGGCAGCCCTCAGCACTCCACCCCACCCTCCTTCATGGGTGACTTTCATCATATTTCATCATGATTGTACAATAAAACCAAGGGCAGACATAAAAGTATTGATCCTATTCAGCTACTGCAGAGTGTTATCCCAAAGTCCAACTCTTAAACTGGACAGCTCAGAAGTTACTCCCGAGCTCCCTGTTCTCCAGTTAACCCAAATGTTTCGAGTATCAAGCACAGATTCCTGTTTGAGCTGTCAGGCCAAACCCCCAAAACACACAGATTTCACATGAAAATCCAGACATTAAATCCAGAATGTGTATCCAGGGAATGGTCCCCCTCCAGTCCCACCCCCACAGCTGAGGCACCACTTTTTTATCTCCACTTCACCCTCCTTGTTTCCCTGCACACCCAGAACCACGGCAGTTTCTGTGGTATTAAGCAGACATTCAGAAAATGAAGTATTTAGAGCCCTGTTTAATTTATTCTTCACATGCTTCTGCAAGCTCCTTTAGGAAAAAGCTGCATCTTTCCCTCAAAATATGTAACAGGGTTTAAAAAGCCACTGCTCCAGGGCTTCAGAAAGCAGCTAACTCCATCAGCCACCTCATGTGCTAATATTAGCTCTTAACACACAACAAAATGTCCAGTGCTCCCATGTGGAGAGAATGAAACCAGCAACAACAGCAGAAACACCCAAATCCCAACCAAAACTCCAGCAAAAGGTACCTGTTGCAAGTTTTTCTTCGTCCACAGAAAGGCATTTATCCTCTGCATTATTTATGGGCTTTTCTGCATCTTCAAGCACTACTATTTCCTCAAATCCTCGAGATTTTACCTGAAGATTTTTTAGGACAGTATAAGAAATGCAGAGAAAAAAAAAACAAAACAAAAAACTCCAACCCCCCCACAAACTACAAAAAAACCCCCAAACACCACCAAAACACACACACAATAAAACCCCAAACCAAAAAAACCCAAACACAAAAAAACTTCCCAAAAAAACAAAAAAAGAGATTAAATGTTGGGCTGTGTTTTAACCTCATAACAAATACAACTTAATTACCAGCCCACGTTACTCTGACGGGTAGAGGTTACATTTTACAGTGTATTTCTAATGAGTAAAACCCCCCACTATTCCTCACGATGGATGTCAGGGGTTTGTTAGACCAACATTGGCTTTTTTGGGTACTAAAACCCAACTTTACCTGTTGCTCATGATATCCTTTAAGAGCTTTTTTAACACTGGAAACTTTGGGAGAGCGGATGGGAAGAGTTTTGATCTCAGATGCTGTCAGAGTACTCAGGTCACCCACTGTCTTAATGTTCTTTGCTCGAATGAGCTGCCCCAAGCCTCTGGCGCTGCAGCAGAGAGAGAAAAATGGTTTATTACACCAGAATTCCTGTCCTTTCTGCCTGGCATGATGGAGAAGAAATTAATCTCACAAGAATGCTGATTCACATGCACATAAGTGAAGAAAAACCAAACTACAAATAATGTTCTATGCTCAGCAGCACACCTTTTTGTAGTTTATCCTCTCTCCATCAGAGAAAAGCCCACTCCTGTGTGGTAAGAGTGGAAGGAAAAGGAGCTGAGGACACTAGAAAAGGCCATTCTGAGCAGTTCCCACTGCACAACTATAGTTACCAAAATTCAGATCAGAAACCAAGCTGAGCTCCTGGCCTTTGTACAGCTGAAATGGAGATTTTTTTTAAAATGAAAATCCCACTTTGCCTTCAACACACAGAAAACTCCAACTGCTTTGTCACAGATCACGAGGATCAGGCTGCTCTGCCACGTGAAGTGGAGAAAGCTCTCTCTGTTCCTGGGTGCAAGCTTTCCACAGTCTTACCCAAAAGACAATCTGAGTAATTCCAAAAGTAGCTACGTCTCTCCCCCTCCAAACCAACCTCCCTCCTTTTAAAAATACTTGGCAAAAAATGTCTTTCAGTCACCACATTTTGCATCAGAAAATTTGGTTGTGTAGGTTCAGTAAGCATTTGGTTCCTATTCAAGTGAGATCTTCAAAAGCAACAACCCACTCACCATATGTTTGATGTAATCTGAGGTAAAACCACATCCACTGGTGCTTTGCAGCCAGCCAAGGCGGGGTACACACACTCCGTGGGGCAGGGCAGCGGCTCCTTCGCCATCTCTGTGATCTTGAATAACACAGAAAACTCGTTACATTAACCCTCACCCAACTGAATACAGGGAAAAAAATAATAGAAGAGAGACATGAACCAAAGCACTTCTTACTAAACACTTCTTTGAGCTCTTAAATTTAGGGTTACGAGATCCTGGGGACAGAAATCCTTTGGTTGGAGTGGTAATATGCTGGATAGAAAAAAAGAGGAAAAAAAAAGATCTCTCAGGACGATAGGAACTCAGTGAGCTGTAAGATTCTAGCTACCTAAGCCTCAGAGTGCATCTGTCCTCAGTGAGCAACAGCCTGAGTCAAGCAAAACACCAACTCTCTGCTCTGACTATTGTTTGCCAGTGGCTATGAGCATACACCAAAGGAACACGGCCCAAGATAAAGGCGAGGACTTGTGTCACACAGAAGGAACGGGACAGAACTCACCTTCACCTGGATGTTAGATAAGATCTTCAGACTTCGGGAGGATGGGGAAGAAGAATGGGATCTAATAACAGGGCTTCTCCTGTCTATGTCATCTGCCAGGCCTTCCTGATAGATGGGGTTGGCAAAGGAGACGCGGCGGATCTGTTAGAGAGAGGGAATGTCAGAGCACGAACCCCAGCCGCGACGCGCCGGGGGGCTCTGAGGAGACAAACACCTCAGTCTGAAAGTCATTGAAGTTCCTGAATGACACAGATGAGGTTTCACTCAAGGACAGAAGCTGTGGTTTCCTTATTACCAAAGGAAACTGGAAATGTACTTTGTAAAGTACATTTAACCCCTGACCCAGGGGCTCTGCAGGAACACTGGCTGCGCTGCAGCCCAGGCAGCAGGTCAGACTTTGGTGCTCTGTTTTGAAAACAAAACTCCCCACCCAAAGCCCCTGTAATGCAAAAGCCCCCCAGTGCTTGTCCACCACAAAGAGAAATGTGCAAATCTTCAGCCTCAGAGCACTCACAAGGAAAAAAAAATACTCAATAATTCAACATATTTGGATGCCACCTCACTCCAGACACTGTCACACACCCCAGTTATGGTCTGAACGACTCGTGAGGATCACAGAATCAATCCCATCACGATACCTTATTAGCAGGGGACAGGGAATCATCTTCTTGGCTTCTTTTGACACCTCTCTTTAAAATACTGGTGGATGGAGAAGCTGAAGGAGACCACATGCAGCGCACCTGCATACCATTGGGGCTTTCATTGACTATCACCAGATCATGATGATCTGGCTTTTGGGGTGACTCCACACCGTTGCTTTCTATTGCTTCTTCTTTGCCCACAGCCACGTTTTCAGGCACTGTAATTTCAGTTTCTATCAATTCCTCCTTTATCTCTCCGTCTTGAGTAATGCAAATTTCTCCTACCACGTTCTCAACCGCTTCTTCACCAGCCCAATTGCTTCCCAGCTCATTCATCTCGTTTTGCTCAGGTCTGGTAACAACAGCCAGTGCCTCAGGTATCTCCTCCACTTGTCCATCCTGACTTATCTCGTCTTTTTCTGTAGCAGCTGGTTCTTTGCTTTGATCCCCTGCAGCCAGTGAGCTGCCACCAGGCTCGTCTGACACAGGCTCAGACAGACACTCTTCAGCTTGGTCGTTCTGATCAGCAGGTGCTTTCATTTCCACCATGGAGTCAGTGATTTCAGCAGCTGGACACTCTGGATTCTCCAGATCCACCCCCACTGCAGAGCTATTTCCTTGCAGATGATCTTCAGATGTCCTCTCGCCTGCTAAGTGAAACATGCTGGGCTCCTTAGGAGGATGCAAGGGAGTGCTCATGGCACAAGGTGCCATGGACAAGCTCTCATCAAGATTTGAGTTCCCAGACATCTCTGATGTACTCACAGATGTCTGCACTGGGGTGGTTTGAGGCTTGTTCAGCTCAGGAGCCTTCTCATTTTTGGGTTCAGTGAAGGACATTAGTTGCTGCTTTGGCTTTTTATAGCAGCAGTCACAGCTCCTCGCTCTTTTCACCCTTTTACTTCTTTTGTGCTGACACTCGGGCAGCTGCACAGAGGAGAGATCACCCCCTAAAGCGCTGGCTCCTGGGGTGTATTCAGGCAGAACAGCTGCAGAGTCCTCTACCTTCGTTGGCTTCTCATCCTGTTTATTTTCTCCTGCTGCTTTCAGATCCCCATCAGACACACAGGGGCTGGTGACTGATTCCACCAAGGTATTGCCCTTGCTTTGCTCCACATCTGCACTCTGTGTGTCAGGTGAGTTCTCCGAGCTGGCTGACCCCACAGCTTCGCCAGTGTCTGTAGGAATTACCTGGTTTGTCAGCTCACACGCTTTAGGTGTCCACGCAGCATCTGTGCTGACTTCATGGCTCAGTTCACCTTTACTTCCTTCCACCAGATCCTTGGTTTCGTTTCCTTGGGAAGACACCTCATGGCTGCAGCCTCCTGACTGCTGATCTTTCAATTTACCTTCAAAAGAATCACTTTTATTTTTCACTCTTGCAGATTTTTTCTTCCTTGTGCTTTCCTCCTTGGTCTCAGAGCCATCAGCCTCTGAGTTTTCTATGCTGGAGAGCAATCCTTGTGAAGATCTTCTGGTGTGGTACCGTGGGCGTTCAACCTTCTTCTGGACAACTGAACTCGAGCTACAGTCCTGACCTCCTTCTGTGTCAGCCTTCAAGTTATCTTCTTCCCTCTTAGCACTTTTGGTCACGTCCTCATCAAGGTCCCCTGAAGCAGGAGACTCCTTTGAGCTGAAGCCCTCTGCAGCAGCTCTCTCAGGTAGGCTGCTTTCCTTTTCATCTGCATTTGCTGGGCTCTCCCCAGAAACCCCGTTCTGCTTTAGGGACACATCATCTGTAGCCTCAGGCATCTTCTTTTGCCCAGATTTTTCATCTTCTGTACATCTCTCTCTCTTTTGGCAGCCATCATCTTTCTCTTGACTACCTGCTGTACTCTCTAGAGCCTCTGAGCGTAGTCTTGAAGAACGTCTGGGTGTTTTCTGATTAGGGGACACATGTGGCAGCTGGCTGCCATCACCTGTGCCCTGGGCAGATGACATGGTCTCAGGGGGTGTATTTTCTTTAGAGTCTGTATCCAGTGCCTTGGCCTTTTCTGTTTCTGCTATCATATCTTCAGCTTCTTTAATTTCTACTTCTGAAGAATGGAGAGCTTGGGAATGAGCGAGGAGAACATGTTCCATCTCTTCTACTGCAGAACACAGCTCATGGCTATTCTCCAAGCTGCTGTAAGCAAGAGATTCCTGAGGGCTTTTCTCTTGTTCTGACCTAAATGACAACCTGGAGTGCCTGTGTCCCTGGTGCTCCATCCTGCTCTGCCTGCGAGTCAGCCTTCGTATCGCAGTAAATATCTGTTCAGGCTCAGAGTTTGGAGACTTTTTATTTTCTTCTGCAGATTTTTCTGCTTTAGTGTTAGTCTTGCCTATATTTGTCCTTTCCTGTTTTTTATCTGCCACAGCAGGAGTTCCAGCCATTTCTGATAAGCTGTTCAATGCTGAGAGGCTGAAGGGTCTGTTCTCTGAGCTGTCAAACTTCTCCAAGGTAATAAAAGATTGCCGCCGGCTCGTGGGCTGCGGTGTTCCAGAGATGATGTCACTTGAGGTTGAGCTGTTGCTGGCACCTGAAGTGTTCTCATTCCCTACTAAGGGCTCCTTGGAAGCTGTTTCCACAGGACTTTTTTCTAATCCCTCTCCAACTGATGGCTCCTCCAGCATCTCTTCATCTGTGTCCCTCCTTGACTCTCCCTCCCTGTTTGAAGTTGAGTTCTCTGCGTGGGGAACAGGCGACTTTTCCACACAGGCAGCGTTCCCAAGAGGATCAGCTGATTTGTTGGTGCATCCTTCACTCTCTGCATTCTCTTCCTGCCCCAAAAACATAAACAGCAAAGTATTACAGTTTTGCTACAAATATAATATAAAAAAAACCCAAACCAGCTCTGGTGGAATAGAAAATCACACACCCACGAGGTTTTTCAAACCACCCTTCCTTCAGATTATTTTATTACCTGTCCTTTGGTAGTTATAAGACACAAATATTTTTTTTAAAGTCATTTAAACCCCAAAACAAAGAACTGCAGAATATTTCATTTAAGTTTTGCCAGAGATATTAATAAACCTACAATTCTGCTGTGTTTTACCTACTGTCTGTTCAGCACTACAGTTGATCCAGTTAGCTGGTTAGTCAACTCCTCTCCAAAACAGAACAGATCTACATTTAGGATTTATATATTTTTATATATACATATAAAAAATATATATATTTTATAATAATAAATATAAATACAAAATATAGATATTTTTATATTTTTTCTTCCTCAAATCTGCTATTTAACCCACCTCAAACCCTTACAGCTTCATCCAACAGCAGTTCAGAATGTGGAAACATAGCCAGGCTGTTTAAAAACATGATCCACTAGGGTAAGAAATCAACATTAAGACTTTTTAAAAGTGAAAATAGTTCCAGAAAAACCAGATGCAGACCAAATGCATCTGCTAGAGGGGGGAAAAAAAGTGTTATGGAAAAGAAGTCAACAGTGGTATCATTCCTGACATGAAGCTGGGCAGTTAAACAGTTCTTGGGACAACACCACAGCAAGTCACTGCAAGTCTGTGCTACAGCTTTCAGGTACTTTTACTGCAATGAAGTGTCAGTCAGAGGTGGCATATACACATGAGAGATGTGCAATATTAAGTGTGTATTATTATTATTATTAAGTGTGTATTATTATTATTATTATTAAGTGTGTATTATTATTATTAAGTGTGTATTATTATTAAGTGTGTATTATTAAGTCATCATTAAGTCAAAATGCTTCAGGATTGGCCCTTTCTAGTGTGAGCTATATAAAGCAGAACACAGCACAAGGAACACCACAACAGTATTAAATTCAAATCTGAAAAATCTTAAAATTCAAATCTTAAATTCAGTTCTAGATTCACAGAACCCACGTCAGTATTATTCAGATGTGGAAAAACAGAGGAAGCCCAAGAAAACCAAGATATTCTCAAGGGTCCTAGAGGTCAATCAATACAGAGAAAGGAAATTATTTCTCTGAACTGATACATTTGGGGCTACATTGTTTTTGCTTGAAATATTTCCAAATCCATCTTAAAACCGTGTCATAGCCAGTAATCAGTTGTGCCACTAATTACCAGAGCTATTAATATGAAGAAATGGTTACAACTCTGACATCTTAATTACCATTAGACAATGAGTAATTACCTGAGGCTTGTTTTTAGTGTCTTCTTTTGCATTTTCCTTTATAGATGGTTTTTCCCTAAAATAAAAGTGACTTAAATTAGAATTGTAGCAGAAAAAGGGGGGCAGCTTTAATGTATACACTGGCCACAATTACTCACAAAGAATCTTCCTGGCTTTGAGTATACTGGGAAAATAAGGTAGTATCTTGTGAAGTGTCCAAATTGTTGTACATAGCAGGAATACCAACTCTGAAACAAACCCAGAAATGGTAAGTTTGATTGGGATCCCACTCTGCAAAGAATTCACCAACACATGACAGTGATATAACCCAGCTGAGTTCCCACTGAGCACGGCTGTACACAGATTTTGCTCACACTGCCTTTTTGTGAACAGCTCTGGTAGCTGCCCATGGACAGAAAACTTAATTTTCTCACATAAAAAAAAAAAAAGAGAAGATAATTCTAAAGATTTCCTTGCAATTAAGATTAGTTTTGGAGTATCCCAATTTCTGATACACTGCTGACATTAAACTTCTTTTCAAAGTTAGAGGTCCTCCTTCAGATCAGCTGAAAAAACTTTTTCATTTCAATGATTTAAGAAAAATGTTGGCTTCCATTTCACAGTGCATGAGTCAGGAGGTAAAAATGTAAACTCCAAACTACCCAATCTCCAAACAGATAACAGAGTATTTTTAATCAAAACAGGAGACACAGATCAGAGAATAATTTGGTTGCTTTACAACAGTCAAGCAAAGAACTTTGTTAGCTTTAAACTTTATAACTTGCAAGGAAGAGTAAGAATTAATTATGTATAATTATGTATAGTAGTCTGAGATACAGGAATGGAAGTTGTGTCAACGACACTCTCCATGGGGTGACATTTCACATCACATTTACACAGAATACATCACAGACCTCTTTGACCTAAGCACTTCTTTTTGATGTTCTGTCAGTATTCTTGTTTTTGTTTCTGGAGGAATAAACACAAAATCAACAGATTTCTCCTCTTCCAGAAGTATCTCATTTTTAGTCTTTGAAGATGAAAACTCTAGTTTCAGCTACAGAGAAAGGAGGGAAAAAAAAAAAAGAGGTGGATGAGAAACAAAACAGAGGAATTGAAAATGCTTTCAGAGTTCAGATACAGCCATCCTGGTGGGAACAGCTCTCAATTAACAGCAGCTCTTTCAGCACGTTAATCAGCACCAGGCTGCCTCCACACCTGAATCAGTCCAAACCTGCAACCAGAGCCAGGTGTGAATTGTGTGTCTGGTTGCCACTCCTCCCATCCATCCATCCATCCATGAGCCCTCCTTAAAATTCAGGAATCTGTAAGCTCATCAGAGCATTTTACAGGAAAATTAATTGAAGCATGATATAAAGAGTCAGTTAGAAAGAAAAAAAAAATTTCAGCATCATAAAATTAATTTTTACTGAGAATTTTCAGCAGCACACAGGCTGTTCTGCTGCAGAACGTAATGGGTTTGATTCTGTCACACCCATGTGTAAGCACCTCACCTTTGCAGAGGTTCCTTGCACGTTACTGGATTTATCTTTTACTTCATTTTTTAGTTCACTTGTCTGTGCCAATAGAGAGTCTCGTTTTTGACCCAACTTTACTTCTATTCCACTGATCTTTGCATCCAACTGTGAATTTTCCATCTATTCAAAGAAAAATACACTGAATGCACTGGATGAAGAAACCCCAAGCTCACAAACCCATCCTGAAATGTATTAATTCTTAACAACTAAACTGCCCATGCTCCCATTTTCCCCTAAATGATATAGAGGATGACTGAAAAAATTAGTGATTTCAAACAAGCTGGTAGAACTCAAGATTTAAAACACAAAAACTGTTAAGAACCAGCTCAGTCTTTTGACAGTGCTTACCCAGCATGGTTTATCATTCCAAACATGATGCAAGTGCAGGCCAATCACAGTAAAAAAACCAAAAACAACAAAAACCTGACCTTGCCACTACCTTCTGAACAATTCCCAGGGAGTTTTACACATTAAAGCACCCACTGGGGTCAAGAAATTTACCATGTCAGAGAATGAGCCGCTGTATTCTTCAGCTATCTCAATGCTTTCAAAACCAGGCAGTAAGAGTGGAATTTTCTTTTTGGCTTGGCTTAACAAAGATCTGCTCAACAAAAAAAGAAATGTAAATTTATGGAGGGGAGGGAAGGTGGACAACAAGACCAACAGATATCCCAGCTTGCACAAAAAGCAGAATTTAAAGTGGTAACCAGAAAAATACCAATTCCTTTGTACATAAACTGAGACCTCTTCGTTTAAAATTATATAAATATGAAAAAATTCTGTATCTTACTTTAACTCCTCAGGATATGTCAATGCTGTAGTCTTAGCAAAGGTTGCATTCCAGAAGTGGGCACACTGGTTGCGGATCTGTTTGCTCTTGTGCTGAAACATGACACAGAGCAGGGGGGAAATCTGCTCCAGCAGTTTGCTGTCGTAAGAGCCGGTGCAGTGAGACTGCAAACACAGGAGAATCTCGCCCAGTAGCTTTTCAAGCTGAGGGAGGGAAGAAGCAATTAGGTTTTTATTTAATTCAAATTTCATGCATATTCACCACTTAAAAGTTTAAAACATGATTATTCCATAGATTAGTATGGCCTGAATAAACAAGATTAAACCCCACACCATACAAAAAGCTAAGCTTAGTGGTCTTCCCCTCAGCTAGTTTTTTAGTAAAAATATATACAGTTTAAAAATTAAATCTCTACTTGCATTATATTTTTAATTATATATAATTTATAATTATATATTTTTAATTATATTTTTAATTTTATTATTTTTTAGCATATAGGATGAATGGCAAAACTCTAGTGTCACACATTTATCCCAACCCCCAGCTGTGTCTCTAGCAAATTTACCTTGTTGTTAAGATGACTGTATACTTTAGGGGCATCAGCAAGCCTGCCAAAACAAACAAGAACCAGTTATATTTTGCTGACTCATTTATCCTAAGCATGAGAATCAAACACACACACACACACACACACTCGAGCACTGTGCACTAGTTTTAGTACACAAATCAATGAAATGGTGTGAAACAAACCTCCCAGTGGGCAGTTAAAAATGTTCTGATGTAAATAGTTTCAAGTAAGCCCATCCTTTAGCCCCCACTGATATTTACACACTAACTTTAAGAGAAACTAACAGGAAAATCAGTAGTAATCAGTACAAACTTAAAGGTTTTCTGATGAAGTAACTACTACCTGCCTTCTCTGTGTTCCTCTTAACCCTCTCCCCACACAGATTTCCCAGGCCCCATAAATATCTGCATTAAATAACCAAAATATCATCTAAACTAAGTAACTTCATGTAAATCAATCCCCTAGGAATACCATCCTGAAAAACATGACAAAACTGCACTTGGTAATTCATTTTCCAACCTTGTAACCTCCAACCTGAAGAGATTCCCAAACTTGTATTTGCTTACATGTGCCTCCTTTCAAAAACACACCTCCAACACTCAGGTGTCCCTCTGAATGGCTAATTCTAAGACAATGCTCAAACAAAGGCAGATGAGATGGGAGATGGAGAGGGGCTGTGTCCAACTCAACCTTACACAGCAACAAGTGGATTTTTGCCCCCAAGACAGGGACTCCTGATGGATTTTAGATTAGTGGTAGCAGTCCTGCTTCCAGGTTCAGTAAAAGCTTCAAGAAAACATTTACAGCCTGACTGGCAGCTCCCATCCTACCCTCCCTCCTCCCCACAACACTCAAAGCTGTACTCATTTATTTTCCTCTGAGAACATATCAAGTACATCTCTTGCATCAAATACTCAGAGACAAGCCTCTGCCAGCCCCCTCCCACCAAGCCCCTCATAATCCCCACCATGCCCAGGGAAGAGAAGCCTACCACACTGAAAATACAAAAAGCAAAGCCACATGTGAAAAATAAAGCACATAGCAACTAACAAGGGTTTCTCAGCACTTCCCTCTGCTTTAGTGCACTTCAGCTAATTATGATTTCTCTAATTCCTAGGAAAATTACACAGTTATTGCCCACCAGAAAATAAATTACTGTTCATAAATGTCTTCACTGCAGTGAAAATAAACAGCAGGTGGAAACCAAACACTTTAGTCTTGCCTTTAGACAAGGCACTCACTCTGAAGAGAGAACAATTTTAACCACCAAGCCCTCACAAGTCCCACAGGTCTCCTTTCACACATGACTAGGTAGGTTTGGTTTTATTTCCAAAGAACAGCATTACCACAGAGATGGTGTGTGCTACTCACACCCGAGGCCTTTTGAATCCCACTGAAACTCAGGGAAGGGCAAGGCTGTGCTGGGGGCTCTCAGGTAACACACCTGTACCTCCCAGCTAGGCTGAATCCAGCCAAATACACCCTGCTCCCAAAGGTGACAAACTGGGCAGGAGTTGGAAATGCTTTGCACCTTAGTGCCAAAGCTTTGAAAGCCCCTGAGCTGTATTTAAACACACTGCTCACTACAGAATATTTCACCAACGTGCAGCCACACAATGAATCCAGATTTCCAACTGTTTTTAAAAATACTCACTTTGTTTTCTCATAAAACACTGCCAGGGGTTTTGAAAAAATGGCAAACATAGTCCCAATCACTGAAGGCAATGAAACGTGGCTGATGATGTTGTGAAGAACAGCGATAACTGAAGGACCCACAGAGACCAATGTTTCTGAACAGATTTCTTTGGAACTGAACACATGGAAAGAGTTTAGTAACATCACCAGGAGTTTAAATAGAGAGGCAAGCTTTCCAAGGGGTTCCTTTTTCTTCTTAGACCAATCTGTAGGTGTCTGTGGAGCTAACATTAAAAAAAATAAAATTAAAAATTAATTTTTTCCTATCTAACCAACATGCCTTACAACAAAACACATCTCAACTTTCTGTCTATGTGAGAAACAGAACATTGATTCACAAACTGCACCTACACACAAATAGTTGGAAACCAGACCTAAGAGAAAACATAATTTTTAATTATGGGGTTGCCCAGGGCAGTGGTGGAGTCCCCATCCCTGGAGGGATTGAAGAGTGGTGTAGACACAGTGCTGAGGGACATGGGTCAGTGGGGACTGGTCAGTGTTGGGTTCATGGTTGGACTCCATGAGCTGAAAGGGCTTTTCCAATCCAGGCCATGCTGGGATTCTGTAAATGCATTTTATCATAATGCTACAGATATTCCTCTTATTTATATTTATGGTTGGTCATACTTAAAGCTTTTAAGTATCTTTAATGCCTACTTGCACCAGACAGCAAGCACTCCAGAGATACTAGCTGATACACACACATGCTGGAACAGGTGAGGGGGAGGGAAGGGGAAGTATAAAGTTTTATTAGTTCATTTATTTATCTCTAAGTGAAGCTTTCATCATGTTTTTCCTCAACAACATTTCCAATGAAAGCATTTTGTTCTTCCAGCAGTCCAACACAATGTCTTACTACTTTCACAAACCCATACAGGGCAGAGAAATTATGAAAAGCTTCCCTTTGTAAATCATTTCCTCAGCTTTCATAGCTGTAAGTGACAGCAGGAAACAGAACAAAGAAAATTTTACACACAATGACCTTTTGGATTCTGTTTAACCTATTCTTGACTATTTTATGCAAAGCAGCTTTGGGAGCCATAGCTTTTCAAATGTTACATTAATATTTCCTCATCAGTTTTAGACAGGGAATATATAATTAGACTGTGGATTATGATCAGGCATTACTGCTTCAGATTACATCTGAACAAAGCAAAAGCAGCAGATTTCACATACAAATATGAAATCATAGCCAAAATATCAAATAGAACTTCAGAAACCAGCAATGTTTTACAATTAACTGAAAAGTAAAGTGGCCTCAACATTTACATCTGTTTCAGAAGTACTTTGTCAGGCTCTGCAGTAACTACACAACTGCTGAAAAAACAGAGATCTGATACTCCAATATGTACATTAGATTATATTTTTAGTTCCTTTTTATGATTTTTTTCTTTTTGGTCAATTCCTTCTGTGCTTAATAGTATGTGCAGCATATACAGACCATTGATATCCTACAGTCACCACTTCTTCATCTACAACAACTCATAATTTTCAACCAACACTGGAAGAAAGGCACAAAAATCCCACAATATTGAAGTATTTTCTTACATCTGTTTTTTGGCTGATATTTAGTACCATATGGTGCAAAGTTGATGCAGTCAACCATAACTGATATAATATGGGTGAGACCATCCATCATTGAAAACATCTGAGGAGGAAACAGAAGTCATCAGCAAAGCCCAAATGAGTGACAATGAAAACCAAACCAACAGCTTTTAAATTTCCAAGTGGATGAAATCTGTCTGCATTATCAGGTAAGACTCAGATAAAATTACATTTACAAATACACACATTTACACCCTTTCTATACAAATAAGACATAAGCATACATTATATACAAGCTAAAGAAACAAAACAGTAACAGGCAGCTGTAAGAAGGTGTTAGATTTAAGATGCATCAGAAGTATTAAGGTTCAAGGTAGCAGCTGTCTAGGAAAACACGTTATCAAACATCAGCATGTGCTTCACTTCAGTTACTGAACAAAGCCTGGTTTTCAGACACACAGGCATAACATTGTCATGAACATTCAGGGAGCACAATTGATTTCCAGCATGTACAAAAAGATGGGTCAAGCTTTCCATTCCTTCAATTCATCACAAATTCTTCTAAATTAAATAAAACCCCAACTTGCTTTTAAAAGGAACATTGATGTTGTGAGCTAAAACACCCATTTCATTTCAAAACCACTTCCATACTGAAGCTCTGAATTGTTTAAGCTTGGCTTGCTTAATAATTGTTAGTTTTTGAAAACTGAAGTTCATCATCAGGATACAGCAGCATCCAAAGGAAGTTATCATGATGTAATCCTCCAGATTCCATTTTTCTTTCTCATCTGTTTCATTTCTTTCACAGTATTTTTCCAAAAGATAGGCAACTTTAAAGCACAAAGGATTTTATGTTCACTGGCACTTACAGACACTCTGTCTTCCCCTATATCGTGGGCTTGCCAACACACAACAGACAATGTAAAGACTTCTCTCTATTATAAAATTTTGAAGTCTTTAAATTTTAGTGTAGAAGGTTGACATGGTACCAGGAATACAGCAAGTTATGCCCTCCAAATGCTACAGTGCTACTCTATTCTTCTCAATTAAAATGCCTGTTTTTCTAGTATTTGTTAATTCAACCTGAAGTTCCTTTACACATATACACATTTCAACCAGACAAACTAAATTTACCATTTATTTTCACTAAACCAGTATTACTTCAATAGTTAGAAGACAAACCCAAAGACTGCTTAACTGCTATTTTATATTTAAGCTTTATAATTATTTTTACTCTCTTTTTTTCAATCCATTTCTAGATCAACTCTAACTCATGTTATCAAAAAGAATTTTGTTATGGCTTTATCCAAAACACTCTAAGTTATAAAAAGCACTACATTAGAGTTACAATAGTTCTTATATCTAATTTAAAATGTATCTCTAAAGTATTTATAGAGTTCAATATCACTGGTTTATACTCACTACTGGAGTTTCACCTTCTAGCCCAGATATTATTTTGGCACAAAGTTCTTCACAGCATAGGTTTTCTTCTGCTGTTGCCACTAAAGCAGCACAGCGAGCAAATGCTCTATACAGCTCTGACCAAGTGCGCAACAAGGATTTCAGAGTTGGCTTTAACAACAGAAAGAAAAAGTTTATAAACATCAATGTCTGTGCAGAAAGAGAAAAATCTTGCTTTTCAGTTTTTTTTCTCCTGTCAAAACCTATTTAGCTCAAGAATTCCAACCCTGGAGCAGTGGTCCAATGTATATACGTATGGGTAACGAACTCTTGAGATTATCTGATAGTATTTAATAGGTTTTTTTAATAAACTCCACATAATTTCTAATCAACATTATGCATTCACTGTTACCTGTGGAAATTCCTGGATGGGGAAGATGTGTGACACTGGTAGCAGCAGTGCACTATAAACAGCGTTGAAGTTGTGCTCCAGTGCATCACCCTGATTTACTTCATTAGTCTGCAGTGAGAGAACAATGTTCTGGTTAAGGAAGCTGCAAGATTTAGCTGACAAGTAAGGATGTTCCAAATATATTTATTTTGTAGATAAAATCTGTGCAAACTAAATTGCCACTGGCATTTTTAAATTAACTGTTCTCAGTTCTTTCAAGAGTTCAAGCTGACCCTACTATTTAAAGAGACAGAAAGCATTGTTTCTGAAGTCCCAAATAACTTAATTCCAAGAATAAAAACAATTAATTAGAAAATGTCTTACGTATTTTTTACTTATTTCAGTAGTAGGAAGTGATGACAACAATCTACTTAAAGCACCTAAAACTTTCTCCATAAATTCTAAGATTTTTAGGTCTAATGTCTACATGAGGATAGTTCAACTCCTGTATCACAGTCAACTTCCTTCTCCCAAGTCATCTGCAGAACCTGTTGAAACATTACAGTGTATATGGCTTTCCTTAGGGCTTCCAAACAAGAAGCCCAACATTAGTAAGAAACACTATTCTAATTATGTCCTAAAAGTCACAACTTGGTATTTATTGTATTTTCACATAAAGCAAACAAGTCTCTCGGGTTCTAAAAGTTAAGAGGTCCTGAAGGGCAAGTTTCTATCCTTCATTAGCAGCAAGACTATGCCAAGGAGTGAAGGCTCAAAGCACATCTATAAACATGTTTATAATCCTAAAAAGGGGAAAAAAACCCCATTCCTAACACTCTACTGGACACTGTACTTAGGAGTAATCATTCTTATTGACTGGCAACACTCTAAACCACACTTTGGATCACTACTCCACTGCTGTCCTTCATCCTTCCTCACTGCAAATGTTCACGTTCCAGTTAGGGACTTTAATGTTGTTGAAACTGGAATGTGTGCAGCATTTCTTTGTTTTAATTACCAAGGCTTCTGTAATTTTACCATCACTTCAAGACATGTAATTCCTAAAAATACATGAAGATAAAAGATCAGCACAAAGCTCTCCTGTGGTTTTTTTGAGGGGGGAGGATGAGGAAGAGAACAAAAAGCCACTGTACCCGATTAATCCATTCGGTTAGCGGGTTAACAACAATGCTCCACATTCTCCAGAGATGCTCCTTATTTTCCACTTGCTTTGCATTCTCATTAATGATGCAGATCACAGACTCACTGAAAGCCAGTGGAGATGTAGGCCCAGACAAAACATAACCCACAAGTGTTTCCAGAATTAGAAAGAACCTAAGGAAGAAAGTTAAATAGGTAAGATACTTTTTTTTTAGTTGAAGTTAGGAAAAATGTCTATAAAACCTTAAACTATGGGGAACTTGTTATAAACAAAGACCAGGACATACCTCTCATCCCTTACACAGCATTCCAAGAGGTTATTATGGAAGAGCAGCTGGATTAAGAACAAAGCTGGTGTTCCCTTGTAAGAGAAATTTCAGAAGTTAAAACAACATATACCTTGATCAAATTAAATGGTGCCTCATGTACATGTGTATCTATGTTTAACTCTAAGCCATAAATTTGGAGTTATTAGAAGTTGTCAAAAATTGTCAATTCTAACACTTCAAAATAGAAATGGAAACCTGAGCTTCTTAGATCCTTAGAAACCTTAGATCCTGGTGCTTCAGCAGAATACCAATTACACTATAGTTGAAGCAAAAAGCTTTTCTGTTTAAAAGGCTGCAAGTTTTATAGTACTTGGTCATTACTGCCTTGAAATTACATGCAATGCAGTAACACAGGAGCACATAATGCAAACAATGCATATGATGACACCTGGAACAAGATGGAGCAACCTGAGATGTGCTCATTTCAAGGTTTCAGCAAGACATCTTTTGGACAATCTCTGGTAAAATCTATCATAGGTATTTTGGGTTTGCTAATGTGCAAGTATTTAACAAAATGCATTGAAAACCTGCCCAATTAAAGCTTCAACCACCTTAATAAAGTTCTGATTCTTGTACCTAAGTCAGAAAAAGCCTCCAAATGTAAATAAAACACTTGGGGGAGAAAAAGCTGTGAGGAATTTGGAGAGCCGACCTCTGAAGCCAATTCTGGTAGGCAAAATTTTGTACTACTCACTTGAGTTGAAGCATTCTCTTACTGTGCTACACTTAGGTCTTCCCTCACAGACACTTGTCTGCTTTTAAAAGCCTCCAAATGAATTCTGCCCACTCCCTGGCTAACAATGGAAAGGTTTAGCTACTTTCACAGGCTAGAGAGCTCTGTCTCCACTGCTGCAAAACAAACAAGCTGCCTCCTACTGGTGCCTGTAGGAGAAGAGCTGAGCATCATCTGCTTTTAAGTCTAAACCTTTCAAATTTGCAAAAAATCTAATGGGTACTAATCAATACCACCATGTTTTCTGCAGTAGACTACAGCCAGTAAATTCAGGCTTTATTTTGCTATGTCTTCTGAAAGAATGCTGTCTAGCATGATATTCTCTGCTTTGCTTCTGTGCATTTAATTTTTCCTGAGGAATAACACTTTCTACCTTCCCTTGAAGTACTTCACTCTATTGACTTCAGAACATTTCCCCTGAACATGGGTTTTTAGCATGTATCTGCAATCTGGATTTTAAATCATGACCTGAATATAAGAAATCCTCTTTCATTATTACAGTACTTTCAGTATATCCCTTTTTATCTAGACATATTAAATTACTCATCAGAAGAGAGGGCTGGATTCTGCAACATGGAGTGATATGGGTTCCTGGAAGATCTGGATCTAACAGCTTAAGAAGTGTTCTGTACATTTGTGCAAATACAACATCCTAGTACATTTCAGCATAAAAAAAAAAGAGACAAAGCTCTGGAATTAAGTGAGACTCACATTTAAAAGATCCATATCAGCAACCTGATAAGCTGGTGATCCCAATACTTTTGGAGGCAATTCCTTAACAGTAATATCAATGAGTGACTAAATATGGGAAAAGAAGAAAACACAGGTAAATATTTTTTTTTTCTCCTGAGGGCTCAAATATTTTAAGTAACATCACAAATACAAGCAAAATTGTGACAACTGCTTCCCCTTAGTAACAAGAAAAAATCCATTGTGAAAGTAACTGCCCTTTGAAGGAGAAGGTTCTGGTAGAACCATGTACCCACTTCTGTGAACACTGCTGATAAATCTGAAAACCACTTTTAACTAAAGGAACCCTGAACACTGTGCCATCTGAGAACTGCATAACTTAGGAGTTATTAATTAATAACTTCAGAATTAAAATATTAACATATTTTACACCAAAAGTTCTCTCTTTTAAAGAGACCATTCTCAGAAGTTAGATGCCAAAAGCTGCTACCCACCAGAAACTAGACCATCAAAAAGGAAGGAGGTTTAAAAAGCTTACCAGTACTTTCTGCACAGGAAGAGAATTTGATCTAACAATGTTTTTTAAGGCCTGAAGCAACATAGTCAGTATTTCTGACCCTTGTTTTTCCTTCTTATTTCCTAGAATAAAACAAATTTACAATTAGAGCAGAACAATGTAAAGGTCACCCTGACCATCACTTAAAGCTGAAATAGAATATACTGTAAAATAAAAAAATTCTGTGTATATTTCTAGACATACACCAAATACTTAAATAGATTTGGATACCAAGTCTCTGCTCTGAATAACAGCATGACTGACATTGAAAAGTTTGAATAAACAACCCCAAAGTTTTATTAGTAAAATGGAAAGACCTTCGTATCATTTACAACCTGGACTTTGACAGGCTAAAAAAAGTTGTGAAATTTTGGATTCCTCCAAGCAATGTACTTCATTTCTCTTATGCTTTTCTGTTAGATCTTTTAATAGAAAAGACTTTATTATTAAAAATATTCTGGACCTACAAAGCCTTTACAGAGTAATGAACACATTTTAAGAATAGGAAACAACTTAACTTCTATACATCTGTGAAGAGACTATGCTATAAAAGACAATTTAAATAAAGAAAAAAGGTAGCCACAGCCACATAACAGACTTTACAGTAGTTTGAGTAACACACTAAGTGTCTCAATTTCTCTACACCAAGGACGTGGGGTGTGGCTATTTCTACTGGAAGTGGAAATAGTTCTTTAGCAAGAAAAGCAGTTAAGTGCTTTTGACTTCCTGCTACATGCAATACACCTGCAGTCCTATGCTGCTGGGCCTCACTGGATCAGATGTGTATGATTTTGTATGTGTCACACAAAGATGGAGGCATCATGGAAAGTATCAGTTGATGCTTCAAAAACTACTGATGATGCTTAAAGTTAAGTTTTACCAGCAATGAAGCAAATTCTGCTTAAGGTCTAGTCTTAAAGAGAAAAACAACAACAAAAAAAAAACAAACAAAAAACCAAGACACAAAAAAAACCAAGACACAAAAAAAACCAAGACACAAAAAAAACCAAGACACAAAAAAAACCAAGACACAAAAAAAACCAAGACACAAAAAAAACCAAGACACAAAAAAAACCAAGACACAAAAAAAACCAAGACACAAAAAAAACCAAGACACAAAAAAAACCAAGACACAAAAAAAACCAAGACACAAAAAAAACCAAGACACAAAAAAAACCAAGACACAAAAAAAACCAAGACACAAAAAAACCACACAATCAAAATACATCTAACTGGTCAGGAATGATAAGTTAAAAAACCTCTTTACCTGATTCAATAGCTGTTTTTACATATCCAGTTATGTCCTTCCATATAACATTCAGCATACAATCTACAAGACAAGATAATATTTTTTTTTAGTTTGTAATAAAGACATTAAACAAAAATTACAGTTAAAATAGAAACTGTGTTAAACAACAGACTTTGATGTTAGC
Source organism: Caprimulgus europaeus (assembly GCA_907165065.1). The sequence goes on from OU015533.1 coordinate 2,134,061, forward strand.
CAAAACTGACATAAGCTTCCAAACCAAGTCAGAGCAGTTTTATTTAATGTCAGCACTGGAATGTTACAGAAAGTAGTTATTTGTGTTTTGGTTTCCCCTCTTACACTTTATTTTCCAGAAGAGAAATCAAATTTCACCACTAAATTCTTACCAGAAACTTCTTTTCCAATTGCAATAAAGCCATCCTGAACTGCATTGATAAGTGTGCTGGCATGCTTACAAAAAAAAGAAGGGCTACTGATCAGTGGGTACTGGAGAGGCTCTAGGAGAACAAGAAAACATGTTCTGTAAATCTGTTATTTTACAGTCTACTGGTAAGATAAGCCTTAAAAATAATCAAGTACAGATGGGTAGTTACAGCATTTAACATAAAAACAACTTCTGATATTAAAGATGACAACTAACAGTTTTAAATAAACACTTCATGCTAACATATCTCTAAATCCAACATCACTGGCAATTTCAGATTATGTGGAAGTACTTAAAAAAACCCAACTCATATACCTAAACTAAGTACAAGTTTGTTTTGCTTAGCAAAATCTAAGACTTCTGGTCCCATCAAGAAGTGGAGCAGCATTTCAATTCCCAACAGCTGGATGGAAGGAATCGCCATCACTCCTGCTGTACTGGAATTCAAGTTCATCCTTGGTGTGACTGGACTGGGAAACGGGAAAGGACCTAAGTGAGGGGAGAAAAAAAAATTACACTGTCTCATATTTCAACTGCAATCAAGTGAAAGGAAAGATCCAACAGGCCAAAATCCCAAAGTTAACATCAAAAGAATAAATCACAGACTATTGTTGGCTAAAAGGGACCACTAGATAGCACAGACTCTATTCATCCCTCAGGAGGGTGCAACATCACAGTTATAAAAATGTCTTTTCAAAGCACAAACATCTTCCAAAGATTGCAAAGTCTCAGGTGCCAAACTTTGTTTTGGCAACAAAAGTGGAAATTGTGGCTACAGAACAAGTTACATGCTACATACTGGTTATTTAGTAACTTTTTCTGAGGGAAATTCTTTCATAGCAGTAGTTTTACACTAACAAATTTAAGAGGTCTCACACACAAAGTGTTTTGACCAACCTCAGTTAGGATCTCCCAGAACAAAGATGAGGGGGTTTGGGGGGTTTTTTTGTGGGTTTTTTAAAAAAAAAAAGGAACAAAGGAAGATCTACACATCTAGGATACTTCCACAACACACCCAAGGCTTGTAATTACAGCAGCCTAGAATGACACAAGCTGTGAATGCTAGGCTTCCCATAGTGAGAAGAAAGAGAGGCAGTTCCTTATCTCAAGGATTTAGATGTAAAGCTCAAGTAGGTGTGACTTCACATGTATTAAAGTACCAAAATTATTGCTGTATTAAGATCACTGGGTTACTATTCAGGCAGAAACTAAACATGCTACAGAAATGGGAATGGCATATATAAATAGCACATACATGAATATATGAAAAAACTCAGTTTCAAAGCAAAGCTCCCTTGCAAAAGAGAACACAGTTCAGGATGCTGAGACCAGTCCTTACCACAATTCCATTAGCACAAGTTTGGAAACTTGAAATATTGACTACAACAGTCTAATTTTAGCCAGTGTAAATCAGCACCTCTGAGCTCTCCAATGAACATGCAGAAAAATTACTGGTTTCATTGATAGTATATTGCAAATTAAAAAGTATAAACATGTTAAATAGAACTGATTCTATTATTAAATTATTAGAATATAATTAGAAACAGGCTTCTACTTTAATACCTGATTTCTGTCCAGGGGTTGCTGAGGTTAAGCTTTGGTTGGCTGGTACACGTGAGGGAGTTCCTTGCAAGGCTGCAGGATGATCTAGACTTAAAGTACTTTGGATTAATGGTACACACACCTGCAAAGATATCAAACCTCAGTGAAAACAGGTATTAACACCTACAAGTCACAAGCCACAAAGAAAAATACATTTCAGTTATCTCAAAGACTGTACTGTTGTTCACAGCATTGGTGTTTGAGAGTTTCTGGACAACAAAGATTTTTAATCTGCAGTATAAAATATGCATACTGATGCATGAATTAGAAATGGCTAAATTAAACAAAAACCCATGTTAGAATGATCCAACTGTACTGTATCTACAACGGTGGGGTTTTTCCCTTTATTCCTGAAGTTTAATTTAATTAAATTCAGAAACCTAATAGAAACAGGTTCATTCCAGTCACAATGCCAGAAGGAATGAAACACCCAGATCAGTTTTCTCTCTATGCACCTTTCTAAATATTTCCTAGAATCACAGAATCCCAGGCTGGTTTGGGTGGGAAGGGACCTTAAAGCTCATCCAGTCCCAACCCCCCTGCCAGCAGCAGGGACACCTTCCACTAGACCAGGTTGCTCAAAGCCTCATCCAACCTGGCCGAGAACACTTCCAGGGAGGAGCAGCCACAGCTTCTCTGGGCAACCTGGGCCAGGGTCTCACCACCCTCACACCAAAGAATTTCTTCCTAATATCTCATCTAAACTGACCCTCTTTCAGTTTAAAGCCATTGCCCCTTGTTCTATCTGCCCTTTTCATGACCTTTTCAGCATGTTTTCCTCTGGCAGACTTTCCAAAGCACCCACTTGCACAGGGAAAGGACAAAGCAGTCCTTGTGCAACTGATGTTTACTATCGTGGTGCACTCAGAGGTCTTCACTGAGATGCTCCTGACATGCAGATATGTTCTCACATCTTCTGGAGCTTTAAGAAGATTGCACATACAGTGGCAAGTGGTTCTGCTATATATAACCCACACACACAAGTCAGCTTTGGTTCCTTCAGACAGTTTTATTTTAATAACAAACTAGAGAAGGACAAAGCAGGTACAGAATAAGTTACAAAGGTAACTAAGAGGGGACTAAGCTTCACACACTCAGTGCTGGCTAAGTGACCAGGCTGGGACTATTGCCAGTTGTGTTACCTGTTCAAAGTTGGCAGGCAGCTGAGGTCCCAGCCTCATGAGTAAGTACCACCAGACCTCCAGCTTTGTCAGTGCCAAAGCTTCTGTTCTCACATGGATCGAGCTCAGTGGCTGCATTAGCAGTTTCAGCCTTTTAGCACTGCACAATATATCTTGAAGAGAAAAAAAAAACAAACAAAAACATATTTTTAAGCAACACAAATAACTAAACAACAAAATGGGGGAAATTTGTAAACCATTAGGTTTTTTTTCCTAATGTATTTTAGCTTAAAAGTCAATTAATGACAATTTGCAAAACTAAAATACATAGGAAATGCACCAACCTTTCAGACTATTTTACTGCTCTAATTGTTGTCTAGAACAACCCTGGAAATAGAAAAGTATTTCTTTCCAATACCAAGACTGAAATGAAATCTCCTGAATACTAACATAAGCAGAAGGAAATTCGCTCTTGCTTGCTGTGTTAGTGAGTCCTATCTGCCACAGTAAAAGAAAAACCACTTAAAACATGTGCCTTGCCACTGGATGGGAATGAACCATCTTAAATCCAGTGTTCTGAGGCCACAAATGACCATTTCTCACTGAAGCAGAAATAGCACAGCATGTCTGGACAGACATTTGCTCAAGCTTAGGCAAGTGTTCACAGAAGAGAAGCTTTTAGCCAGCTCAGCAGCATCAGAACCTGTCCACCTGCACTTCCTCAGGAACTGCTGACAGAAACCAGGTTTGCAGTATCCCATCCCTTATTAGCCACACTGGAATGCACCCAGAGAGCAACTGTGCTGTGGATTTTATCTTCTGATAGAATCAAAGCCTTTGTTAATTCATTCATGGGAAACAACAATCAGAACAAATGACCAGGTAAGAAACAAATTTAAACAAGTTAAATCCAGCTAAACTAAGAAATGTCCACGTTCAGCTTTCTCTTCAGGACATACACTAAGGAGAAGCAAAATCAAGGTAATAAAAAAAAATATTGTGTGTTTTGACACTTAAAAGACTTGTTCAGACCCAGGTTATTCCTTATAAGCAACTTTTTTAAACACCTCTAGAATCCTGAAGCATTGCTCTTCTCCAATTAATCCCCACAATCCAAAATAAGATCTACAGAATGTTTTACTCCCTATTTCATTGCTGTTTGGATCAATTAAAGCATTACAAAACAAAGGCTTGTTAATTTTAATTCATTTCTCCTAGCAGAAAAATTAAGCTAGAACTACTGATCAAACTGTCACTTCTCTTAAAAAAAACCAAAACCAAACCAAAACTCACACTTTTAATTTGATTACTTATGTATATACACACAGTATACACCACTGTGTATATACCACAGACACTATGTGTATATCCAGCAGTATGTACCACAGTGTTGACCATTATTAAGACAGAATATTTTCTTCCAGTTATGGAAAGTGACAGCAATCAAAACAATTTAGGTTAATTTTTTTTTTTAATCTACCTGGATTTAGAGCAAAATTATCTATTAGACTCTTCCATGCAATGAAGGCTATTTTCTTTACCACTGGTGAGCCACTACGAAATCCAAGTTCCTCCAGCTGCAGCAATGAGTTGATGAAACTGCCACTACGATGCAGAGTCTGGAGATAAAGAAGTTCAGAATTAAGGTGTTGTCAAAAATTCCTTCCCTAAAGATTCATGCTTGCAAAACTTACTGCTTTTCTGCTTACCTTTCCAAGTAATTTGACAAACAGAGGCCATAATTTTAACACATATGTCTCATTTTTTGTAGAAAACAATTTCTGAAGTTCTGAACTTAATTTCTGCAGAGAGAAAGAAACATAACTTCTACAAGGAATATATTCAAAGTATTCTAAAGACCATATACTCATACCAATGTCTGGAGACACAACCAACCTGGAACTCAGCTATGTCTAGATCAGAAGGATTTAAATCTGTACCACACAGCATTTGCTGGTAAATACTGTGGTCTTATATTTATATTACATCAGTTTTACTGTCAAAATCACTGTCCTCAAGAAGTTGCTGTCAATGCACAGGAGCTTTTCTCTGCCACTATCTAAACTGTACATAAAATTTCAACCCCCCCCAACCAACAACCCCAATTCCTGTTATCTCTAGAAAAAAAAGGCCCAGCATTTCCACTTACTGTGGTCATGAGGTGCTCGGTGACAGCTGCCACCTCCTGCTGTTTCTGGAGGAGCAGTGGCATGCCCATCTCCAGAGCAGTGGCACCACGTAACTGCACCTTATGAGCTGAGTGGACGACCAGAGGAATGATCAGCTTTGCCCACCTCACAGCCTCTTCTCCCATCTGGGCTGGAGTTTGTTCCACTAAGCTAGATGCAAACAAACAAATATAGATATTACAGATCTCCAACAGACATACTGCTCAGACACTCAAAGATCATCTTATTATCTGTACTGGGTTTGCATGGTGAGGTTTTGGGAGTCAGGGGGGGACACAACATCAACAAATGCTCTAATTAAGCTATAGGATTTACAGAAAACCATTCTCAATGATTTTATTTTATCATTTTTCTAAACAATTGTATTTTGCCAGAGCACTTAAATCTGCAATGTTAAAGTGTTATTTCAGATAAACCTCTCCAAAAGCAAAACAGTCTGACATTTACAGTTGTCCTTTCTATTCTACCACAACTTTTTGGGTAAACAAGCTGAAGTGAGAGCCTAAAAGGAACCTATCATCACTTCCTTATCACTGCCTAAGCACAAAGTTTGTGTACTAACCATCCCCTGTGTGTTCTTAGCAGTCCAGACCAGCTCCAACAGATCATGGATGCCAAAAACAATCCATGCCTGCTTCTGGAAAACAGCTCCAACCCTGAAGCAGCACAGGTTTGCACAGACTCAGTGTACATCAGCCTAGGCAAGTGTTCCTTATTTTATCCTTCTACTCCCAAGCTGTCAGAGCACAGGATGACAAACAATTCCACGTGCTTACACCATCCCACACAGAAGCCAAGGAGACTGTCAGAAATGAGAGTGCTTGGCATGGATTCAAACCAGCCTGTAGGAACCAGCTTGTCTCTAGAAGTCATGGAGTTTTGCCACGTGTCCTCTTTGGCACAGTTATGTCAAATCCCCAAGGCACAGCTTACAGAGAGTGTCCTGCACTAGGGAGAACTGCTGCCTTCCAAACAGTTTTATCAGTCAGAGGACAAGCACTGCTTCAGGAGAATGGTTTTGTTACATGTCAGCAGCCTAACTTCTAACAAAAGCATTGCCTTACCACAGATAATTTTCAGCTACAACTCTTGCTCTTAGAGATAATTACATTTTTTTTAATAAACACACACAGAATTATTTTTTATCTATATCCACATATAAAATAACTAAAAGAAACCAATTAATAAAATGCATAATTTTCCAGAAACAATTGTCTGCTGAATCTCAGATTCAGGAATTAGGGTACAACTACTGAAATGCAAGAAGCTGCTAAATACAAACTGAATTATAACATCCAACTTCTCTGCTACAGAAAATGGACATATCAGAACAGAGATAAAAGAAGCAAATAGTTACTGCTTTAACTATTTCACTTTAAAATGGATTTGCAGTTCAAGTCAGATGCAAAATATTTAGTGAATACTTAAATAATAGTAAAGATATAAAGTCAACATATTAACCAGAAAGAAATTACATTAATACTAAGATAAAATTTGAATATTATAGCACTGTTGACCAAAACCATGCATTCTTAGTATTGGTTCTAAAAAGTCACCTTTGGAATTAAATTGAACAGTACCCTCAGCAGTGTTAAGAGAAACATTTCAGTAAAATTTGTAAAGCACCAAGGAGACATTTTTTAATAAAAATGACTGAGAATTTCTCAACCAGGTTCTGAAAATGAAAGGCAGAAGGTTAGAACGTGATTTGAAAGGGCACAGGACTCTGAGAATAATTCCTAATTAAGTCATTAAAAAGGAAAGTTTATCTGAATGTTGACTACATTCTGTGTCAGAATCATTTGTTCTATTATTGTTAAGGGAATATTTTGCAAATGAAGCGTTTCAGGAGAAATGCTGGCAAAGAGACAGAAATAGTTCACAGAGTTTCACTCTGTTCTGCAACACAAAACACTGGGAAAACAGTCTTGAACATACAGAATAATTCAAGGAGCATTCAAAAAAGTTTCTTTAGGCTACTTAGTGCCACTATGATTTTATTTCAACAGTTTCCCCCAAAACCTAAGCCTCTAATTTAAAAAAAATTAACATTGCAAGCACCTACCGTATAATGACATTTAGTGCTTCGTATTCAACCACCATAGACTGCACATCTCCTTTAGTCAGTATTGTTTCCAGTGTAGAAATAATACTGGACACCTGAGGAAGTAAGAGAACACCAAAGTGAGCACCTAAATACAAACAGATCCACGAGGAGCTGGCATGAAGACATTTTGTTTCCCAGGACTGAGCCCTGTGCTTGGATTACGCCAGCTCTAGTTTGAAGGGTAGAGCTCTGACCGAATTGGAGCATTCACATTTCTCCTCCACACTGCTTCACTGGTATCTAACATAATTGCTCACTTCACCTTCAAGAGAATAAAGAATTTGTTGGCACTTTTCCCTCTGTAGCTGCCCTTACTATTTTTCCAAGAACTCAGGTCCTATACTTGGCTGTCAAATTGGATGGAAAACAACCTTCAGACTCAAAAGCTACAGAGTGGAGAGTGACCAAGAGACTGCACAAGCCTCATCTCCCCAGGAAATCAGGCCACACACACACACACAAAAATAAACTTACCTCCTTTTGTACAATTTCAGAAGGAAATGTCTGCTTAGAGATGACCCAAAGTGCCCGAGTGCGAGTGTTTTTGTCTGAAGTTTGGACAGCAACGCTGTTCACTGCTGAGAGCAGGTCCTGTACTTCTGTTGCTGAAAGTACAAGGCACAGCACTCAAACTCTGCTCACATGATTCCAATCAGCTGCTCAGCAAGGTTTGGGTCATTTTCCTCCCTTAATATGACTAAAGATTAATTCAACTAGAAGCCCCAGTGAACACAATGTCTTAAACATCAGTCTCAAGTTCTCAGCAGCAAGACTTTTCGATAAAGGAATGTAGGCCATAAGATTTTTGGATTACTTTAAATTAGTTTAATTTGAAATATTTACCAGCACAATATTTGTGGTTGGACTAGATGACCTTTAAAAGTCCTTTCCAACCCAAATCATTCTCTGATTTAATGTAACAACCAGGAAACAGCAGGTAAAGGCTGGAAAACACTGAAAAGCACTACTATGCCTACCCAGATTCTACAAACCAACCATTCTTCATTCTGTTTCCACCTGTACATCTTTTTTTGATTACTAATTCCACAAAATTAATTACAGTAATTAACTAACTGTTACCAAAACATTTAATGAAACTGGAAGTTAGTAAAACAGTATGATAGCATGAAAAAAAATTACAATTTTTTTGAACAAGATGGAATTAGTGGACTGATGACAGCGCTCTCAGAAGAGACAAAACCACTGCACTACTTGGGAACCGTAAACTGTGTCAAAATTCAAGTATGTGCTAACAAAGAAATAAAGAATTCTGCTATATATAATACTATTAGTATTCATAGTGAAGTTTGTTTGCTTACCAGATAATTCAGCTGTAATCTTTGAATTAAAAACACAGAATCCTAATGCCTGTAAAGCTGCATTACTTAGCTCTGAGCTTGGGCTAGAAATGTGTGCCTGAAAAAAAACAAACATACACATAACATCTCAGTTTACAGAAGCAGCTGTGAAATACCAACTTATTTCTGCTCAAAAGCAAACATTTGATGAAAAGTGCTTCCATGCAGGACAGGCTTCCTGCTTACAAACACTCTCAATCAATAAAACAGTCTGAGATTCTACAGACATTTTTGCACTCTGTAATTCAGACAACTTTACTGAAGTTCTAAACACCCAAAGTTCTTTACTTCTTTGTTTGTTATGTGCTATCACTTAACTCTCCAGTTGTTTTTAAACATCTAAAATGGAAGAGGGGGCAGGGAAGATGGTTAAGCACAGTCTTTACATTAATCTTTCAAAAAAATTTGGTATTTACTGCATATTCCAAATCCCCAAAGTGTTTCTAAAGGCAGACAGAACACCCTGTATCTTTTCTGGCTGCAAGATCAGATTTGAGCACGTAGAACCATCAGAACACATCCCAGACCATGTATTTTATTTTTTCTGGAGTAGTTTCTAATAACACAAAAGATTTGTTTTGCCAACAAACCCTGACTGCTACATCACTAGCTTGAATTCTTATTAAATGAACTCAAACCCAAGTCTTACAGTGGCCACTGACCTTGACCACCTAAACATATCTTTGTTCACTGGAGTGTGGAAAAGGGAATGGAAAAGCCATACCTTAAACACTTTGCAAAGCTGAGGAAAGTGTCTTCTGACTTCTTCAGTGAATTCTTTACCTTCCTCACCAGTCAAGCGACTTTAAGGAGCAGAAGGGAAAACAAGCAATATTCACAGGTTAAACATGTAAGAAATGAGATAACTTTAACTTTCTAATACACAATTCATTAGCTAATACAGAACAAATCCTTTCCTTAGAAATAGAAAACAGAAAACTGAAGAAGTTAAAGAGCAAAAGTGCCACACAGTGAGTCTGTTCTGTAAAATATTGTGCTATAAAGTACGTGTCCTAGTAAGTTAGGAAAAGTTAAGTGACTAATGACCTATTTTGTACTTATAGAGCATAAAAAAGGGGTTTCATTTTTTGTCAACTTTTATATAATTGTTAATATGCAAACTCTAAATCACTGATGAAAATTAGATAAGACTTTCCACAGAAAGTACAAGAGCTTAAAAAGCACATTCCTCAAAAGCAGTTCCAAAATGAAGGCTTCCTATGCCAGGAAAATCCTGTTTTGACAATTATCAGTGATGACTTTGCACGTGTCTGAAGAACATCCAGACAGAAGAGCTACACTTCTCCTATAAAACATTAACTTAGGAGTTTGACACAGCAAAAACCAACCTGAGAAATCTGTTGTTCCTTAATACTCTTTAACTTAGGAAGGCTTTTTTTTCATCAGTTACTCCTGGAAGCCTGTTAAATCTTACAGTGTGATCAGCAACACTGATATCGAAGCAGTTACAGCTTTAAAAGTTACTACAGAACTTAAAGACAGGAACTCAAGGGAGATACTGATGGAAAGAGAGAGTGGCTTTGCGTGTGCTAACACATTCAAGAGATCCAGGTAAAAGCAGAACCTCATGGTTCACAAGTACCTTCCAGAAATAAAAGCAAGTAAGAGAAGACATGACCATTGCAAAACGCGAAAAACAAACCCGAACACAGCTTTTCCCATCACAGAAGTGAAACGCAAGTCTTATTTCAGCAGGAAAAAAGTGATTCTTTCCCAACATCGCTTCACCACCCCGCCAGGAAGCGCAAAAGGAAACTCTGGGATGAGGAGACGCCGACACGGCTCCCGCCCTCCCCGCCTCCGTGCCCGCACGTTTCCCGCGATCTCCAGCCACTGGCCACGCAGCCCTAAGCCCAGCAAGTCTCCCCCACCGCCCCCAATTCGCGGCCGGGCAGAGCCTCGCTCCCCGCTCCTGCCCGGGACTCGCTCGCTCTCCCCGGGGTTCGCTCTCCCCGTCCCCGCCGCGCACACGCGGCCGGAGCCCGCCGGGCCTGGCCTACACCCCCCACTCCTCTCCGCGCCGGCAGGGACGCACACAGCCCCACAGGCCGCGGTCCCCTCAGGCGGCGCGGGCCTCCCGCTCCCCTCAGGCTGCCCCGCGCTCACTTGACGATGGTGAGGTGCGCGTCGGTGAGCTCCCCCGGCGGGGCGGCGGGGTCCTCCAGCGTCTCCAGCAAAGGCTGCAGGCTGGAGCGGGCGGCGGGAGCGCTCATGGTGGCGCCGGGCGGGGGCCGAGCGGGCAGCCCCGATCCGCCGGTGCCACCGGTGCCGGCGGCCACGAGCCCAACGCCGTCCCACGGGCTAAGATGGCGGCGCGCGGGACTGGCGGCGCGCGAGCCCGGGCTGCGCCGGCTCAGCCAATGGGAGCGCGGAAAGGAGGGGCTGGAGATCGAGCCGGAGGACATCGAACGGCGTCACGCGTTTTCTCCGCGCGCGGCGGAGCGCGGAGAGATCGATCGCTTCCCGCGCCTTTCGGGTACCGCCCCCCGGCGGGAACAGCCCCTCGTCGCTGATTGGTGGCGGCCCCCCAAAGGGGCGGGGCGAGGGGTAGGCGGTCACTTCAGGCGGAGCCGGCCGCGGCCCTTAGCGCTGTGCGGAGCCGGTGCGGAGCCGGTGCGGTTTGGGTTGGAAGGGACCTTAGAGCCCACCCAGTCCCAACCCCCCTGCCAGCAGCAGAGACACCTTCCACTAGACCAGGTTGCTCAAAACCTCATCCAGCCTGGCCGAGAACACTTCCAGGGAGGAGCAGCCACAGCTTCTCTGGCCAACCTGGGCCAGGGTCTCACCACCCTCACAGCCAAGAATTTCTGCCTCACATCTCGGCTCCATCTCCCCTCTGCCACTTTCAAGCCATCACACCTTGTTCTCTCACTCCCTGCCCTTGGCCAAAGTCCCTCCCCACCTTCCTGGAGCCCCTTCAGGTACTGGGAGGCCACTGGAAGGTCTCCCTGGAGCCTTCTCTTCTCCAGGCTGAACAGCCCCAACTCTCTCAGCCTGTCCTCACAGCAGAGCTGCTCCAGCCCTGGCATCATCCTCGTGGCCTCCTCTGCACTGGCTCCAGTAGCTCCATGTCCTTGTGCTGTTGGTGGCCCCAGCACTGGAGGCAGCACTGCAGGGGGGGTCTCAGGAGAGCGGAGCAGAGGGGCAGAATCCCCTCCCTTGACCTGCTGGCCCCTTCAATCTACAAATAATTTATTTGTGACTGGAAAATAATCTCCAGACCTCCCAGAGCTGCTCAGCGGTTACAGTTGAGCTCCAGCTCCATGGAGACATACCTGCATAAGCCTGAAATTCTTTAAGGCCCAAACACGTGGGGCGATGCTGTGAGATGTGGAGCCCCGCAGACATTTCCACCTTTTTTGGTTTTGTTTTTTTTTAATAAGCATTTAACAAAGGGTCCCCAAGGAGGTGTAGGGTTTCCAAATGGCGAGGAAAAGTGAATACAACAGAAAGCACCTGGGATCTTCACTCCTCACCATGGCTGCAGCACCAAGCGCTGCCCAACATCCATCCACTGCTGTCATCTCTGGGTGGGAGAAGTTAGCACTTGGCTTTTCGTGGGATATCCCACCTGGTGGTAAAGCCACTGAGAGAGGGCAAGTGATGGATGTGTGACTTACATGGGTATAATACAAAATAATGGCAGTGGCAACAGATCTGAAGTGTGGAGAAACTCTTTCTTGGGGTTAGAGATGGACCTGAAGAGTCACATTAATGGCTGAGTCTTTTTTAGTGACATTGGAGGTGCTTAGCAGGAGTGCCTGTTCTGGAAAGAAACTCTTCTCCAAGTGATGCCACCCCTCTGGCTCCATGGGGGTTTCCAGACAGGCAGGTATTTCCTGGACACCCTTCGGTTCTGAACCATCTCAGTTCAAGACCTGTTGCTTCTCAATTAAAGAAAAAGCATTAAAAAAAAACCCCAACAAAAACCCCTCCCTAGGTCATAAACCAAATGTTAACAGTTCTCTTCGTGCATTTTCCTTTTTAACCAAAGGTTTTTGATGATCTTGGAGAACTGGAAGAACATTTTATAACAGGAGGACGTGACCAGGTTTATTCAGGCCACCAGGCAGCAGGATTAAAAAGCACCACTAGATTTTAGATGCAGCTTGATCCCATGATCCTGCTGCTGGCAGGGGGGTTGGAACTAGATAATCTTTAAGGTCCCTTCCAGCCCAAACCATTCTATGAAACATAGTGATAGAACTTTATTTCCTGGTGCTCACATGAAGCATGAATAAAGAGTTGGAAATACCAGGGAGAGAAGCTCCAGTACAGCTGGGAAGAACACCATATATCCTGTGAAATTACAACAATACCAGCTCAGAGATTAAATAAATGTAAAGAACTGTGAATTAGAATAAATAAAGCAAAGATGGGTCTGATTAACTCCTCCTCTTGTGCAAAACTTTCTGAGGAATTCACAGTGCTCCAAACAAAATATGAATTCACAGGAAGATTCTCAGCAGACATTAGACTTCAGCAAGCAAAAAAAGAAAGCAGTCAGAGCAAAAGAAAGAAATTCTTAAAACTTATAGTTTTAAATCAAGAAAAATGTTTTAAAATCTGTAAAGTTCTCAAGAAAAAAAACCAACAATTCATTGGAAACTCAGGACGTGATAAAAACAGAGGTAGCTTTAATGCTGCTTCAGACTGAGGAATTTAAACTGAAGTTAGAAACATGTGGAGAACGATTTCTGTTCATCAATTAAAAACAGTACAGTCTGCTTAAAACCCGTGTAAACACCATGCAGCATCTCGACAGTGTCTTCTGAGCGGATCTGCTGGCCCTTGGTTAGCAATTTCTTCTGATGCTTCATCTCCACCAGTTTTATTATCACTACCAAGTCTTCCATGTGATCCTTTACTAAGTGAAATCAGAGAAGTGAAAGGATTTGAACATCTCTTCTCTGGATGAGGAAACCCTGACAAAATTCATGGAGTAGTTTCTGATTCATCTCACAACACAATTATGACGAGAACATAATTGATTCCGTGCTGTTCATGCTGCTCCCCAATCTTCTGGCTTCAGGCAATTACATGGATGGTTGCTAGGCCATTCACAAGATGAATTTACATATCTTAAAAATAAGCTTACTCTAAAGGAAAATAAGGCTAGAACAGCATATGAGATTTAAAAATAATTGAAACCATCACACAAAAAGTTTGTTCAAATCGTGCAAGAAATGAGAAGGAGCAGTTTATATAGAAAAATAATTTTAAAATCTTTGGTAACAAGGAATTATTCAGGTTTTTACAGTACTTGTAATCTAAAAACAGTCCTCTATTATTCATGTAAGTACATTTTATAATTTACTTCCTAGTACACTTTATTAACAAAACTTACATAAAAGCAGAAAATAAAAAGTCAGAAAGATACGAAGAAAATGTCTTCTCTGAAGAAACAGATATCTGAATTGGGTTCTAAACCAAGTTTCTTAATGAGTGTCTCTCATTACTCTGCTCACATAATGCCAAATTTTCCAGATAAGAAGTTTGGTTTTCCTTGGGATGTTGTATTCTTTCCATCACTTGACTTTGAAGGCATGTCCATTGTAGTATATCTGATTTGAAAACCACCAGCAGTCACTGAGGCATCTGTCAAAAACTTCAAGGTCATAACATTGCCTGGAACAAGAAAAAGAAAAACAAAGGTGAGGTTTTCAGATGGCAGCATAAAACTGTGGTATTTCAGAGTTATTTTTAAAGTGCTTTTTCATACTTCATTCTGAGATCTTTAGAGCAACCCACCCAGTTGCTCTCTACAGCTACCTGAAAGGAAGGTGTAGTGAGGTGGGGTTGGTCTCTTCTCTCAAGTAACTAGTGATAGGATGAGAGGCAATGGCCTCAAGTTGTGCCAGGGGAGGTTTAGATTGGATATCAGGAAAGATTTCTTCAGTGAAAGAGTAGACAAGCATTGGAAGGGGTTGCCCAGGGAGGTGGTGGAGTCCCCATTGCTGGAGGTGTTCAAAAACCATGTAGACATGGCACTTCAGGACATGGTTTAGTGAACATGGTGGTGTTGGGTTGAGGGTTGGATTTGATCTTAGAGGTTTTTTCCAACCTCAGTGATTCTGTTTATGATTCTATGGTCTGGAAGATTATGGTTCCATGAGCCCCATGGAAAACCAGGCAGATTTTAATCCATTTTCTCTGCAGAGCCTCGAGGCTGATAAAGTTGTGCTGTATCCAGTGCTTTCTGCAAAGCATTTCCTGCTCTTTAAACCACTGCTCTGCTTCACCCTACCTGTGAAATTGTCAGGCTTCACGTGTGAGACACACCTAGCACAGAGCCTCGTGGATCTCCAGGTGACACAGGGCTGAGCTTGCTGCATCACTCACCCATGTGTGTTGTCTGCTTATCTCGACCAGGCTTGTGTGGACTGGGAGGGATGGCACAAGTCAACTTTTCTGTTCTCTTTCTGCAGATCACAGCTGTGCCATGGAGTGTGGTAACATGCATTTCTGCACAGATTATCCACATTTCTGCACAGATTATCCACATTTCTGCACAGATTATCCCCACTCTTGAACAGGGAGCCTGTGTGACATCCAGGCCACGGCAAAATTTTGTGACATCTGTGCTACGACACTTGAGCAAAGAAGTGACTTTGATTTATGTGTAATTAAACCTCCACCTGCTGTTTAAATCTAGACACAGAATAATGCTTATAACCAGCTTTGGAACCAGCCACCGACGCCATCTGCAAGAGGTGGGGACCCCCAAACCCCCCAAACCCCATCATTTTCTATTCTTTTCATCATTTTAACCTTATTCTCTCTTTTTTTTGGGGTGTCCCCCCCCAAAACACACTCAGATTGGCCCCCCACACTCGGCTCAACCCCCACCACAGCCTCCTGGGCACCGGGAACTACGACGTCAACATCATCATGGCAGCGCTGGAGGAGCTGTGCTTGGTGGCTCTGTGGTGGGACAAACGGTGGTGAGGGGCCCTCTAGAACATTTTGGGGGGGTTCACCCCACTTTTAGGGGTTCACTCCATTTTTTGAGGGGGGTTCACCTCCCCTCACCCCCTTTTGGGGGGCTCTCACCCCATTTTCAGGGGTTCTCCCCCCCTTTTGGGGGGCTCTCACCCCATTTTCAGGGGTTCTCCCCCCCTTTTGGAGGGTTCTCACCCCATTTTTTGTGTGTTCACCCCATTTTTTGGGTGGTTCACCTCCCCTCACCCCATTTTTTGACTGCCCACCCCCTTTTCAGGGGCTCTCACCCCCATTTTGGGGGGTTCTCACCCCATTGGAAGTGTTCTTGCAACCCTTGCTCTTGAAATGGGGCAAAATGGGAGCGTGTCGATGTAGGGCTCAGTTAAGGATTACAGATCTGCTGTGTGAAAACCACTTCCCGTGTGGAGGTGCACTACTGCTGTAAGGCCAGCAGGATGCACCCTGGTTATCCTCTAGCTGCAACTTGGTTTATTTTACATTTATTTAGAAGTAACTGATGGAAGAGCATGCTGGCAGTTTATGACATGAAGCAGAGATTGTGTCTGTGGACATTTTAACCATATATTATTAGAAACTAGGGACAAAAGGTGATTTTGGCTAATTATTTCTTTTTTTCTTAACATAAAGAGTGCAAATTCATGTTACCTGTGCTAATGATATCATCTGGCAACTCATCTCCACAAAACCTGGGAAAAAAACCAAATGGTAATGAATAAATGACACAGCAAACATGTCATACCCCCTCTATATGGGGACCTACACTGATCAGTGGCTCTCAGGCTCTCTCTCCCTTAGAGCTGTGGCTCAAGGGGCTACACTGGTTATAGATATTCAGTGTCTCTAATTCTCCATTAAATGTTAAAGCAGCTGCCTAAAGAATTTTTATCATTATCTTATAGTAAGATTTAAGGGAGAGAAAAATGCAGGAAACATTTTTCAGTATATGCAGGAAGTAAATGATGTGAAACAAGAAAAAGAGCAATTTAACAAGGAAAAGAACAAGGCTAAGAAAGGAAGAACACTGTCAAGAAAAACATTTAAAATTGTCTGTAAAGGCAAAACAAATGGACCATATCCTTGCTTTGATTTGTAGAGAGGATGTGAAAAGTGGCAGGAATTGGGAAGTGGTTTTTATTGCTTTTTCTGCTTTATTTTTTTATTCTGGAAAATTGAGGTACTTCATACCAAAATATGACTGTTAAAGGACAAGCAAAAGTATGACATAGAAGAGAATAAAGTGAGGATTAAGCACAAAGGGAAATAAAACCTAGTAAGAGAGATGATGTATAACACTAGTTCTGTTCTGGTATTGTTAGAAAATATTTTACTTCTGTAGCAAATAGTAACTTAAATTAAATACATTTTTGCTAACAGTTTAACACTCCACCTCCCTCCTTTCAATCAAAGCAAATACAAAATACTGTTTGAGATTGCTTCCTGTAAAATAATAGAGGATTAAGATAACTAAGAAGTCTCACAGCTTGCTTTCTTGTAATGTAATGAAGCAGAAAAGGCAAAGTGCCATTCTCTGAAATTCTTTACAGACCTGTGTTTACAACTGGAAATTGCCAGGAAAGACAAGTCAGGTATTATTGCTACAAGGAGTAGCAGGGCCTCTCAGAGGTGCTAATTGGATAAGGTACTACAGTGTTCTGAAGTAATGTTCTGGGGGTGAAAAAAAAATAAATCAATGTATTATTTGCATATTAAAGCTGGAATTGCTTTACCTGCCCACAAAGCCATTGACATCATCATAGCTATCATAGATTTCCAAGAAATCAGCCATACAGGCAGTGTCATCTTCAACATCAAACTCCAGAAACTGTAGGTGAATGAGTTGTCCATACTTCACTCTAATATGCCAGTAGCAAATTTGGTCATTTTCATACTCATTTGGGTAGCCTGGTGACTTAAAAACATGTTTTGAATCCGTGAAGACTCCACCACATTCTTTTCCTAGGAGAAAAATAAAAACATTGGAGTTTAAGTATTCATTCTGGATGTGTCTATAGCTTAAATCTTTGTGCCCTTTGACCCAGCAGATCTGTAGAAAATCACATAGGAACACCCAGCCTGATAGCACCTCTCATATGTTGAAGCACCCAAGGTTCACAAGAGGTGTTAGTCAGGTATTTTGGAAACAAGAGGCATGATCCAAAACTCCCTGAATTCAGAGGAAAAGCTTTCATTGGCTTCAGTGGACTTGGGGCCAGAGCTAAGTGTTTGATATAAAAGGAGTTTCTGGCAATGTCAGACTCTAAGCTTTACAGCTGAACCTGCAAGTCACCCTGGCATTCAGTTTCAGCTTTTCTTCTTCAAGTGGGTCTTCTAGAAAAAAAGGCTGGTGATGACATACATTGCATTGTACTCCTGTTACTGCTGCAGCTCTTCACTCCTTTTGGGACAAAACCCACTCCTTCTGGGACAAAACCCACTCCTTCTGGTTTGATTCAGTGGCTCTTTGAACTTCACCAGCTCCCTGATGGTGGGATCAACCAATCTGGGGACCTCACACTGCCTGACTTCAGGATTTCTCTTAGTTCCCCACATTCAGACCTGGGGGAGAGGGAGGCACTTCCTAAGGGTGATTCAGGGTATGTGAGTTAGGAGCCTTAAGCTGGACAGTGCCATTAACCCTCTTAGTCTGCACATTGTCCACAAGTCCTGTACTTCTCAGCTTGCAGATCACTGTCAGGTTAGATGTACATTTCAAACATGCAAGCAGTTCCACAAGCTCCTCTTGACATCTTTAGCATCCCAGAGAAGAGCATAGACTCAGTTCAGTCAGAGGTTTGTCTTTGTTCCTTCAGGCTCCTGTGTCTCCCACCTGCAAACAGACAACTCTGCCAAGCTTTGGAGGAGAATGTCCATCAAGCTGGATACAAATCCTTTTAACGGGGGTGTTGGCAGTTCTGGTTTCCTTTTGTCCTCTAACCAAAGAGTGCATTTGTCAAGTAACTCCCTCTCAGCCCAGAGGAGAAGGCTGACAAAGGAGAAAGTCGGGCTGGCAGTTTACAGGCAGGAATAACAAATGCAGTAGTCTCTCTTGCAGTTCTCTTTGTACACTGAACATCTGTGAAGGTCCCACACCCCACAGAGCTATTTGATTAACAACTGCCCCGCTAACATAAACAAGCTCAAGCCCTCTGAGCACAAACAGAATGTGCACAGCTGTACAGACGTCATGGACAACTCCAGCTTTTGGCTCTGCCAGGCAGGGTAATACACTTGGAGTCGTAGGAAAGCCAAGCAGAGCACAAAGTGAAGCTTTGCTTCTCTTGTTGGTGCCTCCTTTTTCTGTCTTCCCTGCTATATGAAGTGATATCAATCACAGAATCACAGAATCACAGAATATTAGGGATTGGAAGGGACCTTGAAAGATCATCCAGTCCAATCCCCCTGCCAAAACAGTGGCCACGTCAACGTTGCAGTCATCTGTGAATGGAGGGGAATGGAGAGATGTCCTGTATTGTGGTGAGAGATGTCCTGTATTGTGGTGAAGTCTTGGCAGTCATGTTTGAACCTTGTCTCCAGATCTGCTTTGGAGATTCACTCTTCTTCTTTCAGCTGGATCTGTCAGGTGTTTCAGTCCCAGACATGGCATACAATTTGAAAAGTTGTTCTATCTCAGGCACAAAAAAAGAAGGAACAAGGGTAAACACTAAATTTAGCCTGTTTACAGGCAAAATATCTGGAAAATATCTGGAAAATGATAGAATCTATGATTCTATGATTCTATGATTCTATGAAAATGGTTCCCATGTTAAACACCTCAGATTAGTTATCTAAATGAAATTGGAGGCTAAATGTAAACACTGTTACACAAAACAAGACATTCACACATCACATTGGAAATATTACTTACCTTTTCAATCAACACCAGCATATCACTACAGTTCTAGTTTCTGAGAGGACTTTGCTGAGGCCCAATTATATGCAATGCAGCACAGAGACACTGAGGTTTATATAAATTTATATTGATATAAATTTATTTGGAGCCTTGCAACAGCAGAGGTTGCAAGGCTCCAAACAAATTTATATCAATATAAATATTGATATAATTCACAGAATCACAGAGTGTCAGGGATTGGAAGGGACCTCGAAAGCTCATCCAGTCCAATCCCCCTGCTGGAGCAGGAACACCCAGATGAGTTCACACAGGAAGGTGTCCAGGTGGGACTTGAATGTCTCCAGAGAAGGAGACTCCACACCCTCCCTGGGCAGCCTGGCCCAGGGCTCTGGCACCCTCACAGTAAAGAAGTTCTTTCTCAAATTTAAGCAGAACCTCCTGTGTTCCAGCTCACACCCATTGCCCCTTGTCCTATCATTGGTCATCACTGTGAAGAGCCTGGCCCCATCCTCCTCACACTCACCCTTCAAATATTTATAAACATTAATGAGGTCCCCCCTCAGCCTCCTCTTCTCCAAGCTAAAGAGCCCCAGCTCCCTCAGCCTTTCCTCACCAGGGAGATGCTCCACTCCCTTCATCACCTTGGTGGCTCTGTGCTGGACTCTCTCCAGCAGTTCCCTGTCCTTCTTGAACTGGGGGGCCCAGAACTGGACACAATATTCCAGATGTGGCCTCACCAGGGCAGAGTAGAGGGGCAGGAGAACCTCTCTTGACCTACTGACCACAGCCCTTCTAATGCCCCCGAGGATGCCATTGACCTTCCTGGCCACAAGGGCACAGTGCTGGCTCATGGTCATCCTGCTGCCCACCAGGACTCCCAGATCCCTTTCCCCTTCACTGCTCTCTAGGAGATCATTTCCCAACCTATACTGGAACCTGGGATTGTTCCTGCCCAGGTGCAACACCCTACACTTGCCCTTATTATATTTCATCAAGTTTTTCCCTGCCCAGCTCTCCAGGTCAATTCTCAGACAGCATATTGACAATATTGACACTAACTGATGCAGAGCCCAAGTGCCTTTGCACAGCCTGAGAGCCTGGCATGTAGTCACCACCTCAGAGACAAAGAGCACTGGGCTGTGTCTGAACACACCGTTGGGGTTGTAGCAGTAGGCATCCCATCGCTCGCTTCTGTTGAGGCGAATCCCGTAATCAACAATGCCAGTTTTCCCAAAGCCACAGTTGGCTCCAGCCTTCACTATGGGATAACCAACTCTGCCCTTTGCCATCCAGCCAGCAGCACACACATGGAAACCTGCAACAGGCAGAAAATGAGACAATGGGTGTGATCAATCAGGAAATTCTGCTTTGTTTTCGAGTGAGTAAGGTCTTACTCAAGATGATCAATGACTTCGGTGTAATTGGCTTAAGAGAAATTGAATGACAGGAAAGAACAGTACTTGGAGAGGATCACTTTAAACACAGAATAATATCAAATTGCATTGCATTCCCCACAATATGATTACTGGTTCTTCATCTGAAAACAAAAATCAAATGCAGATGGACTATATAGTTTCCTGGGTAGAGGGTTTTAAGTGCTGTACTGGTATTTGTAACCAAATTATAGCTATTGGATGAGTTATATAAGTGTGTTCTTTGTTTCCCTTTTGAAGTCATACAAATTTACTCAATCATATCTCAAGAGTTTGCAGCATTCAGGTCGGAGAGTGAATAAAATGCTACATTCAGAAGACAGCCAAGAAAACAAAGTCTTTCCTTAAAATACTTCCAATTTAAATTTAAACACCTGACATGCCTCAAGTATTTGTTGCTAAACAAAAATATCTTGTTAATGCATTTTATGGCTGAGAACTTCAAAACAATAGCCAAAGAATGCAATGTTATTCACTGTCTGGTAGAGGCGGATTCAATGTTTTCACCCAGACAAACTGGAACATATTTGTGGTGTCCCAGGACTATGAAGCTACTCAGAAGAAACAAAAGTCCTCTTTTTACATGTGTGCTGGCACTGAGAGCCAGCTTCTGACTCAACGGCGTAGCCTGCAGATTTCTAGAGTGGAGGATATTTTCCATTGTTTTCCTAATGCTCTGAATGAATTAATCATTTCTCATTAGGAATCAAACAGAAATACAGTAGAGCCCTCACTCAGCTCTGCTCTTCACTCCAAGCACATCACTCACTCTCTCAGTGCAAATATGGCTGGAATCAACATGGTGAAAACATCTTGATTGATCACAGGATCCCAGCATGGCCCTGATTGGAAAAGCCCTTTAAGCTCATGGAGTCCAACCATGAACCCAACACTGACCAGTCCCCACTGACCCATGTCCCTCAGCACTGTGTCTACACGACTCTTCAATCCCTCCAGGGATGGGGACTCCACCACTGCCCTGGGCAACCCCTTCCAATGCCTCAGAACCCTTTCAGCAAAGAAATTCTTCCTCACATCCCATCTCAACTGCCCTGGCCACAACTGGAGCCCATTTCCTCTTGTCCTGTCCCTTGCTCCTTGCTTGAACAGACCCACCCCCACCTCTCTCCACCCTCCTTGCAGGGACTTGGACAGAGCCAGAAGGTCTCCCCTCAGCCTCCTTTTCTCCAGGCTCAGCACCCCCAGTTCCCTCAGCCTGAACTCAGCACACTTGTGCTCCAGACCCTTCCCCAGCTCCGTTCCCTTCTCTGGACACGCTCCAGCACCTCCAGGTCCTTCTTGGACTCAGGGGCCCAACACTGAACCCAGCACTCGAGCTGCGGCCTCACCAGTGCCCAGTGCAGGGGGAAGAGAACTTCCCTGGTCCTACTGGCCACACTGGTGCTGATCCAGGCCAGGATGCCCTTGGCCTTCTTGGCCACCTGGGCACTCTGTTGGCTCATGTTCAGCCACTGTCCCCAACACCCCCAGGTCCCTCTCTGCCCAGCAGCTCTCCAGCCACTTCTCCCCAAGCCTGGAGCACTGCTGGGGGCTGTTGTGGCCCAAGTGATGATGAAGAAGAGCAATGCACATGGCTCCCTGGGGTTAAGCACCTTCCTCTCCAGCCCCCAGGTGCTGGTGCTGAGGAGGGACCATTGCTCCCCAGCTCAGCCAGACAGCTCTCCACTGGGTGTTACTGGTTCCAGGACTGTGCTGCAGACAGAGCTCAGGGATGAGCAGCCCTGTGTGCAGATGTTAGCCCTGATAGCTCTGTAGGTAGAGCAGTCATGCTCTGTTAGCGAGGGGGGGACTTTGCATGCAACCTGGGCAAAAATCCAGGGAGTTTACAAGTCTCTCAGTCCCAGAGTTCATAACATTCATGAAAATACAAGGCTGGCAACATGAGAAATGAGGGATGTGAGAAGCAAACAGACATGCTTTTTGTTTTCTAACCTATTTTTCTTGCTGCCTCCAGCTGCTGATAGGTGGCTAGATGTCCTCCCTCGTATTCACAGACTGCTTTTGCTTCGGCGTAGGTGAGCTGGTACTTCCCAGATCGTGACTCCCTGTGATACACTCCAGCTGCTCGTTCTGTGGGCAAAGGCAAGAAAGGATTTCAGTATTTTATCCCACCACCTTCCAGGCTGCTCTCACCACCTCCAGCAGTTTCTCCAAGACCTGCACTTTGGGCTACTGTCCAGGTGAGAAGAGAAACAAAATGTTTAGCGAGTAGCGATGCCACTTGGGAAATGTCAGGAAAAGATGTCCCTCCCAACCCAAAGGCATGTTTTTGCAACCCAAAGGTATGTTTTTGTTTGGGAGAAGTTTTGAACAACAGAGCTAGTCAGAGCTGGGTGAGTTTTTGAACAACAGAAGATCAACAGAGGCAGGGAAGGACTCCCCCAGGACTGCTCTGAGGCAGTAGTTATGGGAACCATCAGTGGTGTCAGCATCACCGGTTCCCTGTCTCCCATCTGACGCAGGGGAAGCTCCTGCTGGATTGCTATCACAGCACGCTCTTGGATGTAACTTTAAGTGCCTTTCTGAGATGAATCAGAGCTTTGTTTTAACTCTCCAGAGGAATTAAATCAGAGCTACTTGGATAGAGGAGAGGCAGAAACTGAAGGGAATAAAAAATGTGAAATAAAAATATCTGAGCTTGTGTCACAAAGGGCAGGACCAGAACAATTGCTGGCTGACATTTTTGCTGCACAGAAAATTAATGCACTTTCTTCATTAGTTTTTTTTCTTTGCTGTTGCAAGTACAACATAAAGCAGCTTTCCAGGGAAACCTCAAAACTGTTGGTACTACTACAAGTCTTATCATCTTTTCATGTTTCACTTGTCTGATGCCATATGTGTGGAAATCTGTCTCAGAACCAATCTGCCCATCTAAAATGAACGGTGGTTTTGTTTAGATCTTTTTTATATTTAGCATAAGCTGAGAGAAATGCTGTCTCTAGTGATCACTGCTCCACACAACTGAAAAAAAAGATGCAAACCAGGAGGCATTTTTTACAGTAGTGATTTGCACCAGGGGAAAAAAGGAATGTCTTTTTTTTAGGGACATGCTTAGAGTCAGTAGTTTTGGCTAGGTTTGGATATTTTATTAAAAAAAACCATGGTCACCACTGAATTGTGGTTAGCAATGGTGAGAACCCTCATTAGATACAGAATTATGTTTGCCAATGTAGTTTTTAGACACACAGTCACTGGCTTTGTGCCTGGTGAAGTAAGTGATATTGCTCACAAGAGTCCCAGGAGACTGAGAGCTGCTTTCCATAACAGCTCTGGGAGTGTCAGTGGCACGGGATAAAGTATATTCCCTGAAAAATCCTTCCAAGGAAGACAGTTCCACTGCAAGGAAGAGTCACAACTAAAACTTGTGAAATAATAGTATGCTATATTAAAAAAAAAAATCAGTTTTAATTAAAAATTTATTCACAGGGAGTATTCTTTTTCATTCACTCAATAGTCTATCATGTCTAACGTGGTAAATCCAGTTCTTCCCAGTATGATTGTACTGGATTTGGTATGCATGAAGTGGAAATCTGAGTACTGGAGATAACAGCCCACCCTTTAGCCTCACTGCACGCCCAGGGGACAACCTGGAATCGAAATGATCGATCCCTGCAGCTCACAGGGAAGTGAACTGAAAGGTGAAATGAAAGGCACACACTGTGGTCCTTGGCATTAGCTGGGCTGCCCCATCTACACCGAGCCAAGGAAGAAGGGGCAGCTGAGTCCTAAAGTTTGTCACCTCTGTGAAGGTGACCAGTCACAGCCAAAGCAAGAGTGGTCTTAAAGCTGATTGTCAGGGGTCACGGGATCCCAGAATGGCCTCAGTTGGAAAAGCCCTTTAAGCTCATGGAGTCCAACCATGAACCCAACACTGACCAGTCCCCGACTGACCCATGTCCCTCAGCACTGTGTCTACACGACTCTTCAATCCCTCCAGGGATGGGGACTCCACCACTGCCCTGGGCAACCCCTTCCAATGCCTCAGAACCCTTTCAGCAAAGAAATTCTTCCTCACATCCCATCTCAGCTGCCCTGGCCACAACTGGAGCCCATTTCCTCTTGTCCTGTCCCTTGCTCCTTGCTTGAACAGACCCACCCCCACCTCTCTGCACCCTCCTGTCAGGGACTTGGACAGAGCCAGAAGGTCTCCCCTCAGCCTCCTTTTCTCCAGGCTCAACACCCCCAGTTCCCTCAGCCGGGAACTCAGCACACTTGTGCTCCAGACCCTTCCCCAGCTCCGTGCCCTTCTCTGGACACGCTCCAGCACCTCCAGGTCCTTCTTGGACTCAGGGGCCCAACACTGAACCCAGCACTCGAGCTGTGGCCTCACCAGTGCCCAGTGCAGGGGGAAGAGAACTTCCCTGCTCCTACTGGCCACACTGGTGCTGATCCAGGCCAGGATGCCCTTGGCCTTCTTGGCCACCTGGGCACTCTGCTGACTCCTGTTCAGCCGCTGTCCCCCAACACCCCCAGGTCCCTCTGTGCCCAGCAGCTCTCCCCCCACTCCTCCCCAAGCCTGGAGCTGCCGGGGGCTGTTGTGACCCAAGGGCAGGACCTGGCACTTGGCCTGGTTGAACCTCATGCCATTGGCCTTGGCACCTTGATGGTTGCTGGTAAAATCCCCCATCACTCTGGCAGCCACCTTTGGAAGGCCCACCCCACTCCTTCCCTGGAACTGCTGCTGGATGTACCATCAGGGATTCAAGGGTAACCACCACCACTCAGACTCATCACTCCTGGAGCTCCCAATAAAAACTTCCATTTTCAGTTGTTCTCCTGACTTTTTCACCTGACAATATAATTTTCAAATCTCATCCCTCAAAATGTATCTACCCCCACTTACAGACACTAAAATATCACTGTGGACAGGCATCACGTTTTTCAGAATATTGCTGGGGAGATCTGCTCTCCACAGTTTCTGCAAGGGCTGCTCTACCAACAGCAGCACCACTGAGGCTTGGTGCAGCCTCTCAGTGGGTGGTGTGACCCTGCTGGGAGCAATCACCAATCTGGATCTCTGTTGCTCCTTTGTAACACGACAGAAGTAGCCTTTGGAAAGACAGACCACACACACGTACTCCACCGAGCTTTGGGATTTGATGCTGGCTCGCTGTGCCACAGTTTCATGATACAGTGTTCCCTAATGGGATATCCTAATTAACTGATCAGATCTTACACTGGGTTGGTTTTTTTTCCCCCTGTCTCTATTAATTACATTAGGGGCTGTGCAGGAATATAAACTGTATCAGCAAAACCAGACCTAGATCACAGCATTGTATTGATTAACTATTAATATATATATTAATATATATATTTATGTATCTGTATGGGTACACACATATATACACACCTACTCACAGTCATACATGAACACACACACACACACAAACTACTGTTAGTCTTCATGGAGGTGATACCATGGCCATGTAGATAAACCTGCATCAAACTGGGGTTTTACTTGCAAGCCCAAGCACACGCCTACCACTGGAAACGTGTGCCTTTCATACACAGAGTCACAGGACCACAGTGGTTGGAAAAGACCTTTAAGTTCATTGAGTCCAACACTGCCAATTCCACCTCTAACCCATGTCCCTAAACTCTATGTCTACTGGTCTTTTAAATCCCACCAGGGAAGGTGACTCCACCACCTCCCTGGGCAGCCTGTTCCAATGCCTGACTGCCCTTTGGGTGAAGAAATTTTTTCTCAGGTCCAATCTAAACCTCCCCTGGGGCAACTTGAAGCCATTTCCTCTTGTCCTGTCCCTTGCTCCTTGGTTGAACAGACCCACCCCCACCTCTCTCCACCCTCCTCCAAGGGACTTGGACAGAGCCAGAAGGTCTCCCCTCAGCCTTCTTTTCCCTATAGGCCAGCCCTACAGAGTACAACATGTCCCAGCCTCAGCTGGGCATCTTCTCTGGTGGGGATTCTGCTTGAGGGCTGCTCTCTTACCTGACCTGCCTGAAATCTCCTCTTTCTGGACAACAAAGAAAACCTTCAGCAAAGTTTTTTCTTTCTTTGCCTGAAAACCTGCATACTGGGACTGTTTTCTCAAGGACTTCTCCACTCACTTTTCTCCCTTGGTTCTTATTCAAAAAGCTCATGGGTTAGGTGGCTGACAGGACATATTTCTTCCAACTCACATTTCTTAAAATCTCTCCTTGAAGTCCAGAAACAGCAGGATCCTGCAAGGACAGTGACCCTCGACTCACCCAGAGCAGTAGGAGATGGCAAATTGTTGCCAATCCCTTCTGCACGAACACAACAAGCGTGACATTTGGCTTAATAAAGTACCCCTGATATGCATGACACAAATACTAAATGCTAAATAAAAAGAAATAATTTCACTTTTAAGCAGAAAATGGCCATGTAGAGTTACTGAGCTAACACACATGATCATTTACTTGGAGTACTCTACCAAATGGGGTGGGTATGGCCCCTGACCCACGCTGAGACACGGTATATGAACAGGGATGAAATCCTGAACACAAAGAGCGTGGCAGTGGGAAACCTACTTCATGACACTAAGAACTGGCACTCAAACAGCATATTTGGGCAAGACCACTCTGATCTTCCCATCACTTTACAATAAACCTTTGGTTCTAATGTGCTGGTGTCAAAAAGGAGCAGCAATAAAATTCCATTCCCACAAGAAAGACGTTAACAGGAAGGCGATGCAGTCAGCCGCAGCGGGACCGCGTGCGTACCGAGGAAACAAAACACAGTTTGTGACATGGAAAAAGGTAAAAGACATGAGAGTTCCTCGTTTCTGCCAGTAATTCAAGATTTTATATTGGTGCTAAGGATTTGTTGAGGAAGAAAGGTAAAATGGAAACCCCCCTTTGTTTTCAGTTTGGTCTTGATAGTGCTTTATCAGAAGAGATAACAAAGCTCAGACGTCACTGCGCATTCCTAGGTTCTATTCAGGGGAGGATGTCTTGCTTTAATGGCCAGGCACAGTGAGTATGAGGTTGGGGTTCCTTGTTTTATTGCTCAAGTTATACCTTTTTTTTTTTTAAAATACAAAGATGCATAAATTGGATGGCTGTCATTTTGCCAATTTTTTCTTCATTTATCAATAGTGTCACTGAAAGGGCAATTAATGATAGAACAAGAGGAGATGGCTCTAAACTGAAAGAGAGTCAGTTTGGATGAGATATTAGGAAGAAATTGTTGGCTGTGAGGGTGGTGAGACCCTGGCCCAGGTTGGCCAGAGAAGCTGTGGATGCTCCTCCCTGGAAGTGTTCTGGGCCAGGTTGGATGAGGCTTTGAGCAACCTGGTCTAGTGGAAGGTGTCCCTGCTGCTGGCAGGGGGGTTGGGACTGGGTGAGCTTTGAGGTCCTTCCCAACCCAAACCAGTCTGGGATTCTATGAAACTATGGCAATTCAATTAACTGCATGTTGGGTTTTGTTTCAGTAATTCAATGCTGTAGTTAACACAGTGCATTTTTAAAGGAGCTTCAACAGAGCCCCGAGGATGAGAAAGCAGAGTGGTTATTTTAAAGTTGCACACTGTGCTTCCAGATTTTGCACGTGTTTGTGTGTTTGTTTAGAGGAACTCATCAGTTTTTACCCCATGCTTGATTTTTATTTCCTTTCACAGTAAATGCTGAAGGTGTACCAAACACAATTTTGCTTTGCATTCCAGTTAACACTCTTCATTTTAAAGAATTCCAATTTTTTTTTTTAATTCAAATTGACTTCAATTAATAAAACTGCTTAAATGATGGTGGTTATCACAAATTCACTTTTATGTTATAGAAACCCCTGAAGGCTACATCCAGGGTGGCTGGTTGCAGCAGCCTGTATCAAAATCAACTTCTCTGCCCCTACTATCAGGGCTTAACACAAACCTCAGCCCAACTTATCTTCTGTGTCTCCTTCCTGTTATTCCAGCCACAAATACAAGCTTTGCTTGTTTCTCACACAAACCTCTTCTCTGCCATCCTTTTTGTTTTTGAACAGCAGCCACTTGAGGTGGTGTATGAAGCTGCCAAGCTGTCTTCCCTTGGAGCTCTCCCCTACCTGAGCACCTTCAGCAACTATGGGACACAGCAGGCATGTTCCAAGTTGAGAAGGAAAGTCATTAAAAATGTGCAGTCAAATGGAAAGCAATATAGATCACTTCTCCTCATTTATGTTCCTGGTAGTTTACATGGTCCTCCCAGAAGGGACTGGAGTCCTGTGGTTGCTGCTCCAGCTAATAGAGCGTGGCCCCATCCCTCAGAAAACATCTGAGCCCAACAGAAACATGTTCTGGCTACAGGAATTCCTTCAAATCCTTAAAGAAATACACAACATTCTAGAGAGGATCAAGGAGTTTTTAGGTATTTCTCTGTAAAACAGTGTGTGTGTTTTGTTTTGGCATCCTTCATGTGAATATATTCTGAATAAGTTTCTCTGTTATAATTCTAAAGATCAATGAAAGAACTCTAAGAGCTATTTAAACCCACTTGAGGTCTAAGAAACTCTTCCCACAGCATTTTTTTATAGTCCTTTTGGAATCTTCTCTCCACTGTTTAATGATGTGAACAAACCAATGGGCAAAACATATACATTTCTGTACTTCCCTAGAAACTTAGGAAATATTATCACTATTATTTACAGATCATTTAGTTTCATATGTAGGACCCCAGGCATCTGAAATATGTTCATGCAGAAAGTAATTCATTCCTTTGGCAAATGTTTCTTTTCATACTCGTTTTCCTTCATTAGGAGCAACTGTTATTTAACACTGTTTTCACTGCAGGGAACTGGTTTTTTTTTACTGTAGGAAAATACATTTGTATGAAATATATCATAACTACTTTTTCCTGCACTTCAGAGAAATAGTAGAAATAGTAAAAATAATAATAAGCTCATAAGGACAAAACTTACAGTCTCTACTCAGATAAAAAGAGCACAAATTTCAATGCAGGATTTTGCTAATATTAATGTATGGCTCAATTTTGTCCTGCTAGGTGCTCATCTTTATACTGTTA
Organism: Caprimulgus europaeus; assembly: GCA_907165065.1. Next base: position 2,163,894 of record OU015533.1, read on the forward strand.
GGCAAACACAGTGACTTTTGCAGCAAAACATTCACAATTAAATTATTTCTTACCTAACCAAATAGAATTATGCAGCACTCCGTCCTTGAATCCCCACGCTTCAGCCTTGTCCCACAGCAGGGCAGAAAAGAAAACGAGTGCAATCATCTCTTCTGAAGTATCAGGCTGTAAATATTCCCTGTTCAAACACTCAGGGTAACCTCTGCTAGCAGCTGGCTAGATCCTATTGGAACATCTGGTAGCCAGATCTTAAATAGTGCTTTCAGCTGTGAGGTCAGCAAGGCTGCTCCAATTGTGCTTGCTGCAGGGTTATTACACAATTGGATGTGATGTCTGCAGTCGTCCATGTGACTCACTTTTGGCTCTCTTCATTCCCAGCGTGTCCAAGAAACCATTCTACCCTTCACTACTGCAGCACACATGAAGGGTTTTCAAGCCAAAGTCTGTTCATTCTTCAGCACTGGCTGTCTTCATATTCCATCAAACAATAAACTGAATAACTGGCCTATCTGCTGACAGTGTTTCTGGTCACACCATTTACCAGACCGGAGAGAATCACACATGCTACTCCTCATTCTCATTTAAACATCTCATTCCTTTGTATATAATTTGCATTTAATTTCACAGTGACCTAATCAATGAAATAATGTTTGCCTTGACTTTTTGATTTCAGTTTCCCTACATGGAATCTGTAATTGCAAGTCAAACTGCCAGATCAGCATAAAACTGTAAGTGTCAAAAACAGATGCTCTTTGTTCCACAAGTAGGAAATAATAAAGCTAAAATCTTCCCCTCCAAACCACAGTTTAGGATCTGATTCATAGTGTGACAGCTGTCTGCTTGTCTTCCCTTCTGGCTGAAAGGGAATACTGCAGCTGCTCCTTGTGGATGAGTGGGAGAGGGGAAAGGGGGAAAGATGAGAGTATGGAAAATGGTCTGGTGCACCACACTTCGGAGCAGCCGTTGGAAGATTCCGCTCTCCATTTCTGATAACATCTGTAACTTCTGAGTCAGGAGCGACAGAAAAAGATGTGTTCATGACCAGGAACACAATCAAAGGAAAATGAATGAAAAGGAAAGGGTGGAGGACTCTGTGCCTACTCAAAAATATTTTGCATAGATGACTGTTGGACCAATGAGGAAGATATTCTTCATCTCTCCAGTCTTCACATAAAGCGATGAACGCCTGGCTACATTGTCCACGCAGACACAGACACGTGTTCCTCCCACCTACAGCTCAGGCAGATGCTTAAAGGGAGTGCTGTGGGGAAATGGAGAGCGAGCTTTTCCTTGCATCAGAGTAGCAAGACACCTTCCACCAAAATCCTGATGTCTTGACCTGTCATTCTTCAGTACCCACTGATGAGAGCAAACTCGTTCTTCCAATAACGTTCACCTGCACGTGCATTGCCCTTGTGTACACCCACACCTTACCCATCCCAGTGTGAACCTGTGGTGAGCAGCAGGAGGTGTGCAGTGTACATATGTCTTCTTGCTCCTGACAAAGCTTGTGCACAACTCTGATGTCCAGGTCTGGCACTAAAACTTTCCACTCAGCTATCCCAGAAAGCTGATGACAGCCTGCTGGCTCCTTCTGACCAGCCTGGGACATGCAGGGCACAGTGGCTTATCGTCCCCTTTCCTGCCGTGCTAGTGAGCTACCAGAGAGTGGGATGCTGGGACCAGGGATACTGCCTGCCACTTTGTTCACCAGTCCCTACCAAACTCCTTGTCCCACCACACTTTACAGCTCCTCTGTCAGCAAAACAACTCAGGAGACTTGTCTTGTTGCATAGAGGTAGGAGCCCTACTCTGTTCCTTCTTTCTAGATTTGAGGATTGATGCTTTATTTACGAGGCTTTGAGCAACCTGGTCTAGTGGAAGGTGTCCCTGCTGGTGGCAGAGAGCTTGGAACTTGATGAACTTCAAGGTCCCTTCCAACCCAAACCATTCTCTGATTCTGCAGTTCTATGATTTGTACTTGTTTTCTGCTTTAATGGCCAATAGATAAGAGCTCAAGCTTTTGGAAGGAGACCTAATTCAACATTATTCTGTGAAAGCACATTGATAGAAATCTGTTGCTTTCTAAACATCAATATCCATGACATGTACCTGAGGTTACCTGGGAAATGAGTTGTGAAGATAGCAGTATAACCTTTTGGGGTGGTGGTGAATGGAGGAGACAGTACTGAGTGGGTTACTCTGGAGCATTAATTTCTCATTAGCTGAAGGAGGCTGACACTTAACCTTTGGTGATCTGGAGTTGTGACATCTTTATGGTATCTTCTAGGAACCTAGAAACAATAAAGAAGCATGAGGGAAAGAATGGAAACCAAAGGAAAGTGAAAATTCAACACCAATACCATTCACTGGTAATCTAAAAAGATGAATTACTAATTCAGATGAAGAGAAACCTCTTAGGCTGATGGTGAGACTTCTCTTTCTGAAAGAAGTATGATGTGGATGTCTTTCTCTGCACATCTTTTCTCTCTGCCATTCCATGCAAATTCCTCTGGGTGATATTGCAGCCTGAGTTGATAGCTCAATGATCTTCTATCAGAGCCAGATGTCTACACCACAGGGAACTGTTCTGTTCTGTGGTAGGTGGGTACCAACCCTACAAGATCACAAGAATGTGTTAGTAGTGACTAACTCATAAAAGCAAGGAGGGCATACCAACTTGGAGATGATTTGTAATAGACTATCATACTGAAATTCCACTCATTCTTGAGAAAGACACTCATGAAATAATGAATAAAAAATAACCATTAATGGTGAAAGGCCTCAGGCAGAAAAAGCAACTTAATAAATAAAGGACATAAAGCAGCAAACAGTTCCAATAATTACAGTATCTGACAGCATTTCTTGATTTATATCTAATGTTTGAATGAATATATACCTTCTGGTTGAACAAGGCTACCTGGTAATAAGTCTAAAGAAATCCAATGATTTATGAATCAGAATCACTGAATAACTGAGGCTGTAAGGGATCACGAAAGGTCACCCAGTCTTGAAGTCAGGATTCAGATATCCATTGTAATATCCTCTGAATAATCCCTCAAATTAACAAACTTCATCTTTCTTGGATGGTAACAAAAGCTCTACAGGGTCCAGTAGATGTTACACAGCGAAGAGTCATTGGGTAGGGTGAATATTCTGATACCTGAGGAAACAACTCAACGTTTGCTATTGTGTGGAACTAACATTAGCCAGATGCTCCAGGGTGCAACTTGCAGTGTCTATAATAAAGTAACACATCCAGTCCTGTGCATCTGGCTCCCAAGTGGGCTGGAAAGGGATGTTTTCATCTGCAAATCCTCACAGAACCTCTCACCAAGAAGAAGATATTCCACAGCTGTACGTGGGCACTTCGAGACATTCAACTGACAGTGTTTTCTTTAGTTTTCTTCCAAGTTTTCCACATTTAACTATATCCCAGACAAATATTATATAAACTGGAGGGACAGGACCTTCCTTAACTCTTTCCATACTATACATATGTTAAGAAATACTGTTTGGAAGTTATTCTGTGGTTTTGACTAGAGTTTGAAGTGAACACCTTACTTGGTAGTCCTCAAAATGTGGTCTGAAGCCTACAGTGATATAAAACTAATTGCAATGACAGAGGGGAAAAAATAATCCAGTAGCTTAATGGATGAACCACTGAGGAGGAAGGAATTTTTTAAAAATAACAGTAGTGTATATGGGTCACAAATCTCTTTTGCATGAATTTCAATATTAAGCACCTAAACTTTTCATTTTTCTTCTGTTTATAAATGAAAATGGTGAAAATATTTACAGCTCCTCTATTCTAAGGTTCATATGTTACTATTGGTGATATAGAATATATTACAACTACATTGTTTATAGAGAGTGATAACAAGAATGATGTATTTAAATAGAAAGGCATGCAGTGAAAGGCTGTGCAATGGGAGGATTTCTGCAAGAAATTGTAATCTCATTCAGAAAAAATTACTTGGAAAGTGTAGGAAAAAGGAATGCAGGGAAAGAGACAGTGAAACAACTAAAGCTATTTTTTTCTTAAAAGAACTAAAATAGCTGATGTGAAAGTGGGGGTGGAATATGACTACACTGAGTGAATTTACATTGTGGGAAACCTGAGAATGGAAGAAGAGCTATTTAACCTAAAGAAAGGAAAAAGTTAACCCAACAACTATCATCCTATCCTATCCTATCCTATCCTATCCTATCCTATCCTATCCTATCCTATCCTATCCTATCCTATCCTATCCTATCCTATCCCATCCCATCCCATCCCATCCCATCCCATAGAGTTAAATTTAGGCTGAAAAGCAGAAGACAATTTCAAACTGTAAGACCAGAGAAGTTTTAGAACAGCCAAACAAACAGAACACCTGACTTATTTTGAGATGATGTTTGAGCAGGAGCTTGGATTTGACGTTCTTTGAAAGGTCATTTCCAGTGCAATTTTATTTTAATCTCATTTTAAATAAATTTTATCTCATTTTAAACTTCTCTTTTTTTTTTTCACAAACTGAGCTGCCAAGGTACAAGTTGAAGGATTGTCCCATGCTCCAGGACCTCCATGGAGACCTTAAGAACCATCAGTTCCCAACCATATGCCACATGGCAGAAATAATTACACCTGAATTATTCTTGGCAGATATTTGTGTAGCCTGTTCTTATGACCCTGCGGTGGTGGCAATTCCACAGCCTCCTGGTGCTTAAATCTTCCTAACATTTCAAATACCTTCTTTAACCAAAACATCTTGCATTAACTAAAAACTTTCCTGCTGCAACTTTAGCCTATTTCTTGTTTTTAATAGAGGAGACTGAAGTAACAGACTCTTTACTGCCTTTTTCTAGCAGGAAAGTTAAGTTACAACAGTTATTGTATCTTGCTTCAGGTCTCTCCTTAAAAATAAACAGGCTGTTCTTTTCATCTTTCCTGTAGGTCATATTTTCTAGACTCTTGATCCTTCTTGTTCCTCTCCCCTGCACTCTTTCCAGGTGGCCTGCATCCTTCTTGAAGTGTCAGGCTAGAACTAAACACAGCACAGCAACAAAAGCCTCTGCAGCGCCAGATAGCGCAAAACTGCCAGTTTTCAGTGTCTTCATATCAGTGCCATGATTCATGATGTGAATCAGACTGTTCATGTCTGCCTGGCAGATATTTAGCAGGGAATTTCTCTGCTAAATTGAAAGGGGAGCAAGCAGGAGCCATCTTTGCATCTTTTGTTCTCCAGCAAGTCATTCTGTGTAAAGGCTGGACTTCCTAAGTGCAGCTCTCCTATTATGTAGAAAGATTTCTGTTAATTTGTTTGTTCTTGCTATTTAGGTTGACCTTTTAATTAACTCTTGGGGCCAGCATAATCAGCTAGATTAAATTGTGTTATGGATGTGTACATAGTTACCCAGGAAAGAGCTTGCTGTGCATGGAATTTTCCTTTCTTTAGTCATTATTCTTCATGCCCACACCCTTTAAGAAAGATGTTTTTCTTGTTTTAGCATAAGCTGAAAGAGATGGTGTCCTCAGGTATTTAATAAAAATCTTACTCTTCTCTGTTCACCTTCTTCAGCATGGATCTGATCCAGCCTTCAAGTGAGAGTCTCCTCTTTCTACTGTTGCTCTGGGTTTCTGCCTCTGTGCAGACCTCTTGTGTAAAAGACCTAGAGCTTGTGATGGCAGGACAGCCTGTAGGAAAAAGAATAGTTTTTCACATTGGGAAGGAGGTTCTTACATGCTGTGAGGTTTCACCAAGCATCTATTGTCCAGATGACATTTGGGTTTATACAGAATCCCAGTCTGACATTTGGTGTTAGGGAAATCACCTTGAAAAATAACAAATTGGGTTTTTAAAATGCTGATTTCATTTAAACTGCCTTTGACAAGAAGATATGTGAAGTATGAAAATGCATGAAAATGAGAGACACCAATGAGACTGGGCAGACCTGCCTGGATACACCGACCCCCTTTTCCAAGTGCTACAGAAATGGTGTGCTGTGAAAAAAAATTGATCAAACTCTTACCTGATGTTTTGGAATTTACAAACCAGGGTTTCTAAATTGTCACACATTTATCATACTTAAAGGAAAGGAAGGAATTTTGAATGAAATTTCCTAACTTTTTCTGTCCCCTCTACGCTTCAGATGACGCAATTTTAGAAGAATTTTATAATTATTTGGCCATTGATTTTCCTATTTGTTACCACAATGTTAAATTAATCTTTCAGAGAGCATTTTGCCTTCTAACTGAATATTTAAAAAATTAATCTCCTTTGTCTTATAGTAAATTCTCATTGAAATCAATGCCCATTTTTATCAGCAACATCAGTGAGATAAGAATCACTCTTTCTGTATAATGGTGCTGTAGTTAAAGAAAAGCAAACAAAAAACTTTATGTGAAAGTAGAACAAACCAAAAACATTTGGGATTATTAAGAGCAGATGTTAGGAGAGTATAATGGATTCACTTATAAAAGATCTGAACATTTGCCAAGTTAAAATATTTGTCCAAGTCCTATAGTGACACTAATTCTAAATAAAATCATTGAATCTATCAAAATTAACAATATAGAGATATAAAATTTACAAGTGTCCCATGGATATTCTTCTATGTTTACATTTTAAAATATAAATATATTAAAAAATCACAGAATGTTGTAAACACAGTTTTTAGACTATGATACTGAAGAATAGGTAATATGGTAGGGGGATGCCAAGACAAACAGGCTCCAAAGATTGCCAAGGAACTCCTAAAAGAAAAAATAACTTGCAACTCCAGCCACTGCAGAGCAAACTGCAACAATTTGGGGGTGTTATGTGCATGTAGGTGTGAAAATATTAATATTCAACTGCCAGATTAATATATGCAGAGTCAGATGTTCAGAATTTAGTCCCTTAGGACCATAGATAAGACACTTGAGGTTTGTACACTGAATACTAGATATGAAACAGCCAATGTTGTAAAAAGCATGAGCCAGGCCTTGTTCCTCCAGCACTCTGAGAAGAATGCTTTTCTCCTCATTTTGGATTCAATAAATATTTAGTTTTCTAGCCAAAGTGGAGCAGCTTTAAAGGGAAATGCTAGGAGAGAGTTACCCCAAAATATCTACGGACAACTGGCTGGCACATGCCCTTTGTGGCTAAACTACGTAGGTTCAAATCATAGAATCATGGAATCACAGGGTGTTGTGAGTTGGAAGGGACCCACCAGGACCATGGATCCAACTCCTGTCCCTGCACAGGACAAGCCCAACACTCACACCATGTCCCTGAGGGCCTTGGCCAAATGCTGCTGGGATCTTGTCAGCCCTGGGGCCATGAGCACCTCCCTGGGGAGCCTGTGCCAGTGCTCCACCACCCTCTGCCTCAAGAACCTTTTCCTCATGGCCAACCTCACCCTCCCCTGCCACATCTTCCTGCCATGGCCTCTGCTCCTGGCGTTGGTGGCCAGAGAGAAGAGCTCAGCGCCTGCCCCTCCTCTGCCCCTTGGGAGGAAGTTCCAGACCATGATGAGATCTCCTCTCAGTCTCCCCTTCTCCAGGCTGAACACACCAAGTGACTTCAGCCTCTCCTCATGTGGCTTCCCCTTCTAAACCCTTCCTCAATTTTGTGGCCTCCTCTGGACACCCTCTCAATATCCTCAAGCAGAAGAAAACATAGAATCCATGTTTCAGAAGCTGGTTGTTGTCCAGTGGTGCCATTACAGAAGAGTTTTCCTGTGAGCTGAGAAACTGAACTTGCTCAGAAGATTCTAGAGGGGGTTCTTGGTACAAACCACAGGTACAGAGACCTGTTCCTCCATGTTCCTGCAGCTGGTAATGCTGAAGTCACATCTGACCTCAAGGCCAAGTCCTTTCCTTGAAGAAAACCTGCCTACCACGATGCTTTCATCCAGTCAGCTAAAGGATGTGCTCAGACATCAAGGTTTTAAGGATACACACATGCCTGTAATATGCACATGAAAGACTGAATAATCAGAAGTTTAAAAGATGATGTGCTTATGTTTAGTAAACATGTCCTTAAAAAAAACCCCAGGTTGTCAAAATCACATGAAACATCTAGTATTTAGATTACCATGCTTTTCAAAAACATTGTATATTAACTATTTTTACATCAGTGAAAGCAAGATGAGAGTCAAATGACTGGTGACCATCCAACCACATGGAGACAATTTTTGCATGAAAGACTTTGTGTTCAAGCAGTTTGGGGAAATAAACATTCCTGTAAGTTTATATGCTTAAAAAAAGGGGTAATTCTGAGAAAACCTCCCATGTGTGAAATAGTAGAGATAATTATTTCTGCCTGCAAAGGATAAGCTGCAGTGAATAATTACTTCTGCAGAAAGCAAAAAAAAATGTTTTTTCTCTCTGATGGTTTATGGTTCTACACTAATTATGTGACTCTTCAGTTTTGTGGCACTGGGAGAACAATCCCTGCCCTGGCAACAGTTAAAATACAGCAAGTGAACAGAATGAACTAATAACTGAATTAAAGAGCACAGTAAAAATTCACATTACTCACATTACATTTGCACTGAGATATTGTGTAAGTTGTTGCAAAATTAATAGAGTATTAACTACAAAGTAAACACATCTTTACTATTTTAATTACTTTTTTTTAATAATTGAAGTAACTGAGCATTCACAAGGGCTTGTTTTAATCTCCTGTGTTACTAATTATTTCACTGGCATACAACATAGCACAGGCATTCACACTATCTAACTCTAAGCAGCAAATTTAAGTGTGGGAATTAAAAACCTTTCCATTAAGTGAGCCTGCAACCAGCACTCAGAGCATGCTGAATATGTGACTGCTGTTTTTCACCTGTTTTACTTAAATCCCATTCATTTGTCCATTTCAGAACATCTCTGTGAGCTGGCACAGGCTCACAAAACCACGGATGAAATCCAAAGGGTAAATTTATTTAAATTACCTCGCCAACCAGGGGATCCCTGAAGCAGCACCCGGGCACACAAGAGGGGACGGAGGCACCGCAGAGCTCAGTCCTTGCTAGAGGATCACTGACCTGCTGTTTTCACCTGTGTTTCAAGATGAAAACCTTTGCCCAGGGATGGAAGAGTCGTGTAGACACAGTGCTGAGGGACATGGGTCAGTTGGGGACTGGTCAGTGTTGGGTTCATGGTTGGACTCCATGAGCTTAAAGGGCTTTTCCCATCCAGGCAGTGCTGGGATTCTGTGATATAAAACACTGAATTATTGGTAGAGTGAAGTGTGATGTTATCCCCAGCAAATAACTGACTAGTATTGTACATCAGACTACAAAAGCTGAGGACTGACTCTTCCATAGGTCTAGGCTGCCAGCAGGTCATTCCCTTCATGAAGGTGCTGATTGTGATTGTCAGTGACCACCTAGAGGAAAGGCTCCAAGCATTGTCGTTTCAGAAGCAGTAGGAATAAGTCATACCATTATAAAACCATTTCCAGCCAACTTGTGCAACTGGGCATTACCAGAATGCTGATGCAATGCCAAGAATATTCACTTAGCACCATACTGAGTGTGGCAATCATGGCATTGCATCTGCAAGGCAACGAGCAGAGACACCAGCTTGTTTCTCTTGAGCTCACAGGATGTGACCTATGCCCACGCGTATGAGCAAATCCATAGCCTAACTCTGCACAGAAGGTTAGAAAATGGGTGGCAGAGAGAGAATAAATCATGCTAAACAAAACAAAATACCATGCCAAAGAAAGCTGGTGAAATCCTGAGTCACCATGGCATTAGGAAAAGAGAGAAAATTGATTTCCTCAGAAGCTGAAGCAGACAGCAGGAGGGAGGAGAGAAAAGGAATGTGCAGTGGGGTAGGAAATGAGTGTTGCAGACATCAAGAGACATCTTTAGCAATGCCTGCTGAGACTTAATCCACTGAGTGGGTCATCACCATCCTCATCTCTTTGGGTTTCAGCAAGGAATTTAACATCTTACTGCACATGTGTATGATGAGTATTGCTGCAGCCACTGGATAAAGCACATGATGAATTCAGCGGCCTTTGGGTTTTCCAAAATGCTAAATGTAGGGAGGAGTGATACAGTGCTGGGCTATCCCCTTCAGTTCCACCCTGGGTCTAATAAATTCCTTTTTTTTAATCTATCTACCAGGAATTTCAATCAGAAATGATGCATTAAGAACACAGAGCAGGAGATATTTTGATGACCACTTACAAGGCCAAGTTTTCCAAAGTCTTTAGGTACCTGGCAAGATTTTCACAAGTATTTGTGAGCACACTTATGGGAGTATCTTGCTTCTGAAAATTCACTACCTGCCTATGTACATCTTAGGATATGAAAATAATTTTTAAAATCTAAGATGTTGTGGGAAAATAATGGAAGGTTAACGAGGAGGATTATAAACACACTCAAGTGAATTGCAGCTGAGGTGTAGAAAAACACGTATATCCTACTAATTGTTGTTTAGCCTCGTGTGGACAAGTAGAACATCTGTGTTTAGATAACAGAGGCCTGTGATAGACTTAGGGGCACCTTAGTGAACATGCTTGAGATTTCTGCCCTGGTGGGGGAAAGGCCAAAGCACAGTGGTAAAATATAAAATACACCTGTGTGAAATACACAGGACCCCAGCATGGCCTCGACTGGAAAAGCCCTTTAAGCTCATGGAGTCCAACCATGAACCCAACACTGACCAGTCCCCCACTGACCCATGTCCCTCAGCACTGTGTCTACACGACTCTTCAATCCCTCCAGGGATGGGGACTCCACCACTGCCCTGGGCAACCCCTTCCAATGCCTCAGAACCCTTTCAGCAAAGAAATTCTTCCTCACATCCCATCTCAACTGCCCTGGCCACAACTGGAGCCCATTTCCTCTTGTCCTGTCCCTTGGTCCTTGCTTGAACAGACCCACCCCCACCTCTCTGCACCCTCCTCCAAGGGACTTGGACAGAGCCAGAAGGTCTCCCCTCAGCCTCCTTTTCTCCAGGCTCAGCACCCCCAGTTCCCTCAGCCGGGAACTCAGCACACTTGTGCTCCAGACCCTTCCCCAGCTCCGTTCCCTTCTCTGGACACGCTCCAGCACCTCCAGGTCCTTCTTGGAGTCAGGGGCCCAACACTGAACCCAGCACTTGAGCTGTGGCCTCACCAGTGCCCAGTGCAGGGGGAAGAGAACTTCCCTGCTCCTACTGGCCACACTGGTGCTGATCCAGGCCAGGATGCCCTTGGCCTTCTTGGCCACCTGGGCACTCTGCTCTTGTTCAGCCAGCCCTGTCCTGGTTTTGCTAGGATAGAGTTAATTTTCTTAGCAGTTAGAATAGCTGTGTTTTAGTGTCACTTGGCAGATTGTCACATATCAAATTTTATTTTCATAGTATTTATTTGTCCTTGTTTTCCCTGCTCTGACTGTGCTTCTCTTACTCTGCCAGCTCCCAGTTTTGGGCCATCTAGCATGTCATCAGAAAACTTCACTCCTAAATAACAATTCAAATAGGCAAAGCAATCCCTTTCAGGAGGCATTAATTCAATTGTACAAAAAAAAGTCTATGAACTATAGTTCTTTTAAATCAACCCCATATACAACGTGTCAAAAAATGGATAAAAATAACCCAGTTAATTGCTATTAAACATTCTTAGTCATTCTGAGGCTTCAACAGCATTATAGCTGCTGCTGTGTTTCCCTGTTATTTACAATGTAATTGATTGATATTGATATTTATCTTGCTAAGAAAGAAGCAACAATAAATATTACTAAATACCACTCCAGGCACTGCAGAAAGAAACATCAAAATGAGAATGTAAATGGAAAATTAGAATTTCTTGCCACTTGAAGATGAAAACACAAAAAGGAAATACTTGCAGATCTAATGCACAAATCAGATTTCTTTTTGCAATGCAAGGAGTCTTTAAATGGTACTTCAGAAAGTGCCTTACTGGCACATGAATTTCTGCAGTTAGAAATGTTCATATGTGAGTATACAGTTCTAGAAAAACTTTGCATTATCACAAACCCAGTGTAGCTGATTCAAGTGACAAAACTGTGATCTGTGTCCAGGCCAAAAGCAAGAGGAATCTTCCATCTATAATTAAGAATCTTGAAGTATACAAATTCAGCCTGCAGAAAAAAAAAATATATAATCAAAGGTTGTCCTTGATAGCATTGTCACAATGGATTATCCTAATGAGATAATTATTAGGCTAATAATTATATTCATTATATAATAATGATTATTTCCTAGTAATTATTTAATTATATATTATAAATATTTAATTATATAATTATATTATATAATGAAAATTAGGTTAATTTTTGGTTCCTGCTTTGTTACTCAAGATTTCCTCTTTTTTTTTTTTCCCTATATATATCCCATACAGGTGGAATACCTGTGGGTTTTGCCACTCATTTTCTAATAATTATTTAATTATATCCTAATGAAAATTAGGTTAATTTTTGGTTGCTGCTTTGTTACTCAAGATTTCCTCTTGTTTTTTTCCCTATATATATCCCATACAGGTGGAATACCTGTGGGTTTTGCCACTCACTGGTTTGCAGAACAGCTCCAGGTATTTTATAGGAATCCCAGCCCAACTTTAGCAGAGTATTTTAAAAACCATCAAGCTGGCAGTGTAAGCAGAAGGACTGCTGGCTGTTATTCCAGAAACTATATGCTCTGTCTTCTCTGAATATTAACAGCTGCAGCAAGTAAAAAAAAGAAAATAAATCAATATCCCAAATTTACAGCACTGTAATGAAGCTGGAGAGCTGAATGAATCACCTTTCCCCAAAAGCTAGGATAAAATCTGACTGAAACTACATGGCATGTTGAATATCCAGTGCTTTGGTGCCAGAATTATTGCCTGCACACTCAGAGTGGGCAAGGAAATCACTGAGGAACGTTTGTGCAGAGATCCAAGTGAAGAAATAAACTCCATGAATTTTATATTCACTGGCTGAATGCAAAGAAGAAAAGATGGAAAGGAATCAAGTTGTCTGTTATTTCAAAATAGAAAGCAGTTTGTTGGTTAAATAGATTGGTTTTAGGCCAAGATTTTTATTTTATTTGATTTAAAGTACTTGGTTTTCATTTCAGGTTTTAAAAAAATAAATAAAATTATGAAATATGGCTATTTTCCAAAATGTCTGCGAGGAAAAATCAAATGGCTTCATTTTGAAACAGTTGAAACAAATATTTGAGCTCCTTCAATATATTTCCTTTCTTGACACAAATGGTTTTTACCCAAATTTATGAACAGTTTTCTCCTCCCTAAAACTGTTAGTGAGTTTTCTGTAGTGAAATAATAAAAATACAAATTCAGACACTGTATTCTAAGGCTGCCTTCAGCAGAATAACATCACACCAGACATTTTTAATGTTGATTTAACATGTAACCATGATGAATTGTCAGATTTAAATCAGAGTATCAGGGAATATGAGCCACTTATTTAAGAGCTGGACACACCTAAATATCTTCAGCCCCAATCAGTGTTTAAAAAAACCCAAACACCTGCAAAAACTAAACAGAGCTGTTCAAGTTTGTAACACTTCATTTGGTAATGAGCTGGGCTAGCAGCTGCCATGTCTTTATCTTCAAAAGAGTGCTTTATGTGCATGAGCACAGGAAGAAACTGAAATACAGGAACACAAGTTGATCCAAAACAATTAAATACAAGGTTATTTCAGAAAAAAAAGAAGAAAAAAGAAGAAGGAAAAAAAGAAGAAAAAAGAAGAAGAGAAAGCAAAAAAGAAAAAGGAGAAAAAGAAAAAGGAGAAAAAGGGAGAAGGGAAAAGGGAAAAGGAAAAGGAACAGGGAAAGGAAAAGGAAAAGGAGAAAAAGAAGGAGAAAAAGAAGGAGAAAAAGAAGGAGAAAAAGAAGAAAAAGAAGGAGAAAAAGAAGGAGAAAAAGGAGAGAAAGGAAAAGGAAAAGGAAAAGGAAAAGGAAAAGGAAAAGGAAAAGGAAAAGGAAAAGGAAAAGGAAAAGGAAAAGAAAAAGAAAAGAAAAAGGAGAAAAAGGGGAAAAAGGAGAAAAAGGAGAAAAAAAGAAAAAGAAAAAGAAAAAGAAGGAGAAAAAGAAAAAGAAAAAGAAAAAGAAAAAGAAAAAGAAAAAGAAAAAGAAAAAGAAAAAGAAAAAGAAAAAGAAAAAGAAAAAGAAAAAGAAAAAGAAGGAGAAAAAGAAAAAGAAGGAGAAAAGGAAAAAGAAAAAGAAAAAGAAAAAGAAAAAGAAAAAGAAAAAGAAAAAGAAAAAGAAAAAGAAAAAGAAAAAGAAAAAGAAAAAGAAAAAAAGAAAAAGAAAAAGAAAAAGAAAAAGAAAAAGAAAAAGAAAAAGAAAAAGAAAAAAAGAAAAAGAAAAAGAAAAAGAAAAAGAAAAAGAAAAAGAAAAAGAAAAAGGAGAAAAAGGCCCATGAAATGTTACATACACACCCTGGAGGACCTGTCTGTGGAGCTCTCTCTGTAGAGACAGAAGCGGGATTTCCACAGAAGACCAAGAGACGGGGATCAGTCAGACCTTGGACTCACCATGGGTCTTTCAATAATAAAAAGAGCAAGAGCAAATGACTGACATGCAAATATCTGCAGGCAGCCTATTCACACTCTGCAGCTGGGCTCTGCCAAAAGGCTGGGGGATGGCAGCAGAAGCTGGGAAGAGAAGCCGCACTCTTTACAAACGCGAGCTTTTCACTTGTCCTGAGCAGTTCTCCCTGTTACAGCTCACAGCAGAGACTTGGGACACCAATACACAACTTATTAAACCCTAGGGTTTGCCTGGGTTGGACATGGAGATGAAGGGACCAAACCAGTGGTGTTAAACTAAACCTAACACATCCAATCCTCTTTTTCAGGCAGTGACCTTCCCTCACCATTTAGAGCTCTGAACTTTTCCAGTAACACGCCAAAGCCAAGGCTGGATAACACTGGGATTGTTTGACTTCCCACACAAGCAATTCTCATGTTTTAACTCACATGTATTTCGTTTTCAATTTATCTCAGCTGCTTTCTGTTTAAGACAGGACCTTATTTGCTTTGCATTCAGTGAGTGTCTCTGTCCTGAAGCACGGTATGTATTAAATAATTGGGGGAAATTAAAAAAAGGGGGGAAACCTCACAATCCCTTTCAAAAAGCATTTCCAGAGACTAAGGCACTTATTTAAACATTCCTCAAAAAATTACCTTGATAGAGCATTCATTCAGCAATCCTGCTGACTACAAAGTTTAGAAAGAAATAGAAAATATAGATTTATTTTTTTTTCACATTGGATAATTTGAGAATCTGTCATTTGGAGACCAGAGACAGAGCAAAGAAACATTTTGTCCTCTGTTACATGGTCAATGGTCAGCCTGGGACACACCTGGGACTTTCAAAGGCAACGTTTTGTATTCCTAAGGAATATAAACAACTAATTTCTATTAAATCATAAAATAAAATAAAATAAAATAAAATAAAATAAAATAAAATAAAATAAAAATTAAAATAAAATAAAATAAAAATAAAATAAAATAAAATAAAATAAAATAAAATAAAATAAAATAAAATAAAATAAAATAAAATAAAATAAAGTGAAATAAAATAACATAAAATAAAATAACATATAAAATAAAATAAAGTAAAATAAAGTAAAATAAAGTGAAATAAAATAAAATAAAATAAAATAAAATAAAATAAAATAAAATAAAATAAAATAAAATAAAATAAAATAAAATAAAATAAAATAAAGACTAATAGTCCTGACAGGCACATCTCCTCCACCCCCTCTCCTGCTCTCCCTGCCCTCTCATTTCTGTTTTCTCGGTGTAAAATGGCCTGCACATGGAATTTCTCCTGCCTATATAAACCAATAACCCTCAGTGAAACACTAACCATGTTATTTGAAAGAAGCATTTTATTAACATGCAGTGATTTATAGCCAAAGAACTGGAATGTGATTCAAGCCTAACAACGTGCATCTTAGATGATTTCTTCTTCATTGTTTGCTTTCTAGCGGTCCTGCTGGGACTATTTACTAAACCACTGCATTGCCTCATAGCACTGTGTTCTGGGACACACATCTTAGGGAAGCTGAAACATTCCCAAGTCAGCTTGGACATATTTCAGAATCTTTCCTGTAAAGAAAGTAGATTGGTATAGAGTATTTATTTAATAATGCTGCTTGTGTTGGAAATGGACTTGGATATTTAAAAAAATACAAATATTTTTAAAATATTTGACCTCTGGATATTAATTGTCAGGTATATTTTTCTCTCTTGCTTTGCTAGCAAACAGGACTGAAAAAAGGACTGTGTTTTGTGAAACATAGTCTTGAAACAAAATGTGGGAACAAAATCTGGAAACAAAATCTGGAACCTCCTCTGTGGCACTGAGGAAGCCCCTGTAGCCCATCAGACAACCAGGCTGTATTTTGACGAGTGCTTTAAGCCACGTTACGCTCTGCATCACCACTGAAAGAAGTTGTTATTCTTGCTGAGCCTACTGACCCTGCTGTGTGCCACCCCCTCCTGGGATGGGACACTGGATTTTGACCACAGGATGAGCTGGATTGGAGAAATGAGCCAGTGAAAACCAATTTTGTTCAGGGTTAGTTTTGAAGTTGGTTCATTTCCCGGTGTAGGTTGACAGGTGGGTACACAAACACTCAGGATACGGGAGAAATAGGGGAATGAAGAGTAGACAGGACAGTTTCTTTAGAAATACCTCTATCCATGTGTTCTTGGTGTCTCTGACTCAAGGTCTGAAGAACTGGAGACTCTGGTACCTCAGCAGTGAGATCCAGAACTGGCATCACGGTGATTTTCAAGGCTGCTTGGAAATCTGTGCGCTGTAGAAGGTATCACCTACAGTTACTAAAACTACAATAAATGTAACATTCAGATCTGCTCCTCTCCCAGGCCTGGCATCACACCAAGGACAGAAAGGAGAAATTTCTGTTTGCCCAGGGTTTGTAGGTTATTTTTTCCAATGAGTAGGGATCAGTAAGGATGGGAGGTGGCACAGCCACCACCATTCCCTTTGGGCAAGCAAGTTGCTGGACAAAGAGCAAAGGATTGGGACACCTGGGTTCACTGAGGAGAGGTCAAACCCATTTCTCCCAGTTGCTGGAACAGTGCTCTGACCACAAGATACTGGTTGTTCTGGAACATGGGGTCTCTGTTCTCTCTCTTAGAATGTGTGAAAACTTCTCAAAGAACACAGGAAAAAAAAAAGCACTGAAACACGGGAATCATGATTGGATCATGGTCCTCATTATTAAGGAACAATGTCTTTGTGTGATGATGTGTGGACAGAATACGTGAGCAGGTCCTTAAAGAAGAACTTGACATTTTATTTCTTTGTTTCCAAGCACTAATAATCTACAAAAGCACACACCATTTCCCAGACTCTGCAAATATTGAAGATAAGCAGGGAAGGCATCACCAGCCTCTGTTGGCCAGGTTTTGAAAGAAAGCACCAAGGAAACTGGATAGTTGTGGAATACGATTCTGCTGGAGTATGATAGCACCATCCATGCCACCAGAACACCTCAGTGGTTGAATGTAGCTCCTAAGCACTCTTGAGCTAAAGCACTCAGAGCTGCCAGCATTAGGATGGTACCAGACCTGGCTGGAGAACAAGGCTCCTTTGCAGCTCAGAATCACAGCATCCCAGACTGGTTTGGGTTGGAAGGGACCTTAAAGCTCATCCAGTCCCAACCCCCCTGCCAGCAGCAGGGACACCTTCCACTAGACCAGGTTGCTCAAAGCCTCATCCAACCTGGCCGAGAACACTTCCAGGGAGGAGCAGCCACAGCTTCTCTGGCCAACCTGGGCCAGGGTCTCACCACCCTCACAGGGAAGAACTTCTTCCTCCTATCTCATCTAAGCTTGGGAACCTCAAGGAAAAGATGGGCACTGAGCAGGGTTTTCATGATAACAGTTATGATCTAAGCAACTAAATTCCATTTTCTTCCTCTTCAGATCTGTTTTAAAAGAGCAAAAATACTCTCCCTCTAAAGGTAATGCCATGAGAATCTTAACAGTCACTGTCCAGAAGCTGAGGTATGGTCAAATTGGTTTGGTACCGATAAATGGTAAGCTTTTGGCTGTAAACCTTCTTCCAGCTTAATCAGAGTGTTTCCTGCTGTAGATGAGTCCTAATCCTATGCTGTCAGATGGGTCATGGATTTCTTTTGAAGTTTCCAGTTCAGATCTCTAGGCTCATCAAGAGTTTTTCAGACTCCTGAAGAACAAGTTTGGTATCAATGCAGACTGCTCAGAGAAATCCTGAGAGTTTTAAAGCTTCTCGTAGTCTAAGCTACATTTTACTCCTCGATTTTCCCTTTTAGCTAGGCTCTTCAGAGTTATGAAATCAATGCTTTTCCCTTTGCTCTGATTCCTAAGTGGTTAACACTATAAATTCACAACACATAAGACATCAATTAACATATCAATTCCACTTCAATTAAGAAACTTGGCCCAGCTCAGTATCTCCAACAAATTTCCTTCACCAAACAAGCACAAACACACAGTGTTCAGCTCAAATCCCAAAGCAGGCCATGTAAACAGATTGGTGTTGCTGCATTCCCTGGAGTTTAGAGAAATAAAGCTCTTTCAGATCAGCAGTGACTTCCCAACATGATCACGATTACTGGAGAACAGCCTGCCACTCTTGACATTTAAATCTGAAATCTGATGTACTTAGGTCATAACATAATCACCTCCTCCTCCCTGGCTACTCCAGCTAAACCTCTCCCTTTTACTCATCTCATTAGTAACCAACTTTGTGTTTATAAAGCAATAGTAAACATAGTTATCCATTGTCAAGGCAGAAAATAATAACAAAAATATCTCAAATACAGGGTCATAGTTTCATCCACTTATCTTGAAAACCAGATAAGGACATTTGAAACTGCCATAATAATTACCCCATGGGTAAAACTCCCACTGAATTCAGTGGCACAAGGTGATTCCTGTACAAGCAGGATGCAATCCAAGGTTCTTTTGTAGAGCAAATGAAAGCAAAAGTTCTGAAAATCTTGATGGGATTGCTCTTATCATAGAATCAAAGAACCATAAAATGTTTTGGGTTGGGAGGGACCTTAAAGCTCATCCAGTCCCAACCCCCCTGCCAGCAGCAGGGACACGTTCCAACAGACCAGGTTGCTCAAAGCCTCATCCAACCTGGCCCTGAACATTTCCAGGGAGGAGCAGCCACAGCTTCTCTGGCCAACCTGGGCCAGGGTCTCACCACCCTCACACCAAAGAATTTCTTCCTCACATCTCATCTAAATCTACTTTCATCCAATTTATAGCCATTGCCCCTTGTTCTATCACTACCTGCCCTCGCCCAAAGTCTCTCCCCAGCCTTCCTATAGGTCTCCTTCAGGAACTGGAAGGTCTTGCACAGACCTTCTCAAGTGCACATGCAGAGCCCAAACAATCTCACTGCAATTCTTCACTGATATGCAGCTCCTCCTGCTTTTCTCTGAAAGTAGAAGTCCACATCTGCTAAGGGACAAAGTCAGCTTCCACTCATTCTCCAACTATTTGGCATACTTTGGATTTTTGAGGATTAATTTCTGTAACAGTCAGAGCTGATTGACTGTTAACTGTACAAAATACTTTGGCCAATGAGTACAAGTCTGTTTGCAATTTTGAGGGCAACATTTAAAAGATCAGTCAGCTTAAAGGAAACCTGAAAGCAATATTTTTTCTTTTTTCTTGGGGCCTAGGACATGGACCTTGCCCAAAATTTGGACTGCAGTTGTGAGTATCTAAATAGATAGTAAATCTTGAACTCAATCAGCTATGTCCAACTGCTTGGCTACAATCTTGGATGCATTGTCTGCTCCTGAATCCAAGTGCTATTAGTGGAAGATGTCTGTCACACTGTTCTTTCACTTAAGCAGTGCTTAAGCTAGACACACTTTGTACCTGCCACCTGACAGCTGCCATCACGAGGAGTCCAATCTGTCCTAGGAACACAAACTGCGTGACAAAGTCCTATCAGCTCTCTCAGGATCCACAAGAGACTCTTTCCTTTAGTTACCAACATGAAGGATCACGCAGTAACCAAAGCCTTTCACCCTTCCCTTCAAGGAAGAGGCAGTGCTTTCTGCCTCAAACTGATCATCGTGGAAATCTAAGTTTTTCTTTCCCCAAAGAAGCTCTTCCCTGAAATTCCTTTAGAAAATGAGTGCCCACTGGCTAACACAGTGAATGTTTGCAGCCACAAATCACCTCACACCAGTCCACATTTCGTAACTTCTCCAAGCGGAGTTGCGTGCTGAAGTTCTCCTCCCCTTTCTCCTCTGTGCTGGCAGTAGTTGTGCTCACAGATCTGGGAACTGGTCTAGGCAAAGATGAGCCTTTGTTGTGAGAGGGAGATTGGGAGTAGTTGTCAGACCCGTGCTGCAATCCAACTCAACAAGCACACACTGTGGCCAGCCAAAGGACTTGAAAAAAACTCAAGGGACCTTACCCTAGAATGAAGTTGGCATTGCCTACAGACTTCCCACCAGTGACTTTGTTGCCCAATTCTAGGTGTCCCTGCCATGGACCATTATTATGAATCGACATACTGAAGGGTTTATAAATCAGCTATGTGTCTCTTGAAAGGACGATGAAACTCTCAAGCTTGATGAGAGTTGGCTGCCACCCACTGCCCCAAGGCCCCACCTTCTCCCCCAAGATGGTGGGCTCCCTCTGAGACGGTGGGCTGACTCTGAGATGGTGGGCTCCCCCTGAAATTGTGGGCTCGCTCTGAGATGGTGAGATGTCTCCTAGACAATGGGTTCCCCCTGAAACTGTGGGATCTCTCTGAGATGGTGGGCTCCCTCTGAGAAGGTGAGTTCCCTGTGAGATGGTGGATTCTCTCCAAGACGGTGGGCTCTCTATGAGATGGTGGTCTCTCTCTGAGAAGGTGGTCTCTCTCTGAGATGGTGGGATCTCTCTGAGATGGTGGGCTCTCTCTGAGAAGGTGGTCTCTCTGTGAGATGATGGGATCTCTCTGAGATGGTGAGCTGTCTCTGAGATGGTGGGCTCTCTCCGAGATGGTGATCTCTCTCTGAGATGGTGGGCTCCCTCTCAGATGTCAGGCTGCTCTCATCCCAGGGAAAGGGCCATGTGCCCACCACTTGCTTTCCAGACTTTTCCCTCAATTTATATTTTTGCATGTGGCACGTTTATCAGCAAAGGGTCTTTCCAGCACTGAATGTCTTAAGCCTTTTGCCACCACCCAGCAAAGGAGGAAGACCTATTCTTACAATACCAACACATGATCTTGGAGAATGTGGTTTAAATCAAACAAACAAATAAATAAAACAAATTCACCAGAACTAGCTTGAGGACACCAAGTCTTAGTCACAGAAAATTCCAGAGGCCAAACCAGAAGCTTCCAGCCAGGTTAAGATCTGGGTGACAGAGGA
Organism: Caprimulgus europaeus; assembly: GCA_907165065.1. Next base: position 2,185,239 of record OU015533.1, read on the forward strand.
GAAGCGGACGGGAGGTGATGGCCGAGGCGAAGCCTTCGCCCCCTCCCCAAAGGCGCAGCTACGAGCGGCCTCTCCCAGCCCACCCGCTCCCCGCTTTTCCTGGGATTTCCCCCATTTTCTGTAGGTGAGTGCTGCCCTCGGGGCTTCTCCCTCGGGGCCCCGTTAACCGGGGGTCGGTGTCCCTCCGGGGGTGACGGGAGGGCGGGAGGCCGTCATGCCGCCGCGGGTCGGGGCGGCGGAGGGTCCGGCCGCGCTGCCCTGCGCTGAGGGGACGGCGGGGGACGGCGGGGGACGGCACCACCTTCCTCCGTGTAATTTCGAGGAAGAGGGAGCGGCACCCGGCACCCCGCCACCGCCCCGAGAGTGTGCGAGGGACGGGGAGGCCGCCAGCCCCTCCTCCGCCCGCGGGAAAGAGAAAGCGAAAGGCAGCGGTGGCGGCGGGGAGGTGCCTCGGCCGGGAGCTGAGAGGAGCCCGGCTGCGAGTTGAGGGCCGCGCCGCTGCCCGGGACCTCTCGCCGTGCGGGGAGCGGGCGGGTTCCTCCGCCGGGAGCCGCGGCTGCGGTAAGGAGTTGTGCGAGCCCCGGAGAAGTCGCCTGGCCCCCGTCCCGTGGCTCTCAGTCCTCGCCCCCGCGGGCCTGCGAGCGTCGGGCCTGGTCTTCCCCCCTCCCCGGGGTGGGAGAGGCCTCCCCGGGTGGCTGGAGGCGCTGCCTGGCCTCAGCCGGGGAGGTGAGGGGCCAGTGAGGGCGGCTGGAGTGAGGCCATGAGCCGCCTCTTCGGTCCCTCACAACACGAGAGAAGGCATGGCAGCGCGGGCAGGACGGGCCGCTCCGCCGAGGGCGGGTGTGAGAAGCCAAGGGAAGATGTTTTTCAGTGACGCTACTTTCACTTCCTAAATCAACCTTCGGTACCTAAGTCAGTAAATCTGGGTTACTTAATGCAAACCAGAAAGGGAATCCTGAGCAGGCTGAGAGAGTTGGGGCTGTTCAGCCTGGAGAAGAGAAGGCTCCGGGGAGACCTTCCAGTGGCCTTCCAGTACCCGAAGGGGCTCCAGGAAGGTGGGGAGGGACTTTGGCCAAGGGCAGGGAGTGACAGGACAAGGGGTGATGGTTATAAACTGGTCATGAGTAGCTTTAGAGGAGATACAAGGAAGAAATTCTTTGCTGTGAAGGTGGTGAGACACTGGCCCAGGTTGGCCAGAGAAGCTGTGGCTGCTCCTCCCTGGAAGTGTTCTCGGCCAGGTTGGATGAGGCTTTGAGCAACCTGGTCTAGTGGAAGGTGTCCCTGCTGCTGGCAGGGGGGTTGGAACTGGATGAGGTCCAGTTTTGAGGTCCTTTGAGGTCCTTCCCAACCCAAACCAGTCTGGGATTCTATGACCATTAACCAAAGACGGCTTCAATTTCAAGCCTTGTTGTTGAATGCAACAAGTACCGCGGTGTTGAGTGAAAACCAAGCTCAGAATTTCGAGGTGAGAGTATCAGAAATGCCCCACCAGGTTAGATGCTGAGCTGCTGCTGTCCAGATCTAGCCAGTTGTTGCACAGAACCTGTGCCTCTTAGCATCTGTCTGTGGATCAGTGGCCCATGAACTTGTTTAAATTCCTTTTGATCTGCTTCCACGAAGTATTGTGGCCACAGATTCCAGATTTTGTTGTGTAAAATGACTTGTTTTCATTTGCATTAAGCAGTCTTAAGGGTTATATCTCTTAAGCACAGAGCATACAGGATATGTGTAACAGTATAAAAGTAAGTACATATGTTTCAGGACAGAAGAATTAAGTTGTACAGTGCAGAGTTTCTCATATGTGTCTGGTTTTTATGCTTGGTAAGGAAGGAGGCTTCAGATTATCGAAAATATATCACTTTTGCCTATAAAAATGATAACAACACTTACATTTAAAAATTCTTTTAGCTCAATACAACTTCTAGTATTCCTTTCTGGTATTATATTCTGCTGGGGGGGAAAAAAATAAAGCCAATACACATAATGTTGTAATTTTTTTTCTGTTCCCTCAGGTTTCAATGGATTTCACGCTACCTTTAAAAGATGATGCGTTTGTAAGTATTTCTTGATGTGCTGCCTGGAAAAATCTGTATTTAACAATAGTATTTCTGAATGAAAGTTTGTGCTAGGACAGTGCTTCTGAAACTTCTTGTCTCTCCTTTTTCCATCTTTTAGCACTTTGGACATTCCTCATCCCAGCCTCCTGTTTCTGGAGAGAGAGTCCCATTCCAAAGTGTCTGTTTTACAGGTTCTGGAGAATTTTACTGTCCTGCCTCCCTTGTTCATCTGTCTCTGTGGAGGCTTCTTAGGGGAATTTCCTGACACCTCCCTTGATTCAGTTCCTGTAGTGTGGCAAGTAGCTTGGATGGGACTTTTCCTGGGATTTCTTGTGTTTTCCTTGTTATTTTCTTTCTTTCAGGTTTAAAATTGTTGTCTTAGACCATTTTCCAGTGAAAAACACTCTTCCTTTCTTATCAGCTTCCAGCTGTGGCACGTGCATCCTTCTGCTTTCCTGCACTCAGTCCTTTGAGTGAAGTGGTTTTTTTATCTGGTTTTAAGTTATACACAGATGGGGATTTCCCTGTTGCTTAATAGGCATTTGAAACTGGACAAAATAGTGGAACAAATTATTTTATATTTTATTGTTTTTAGGAAATACCCAGCATTACCAAGAGAATTGACAAGATTATGTAATTTAGACCTTTTCCATGCCTGAATTTCATGGTTCACATTCAAGTTTTATGTAATCTTAAGTAAAAGGGAGGGATTGTTTCTACAGGTCTCTTTGGATTTTTTTTTTTTTCTCTTTTCAGCAGAATATTGCAGCCATAGAAACAAAACAGACCAGAGAAGATTTTCTCTATTCTTGGGCTTTATCCAGTTGTAGTTTTCCCGTGCTTGTGAACTTCTGCCCTGAAGTACTTACATTCTGAAATGCTTCTTTTATCACCTTGCTCCTGCTTGATGATACCTTTTATTGTCCAATCTCCCTCAGCTTGGAAACATCTCATTTTGAATTTTTCTTCTTAAGTTTTTATATTCTTTATACATTCTGTTGGAGGAACTGCTCAGAAAGCAGAGAAATAAACATTTGTGGGCTTGAGGGACTTAGTTCCCTGTGGAAGCACATCACAACTTGCTTTTATTATTTAGCAAAATATTTTCAGTTGCATAGTTAGCAAATAATGATTCCTGACCAGGATCTATTTTCTTAGATTTTTGTCCTGTCCAGCCATTAAAATAGTTCAGTGATTTGGCCCAAGGATCTGAATGCATTTTAAAAAAATCATGTGGTATGTGCTAACCTCTGGCATGCAGATTCTGGGAAGATTTAATTAGGAAATATAATCTGTTTCTGAAAATGTTTTGACTCACCACATATCTTGCCTGTATCATTGGGCACACAGGCAAAACACATTGGACTTGCATTAATGGTCATACATTGAAAACTGCTGTGGCAAAATGTTTCAGCTGGCTGCATAGGGTTTATTTTTTTAATTTTGAAGACTAATTTTATTTTTTTGGTGTGTTTCACTTACTCTCTAATGGAAGGGAAAACCTGTCTGTGCCTCTTTTTTTCTCTCCAGATGTTTACCCCTGATTCTACTGGCACATCAGAAGATGAGATGGAAAAACTTAAAGAAGAACTGAAGAAATGGAAGGCAAGTTCTGTAAAGCACATAGAATTGTAGGAATTAGCTGAAAGATATTTGGAAGACCTTTAGTCCATCCTTATAAAACCAAATCAGCTCTTCCCAAATTCTAACATATTTGTCTAACTTGTTATCTGCTCTTCAATGGTACCTGCTTGTGTTGATCTCAGCAGTAACTATGCTTATATGTCTAAGATAAATGCTTATCCAAAGTGTTATAAGTAAACAAACATAAAGGGCTTGTTTAAGTTTTTGTTTGTTCCTGTGGAAGAAAAAAAATAAATTAAAAATCTTTTTCTTTTTACTATCCAGGAAAGAGTTGAAATAAATGAAAAAACAAAAGCTGAGCTTCTTTCCTGTAAATTAAGGGCTGAAGAAGAGTATGTTAAAGCAGAGGAAGACCTGATAAAGCTAAAAAACCTACAAGAGAAACAGCATGAAGACATTCTTAAGTCTAGAGATGCCCATGAGGTATGGAGAAGGCTCACTCATAGCTATCAGTGTTTGGGGAGTTGGGAAGGAGGTATTGATTACAGAAAATAAGAGTAATATTTCCTTTTCAGTTTAAAAGGTGTTACTGGTTTGCAGACTGTATGACCAGAATGTTCTACAGATAGTTTTTCAGTGGCACATTAAGAACCAGTGCAATAAACTAAGTCTTATGGTAATGTTAGAAGAGTAAAGGCAAAACTGAAACCTATTTTGTATAAAGGATGAGACTGACAAAACCAGTCTTCCTCTTCCAAGGTTCTACACCAACAGATGAGTTTTGGTTTTGTGTGGTGCAAATAAAATTGAATGGGTTGATTCCATTGCTTTGTGAACTCCCAGCTCACCTTACAAGATGTTACAGCACCCAAGGGATGAGCATTTCTGAGGTGACAGTGAGCTGGGCAAGAGCCAGAACCTGTTTGAAGAGGGCTCTTCTTTCTAGAACTAATTAGTTCATTACAGGCCTGGGGAGCAGTGGCTGGAGAGCTGCTGGGCACAGAGGGACCTGGGGGTGTTGGGGGACAGTGGCTGAACATGAGTCAGCAGAGTGCCCAGGTGGCCAAGAAGGCCAAGGGCATCCTGGCCTGGATCAGCACCAGTGTGGCCAGTAGGAGCAGGGAAGTTCTCTTCCCCCCACACTGGGCACTGGTGAGGCCACAGCTCGAGTGCTGGGTTCAGTGTTGGGCCCCTGAGTCCAAGAAGGACCTGGAGGTGCTGGAGCGTGTCCAGAGAAGGGAACGGAGCTGGGGAAGGGTCTGGAGCACAAGTGTGCTGAGTTCCCGGCTGAGGGAACTGGGGGTGCTGAGCCTGGAGAAAAGGAGGCTGAGGGGAGACCTTCTGGCTCTGTCCAAGTCCCTGCAAGGAGGGTGCAGAGAGGTGGGGGTGGGTCTGTTCAACCAAGGAGCAAGGGACAGGACAAGAGGAAATGGGCTCCAGTTGTGGCCAGGGCAGTTGAGATGGGATGTGAGGAAGAATTTCTTTGCTGAAAGGGTTCTGAGGCATTGGAAGGGGTTGCCCAGGGCAGTGGTGGAGTCCCCATCCCTGGAGGGATTGAAGAGTCGTGTAGACACAGTGCTGAGGGACATGGGTCAGTGGGGACTGGTCAGTGTTGGGTTCATGGTTGGACTTGGTGAGCTTAAAGGGCTTTTCCAATCCAGTCAATGCTGGGATTACTTCAATGTGCTGTGTGCAGTTGTTGGTACAGTAACAGGATAAGTTTCCATGAGCTGTCAAGGAGGTGGTTTCAGTGAAGTTTTGTTGGCCTGTAAATCACTGATGAGAAATTATGGCTTCAATATTCCAGGCTATTACAATATAATGAATAGATTAAGTGCATTCAGGTTAGCTTGAGATTTTCTGAAAGTTGGTTTTGGTTCTCCAATCATAAATGTTTGGATTTTACAGTCAGAAGAGGTCGTTAGCGTCATCTGGCTTTTGTTTAACATTATCTTCAGCTGATGGGAACTGGTCAAACCTTCTCAAGTGGTTAATGACTTTTAATTTTGGGTGGCTGGAGCTGACTATATCTGCTGTGTTTCTTCTCATTGTGTCATGTTCTCTCTCCAGGAAATACTGAATTTAGTTGCATGGGCTTTAATGCCCTTTGGGATTCATTGGTGTGGATGAAGTATGTAGGAGATGGGAGGTAGAAGAGGACTTCCCTCTTCCTTGCTGAGGAAATATAAAGAGGGAAGAGTAGCAGCGTGTCAGAAACTGTCCTCACCTGGTAAACTTTTCAGAGGAGGGAATAACAGTTACTGAGATCACATGTGGTACAAAAAAAATTAAAAATTAAAATAAAATAAATTAAATTAAATATTTGTCTGTTGACATAGGCTTTGACCTTGCATGTATGTATAAGTAGATATGGAAAGGTATATGGATATATGGAAAGTGCTGTGCAATTTCTGGTATGCTGTATGTGCTTGGAAACACTAATGCCTCATTTCCAAAACCCTCTTACTGTGATTTACTTTAAATGAAGCTGCTCCCCAGTGAGTGACTTTACCTGGCACATAGTTAAAGCTGTGCAAAAAAATATATTGTGCTTGGCTGTCCTGGAGAGTAATTAAAGGTTGAAACAGTTTCTAATGTCTCCAGATTTTGCTGAAATATATTTTTGCCTTCTGTGTGTGTTTCATTTTGCATTTAATACTTTTTGGGCTGTAGAAAGAACTCTATGTACTAAACCAAGAGAATGCTGAGCTGAAGAAAGACGTTGAAAAGCTCAAAGAAATCCTCGCAGAACATAGTTCAAAGCTTTCACGGGATGGGCAGGTAAAATTTGAAATATTTTGAGTATTTTGCAATTTGTCTTTTGGAAGGGGACTGTTTTGGTTTTTTTTGGTCAATTCTAGACCTCTGGGGCCAGTTGTTGAGCATTTGAACCTCTACTAATTTCAATATAAAATATTGGTTAAAGTTTGATTTTCTTATTTTACCTGACTAGATAATGTGAAGCAGGCTAAGGAAGTATAATACAAGTATGGGAGATATTGAAAATATGAGAAGAATGAAGAAAAGCAGAAAATTATTAAATGGAAAACCCTGGAATAAAAAATACACATAGTATTAGTAATTTTGAAGTACTCTCAAGAGGGGAAGAAAGGGAGTATGTCCATTATATGACAAATGTAGCATTTATTTTAGCCTGTATTGAGCTTGACTTGATTATAGTCTCTCTCATGTTACTCCAAATCAGAAATAACTCAATTTGCAGCCAGATAAATATTAGTGATACTAAAAAGATTTAAATTCAGTTAAATTCAGGAACCAAAGTGTCTTTTGGTGAAACTGCTGCAGATTCTGAGGTGTTCAGAAATTAGAATTTCCCTTGTGGAAATTTCAGCTTTTTGAAACCCCTTTTCATTCAGAATTAAAAGAAAACGAATTATTTGGGGGAATTTACAATAAAATGAAAACTGTGATCAATTTTTGTTTCTGCAGAGTTTGAAACTCTATCCAAGTATTACCTTGTTTAATGTTAAGAATATTACAATATGAGCTTTCACTTTCTAAATTACATTTCTAAGTGTAGGAGTTGTCCATTAAATCCAGCTTCCTAAATTTGCTGTGCAGTCACTGGACAGGGCAAGGCTCCTCTCGAGGGAGAATCAGTGTGAACAAGGGTCTGAATTATCTTTAGGAAGAGTGGCTCTTTCTGTTGGCAGTAGAGGGAATAGAAAGCAAGCAAGCTAATAGCTAAGATGCTATTTTTGAAGGCAGGCACAGGAATACTTTAATTACTGTGATTATTTTATCATGACACAAGCGGTATTTTTTTTTCTCTGCAGGGTTTTATTTTGAAATAGTCATGTAAAGGGGAAAAAAAAGGTTTATCTGAAACTGCCTCGAGTCTATCAAAGCAGCCTTTCCTAACCAACATTTTCCTGAACAGCTGGAATGTGCCCTAGTGATAAATACTTGGATATTCTTATCTATTTTACTAAGATGGTAACAAGAAGCCTGTTTATTAGCAGATTTCCCAGTGCTGGGCAGCAGTGATGCACTTAGCCAAAAATAAATGGCAACACAAATCACTCTGATATGTTTTGCAAATTTTAGATACCAAAAGTATTCTGCTTCTGCAGGTGGATATCCCTGTGGACTTTGATTGAATTTTTATTGCATAAGGTCAAGTTTAGGTTCAAAGTTAATCAAAGAAAAAAACCAAACACATCAATGACAAAAATCCCAGGAACAGAGAAGTACAACTAGTCAGTTTGGTTAGAAGAGTTATATGTGTTTTACCATCCATGGCTTCAATCTGCCTGACTGTTAAACTTTGAAAAGCAATATATATATATATATATGTATATATATATATGTGTATATATATGTATGTATATATATATATAGCACTTCAAGGAGGGACTACTGTTCATTTTTCTGTTCTGCAATAAATTACTGAAATGATTTTTTTTTGTTTTTCTATCTTGCTTCTACAATATTAGATTAAAAAAAAGGTAGCAGAAATGAAAATGAAGTTCAGTCACATGGAAGACATGAGGGATTATAATCCAGATATGAATACTCAGTGTGTTTTTGGAGTAGTTACAAAAATCCCATTCAGACTGAATCAAAGTGAGGCACTGCTTACTTTTGAAGATGAAGAAGGTATGATGCATATTTTAAGTATAAAACTGATGTCTCATTTATTTCATTACCAAAAGAAATAGATTTACATAAATATTTTGGAAAAAAAAATAACAACAACTAAAGAAAGAATACACAGAGAATCTTTCATTGTTGTGATACCAGTCAGGAGAAAGAAATTCTTGCAAGGACTCTGCATGTTTTTGTTGGATTACCAGATTTCTGCTCTCACCTACTACAAACAATACGTTGTGTTTGAGATTGGGAATATGTTTTTACCTCACAGGGTATTGTGAAGAATTATTCCAAATGTTTTGACAGCAGAGTTTGATTATTTTCTTTAATCTGGGCAGTCTTAGTCAGCATAAAGGTTCTACTGTTCTACACTGTCCTGAGGAAAGGATGATATTTTACCTGCTGCCTATAACCAGTGAGATTTAATGGCAATAGACATGTCTGAAGACATGGCTAGTGGGATCTGGTTATTTATTCCTAACTGTTATTTATTTCTCCTTTATTGAAGCAAAAGGAGATTTTAAGAGACTGAGGAATAGTTTTGGCTTTATAATGATTAAGTAAAGCTTTTCATATCTGAAAACTTGTGATTTTCTTTAGTTGCCCAGAAACTGACAAAAATGGGTAAGCATACTGTGAACTTGGACAGCAAAACAGCAGATGTGAGAGTGAAGCCTTTTACACTTGAAATGGGAATCACATTTGAGGTAATCCACTGAAATCTGTAAACTATAGAGATACGAACTTGCAGTGCTTAAAAAGCATTAGGTTTTCAGTTACAAAGTACACAAAAAAAATTTGTTTTTTTAGCTCCATGTCACTATTTCTGGAAAGAAGATCAACGTTTCAGAAGTGCCTGAGCTATCCCTTCCTGAAGACTGGATGAGAGACAAATTAGAGCTGAATTTCTACAAGTCTGAAGAGGGAGGAGGAGAAGTAGAAAGTGTGAACTATGACAAGCAGTCTAGGAGAGCTGTTATTACATTCCTCAGACCTGGAGGTATAACTATGGAATATTTTATTAGCTGCATGTATGGGCTGCATGTATTGTTTGGTTTTAGTATTTACATTTTTCCTCATTTTTGTCCATTCTGCATCCCATCCCATTCCATGTTACATTCTGTGTTAACTTAACCACTGAAGAGTTAAGCAGATCAGGAAAAGATGTGAGTTTACCCACACATCTGTAAATAAAGAAGTATTTAATCATATTCCTTTTTGATCCATGACCTGATACGCAGTTTGTGAGCTTGCTTTCTTTGTCAAAAGCCTATTTTTTCTTTGCATTGCAAAAAGAAAATTAGGAAAATGTGTTTGATTTTGGCTCTTGTTTCATGACAGTGAAGTTAGACAGGCATTCACATTGCCCAACTGTATGAAATTCTGTGAAGATCAGTGGAGCCACATCCATTTAGAGCAGCTGCTTTAGATTTATGTCAGAAGCTTTTGTGGGTATTTAATGATTTTGAGTTTTTTGGAAATGCCAGATAAACTTTTTTCAAAATGCATATGAAGAATCTACAAGTGTGCTATCATATCTTAGTTTCTAAATCCATGTAAGAAAGATTAGTCTGGTTTTTGATATGTTTACAAAATGGATTTTAGATTATAATACTCTTACCCCTCTTTTTCTCATTCTCCATTACAGCAGCTAACAGCTTTGTGAGATGTACCAAACATCCTTTCGTTGTAAATGGAAGGATCTACAGGCTTTCTGTGTTTCCAAACGTCCACTCATGCTTGAAGAAGTTTCAGGTAAGAGAATCCAGTCCAGCCTAACCCCTAAATAGAACAGATAACCTGGGAGATAGGAGATATGGGCAGAATTTTCAGTTCTCAGGACTGCAGGAGCTTTTTTGTCATGCTTTTTGTGAAACTTACTAGCAAGTGTGAGTCTGCAATGTGCTGGTCGTATGTTTTGCGGTGTGAAAGCTATGATTTATTTCAGGAGGGTAGGCATGTCTTTCCTTGATCAAATTAAATCCTTGCTTACCATAAGGTGTGTGCTAGACAGGAGGCAGAGACTGAACTGTTTGTGAAGTGGGTTAACAGCAGACACAATATCTTCCTGAGTCACAAAGCACTGTCATATTCATCGCAGGGAGTCTCAGCAGAGACCCTTGTTCTAGGAAGCATTTGCTCATTCATTCATTCATTCATTCAACCCAAATAATGACTTCTTTTCCTGTAAGACTAGTCTGCTCACTCATCATATTCTCACTGAAATTGTCTTTTACTTTGTGTGAATAGATTGTAATCAAGTCAGTATTGTGTATATAATCAGGCCTTTATAATTAAAGCATTGACTGGAGCGTGTGTGTTTATGAGACACAACAGCATTCTTTGCAGGTGCCTATCGTGTGTTGCCTTGGATTTCTATGGAGTGATGCTGTCCTGAGTCATCACAGATCCCCAAATCCAGGGTGTGTGGATTAAGGAGTGTAGGATACACTGGTTCAGGAGTTGCCTGTTGAACTTGGTAGTGTATGGTAGAGTTCAGAACTGTTATTTTCAGTGTCAGAAATATACCACACTGTCCAAAGTCTTAAAACTTACCAAAGATCCTGGCCATCTCTGTTTCTCTCCAGTATCTGCCAGTTCCTTTAGATGAACCCACAACAGCTGATGTATAATACAAGTTTGTTTTTCTTTCCTCACTAGCTCTATTGTGGGATTTCTAAGAAGACCATTCTGTTGAAAGGAATTCAAGAGACAGAAGAGGATGAGGAAAGTATACAGGACATGATTGAAATTCATTTTCAAAAGCCTAGTAATAATGGTGGGGAAATAGAGAAAATCAAATATGTATCCAGAGGAGCAACATGGGTTTGTTTTGAGGAGGATACTTAGGATGCCACATAGGAAATTGTAGATTGAACTCACAAAGTTCTGAGGTTTGGCTTCATCAGAGGCAATCGAAGTTATGCAGACATCATGCTTTAATGTTCTGAAATTTACACCTGAAAAAGAGAAACTGCTTGTCTTCCTGATTTGTGTAATGGTACAGACTTTGCATAGAAAGTCAGTAAAACTCACTGCTTGGTGTTCCAGAGGTTCCTGATTAAAGTCACAGAGACAGCCTTTACCAGCACTTGGAACTTAATCTAAGATTGCTTTCTGCAGATTTTGTATCTTGCACATTTTAGGTAGGTTGCATACCCAAAGTGGGATAAATCCATTCCTTCTTACATTTTGATTACAAAAGCTGTATGTAATCCTGATCAAAAGTGTCTTCACAGACCTGCTGTTTTGAAGTGCCATAGCTTCGAAGGTGGCTCTGACAGAACTCGGGTCCTGCCAAGGTTGCTGTGTGCCACCGTAACGCAAATACCTGAAAGCAATTATCCTGTCATTTCCTAAAACCTGCATCATCAGTGTAGAGATAAAATTAAAATAGGAAAAGGGAAAGGGAGAGTGCAAGCCCACCACAGATTTACTCAAGAAATGACACCTAGTAAGCAATGCCAGAGCAGTAATACTGCTTTTAGCTGTCGAAATGCTGTTGCTTCTCCTAGGATCTGATGCAAATACTGCTGAACTTCTACTCAGTAAATAGCCTGGTTTGTTGTTTGGTGTTAGTATTTACATTTTTCCTCATTTTTGTTCATGATTTTACTTTTAAAATATTACACTTCAGAATTGTGATGATTCTATATGTAAAAGAGATTGCTTTGTACCAATGCTAGGGAAACAGTCTGATGGTGACACTGTGTTTTGGTGTGTGTGGCTGGCCAGGCTGCTGGCTCTGGGAGGGGATGTGGTGAGGGGAAAAAGACACAGAGAGTTTAGAGCAAATTAATTTTTCAGTGTGTAAAGTCCTCCTTTTATTTCCAGTTCATTCTCCCAGTTCTCATTGTAAAAGATCTTTGAAATAAAACAAAAGTGCAAAGTCAGGATTTATTTTCCACAGAGGAATGTTTTTTTTTTTTTCCTTTTCTGCTGTCATCCTTTTCATTTGCTGCCCTTGTGGGCTGAAATGGTTTGGCAACAATAATCTGAACTTCAAAGTTGCGTGGGTCTAACATTGGAAATAACTTATTTTCACTGTATTGGACATTTTAACATGCAAAAAAAAAGAACAATGCACCACACTAGTGCAAGAAGAGCATTACAAATATACCTCAAGTATTATTATTCCAGAAAAACTGTTATTAGGCAATAGATACGGTTGAATATGGGAAACGAAAAGGCTGTGAGCACCACAGCTGATTTTGAATTTACAGTTGGGTGAGATACATGTGACTGTAGCACCTCTTACTGTTTAGTGCATGGAAAGACATGGCTTGCTTACCTGGCAATTATGAAATAATAATAATAAGAAGAATAAGAATAAAAAAGTAGTAGTATGTTTGTGGAGATTGTGTACTTTTGCATGTAACAATCTTAAAATGTTGGTAAGATCAGATGCCTTAGAAGAAAGGGGGGAAAAAACCCAATGAAGGGAAAAAAAGTCATGAATTTTAACTGTACCTCACCAATAAGTGCTGAGAAGTAAATCCTTAAAAAAGGAAAAAGTTTATAATTCCCATAAAGTATCACAGTGTGTGGGAGTAGTGAAAAGCTATGGTTTTAAGTACAGAAAATCATGAGATTTTAAGTGGCATTTAAAGACAATCGGTATTTGTAAATGTCGTGCTTTTCACTCTGAATTGCTTATCCTTTTTAAAATTTTAAAGCAATAGTGGTGCCACATAATGGCTGGAGAAACGGTTTTAATGACATAAAATGAGATTTTAAGTGGCATTTTAAGACAATCGGTATTTGTAAATGTGGATTTCTCTCTGAATTGCTTATACTGTTTAAAATTTAAAGCAACAGCAGTGCCACATAAAGGCTGGAAAAACAGTTTTAATGCTGAGAAACAAGACTAGAGTTGAGGTGATGTTTCTATCAGTGGCAATAATCCTTTTTTCTACCTACTGAAGCGAATTTACCTTTGACTAAAGAAGAGCTGTGACTTGTCTCTACCCGTAGCTGTGCAGGCTGGGCACAGCCTGTGGGTTCCCGTGTCCCTGAGCGTGTCCCTTCTCCAGGGAGGAGCTGGACACCGCGGGGACACCGTGAGGAGGATGAGGGGGGTTGGCCGGGTCCCCGAGCCCGGCTGCATCGCTGGGGACCGGGCAGCTCCTGCCATTTCGGGTGACCGTGGGGAACGCGTTGCTGCTGCCGCAGCTTCCCCTGGGCGCTGCCGGGAGAGGCGGCCCCTCCGCCGCGGGATTCCCGGAACGCGGGACCTGCCGTTTCTCTTTCATTTTCACCTCCGTGCCGAGCCCGCCCGCTCCTTCCCGAGTGTCCCCGCGGCGGAGGCACCGGACCGGGCTGTGCTCGGGGGGCACAGCCGCCCACCTCGGCGGAGCGGCGGCCATGGCAAGTGTCTGTGAGGGGAGCGGGCGGGCAGGGCCGTGAGGGGAGCGGGGACGGCGGGAGGCAGCGTCCCGCTGAGGGGAAGGGCCGGTGCCCGCCGGGAGTTTGCGGGGAAGGGCGGGAGCGCTGCCGTGAGGCCGGGGAGCGAGCCCGGGCCTTCCCGCCGCCGGAGCCCCCTCAGAGCAGCGCTGCCGTGAGGCCGACGGGTGGGCCCGGGCCTTCTCGCTGCCGGAGCCCCCTCTGAGCGGCGCTGCCGTGAGGCCGGGGAGGGGGGGGAGCCCGGGCCTTCCCGCCGCCGGAGCTCCCTCAGAGCGGCTCTGCGTGAGGCCGACGGGTGGGCCCGGCCGGGCGGGGCTGGAGGAGCGGCCTTGCTCCGGCACCGCTTGTTAGAAGCCTGAGAGGGATAAAAGTAACGGCGCCATGAAGGAAATGAGGGAACGTGTCTGTCCGTAGGGAATGTGTCTGTCTGTCCCTCCAGTGAATGTGTCTGTCCACTCCTGCACTGTAGAAATACCCGGTGCTCGGACATCCATGCCCTGCTCTGCTGTCCCTCCTGTTAGTTAGTGACAACAAGAGGTCTGTTTTCCCTCTCACTAGTTCTAATATTTCCATTTTTTTTAATAACAATGAAAACCGATGATGTCTATGGGTAACTTCATATCAGTCTCTTGTCAAGTGTAGATCTGTGTAGCGTATTTGTCAAGAAACAGCAAAAGATGTGAACTTTTACACCCCTCCACAGAGTAAAATGCATTTTTAGAGGCAGCCTGTGGTAAATAAATTCCTGCTCTGGGCAGCTCCCTGGCCAAACAAAGGGATTGTTTGCTGGAATTGCTGCCTAGTGACGGTGTTTCACAGCCCAGCTCATGGGTTTCACTGTTGGAAGGGTGGCTTGTCCTTAGAACAGGGAAAATCTACAATAATTAATGCTAATAAAATATATAAAAAGGACATAATTTAGTTTAAGAGAGAGATTACAAGCAGTGTGCCAAATAAAACACAGCAGTGATTAAATCTTATGCAGAGCTTCAGGGTGCCCCAGGTGTCCATGTGCTCCTGGGAGGGAAATCAGATCACTTGAACCAAGGCAGAGAGAGGTGAGAAAATAAGTACAGAATGATTGAATCATCGAATCATCAAATGTTTTGGGTTGGAAGGGACCTTTCAAGGTCACCTAGTCCAACCCCCCTGCAGTGAGCAGGGACATCTTCAACCAGATCAGATTGCTCAGAGCCCCATCCAACCTGACCTTGAGTGTTTCCAGAGATGGGGCATCCACAGCTTCTCTGGGCAATCTGTTCCAATATTTCACCACCCTCATTGTAACAAAATTCCTCCTTAGATCTAATCTAAATCTCTTAGTTTAAAACCATTACCCCTTGTCCTATTGGACATGGCCTGGCCACGCTCAGGACCCTGCTGTCCTCAGTGACCGACGTTGTGTGCTCCTCTCCCATATCAACCTGTCCTCTGCAGCTCTGCATTTCTGTCTGGCAACAGCCACCGAACACAGATTTCTCTTTTAGAAGTGATTCAGCACAAACAAACTGTAATGTTCATGGTTTTTCTTTTCTAACCCCAATAGCAGGCATGAGTGTTGCTCCAAAATACCAGCTGGCGAGGTGCGAGATGCTGTCTGGCAGCTGAGTGCTCCCGCTCGTGCACGGGCTGCATCGGCTGTGTGAAGCGTGAGAAAATCCTGCATAAAACTCCATCAGCCTTGGGAGCCACCCTGTTTATATTCTCTTCATGTTGTCTCATTAGCACAGAACTTGCTTTACCACCAGCATAATTGCCTAATATAATTAAAGCTCCTGGCTCTTTACATTTGATGGGTGATTAAAAAAAAAGGCTTAATGTCTTTATGAATTAAAAGCTTGCATGGATGCACAGTTGCACTGAATCTGCCTGCTCACTCCCTTCAGAAGCACTGTGGTGGTGGCCCACAAGGCTTTGGACACACATCAACGAAGCATTCATCCCTGGCAGCATGCTCTGCAGGCTTTGTCACCACTGTGCTGGCCCTAATGTTTTATGTAGCTCAGGTCCAGCAGAAACTTTGTAAGAGAAGTCTAAAGAATTTAGTTGGAGTGACTGACCTCGAGTACAGTCGCTCTGAAGTTATCGACAGTTTGTTCCTGAGAAAACAGGTTCCTGAGAAAATAGGGTCCAGAGAAGGGCAACGGAGCTGGGGAAGGGTCTGGAGCACAAGTGTGCTGAGTTCCCGGCTGAGGGAACTGGGGGTGTTGAGCCTGGAGCAAAGGAGGCTGAGGTGAGACCTTCTGGCTCTGTCCAAGTCCCTTGGAGGAGGGTGGAGAGAGGTGGGGGTGGGTCTGTTCAACCAAGGAGCAAGGGACAGGACAAGAGGAAATGGGCTCCAGTTGTGGCCAGGGCAGTTGAGATGGGATGTGAGGAAGAATTTCTTTGCTGAAAGGGTTCTGAGGCATTGGAAGGGGTTGCCCAGGGCAGTGGTGGAGTCCCCATCCCTGGAGGGATTGAAGAGTCGTGTAGACACAGTGCTGAGGGACATGGGTCAGTGGGGACTGGTCAGTGTTGGGTTCATGGTTGGACTCCATAATCTTAAAGGTCCTTTCCAACCACTATGATTCTGTGTGAACACTGCCATGCAGACATACTAAATTATTTTCTTTCTTCCCAAAAGTCAATGAACTGTTACAAAATTTACTCAGTGTTCTACCATTTACAAGCAATTTTGCTGTGATACTCTGAGTGAAATATTACTGTTTATGTCTGTGTAATAAGAATGGAAAGAAAATATGCTTTTCTTAACAAGATGTGGATGCCAATCCTATTATAGGATGGGTTTCATGTTTGCAGCGTTGGGAGGTCTGGCTCTGATGAAAATCATGTGTGCAGTTAGTTTTACACACTGAGAGTTTCAGATGACTGGGATTATGTTCTTCCAATTTCACAAGGTTATCCGTTCCTTCAGCGGACAGAGATGAGTCAGAGCGCAACCCTAGACCCCAGCTCTCCTGACTTCAACAACTAAGGACAGTCTGAATCTGACAAAGACAATCCTTACCAAACAGTACATGCAATTAATTTTTTTCATTCTCTTCAGATTTTGAATATTAGAGCAAACAACCTTATCAGTGTGACCCTGGACCTTTCATTTGAGAGGCTGTTGAATTTAGATCTCATTTTTACTGCCTTAAGAAAAGATTTTACTGAGAGGGTGTAAATTACACTTAAGAGTCAGGCCATTTTTTACTGCACAGTAAAAGTGCCTGAAGGAGCCTGACATCCCCTGCAATCTGATTAATCAGTGTTAATTAGCTACTAAATGCACTTGTTGTCTCTGCAGAAGGAAGGGGACGGGGTGAATCGGGGTAACCTCTGCAGGAGGTCACCGGTACTCGCGTTCACAGTGTGCCGTATCTCTCTGCGCAGGCAACGGGACAAGCTGCTAAATCAGCAAGGACAGTTGTCATCACAGGTGTTCCAGATGGCCTTCTGCATGATGATGTCATGACTGACATACTGATGATTCATTTCCAAATGTCAAGGAATAACGGGGGAGATGTGGAAGAAGTAATGTATCCGACAAAGAAAAAAGGAGTTGCCTATGTCACTTTTGAAGATCAAGAAGGTATTTAGATAAATACACTAAATATAGCCAGCTCCCAAAGAATTATCCCTAGAATGTTAACCCTAAACCAAATCACAGAATGGTGGGGTTGGAAGGGACCTCAAGAGATCATCCAGTCCAACCCCCCTGCCAAAGCAGGTTCCCTACACCAGGTTGCACAGGAAAGTGTCCAGGTGGGTTTGAACATCTCCAGAGATGGAGACTCCACACCCTCTCTGGGCAGCCTGTCCCAGGGCTCTGGCACCCTCACAGGAAAGAAGTTTTTCCTTAAGTTTATCTGGAACTTTGAATGATTTTAAAGTGTTTACTGATACTAGGATTGTATAGAACTGGGAGATTTAACACCTCTCTTTTAGTCACTCAGAGTTTTAGGATGTTTTTCCTGTTCAGTGAATTCATGACTTCCAACAGGCTTTGTGCAAAGCTTTTGTTATGTTTGCTTTTAGAAATAAATTTATACCATGCATAACATTCAATTTTTGTAGTCAGACCTTTGAGAATAAATCTCTTGACAATCAGGGTTCCAAGAAGACAGGCTTCTGTCTCTCTCTGAACAATTTGGACTAATTCATAAAATCCTAGGCAAGAGTATTGAATTGCCTGTGTGTATGGATGGGAAGTGGTTAGGGAAAGCAGCAAGAGAAGAACATCTGTGAAGTGTTCTGCTGTCAGGCTGGTGCATTGTCTTACTGTGCAACAAGTGACTCTGT
Source organism: Caprimulgus europaeus (assembly GCA_907165065.1). Next base: position 2,203,181 of record OU015533.1, read on the forward strand.
CTTTCTCTTTAGTTGTAGAGAGAGTTCTAAAGAAGGAGGAACATCGACTCCAAGACAAGAGGTTTTCTGGATACTACCCGCTGAAAGTAACCCGTTACTGTGAAAACGTAAGCTCCTTCTTCATTTATCTAGTTGTACTTCCTTTGCTGTGGTAACCAGGACTTAACCTCTCTAATTCAAAATTCTAGGTCTTCATCTCGGTCACATCTGTCCTCAATATGTCTGTTTTCAAAGATCAATTTGTTTTAGAAGATCTGGTACAAGAACTTCAAAAGAAGAGCACAGCTTTGAGCTTTGGTCCTTTGCAATCCAATGGGCATATTTCTGTTCAAGGGTCATTTCCAGCAATCAAATTGTTAAGAGACCTTCTCTTACTCAAAGCAAAATCCCTTTTAGAGAAGGACCAAAGAGAAGAAAGTCAGTCCCATCAGAGACCAAGGAGGAGGCTACAGCAGCACAGATTTAACACCGAGACAAGTAATTTCGTTGGTGATGCAGATGGGGAAAAGCACGTGGTGGTTCTTGACACAGATATATTTCACTACATGAAGTCCTTTTTTCCCAGGACATTCTTAGTAAGTGATGATGTGAAGATTTCTGATGTTGCTGGTGGTGATATCACTATGGTGTACATTGAGAAAGCTGGAGGGAGGTCTGGTGCTGAGCAGGTATTAAGAGTCAAAAAGAAAATTGAAAATCAGTCTATAAAACTCCATAATGTTTTACGGAAAGAAAGGATCCGCTTTGAGAAGCACAGCAGAGATGAAAAGAGGAGATATAAACAGGTGTGTGAGAGCCTAAAAACCCTTTACCCTTGTGTTTTGGTCATTCCTTATGATACTCACATCGATCTTATAGGAAATTCTTCTGAGGTTTTTGCCTTTACAAAGGAGCTGAGCAAAAAGATTCAGAGCCTGTGACAAACCAAGCAGAGAGTTAGTGTTCACGCTTTTTACACGCTGTGCTTCTCATACAGACCATGCAGGTGCAACCTGGGCACCTCTGTGGCACTGCAGATCTGTCGCCTTTCTCCCACTCCCAGGCTGGGAAGTCTGCACATGAGGGTGGACAAGCCCTTTCCCCCCAAACACCACATCAAAACAGGAAACAAATCATCTCTGTATCTTTCACAGGCTTAGAGACTGAAGAAGTTAAGCCTCTTCTGTCCAGATAGAGACACCTTTCCCTTTTGTTAGCTGCGTTCTGGGCACAGGCACACTCATTCTCTCTTGCTGTTGGGGACCATCTGATGAAAAAAGAGGATTTTTTTAAAGAAAAGTTCTCATTAGTATAAGAACTCAGACTGACAAAGCTGGGTGAGCCAACCTGATAGGGAGCACTGCATTGAAGTTGAGTGATGTTTCTTTCTGCCAGTAGATGACCACTGAAAACAGGAATGGTGGCCTTTTTCTGTTGCCTTTATCTGCAGAAGGAAGTTCTCATCATTGAGGTGCATGAAGAAGATAGAGCTTTGACACTTGAGGGGACAGAATGCTTGTTAAATTTACAGGCACATCATGTCCTGAGGAAGACCTTAGAAGATGGCATTGGAAGTTCTTGATGGTAGAAAATATGTGAGTTTGTTTTCATAGGAGCAACAATGGTTTTTTTCTCCACCTGTAACGGTGTCTGCAGCATCCCTTGAGAGCACCTTATTTAGACATGAGAGCATATCCAGAGTTTTGATGTGAAAATCTTGGGGTATGTGTATGCAAATCCATTTCTATATCTGTTGCAAGGGTCTGAATGCCCATCCTCATTTAGGCTTTTTATAAAACCAGGTTAGAAAATAACTTTTATTATCTGTGTCTTCAGAATACTTTGTCAAAACAGAGTGCCAGCTCTTTTGTCTTACTTACAGGAAAAGTTTTAAGTTTTTATGCCATTAAAGAAATCAGTTATACAAAATAGTGTGTCTGTGTTCTTGCAAACCAACCCCCAAGACTTTTGGTTGGAAGCCTGGACCTAAAGCCTAAGAAATGCTTTAGGCATTTTCCTGTCATGACTAATTATCCATTGCAATTATGCCAATGAAAGATAAAGTGTTACAAAACTAGTGCCAAGTTCTGTGTTTTAAATAGTGGGAAGATGATGAGTGTGAGTACTTTGCTGAACTGGAAGTGGGGGGAGTGGTGATTAAAGGCTTCTGAGTTCCCCCCTAGCCAGTAGGTTCACCAAGGGGGTTGGAGATGGAGCTGAAGATGGGTATGCAGGGTCAGGCCCTGGGAGAGCCCCATTTCTGCTCCCCACAAAGAGCAAACAGCCCTCCAGCACTGGGCTGTTGTGGGTACTGACAGCTTAAGCAAAGATGGGAAGGTTTCCAGCCTTGTACAAGAGAAAATGCTCAATGAGGGATAATCCTTTCCTGAATTGAGTGCTCTTTGCTGGTGTCCAGATTGGGCTTCCCTTCTCTTTTCTGAAAAACCTCGGGTTTTTTTCTGATTCAGAGCATTAGCATTTCCTGTTCACTTCAATAAATGTTTAGGTCTAGGCTGATCAACCAGTGGCACTGGTGTCAGTTTGAATCCTGACTGGTTACTACTGGTTGAGCATCGCTTTTTGCATCAAGTTTGGCAACAGAACAGTTTGCAGCGCTGGTGTAGGTGTCATTCGGGTCTTGCTGCCTGGCAAGTCATTTTTACTGAATGATTTTCAATCAAAACCTGAAAATCCTGAAAACATCACAGTTGGACAAGATTTAATTGTTGAATTCTGGTTCAGTTGTAACAACTCTTCCGATTCACTCGCCGAACGCCCCGTCGCCACCACGGCCTTGGCAGCGCAAGTGCTGGGGCCGTTTCTCACCCCCACCAGCATTGTCTCTTTGTTTCCCCCCTGCTCTCCCATCTGCTGTCTCTGGGCTCATACCAAGGACGTCATTTCTTGAGACAAAAGAGCTTCTCCTTGGTTGTGTCTGGAGTGCCTGGTCAATAGGGATCTGCATCCAGGGTGGATTAGTAAACAGTAACTATTGTTCCGCTCCCGCCTTTCTGGGGATGGTTTTTCATGTCAGATTTGTGGTGGGGGTGGCTGGGAACACTCCAGCTTTGTCACCTTTGATGGTTCCTTGTAGCTGTGCAAGGGCAGGGCAACACAAGGTCTTTACTAGTGATAGTAGAGAGGCTGTGGCATGTACAGCCTGTGACTGAGCTGCTGTGGCATGTACAGCCTGTGACTGAGCTACTCTTAAGATTTAACCCCACAGAGGAACCTGCTTTCTGTAGCAGGACAAAAAGCAGTGATCCAGCAGGGTGGACTCGTGTTTGCTGTGAAATATAAACAGCATTTCAGCAGAATAGCACCCTAAGTGAAACATGTATTTGTTCCTTTCTTCACAATGCAGATACCGTGGAAAACAATAGATGTGTAGCAAAAAAAGAAGGTCGGATTTTGTCATTGCCATGAATACTTAAATACAACAAAACAAATCAGTATGGAACGGGTAAGAGACTTGCCAGCTCTCATTCTCAGCTTTATTTTTATAGCAAGCAAAGTGCTGCTGTATCTGTAGAACTCCACTCAACAAAGAACACCTTCCACTAGACCAGGTTGCTCAAAGCCTCATCCAGCCTGGCCAAGAACACTTCCAGGGAGGAGCAGCCACAGCTTCTCTGGCCAACCTGGGCCAGGGTCTCACCACCCTCACACCAAAGAATTTCCTCCTCACATCTCATCTCCATCTCCCCTCTGCCACTTTCAAGCCATTGCCCCTTGTTCTTTCACTCCCTGCCCTTGGACAAAGTCCCTCCCCAGCTTCCTTGTGGGCCTCCCTCAGGTACTGGAAGGCCCTTGTAGCAGTGTGTTTAATTATGAAACATAAAAGATGCATTCAATTCCTGGAGGAAGGAGGTTGTGCCATTAGGATAAAAGCCCTTCCTGCAGGTTTCATTGTCATCCAAACTGCCTCTGCCACCTTGGAGTTGCATTAGAACTTTCTCTGTGCCTTTGCTGAAAAAACACATACTGCAAAAGACCTGTCACACCTCCTGGAAGATTGCAGTGCCAGAGTGACATTTTCTCAAGGAAGAAGTACTTGCTGCTTTGTGGAGCCACTTGTCCTACTTAATAAAAAGAAGGAGCATTTTTTTATTGCGGCGCCGGCTGGGGATGGTTCCACCCGTGGTGCAGGTCCCCTCATCTCTCCACAAAGCTCTGTCCTGTCCAAACATGCATATTCATTGCTTTGCCAAGAAATTATTGGCATATTCATCACATCTCCAAGAACCCATTAACATATGTAAATGTCCTTTTTGCACACACACACTGGTCATCTTCAGGGCTCCTCTGGTTCTCGTGAAACCTCAGTCAGTGCCCTTTGGTTGGACTTCTCTTCTGCGTGTGCTTAGGTCAACTTTTAGCCTGTTGGCAACACTTCTGTCTCCACAAAACTGGTTTATTCTGGCATCAGCACCTTCTCTACCCTATTGCAAAGTTTTGATGCCTCAAGTCTCCTTATTTTCTATTTTAGACTATAAACTTGACCAGGCTGAGCTGATCTGTAACTGACTTCCAATGTCCCATTGTTTAAGCAGAAGGGGATGTTCTCTTGGAAGGGTATCAGGGTCAGATGGGGACATACTCCCACCAGGAGAGAGGAGATGGATTTAGCAGTGTGTGTATCCGGAGGAGCTGAGGTTCTCACTTGGCTCCGGTTTGGATCTCGGGAGGCTCCCGTAAACAAACACACACACACACACACACACACACACACACACACACACACACGTTCCTGTTGAGTTGCACATCTTGTGCAAGAGAAAAGCAGCTGTAGAGCAGGGCCAGGCTAACGCTGGGGACATTCCTTCTCCATTGCACAGCGTTTCTGTGGTGACTTCTGTTGCATTTAGCGTGGCTGGTGGGTGTTTACAGGATATGTGGCTTCCAGCCAATTTAATTCAAAATAACTTGTTTCTTGTCCTTTGGGTTTCTACCCTTCAATCTGCTGTGGTCACTGGTGAGAGGACCTTTTCCACCCCTCTCTTTTAAACTCAGAGCATAGTGAAATCACATGTAGATATTTACCATTTTCACTTACCATTAGAGGATGGGAGTCTTCCCTGATTTCTACAGCAGGCTGCTTGAAGATAACAAGACAACTTGGCTAAGAGAAAAATAAAATAATTAATGATCAATTTTAATTACAGTTAAAAAAAAAAAAAGGGAAAAAAGATTCAAAACTGCACAACAATTCAGAATTTACACAGCCCAGTCTGGTTGTACTTTGTTTTGCCTTCGCTATAGCGAGTTGCAGAACATCTGCTGGAAAACAAGTCCCTTTTTCTTTCCTTTCTCTCCTGACACCCATTAATGACCTTTAAAGACATCTCCTAGAAGTAAATCAGTTAAGAAGAAATACTACCTGTAATGGCAGCAGCCACTGCTGCTGGAACATTGCATTAAAGCCATTTTTCAGGTGGATTGTCCCATTTCCTTCTGCTCCTGCCTTTGGAACAGGAGCAGGACAGATCAGGACCCTTTTATATGATATAGAAAATACTGGAAAAACAAAGTTCTGTTCTCTTTGTACAGGTGACACAATTTCATACTCCTTAAATTCGTGACATTGGGGAGGAGGAGACGGGTGGCACGCCGAGCGCGGTACGTACAGACGGCAGCGCTGCCGCTTGGACCCCACGGCGCAGGAGAAGGGTGGATTTTCTCCACTCCAAGGTGGAAGCTGTGGCTGACAGTCACAACTCACACCCCATCGAGCTGCAAGTGACAGGCTGCACGTAGTGCATGTGGAGCTGCACACTATTCCCTCGCTGTGCTCCAGGAACAGCTTGGTATGTCCTGGCAAGCTCAAGGATCCCAGAACACGGGGATGGTCCATGTCATAGGAATCATCACAGGAATCACAGGATGGTTTGGGTGGAAAAGGACCTCAAAGCTCATCCAGTCCCAACCCCCCTGCCAGCAGCAGGGACACCTTCCACTAGACCAGGTTGCTCAAAGCTTCATCCAACCTGGCCGAGAACACTTCCAGGGAGGAGCAGCCACAGCTTCTCTGGCCAACCTGGGACAGTGTCTCACCACCCTCACACCAAAATATTTCTTCTTCATATCACATAGATTATATCAGGTCAGGTCTTGACTAAGAGCTACTGATGTGATCTGCTCCTCAGGCTGGACACGAGGAGGTGAGCAGGGACCACCTCCCCCAGCCAGGCTTTGTCCCATCCGACTTCTCCTGCCATAAACACGGGGAGCACAAGAGGGAGCCAGATGCTTTGGAGCTGAAATCCCAACGTCTCCGCTGGGTTCCTGCCCAACTGCATCCCCTGGAAGGAGGAGATGGCAGAAGCAGGACCTGCTCTGTCCCTTAGCTGGTGGAAGCTGAGCTCAGGTCAGGTTTGCCTGGAGCAGATGTTGGGAGTAGTCCCTTGCAGTATTTCATTGCTCAGATGAGGTGCTCTTGCATCCCTTTCTTTCAAGGTTATATAAAATGGGTAAGGAAATGGAGTAAGGAAATTTCACACTGAAATTACAGATGGTAAGAGGACCAGAAGCCTGAGCACTGCTGTAGTTCATCCCTTCTTAAACATCATGACTTCAGCCTGCAGAGCTCTGAACCAGGTGAGGACAACATTTGCTGAGGGACATGGGTTAGTCTGGGACTGGTCACTGTTGGGTTCATGGTTGGACTTGATGAGCTTAAAGGGCTTTTCCAATCCAGGCCATGCTGGGATCCTGTGTAACGTGGCACCATGCAGGGCAGATCACCTCTGTGCACACGTGAGCTCTGGGGGGTGACCACCCCGTTACTACTGCGCTGAGAGAGGAGGGAGTCACCAGAAGGACAAGCAGGTGAAAGCCAGCAGTTCTGCTCTCTGGTGGTGATGCTCCCCACTAACCCCCATCCCTCACAGGTGAGGACCTGCTGTGGAAAGCTGCATTTGGATCCCAGCTTACCTGCAATGCTCTTGAGTTCCTGGTCTCCTCTAGATCTCACCAAACACAAGGACTTTGGAGGACAGATACCACCAGCTGGAGGTCTCTGCTGCATTCAGGTATTTAACCCTTCCTGAAAGGTAAAAGTAAGAGTAACCCATCCCATCTCTTGAAGTCAGTGGGCAGTGCTGCCAGTCCATGAGTCTGACTTTCAGTTTAGACACAAGTTTAAAAACCAAAGCAAACCAAAAGACTCCCCAGAACCCCTTCCACTCTGGCACGGAATCTGACAACTCTCTCCTAGTATTATTATCAAAAAGCAACATCTCTCCTCGGTGCTGCCACCAGATGTGTCCTGCCTGGGCTGCACGTGGGGACTGTGCAGAAGCTCCCCATTTTTAGCATTCTCTGGGTACTCCTGTTGATGAGCAGGTAGCTCTCAAGCAAGTACAGCCAGTTCTTAACTGGAAAGTTTTAATGCACACAGTAAACACCTCTGAGAGTGCTTTTTCTCCCCCTTTTTTTTTCCTCTTCTAAGTTCTGTGAGCGCTTCCCCCATGAGTTCAGGGATTTGGCATTTCTCTCAGGCATACTTTACATTTTCCAAACTTTCTGAATAACACATGGAGAGACTTTAAGCATCTGCACTGCCAAACCAAATGAGAGAAGAAACGATTTTGCAGGCTCATTAATGCCGAGCACTGACAGGCCTGGAGGGGCTGTGATTTTATTTATGTAGGATAGAGACAGGCCTTTAGGGAAATGTGGTGGTTTTTTACATAGAGGAGATGTTCCTTCAGGGGTGGGGTGTTATTTAGATGCAGAAGGGACAGGAACTGGGAGGACTGCTCTTCCATAGATATGGTTTTACCTGTGCTTTTAAAAACACACTGAAAACCACGGTCATAAATGCTGCTCTTGGTAGCAGCTGGAGCATTTTTCCCACACGTGGAGCTGTTAAACTTCAGCTACATCAACTATCCTACTGCTAGCAGAGCCCCTGAGAGCAATCCAGGGTGAATTAGCTACAGAGGAAAGAAACAGAAATGAGAACTTGAAGATGGAAAGATTAAGAAAACCCACAAAAATAACAGTATTTATAACAACTACAGTTATCAACCCTTCCCCCAAACTCTCATGAGGTCAGAACTGAAATAACTGTATTTATCTGGTTGTTGGCTCAATGCTATTTGCAGATCTATCCCACTGGCTCCCCAACGTGCCCAACCAACATGTTCTGAGTTCCCCCCACCACATCTCAGCCTGCCCCCGCCACCCACCTCCCCTCCATCCCTCTCCTCAACCAATGAGGTTTGGTCTTCAGCACCCCAGAGTCACCCTCCCAGCCTCGCAGAGAGCGGATGATTAATTGAAGCCAGCTGCTTGGCTCCCTCTCCTCCTTCCCACACCACTTTACATTCCTGCTGGAGCACACACATCGCCCCAGAGCCGCGCTTGGCTTGCTGGAGCGCACAGCAGTGATGCTGCAGAAACAGGGCCAAGCTTTCACACCGCCCCTCCTCTTCCTCTTCGTGGGTTGTAGCTGTTTGGGTACCAGACGTTCACAGTGGTGAGCTCAGTGTGCAATGTCATCAGCCTCAGAGCAGCAGAAGGTATTTAAAGTCTTGCTGATTTGGGGCCTCTGTTGCATTTTTAGCTGGTTTTTTTGTATTATGTTCTCAGGTTTTTTTTTTTGATGGGGGTGACCTTGAAGAGCCTCCAGACTTGCAGTGCTGCCATAGGAGTTGCATATTGAATAGCTAATAAAATCTGAGATCCTCAAGAATGATATTTATCTTACCAGAATGTGCAATATTAAGTCTTTAATGGCTTGAAACTGGCAGAGGGGAGATGGAGATGAGATGTGAGGAAGAAATTCTTGTCTGTGAGGGTGGTGAGACACTGGAACAGGTTGCCCAGAGAAGCTGAGGCTGCACTTTCTTGGCACCTCAGCCTGAGTTGACCAACTCTTTGAGATCTTAACTTCATGCCAACTGACATTTATGCTGCTGCTTCTGTATCAGCCCATCCCAAGGCACATCCATCGCCGCTCCTGGGCGTTGTGCAACTAGAAGTAAATAAATCCCTGGATCACAGCACTAAAGAGTTAAAGAAGCTCTGGATCCTTCCCCAGGGGAGAGCCTCTTGCAGCTTGTAAACACTGGCTGGCTGTTTGCAGGTGGTAATTAAAACAGCTTCCCCCACCAAGGCAGAGTGACATCAAGAGGCTGACAATTTCCTGGAGAAAACAGCTGTGTTTCCACTAATGAGCCTCAAGATCAGTAACAGGAGATGCTGGTGCAGGGTTGTAGCTGCAGCTCTGGCATGTGAGAGCCGAAAACCCTTTGATAATTCTTCCTGGTATTTCTCAGAGCTCTTTGTTTCTCCTTCTGTTGTTATGCCAACTTGCAAAAGTCTGCTCCTCACGCTGCAAAATTGTTCCTTTTAAATATTTACCCTGGGCTGTCACTAATTCAGTCAGGTAAGGGTGGCACATGGAACGGGCTCTGTCAGGAGAGGACACATCAGGGCAAGTCAACCACAGTGGGGAGGGGAAAAGCCCAGGGCAGCCTGTTTGTGATTCTGGAAGAAACACGTTTTTATATCGTGCAGCTCAATGAAAGTGTCCTGGACACTGGTGAGGCCACAGCTCGAGTGCTGGGTTCAGTGTTGGGCCCCTGACTTCAAGAAGGACCTGGAGGTGCTGGAGCGTGTCCAGAGAAGGGAACGGAGCTGGGGAAGGGTCTGGAGCACAAGTGTGCTGAGTTCCCGGCTGAGGGAACTGGGGGTGCTGAGCCTGGAGAAAAGGAGGCTGAGGGGAGACCTTCTGGCTCTGTCCAAGTCCCTTGGAGGAGGGTGCAGAGAGGTGGGGGTGGGTCTGTTCAAGCAAGGAGCAAGGGACAGGACAAGAGGAAATGGGCTCCAGTTGTGCCCAGGGCAGTTGAGATGGGATGTGAGGAAGAATTTCTTTGCTGAAAGGGTTCTGAGGCATTGGAAGGGGTTGCCCAGGGCAGTGGTGGAGTCCCCATCCCTGGAGGGGTTGAAGAGTCGTGTAGACACAGTGCTGAGGGACATGGGTCAGTGGGGACTGGTCAGTGTTGGGTTCATGGTTGGACTCCATGACCTTAAAGGGCTTTTCCAATCCAGGCAATTCTGTGAAACCAACATTTTTTTCACAGGATGAATTATTTTTTGCAGGTTTGGGAGTCTTGAGAAATGGTTTCATTCCTTTCACGTGTCATATTCAAATTTTCACAAATTACTTTGCAAATAACTGGTGTTCTTTAATAGGGAAGCTGGGCAAAATAAAGCAGAACTGTCAAATATTGCTGCTAAGTGGCTTTTGCAGGTTCTTCACAACCATAACAGCTAAAAGTTTACAGATAAAGTTATGATGTTCATTCATCTTAATGGTTGTCCTTGTGCTGTTGGTGGCCCCAGCACTGGAGGCAGCACTGCAGGGGGGGTCTCAGGAGAGCGGAGCAGAGGGGCAGAATCCCCTCCCTGGCCCTGCTGCCCACGCTGCTCTGGGTGCAGCCCAGGACACGGTTATTGGCTCTGTGCTGCCAGCGCACGGTGCCGCCTCATGTGGAGCTTCTCCTCCCCCAGCACCCCAAGTCCTTCTCCTCAGAGCTGCTCTCCAGCCACTCTCCATCCATCCTGAATTAATGTTTGGGGTTGCCCAGACCCATGTGCAGGACCTTGCCCTTGTTGAACATCATGAGGTTTGCAGGGGCCCAGTAGTTTCCCAGTGCTCTGCTCTCCCACTGCCCTCACGCTGGAGGAGCCAAACCCCCTCAGCTCCAGCAAATATATTGACATATTTCCACAAGGTACCAAAGAGAAGACTTTTTTCTTCTGGATTCAGCCACAGCTGGGTAGATCAGTCCCAATTTTGGCCCCTTTGGGAGAGCATGGCAGGAAAGCTTGAGCTCATGGTGTTAAAAATGAGTATTTCCACTGTCTAGACAGGAGCCTCCATTCTCCAGGGCCATCAGTCTGCAGCCCTGACAAAGACGGAATGAAAAGCAAAACCTAATTACTTACATATTACTCCATCTGACATCTTCAATATTAAGACATCTATCTAGTCTAAAATCAGTCATATAAAGGTGTTTGTGGCACCTTAGGCTTAGGAAATTTTGAATAGATGAGGTGATAACGTTCTTTGGTTCATTTGGGCTCCTGGTAGAATATAATTTGGTTTTCCTCAGATGTTGTGAAGTTTGGCTCCCACCTGCCATGAACTTTATGCTGTTTCTCTTTGCCTCTGGACATATTTTCCATGAGAGTCCAGTGCATTAACGTGAAATTTAAGGCAATACATCCATTTTTTGCCAAGTAAGCATTATGTAAAATGAGTGTAAATGTCATGTGTTTTCATAAGTGTCAAACTATTGCGATTTCTTTGTTATTTTATGGATTGAAGAATTGAAGCAAAGAGGGCAAATGCTTGCCTGAGGCCACACATTCAATAGCAGAATAAAAATGGACAATAACATACTGAGGTCAGGCCAGAGAAATATTAACATGGTGTCAGCCTGAAGCATTCAGGAAGCCCAGGACACGAGACCTCACACCGTGTTTATATTCCTAAAGCCCACCATTGTCAAGCTCTTTGCCTTTTGAGGTCTATTTCCAGCCCTTTAAACTGAAAAGCAGATTAAAAAGGGTGAAAATAAAAATAATTGAAAATAGTGAAAATACTGACTGCTGAAATCTTGTGTATTTGCAGGAATTGAAGTTGGTGCCTTAAGAAAAAGAGTAAAGGATAAATTGTGGCTCATGATAATGTTGGGAAAGCCAGAAAAATGTGTTAGTCTGGTGTTGAAACTGAGCAGGGGCGGCTGAGAGGGGACATTTGGGGACAAATTCACCAAGTGCTGAGTTTACTTGTTCCCATTCTGACTTTTTCTGATGGTCAGTGTTCCCCAGCACTCTGCCCACGCTCGGCTCTGTGCTCGCAGCCTCTGCTTCGGGCAGTTCACAGAGCTGGGAAATGCTTGGCACAAATTGTAGAGATGGAAAAGAAATGAAGACTTTTGAAAACTTTTTTCCTTAGCCAAAGAAGTAAAACTGATTTAGCAAAGATGTCTTGTTTTTGTTGAGGGAAAGGAACTGCTGTGTCTGCCACAATCCCTTGTGAAAATGTGTTTTTCTGCAGTGTGCTGTGTGTGCCATTCCCAAACCCTGTGGGTTTTGTGTAGCCAAATCACCAAGTGTGACAGTTTATTTTGTGTAACAAACCATATTTGTGCTCTTCTTTGCCTAAAAAAATTATACATATATATAAAAAAAAATTAACTCCAGAAAAAAAAGAAAATGGGGGAATTCAGTCTTAAAAACTGGAAAAAAAATTGCATTGCCTCTGTAGCTGTTGGCAGTTTGGTGGTGCCTCGTGCCCGTGGGAGCTGTGCAGAGCTCCTTACATCAGCCTCTCTGGCCACTGAGTCTGGGGGATTGTTCATCTTCCAGACAGAGCAGAAAAGGGCTGACCCATGTGCTGATGAGACCCCTGGCATTTTGGGGTGAGTGGCTGGAGACCCTTTCTTAAGTCCAGATTTCAGCAGTTGGTCACTTTGTGAGTGGGACACAGAGGTTATGAGGTTGTAAAAGGGACCTGGGGATTGTACAGTTATCTGATATTTGTGTTTCACAGAATCCCAGCGTGGCCTGGATTGGAAAAGCCCTTTAAGCTCCTGGAGTCCAACCATGAACCCAACACTGACCAGTCCCCACTGACCCATGTCCCTCAGCACTGTGTCTACACGACTCTTCAATCCCTCCAGGGATGGGGACTCCACCACTGCCCTGGGCAACCCCTTCCAGTGCCTCAGAACCCTTTCAGCAAAGAAATTCTTCCTCACATCCCATCTCAACTGCCCTGGCCACAACTGGAGCCCATTTCCTCTTGTCCTGTCCCTTGCTCCTTGGTTGAACAGACCCACCCCCACCTCTCTCCACCCTCCTCCAAGGGACTTGGACAGAGCCAGAAGGTCTCCCCTCAGCCTCCTTTTCTCCAGGCTCGACACCCCCAGTTCCCTCAGCTGTTTGAACCTCATCACAGGCTCTGGAGCAATGGTGGGGAAATTGTGGATGGTCCATCTCAGCTCTATGATGTAATTTTTAAAACGATTATTTTGATTAATTAGGTGGCAGCTAATGATGAAACCAGTAAGCTCTGACTCTTGGCCCCTTCCCTGCTGGGGATGATGGTGCAATTGGACTTTGCAGGTGGGAGGCAGGAGTATGGAAACCCCTGGGACACCATGTCCTCTGGGTGTCATTCCTGGTCCCCTTTCCAAAGTGATAGCCCAGGGCTTTGGTACCCTCTATACACACTTTTCCCACCCAAACCAGTCTGGGGTTCTATGATTTTTAGGCTGTTTGATTTGGCCTAAACCTTTGACAGGCATTTTTCCTTCAGCTATTTTTGTATATTTATTTCTCTGTGGTTCTTAATAGTCTGATCTAAGTGAGGTTTTTGTCCTTCCCTGGAATTGCCCCTTGGAGGCAGCCTTCTGATGTCCTGTTAGATGCTTCTCATTTAGAAACCCTTGGGTAGAAAATAGCTTGGCTTGCCAGAGCATCAGCCCACTTCCATGGCATTTCTTTAAACCTTTGAAATCCAGCTAAAAAAGCTCAGACTGAGGCAGGAGCTGGTGCCAATGGTGAGGAGAAGACTTGATGCTTCATTTTTATGGAAGCCTGCAGGTTCTCCCCCTTAATCACAGCAAAACCCATGTGATGCTCAAGCCAACTAATTGTCACCATTAAAGGAAGAAGGAGAAAGCTCAGGCAGATAACATAGGGGATATATTCTGAATTTTACAGAGAAACTTTTCTTTTTTTTTCTAAAAAAAATATTACCTTCAAGAACCAAGAGAGCCCCATTTCATTTCCAATTTAATGACTTTCCACCATACCTAATTCAACCATTTCCAAGTACATTAGCTGCATGATCTCCAGATTGTTAGAGAGATATCATCAGGTACCAGACTGAATGTCAGACATAAAAGCTGAATACATGACATGCTTTACATTTTTTGGTGCCATTGAATAGAAAAGCTTCCACTCAGTTCAAATTACCAGAGGTAATTTCAACACAGCTGTCAAGTCTTTTTCCTAGAAATGGAATTTTTTTCCTAATGTGCTTTTACTGAGATGGAGGGAAATCATTTCTGATGTAATTTCTTTGTGTGCAAGTGTTATCAGAGAGAGGTGAAGCTTGACATTTGGCTGAGAAGGTATTTCTTGGGCCATCCTTAGCAGTACGCTGCTGGAGATGGTCCCTCAGGTTCACACTGGGGGAGGTTGAAGACTGATATCCAGGTCTGAACATGTGGGGCCTGTCAAAATGGCTTTAAGCTGAAAGAGGGTTGGTTTAGATGAGATATTAGGAAGAAATTGTTTGGTGTGAGGGTGGTGAGACCCTGTCCCAGGTTGGCCAGAGAAGCTGTGGCTGCTCCTCCCTGGAAGTGTTCTCGGCCAGGTTGGATGAGGCTTTGAGCAACCTGGTCTAGTGGAAGGTGTCCCTGCTGCTGGCAGGGGGGTTGGGACTGGAGGAGCTTGAAGGTCCCTTCCAACCCAAACCATCCCATGATTCTATGATTCTATAAAAATCCGTAAATTCTGTTAAATGCTAGAAGATCTCTTTTTTTTCCTGCAGAGGTGTGACAGCAAGGAGCTGAGACCCCTGCCTGAAATGGTCCCAGATGTGTGGCCTGGAGCATTCCCAAAACTGCCTTTTGAAGGCAATTGAGTTATGGAATCATATCACAGAATCCCAGAATGGTTTGGGTTGGAAGGGACCTTAGAGCTCATCCAGTCCCAACCCCCCTGCCAGCAGCAGGGACACCTTCCACTAGACCAGGTTGCTCAAAGCCTCATCCAACCTGGCCGAGAACACTTCCAGGGAGGAGCAGCCACAGCTTCTCTGGCCAACCTGGGCCAGGGTCTCACCACCCTCACACCAAAGAATTTCTTCCTACTATCAGTTGAGTTCTCAGTGGTACCTGTGTCCTAACCCCTCAGACCTGCTCAGGTTTGCCACGGGCTGTTGTGAAGGAAGGGCTGAACCCTTTTGCATCTGCAGAAGAAAAGAAGAAAAATGGAAATTTGGGTGCTTTCAGCTCTTCATTATTGTGGTTTGCAGAGTCAGCATTGGAAAAAAAGTTATCAGTGCTCAGTTTAGATAACAGAAAAAATGTCATTTCCATGTTAACAGGCTGCAGTTGAGTCTGTAAACCTCACCCAGCCCTGACAAAGCAGCTGCTTAACCCCAAGAACTCTGCTTAAGTGCTTTGCTGGGTTGGGGCTTTATCAGTTTTGACTTTTAAACCCATTCAGCTGCCCCTGTGGCCTTCAAAAAGGCTTTTCTTTTCAACGGGTGTGGCTTTTTAAGAAGCTGATGGTCCTTTGAAGTCTACTGGCCAAGGTTGTAGGCACTGCAAGGGACCCTCAGAGCCCCAAATTTAATTTCAAACACAATTATAGATGCTTCATCATCTCCAAAGGTTTGTCTCATGGTTTTAAAGAAGGGTTGGGGTGAAACTTATTTTTTTTAAGTAGTTTTGGCTCCGGGGAACCTGTGATTGGATTGTCCTGTCCCAAAGGCATGGAGGGGAGAGAGATCTAGGGGCTGGAGGAGAGCACTGGGGAGAGCTGGCACATTGCTGGGGACAGGTCTTGAACCCCAAAGCCTGGCAGGAGTTTTGGGACAAGGCTTCCTCCTCTTCTTGGCACTAGTTTGGCAGCATGAGCCGAGACAGGAATAGAGGAGGAGGAAAGGGATGATGGGTGGTCCAGGGTGTCCCTGTATTTGTGCTTGGGGTGATGCACAAGCCCCAGGCCCCCTTCCCAGGGTGTCAGTGTCTTCATGTGCTGTGAGAAGCCACTTGCAGTGTGACATGGGGTACCTGGAGGCTGTGGATTTAGAATCATAGGATGTTGTGAGCTGGAAAGGACCCACAGGGATCATGGAATCCAACTCCTGTCCCTGCACAGGACAATCCCAACCATGTGGGGGAAAGAGCAGGGCAGGGAAAATCATAGGATGGTTGGAAGGGACCTTGAAGCTCATCCAGTCCCAACCCCCCTGCCAGCAGCAGGGACACCTTCCACTAGACCAGGTTGCTCAAAGCCTCATCCAACCTGGCTGAGAACACTTCCAGGGAGGAGCAGCCACAGCTTCTTTGAGATGAGCTATAATCCAGTGCAAGATGTGATTCTATAGATTGCTGAGCTCCCCAGCAAATTGTGAAAAGCACATGGCCTGGTTACTGTGTGGACAAAAAAAGTGAGATGAAGGTGAGCATCAGTGCTTTGGAGGAATGAGAAGCTGTGTGGATGAGCGTTATCAAATCTTAAGCGAATACTTTGCTGACTAGAGCAATAGATCTGTGTAACAGCTGAGCTGGAATACAAGTTCTTGGGACACACTACTGCAGAAACCTTCAATGACAGCCAAGCAGAGAGGTCAGCTGGCTCTGGAAAGCTGCAGAGCATGAAGTGGTCTGTGAAGATGGTGTGTCCTGACCTCCCATCTCAATGGATCACACATTGCCCTAAAGTCACCTGGTGAGGTTTCAACCCTCAAAGGAGTGGCTGTCCCTCCTCCCTAAGGCTCCCTCATGGACTACACGTGCATTAGTCACTTGGGTTGTTCAGCCTGGAGAAGAGGAGACTGAGAGGAGATCTCCTGGCAGTCTGGAACTTCCTCCCAAGGGGAAGAGGAGGGGCAGGCGCTGAGCTCTTCTCTCTGGCCACCAATGCCAGGAGCAGAGGCCATGGCAGGAAAATGTGGCAGGGGAGGGTGAGGTTGGCCATGAGGAAAAGGTTCTTGAGGCAGAGGGTGGTGGAGCACTGGCACAGGCTCCCCAGGGAGGTGCTCATGGCCCCAAGCCTGACAAGATCCCAGCAGCATTTGGCCAAGGCCCTCAGGGACATGGTGTGAATGTTGGGCTTGTCCTGTGCAGGGACAGGAGTTGGACTCCATGGTCCTGGTGGGTCCTTTCCAGCTCACAACAGTCCATGATTCTGTGATAATTATTTAAGAAGACTAGAAAGGTACAAATAATATAGTGTCACAATTTCCATGGAAAATCAATATTTGAGCAAGAAAAAAAGAGGGAAGGGAAAGGATGGGAAGGAAAATGTCTCTGAGATCATGCTTTGTTACTCCCTGTATCTAATGGCCTCTCCACTGTGAGTGATGGAGCAGGCAGTGGAAAAGCCACTTGGAAAGGTCTGACCTCGAGGAGAGAGGTTCACACGCAGGGACCAAGGCTCCTGCTCCTGCCTGCATGAAAAGCAGGGGCAGGGGGCAAAGGCATCCCAGGGATTTCCATTGGGATCTCCCCAGCAACCCTCTGAAGTGAATGTAATGAGAAGAGACCTGGGTAGCAGTGACAGAAGGATATTGCTGGTTGTTAATATTTTATAGGTTGCTTCAGTGGAACCAAGACTGTTTCTCCCACCTCCTTCCTACAGAATAACCCTAAAGCTGCTGGTAGAAAACACCAAAAAAAATCTTTAATTTAAACATTATCAGGATAAACATTGAAAGAAATGAATTAAGATCTGAGAAAACACCAAAAAAAATCTTTAATTTAAGCATTATCAGGATAAACATTGAAAGAAATGAATTAAGATCTGAGAAAACACCCCAAAAAAATCTTTAATTTAAGCATTATCAGGATAAACATTGCAAGATATGAATTAAGATCTGAGAAAACACCAAAAAAAAATCATTAATTTAAACATTATCAGGGTAAGCATTGAAAGAAATGAATTAAGATCTGAGAAAACACCCCAAAAAATCTTTAATTTAAGCATTATCAGGATAAACATTGAAAGAAATTAATTAAGATCTGAGAAAACACCAAAAAAATCTTTAATTTAAGCATTATCAGGATAAGCATTGAAAGAAATGAATTAAGATCTGAGTTATGTTTTTTCTGCTTTAAAACAAAAGAACTAGGGAAGAGAAGTTCATGGTGTAGAAGAAGAGCATTGTCCCACACTACACCTACCATGTGCCCGTGGCTGGTAAATTCAAGCTAGTTATTCAGCTTATCTCCTGGCTGCTAAATATAGAAACACAGGCATGTACACTGTCAGATGGATCATGCCTGGGATTTTTACAATTTGACACAAAAATGATATATCTGAGAATTCAAATCTTCCAGTTTTGTTCTACACACTGCTTTAAAGGTTTATTTTTTATTTTTTTAAAATATTTTTTCACCTTTTAAGCATCTCTTTCTCCTGCAGGTGAGAAAATCCCAGTAGACAATTGATTAATTCAACAGTATTGAAACAGAAAGAATGTGCACAGCATAATTCTGCTAAGGTTTTGGGTTTTTTTGGGTTTTTTATGGAGAACAGCTTGTTATTTTTATTAAGAAGTTCATCAACAGCATAAAAACAGGAGAGGCAAAAATAAAAGAGCATGAATACAGACTGTCAGTATATCTATGACTGAAACAAGTGGCCAAAAATAAAAGAAAAACAAACTTAATGGAGAGGGAAATGTAATGGAAAGGAAAGGTTCAAGGTGAAAGAGTTTCTGTATCTGGCTCTGCTGAGTTAGAGCTTAAGGATGGGTTGTTCAAAGGACATGGGAAAAAATAGCTGGTGAAAATATAGCAGCAATTTAGGACATATAGGAAATCAACTTGAAAACAAATAGCATTTTTCAGTCCACCTTGTGTTGGACCTGAAATAAGAGAGATTCAGAGATTGGAAGTATTTGAAATGTGGTTTTGTTTAAAAAAATAAATAAATAAAAGAGCTGAAAATTCCAAATATAGCAAAAGGAAAAGATATATAAAGGTGCTTGAGGAAGTCCTAGGGAATGAAAAAGAAGGAGAAAGATGGAAGGAACGGGAAAAGTGCAAGTAAGAGAGGTCAGGGAACAGATGGAGCTGAGGAGCACTCTAACGAGATTAACGGTGATTAGACAATTGAGCTGAAATCTCATTTATTGGGCCCTGACCTTTGAACTGGGGCTGTTGGAGGTTAAAGCAGAAGATAATTGCCTTTGAAGACTTTGCTTTGGAGCCATAGCTGGGTGATGTGTAAGGATGGGGATGGGATTCCTCCACCTCTGTTGGCTTCCCAGCACTCCAGGCAGGGCAGTGAGGAGCTGGGATGAGTTAAAGTTTCTTTTAAACCCTTTCAGCCCTAACTCTTAGCACAGCAGTATATCAGAGCAACGCTGGGGTGAACTGAGTGGAAGAAAATACACTTGGATATTTGGACTCCAGAACATCCTTGTATTTGTTCACTTAGAAACTGGTGGTGTATGAAATTAAAGTATCGAGGTGGATGGGCAGCTCATCTGTGGGTGAGGATGCACCAGTGAGTTTTGGAATATTTTCTGATATGATTTTCCCATCGTGATAGGATGAAGAACCTTCTAATTTCCTTGGGTCCTTTCCTTTTTTTTTGGTGTCCTTTCATCCTCAAGTTTCTTGCCAGAGTGTGTCAACGTGTCACACTATTTACTGCCAGGTCCCGTGGAGGTGAGGGTGCCAGGTCCCATGGAGGTGAGGGTGCCAGGTCCCATGGAGGTGAGGGTGCCAGGTCCCATGGAGGTGAGGGTGCCAGGTCCCGTGGAGGTGAGGGTGCCAGCTCCCTGCTGAGACAAGAATAAACTCAGCTTAATGTCAAAAGTTTTTGCTACTGGGGAAAAAAAAAAACCCACCATGGATATTACAATACAGGAGGTCTAAGATTTGTTTATGGAAGAGAAATTAAACTGCTCTTTTCTGTCAAAAATAGCATAGAAAGAAAAATAATCAGGAATTGTACTGGAAAATGGGTGTTAAATGTGCAATGGAGCAAAAATATACCCTGTAAATATATATATATCCTGCAGAGACAGCAGGAGGACAGAGGTACACTAACAAATTTTACCATCTCTAGATTATATTATTCCATTAAACATGACTGCATTGAGTTATGTTGACTCATGTTGAATTAATTATTAATACAATACCCAAAAGGTTTTGATGAAGCGATTAAATTTTCAGCAGACACTTTACCATTTCCTGCCACAGACTTGGAATAGGTAGGACTGGGAGAGAAAAAAAAGCTCTGGCAGGAGTGAAGTTTGAACAGCAAATCACACCAAACCCACTAAAACCTCACTGATTTGGAGCAGAAGAAAGGTCTTTTCCTTGGTGTGGAGATGGTAGAGATGGATTCTCCACCAGTGTCCACGCTGTGAGTACGAGCAAAGTCTCATCAGGTCTTACCAATGTTCCTCTGATTTTCTGCTCTTGCAGATAATAAATGAATAGTGATTACAATAAAAACCAATCCACTTTCAAAAATATGGATGTCATACCACATTGTTATCCTGAAAGTGAAACCTCTTAGGAAAATATTCACATTTTCAGACAAAATCTGCTGCTATTGAGGAGGTGGTTTTGCAAATTGTCAGAAGGTTGAAAATTGTGCTGTGGGCACAGGGCTGAATCTCAGCTCGTGTCATAGATCATTAGAAACTCTCTGCCCTGGTGGAAATCTGATTTTACAAAGAGTTATTGGGATTAAAAAAAAAAACAACAGAGCTACTGGGGAAGTTCAGAGCCTGCTTTAGTGTAATGTAGGATAAAAATCTGTGTGAGGCTGGAGGAGAGGGATCAGTGTGTGTATGGGATGCTGCAGGAGAACACCAATTACTGGAAAATCCCATTTTCCAGGAGACTAAAGCAATCTTTCTACCCACATTGCAAACATATTATAAATGTGCTTTGAAATATTTTCACTTCCAAAAGTGCATTTGAAGAGTAAAAATCCCACAGTGTAAAGAGTGCTTCCTTCAAGTTTGTGCACATCCATGGCTAACCTAACGTGGAGCAGCAGGCACTGAGTGTAACTTCTATTTAAAAGCAAGAAATGGGAACCATAAAATGACCAGGGTTGGGTTGGAAAGCTAAAAACAGGTGGGAAAGTCAACAAATTAGCTCTGATATGCTGGGTGCACAGATCATGCTCCTGTGGGTGATGAGCAGTGGGAACTGCTCTGCAGATGGAGGTGGCAGGAGGTCATAGAACCATAGAATCACAGGATCATAGTGGTTGGAAAAGATCTTTAAGATCATTGAGTCCAACCATAAACCCAACACTGCCAATTCCACCTCTAACCCATGTCCCTGAGCACCTCATCTGTCTGTCTGTTAAATCCCACCAGGGAAGGTGACTCCACCACCTCCCTGGGCAGCCTGTGCCAATGCCTGACTGCCCTTTGGGTGAAGGAGTTTTTCCTCAGATCCAATCCAAACCTCCCCTGGTGCAACTTGAGGCCATTTCTTCTTGTCCTGTCCCTTGCTCCTTAGTTGAACAGACCCAGCCCCACCTCTCTCCACTCTCCTTGCAGGGAGTTGGACAGAGCCAGAAGGTCTCCCCACTGCCTTTCTCCAGTATGGCAGGAGGTTGTAGCACAGGTGGATGCTGGGGCTTGACCATGGTCTTCCCAATTCCTTCTGGGATGACACCCTTTGAATGGGGATTAGGTCCTAATTTCCTGCTCTCAAGAAGAAGCGATGATGTCCACACAGCTGGTGGCACTGGCCGTGCTCACACGTGCCACACAGGTAGGGAGGTTGGTGTGTGCTCCCATCTGCTGCTCTGCACAGTGACGAGCTCAGCTCCAGCACTTGGAATGCCCCAACCAAGCTGTAAATTACTGCAAGGGGGAAGTTTATGGGATGGAATGTGCAAACTATTCAATAGCTTTTGGGGGTATAAACCAGAGCAAACTCCAAGCTTCTGGCTGCTGAGAGCATGGTGTGCCACAGAGGTGCTGCTCCCTGTGAGTATGATCTGATAAGAAGAACATTTTCCCTCTGATGACCACCTACACGATATGATAAGGAGAAAGATTAAACAAACTTATAAAAAAAATAAGCTTTTTTGCTATGGAAATATCAACTCTCACTCTGAGTATTCACAGGATCACAGAATCCCAGACTGGTTTGGGTTGGAAGGGACCTTAAAGCTCATCCAGTCCCAACCCCCCTGCCAGCAGCAGGGACACCTTCCACTAGACCAGGTTGCTCAAAGCCTCATCCAACCTGGCCGAGAACACTTCCAGGGAGGAGCAGCCACAGCTTCTCTGGGCAACCTGGGCCAGGGTCTCACCACCCTCACAGACAAGAATTTCTTCCTCACATCTCATGTCCATCTCCCCTCTGCCACTTTCAAGCCATCACCCCTTGTTCTGTATTTGGGAGTGCTCTTTGCAAGGACACTGGGTTTGCTATGTTTGGGGTTAAAGATGTGAGGATCAGGAAATGAGATGGTACAAGGTCTCATTTGAGGTGAAACCCAGAGCATGAGCTCCTCCTGGGACAGCAGGTGCAGGGTGGCTGTACTTTGTGGCAATGGTTCAGGGCCTTTTTTAGCATTGCTGGTTTAATTTAGGGGGGGTGAGATGCCACAGCAAGCAGTAAGTCAGAGCAGTGACCTGTCCTGGCTGGCAGTGTCCCAGGGAAGCACCACAGTGCCTCTTGGAGGGGGTGATGTCTCCACAGCCGTGCAGCTCCGGGTGCAAGAATTCCTTGAGGAGCACAGAGTGTATGGAGGAAGGAAAAAAGCCCTGAAGTTGTAGCCCCCCATAATGGGATTGAATGCAGAGAGTTTGCTGTGCCAGCAGCAGCTGTGGCTCCAATAGATGTTTGCCATCTATGGGTGGAAGACTTGGGCAGAGAAGAAACCCATAATTCCCATATGAGTTTCAGTGCAATGTGCATGTGGCTCAAACCTGCCGTTTCTAGGAAGCTGATATTTACAATTTTGACACTGCTTTTGTGCCACTTGAGCTCTCAAAGGTGCCCCATAACCACCTCCTGCCAACCTTGTATGTGTGACCTCCTGGGAACAGCGTGTCCATCCCAGCTGTTTCTCTTGCCAATTTAAGTGGCCTCTGCAAACATCTCAGGCTGGGACTGCACATTGATCCTTCTCTTAATTTACCAGAGTCTAATTAGTATGAGAATAATGTGAAGAGGAGGAACTCATTGCTGTGCCAGGGGAGGGGAGCAGAGCTGGGCACAAGCATCCCTGCACATAAAAACTTCTCAGGGAGCTTGGGAAGCTCCAAATTAAAACACTTCTGAGTTTTTCCAAAGCACTCTGCTGAGAGGGTCCCAGCTCGGTGTGAAATGTCTGAGTGTTAATTGGGATATGTCCAGCAGTGCAGGTGTCTTCCTCCTCTCTCTTCCCCTGCCTCTCTCCTGAGGTTGCTGGGCTGTTCCCATGCTTTCCTCCTCCGACTCATGGAGTATTTCCGAGTGATTCAGCTGTACGTGGTCAGCTGGGGGGACCTGAGCACAGAGAAAAACTCCAACCTTAGACCTTACTCCAAAGTCCTGTTTGGTTCTTGCCTGCTCTGCAGAGAGGTGAGTGCTCAGAGCAGTGACCTGGGGATGGTCCCCATGACCACAGCTTGGGGAAAAGAAGGACTGTGGTGGCATCTAATAGAGCTGATCCTCTACGTAAATCACAGAATCATAGAATGGTTTGGGTTGGAAGGGACCTTTCTCCCCTACCACGTGCTCACAGAGCATCACTCGGACAGATTAGTCCTGAAAAGTCCTTAAACAATTTTATTGTGCTGGGGTCATTCAGAAGAGTTCTTCTCCCCCTCTACTCTGCCCTGGTGAGGCCACATCTGGAGTGTTGTGTCCAGTTCTGGGCTCCCCAGTTCAAGAGGGACAGGGAACTACTGGAGAGAGTCCAGGGGAGGCTACAGAGATTATGAGGGGCCTGGAGCATCTTTCTGATGAGGAGAGGCTGTGAGAGCTGGGGCTGTTCAGCCTGGAGAAGAGCAGCCTGAGAGGGGACCTGATCAATGTTTACCAATATCCAAGGGGCAGGAGGCAAGAGGATGGGGCCAGACTCTTCTCAGTGGTGGCCAATGACAGGACAAGGGTCAATGAGCACAAACTGAAGGTTCCACTTAAACATGAGGAAAAACTTCTTTCCTGTGAGGGTGCCAGAGCCCTGGGCCAGGCTGCCCAGAGAGGGTGTGGAGTCTCCTTCTCTGGAGATGTTCAAACCCACCTGGACACTTTCCTGTGCAACCTGGTGTAGGGAACCTGCTTTGGCAGGGGGGTTGGACTGGATGATCCCCTGAGGTCCCTTCCAACCCCTGCCAGTCTGTGATTCTGTGAAATTGGGGTGGAACCCATCCAGGAGGGTTAACAAGGATCATCTACTTTGATGAAAAGGGTGTAACCAGCACTTTTACCTGCTGGGAGCAAACCTTCATGACCCGCACTCAGAACACACAAGTGGGCAGCAACACCTGTTGTATGCCAGCTCCTAAAATATCCCTTCCTGGGGGTAGTCCTCTGTGATCAGGAAGAGCAGAATCACACAGTTATTGGAGTGCTGTCTCTCTCTCTGACTAGTTAAAGTACAATTATCTCCAGGTTGGCCAGAGAAGCTGTGGCTGCTCCTCCCTGGAAGTGTTCTTGGCCAGGTTGGATGAGGCTTTGAGCAACCTGGTCTAGTGGAAGGTGTCCCTGCTGCTGGCAGGGGGGTTGGGACTGGATGAGCTTTCAGGTCCCTTCCAACCCAAACCAGTCCATGATTCTATTCTATGATTTTATCATCACCAGCCAAAGCCACCACTGGTCCAGAACCCACACTTCAGGAGGAACCAGGTCCCCTTAAGGTTTGAAACCTGGGTAGCTGTGAGCATGATGCATGGGTCCCTTGTCCCCAGCTCAGGTGTGTGCCCTGAGGACCTCGCTGGGACCCAGGTGTGCTCACACAGGCTCATGCTCTGGACACCAGCACAGCAGATATCCTGCCGGGGGGGTTTCCTGCTCAGCTTGCACGTGGCCCAGGGGAGCAGCTCGAGGTGTGGGTTAACTCATGGTGTGGTTGAGGAACAGCTCTTGGGTTCAAATGCGCAGCTGAGAAACATTCCACATCTGACTTTGAGGAGAAAGGAAGGAAAATGCTTTCCTGAGGTTAAAAGAGATCTCACTAAAGCACTTTAAAACCTTTCTGTTCCCTGACAATGTTCATTTAATTTTTTTTCTTTTTTTCTTTCTTTTTATTTTTTTTTTCCCCTGAATTTTGAATTAGCTGCAAAACACTTTCTGCCAGAGAGTTTTGGGTTTTGAGCAAGCTGCATAACCTCTGCTCCAGGCTGATATTTGAGCATGCTCAAATCCCACACGGAGCGAGAGCGGGCCGGGGAGAGATGGATTCCAGATGTTTGCAGCTGTCACGTGGTAGCAGTTGATTTTATAAGGAATGGAGTTCCTGAAGGATCTGATTTTGGCAGCGAGCTCCACTTTTGTCTAAAGAGAAACTGCACAGGAAGTTGGAAAGTACAAGACAAAGGGGTATTTTTAGCTAATTCGGCTGTGAAACTGCAGGGAGAGGCAGGAGCGGAGGAGCAGGACGGGGACACGCCAAGGACACTCGCTCAGGTTCCTGAGGTTGGGGCAGACAATAAATGCTCAGCTGCTTTGCAATCTCTCTCTCAGCTTCCAGCAGCCAGTGTTACACCAGGAGAAACCTAGACCAGCTCTTGGACAAGTTCCTGTCCATCAGTTTGCCTCACCCTTTCCTGGTCCTTCCTGTGGGTGCACCAACACCACCAGAAGGTCCCTGCCATCACTGCCAGCTCTGTCCCAACCACTTTCTAACAACCCCTTTGTTATTGTCACTATCACTGACGTGACATCTTCTGGGAGTGGGGCTTGTTCTGTGCAGGTCCCTCTCCTGAGATGAAAACCAGCTCATTGACAGGGCTTGGCTGGGGATGAGCTGGTTGGTTTAGGTTCCTCAGTTTTACCTTCCCCCACTTCCCCAAACCAATGTGACATTGGTGCATGAACGGCTTTCACCATTGTGGTGGTTTCACTGGCCTGGCAGCCAAACCCAGCTGCTCACTCACTCCCTGCCCAGGGGATAGGAGACAGAATTAGGGGGCAAGGGTAAGGAGATTCATAGGGTGAGAGAAGAACCATTTAATCATTGAAATAAAATAAAATAATAATGTTAATAATGATAATAATTACCAATTTCTGCCTGTTCTTGGATAGCAATCTCAGAGGAGTGACAATCCTGAAACCAAAACCACAATCCCATAAGAGCGAGAGCCCAAGTGAGAGCTGGAGAGAGAACCTCCACAGGAGAGATCCCCTCATGGATCTCCTGCCCATGGCTGGATATGAGATGGAATATTGTCCATTGTGGCCCATGGTCAGAGTGAAATGACAATCTAGTTTAATTAATTTAAATATTCTTCTCGACCCCCTATCACCTTGCACTTGCAGAATGGCAAAATGCAAAGTCCT
Source organism: Caprimulgus europaeus (assembly GCA_907165065.1). The sequence continues at coordinate 2,229,406 of OU015533.1, forward strand.
TCAACTTCCAGCAACAATTGAAAACATCGGTGTGGTACCAATGTTCTTCTCCTAACAATTCCCAGCTGGAACCAAACCCCAGCGCTGTTCTGGCTGCTGAAAAGAACAAGCTCTGGCCCAGCTCCACACCAGGACAACCATTTAGCTGGTGCTCGAGCCTAGACTCAGACCTAGCACTGGTAAGCTCCTGTCCATACTTATTTTTTTCCTATTCTTTGTAAAGATTTATTTTTCCATGTTTAACACTGAGGAGGAGTAAATTAGGGAGTAGTTGTGCTTGGCTTTTTTTTTTTGAAGAATAACAGAGATTTATCTTTGGAGTGGGCAGGAATTAGCTGGAGATGGTGAGATATGTGCATGTACAGAGAGAGAACATTTTAAACATGATTTAACAACGTTTCCATACATCCCTGGAAACATTCAAGCTCAGGTTGGACAGGGCTTTGAGTGACCTGATCTGGTTGAAGATGTCCCTGCTCACCACAGAGGTGATGGACTAGATGGTCTGGAAAGGTCCCTTCCCACCCAAACTATTTGATTATTTGATGATTCTGTGCCTGCAGTCTTTGCTTGGCTTAAAAATAGCCATTCCCCAACCTGCACTGCACTTCTAAAGAGGTTAACAGCTGCTCTGCAAGAACCTCGTGCTTAACCTGCTGGTCAAGAACATTTTCCTGAGCTCCCACGTGTCCCCACCAGCACACAGCACCATGGACCCTTGGGTAGCACTTACACTGTGTCCACTAAAATATCCCCAACATCTCCTGCCTCCAAATTCACCGGGCTGGAGCGATGAGTGCGCTGGGAGAGGCGAGGGAGGAATCATTCTCCTGTGGATGAAGGACATGGAGCAGCGCTGGAGCTTTGGCCTCGTTGCAGGGAAGGTTGCTGAGGTAAAGAGAGTGCAATTGTGTGGATTTATGGTAAATCCTCAGAAAAGATCACTGAAGAAATGAAGTGGCAGCAGAAGAAGGCTTTGCAGATCTGAGGCTTGTAACAATGATGGGGCTTTAGTGAAAAATGCCTGGCAACAATAAATCTGCCCTCTGCAATTTCTGTGACATTATCTATCACACAGGGGGATTTTTTTTTTCCCCAAAAAAATCAATTATTTGACAAAGAAATAAATGTAGGAAATAATAGTCGCTCAATATATTATTTGCTTGGATGAAAATACATTTTGTGTGGGCCAAAGCATTCAAAATACATTAAAATATTTCAATATCAATAGAATGAACAGGTTTTAAAGTTTCCCCAATTCACACATTCGTGACTTCATTTGCATAGGAACTTCTTCTGAGTTCTTTGATTAACGTTGCAATTAAATGTACATAAAAGGCACAAGGAGTGTGTAGAAAATAAATGAATAAATGAGAACTCTAGAAAGGGAAAATGGGAATTCTGGATAAGGGAAAGTGCAGCCAGTGCAGGGACCTGTTGGTTGGGGTGGATTGCTCTTGGAAGCACATTTTTAGGTAGATCATCCTGATGTTTAACGAGCTTTTGGACCTTCTTCATGCTCCCAGGCTAGCCCCAGGTGGAGAAACCTCACTGGTAGGTAGTTTTGGGTAAGACTGGTCCTAATCACATTGGTCCTAACCACAGGGCTGCTATTTCCACTGCAGGAGAGACGTTGAGATGCTGGAGCTGGGGAAGAGCAAAGGCAAGACCATTAATGCAAAGTGCTTACCAGCATGAAACAAGGTTGGGTTGGGAGAGGGACAAAAGTTGCTCTGAGTTTAACTTCTCACACGTGGGTTTTACTTTAAAAAGAATTTATTCAACCTGAAAATTATTTCTCTGGATATACAACCTGTCCTGGCCTTGAGGGAGCAAGTACAACGAGGAGGTCAGGACAGGGGACACAGTACAGTGTGTGTGGAGAACCTACATAAAGCAACGAGTAACAGCAAGGATGTCAACTTGATTTTCAGAGCTGGCTGTAATGCTTCTGTCCCGAGACATTTGGGGAAGACAAAGTGAGAAACACCCTTTGGGGTGTTTTTGCTGTCACCTTGTTAAAGGAGTTGATTTATGATGTGGGTCTGAACTAGATGGAGCTAGTTGTGTTTCACATGTTTGATAAAGCGTGGTAGATACCAGGAGGGGATAAAACAGATAAGGAAAATCTCTGCTTCTTTTTTCTTTTTTCATGTGCTAGAATGAGAAAAAATTAGATAAACTGGGATGCAAAGTAATTAAAATAGGCTGGAGCCCCTTCAGGTGCTGGAAGGCTGCTAGAAGGGCTCCCCATAGCCTTCTCTTCTCCACTGAGGAGCACCCACATCCACCAACCCCTTGCTGTCCCACCAAGCTGATGTGCTGACAATAGCATCTCCTTTCAATATCCAGCTGGAAAAAGAACTCCAGTGTCAGAGGGGATCTGTGTGGCAGTGAGTGGTGGCAGTGGACACTCACTCTTGGCCGCAGCTGGTTCCTACCATGTTCAGGCAGGGTGTTGTATGGACACAATCCTTAACTCGTTATCCTAATAAACTCTTAGGTGACACCACATTTGAGAAATTCTGGGTGTTTACTGAAGGAAATTGTTGGTTGATGAGTGGAGTAGAAAAGGAGGGCAGAAGGGTGATGGTGTATTCATATTTTATAAGGTTAGAAAAAGGCAGGGTGATTACCTGGTCTGAACTCCCGTGTAAAACATGCCTGGGGACTTTTTTATTTGAAATAAAGCTTTAGGTTGAGAAAGAAAAAAAAACAAACCCCAAACCCTCTTCAGATCAGAAGATTTCTCAATGGTTGTTTCAGTGGTTAATAACCTACCCCACTAAAAATGTGCTTTTAATTCAAACCTGAATCTTGCAGGCACCAGGTTGCACCTACTTTCATCTGCCTGACTGGGGAGCCCTGTGTTATCACGTTGAAATTCCAGCAGTAATTAGAGGCTGGGAGCAAATCCTCTCTGAACCTTCTTTTCGTTAAGGAAAACAAATTGAGTTCCCAGCTTCTTTCATTATTGGGCAAGCTCCTCCACCATCCCCATGGCTCTCCTCTGAAACCATTCCAATTTAATGATTTCCACCACGGTGGGTGGACGTTGCCTTCCACCTGCCATGGCCCAGGGAGGTCCTGCCTACAGAAAAATCACTTCAGAGTAGTTCAAGCAGAAAGTTTCTCAGTGCAAGATGGGTTTTTCGGATGTGTGGGGTAAATTTTGTGATGTTACTGGCTGGAAATGGTGACCTGGGCAAAAATGTGTCCTGGTCAGAGACCCTTTAACCACATAGTCAGAGATGGAGGTTGGGGGCTGACCTCCTGGAAAGGACCTGGGAGTGCTGGTGGACATTAACCATAAGCCAGCAATGTGCCCTTGTGGCCAAGAAGGCCAATGGTCTCCTGGGGTGTATTGAGAAGAGTGTGGCCAGCAGGTCATGGAGATGGGATGAGCAGGCACTGGCCAGCCCTCTTGCTGCATTGGGACTTTTCTGGTGGCTTAGGGAAATGTTGAGGAGCAGGCAGGGCTTCACAGGATCCAGGCAGCACATCATTACCAATAAAACAAGCACGCCTACCTGCTTCAAAGGGAGTGCAAACACCTTGGAAAAGGACTATGACTTTGGTGGGGAACAAAGGGAGAAGGAGCAAGAGGAGAAGAGCCCCCAAACCTCATGTCTCTCCATGGCAGCTCAGGTATTTATTCACTGTGAGGGTGGTGAGACCCTGGCCCAGGCTGCCCAGAGAAGCTGTGGCTGCTCCTCCCTGGAAGTGTTCTGGGCCAGGTTGGATGAGGCTTTGAGCAACCTGGTCTAGTGGAAGGTGTCCCTGCTGCTGGCAGGGGGGTTGGGGCTGGATGAGCTTTAAGGTCCCTTCCAACCCAAACCAGTCTGGGACTCTATCCTCCTGCATTGGAGATTTATCTTCCCACTCTGGAGATTGTTCTGCTCCTCACAAAAAGACCCTCAGTTACTGCAAGTCTTTGGGCAGGACCCAAAACCAGGGCCATGAGGAAGCCACCATCACTTGAGTGATGAGGAGGATCCATGAGGTTGCATTAAAGCAAATGAGAGGAAAGTCAGCCCCACTGTGCTGGATCTAAAAATAGAGAGAAGAATTAAAACACAACGATATACCCAGAACTGCAAAGAAATGAGCAGGAGAAAATTCAACATTGAAGAAGAGAAAACAGAAAAAGTGTAAAGAAAACAATTTCCTATTTCCAGCAGCACAGAAAAATACATTTATTCACCTTCCAGTGTCAATGATACAGATATTTATCAGGTGATTTATTGGAGTATCTGTCTGTTGCCAGATAGAGGACCTGCAGGAAGGAGATTTGATTGCTTGAGCTTGAAATGAATGCAAGGCTTCAAAATCAGTGATAGGGAACATCTTAGTGAGCTTGGAAGTCCTCACAGACTGAAACACACCACATTATTTATATAGTACATATTGGTACAGCGTGTTATAGCAGAGCTTATAATAATTTATTAGGGGAGGAAAAAAAAATATCCCTATTAATAATTGATTCATTATAAATAATGTATTAGGAAATGTTCTTTTGATTTAAAGCTCATGCTGGTAAAAAATGCTAAATCCTGATGGGGTTGACAGCACTAAATCCAGGGAAATCTTGCACATTTGCATCCCATACGTCACTTCTGCTCACAAACTATGGAGGGCAGGTAGAAACCTCGCTGAAAATGAAGGGTTTTTGTGGGCTTGCCAAGAGAAATGTGGGTTATGAAGTGGAAAGGTGGAAAAGAAAAAGGGTTTGTGTTTTATGCTATGAAGAATATAATAAAATCATTAAGGTTGGAAAAGATCTCGAAGATCATCGAGTCCAACCATCAACCCAACACCACCATGGCCACCAAACCATGTCCTGAAGCACCATATCTATGTGTTTTTTGAACACCTCCATGGATTGGGACTCCACCACTTCCCTGGACATCATCATCCAACGCTTGATCAACTCTTTCAACCCATCAAAAATGCGTTTTGCAGCCGAAAAGCTTCACCAGCATCACCCACCCCTTCACAAATGACCCTCTGTCAGTGTTTGCAGACAGAGAAAGGTTTTTCATAGCAGAAACTCCAGCACCTCTCACTTCTCCGTGTGTATGTCCCACGTTTCCATTATGGGTCTAAGACAGGAATTGTTGCAGGTCACTGGAGATGTTGTACAATCAGAGGCTCAGCAGAAGCAGAGAGGGTATGAAATGGCTCAGCTTAGGCCCTTGACATGAGTCAGGGTGAATGAGCAGAAGTCTCCAGGATCCTGACTTGTCCTTGAGACTGCAGACAAACAACTTCAGCAAAACTAAGCTGGGAAAAAGAAGGGAGTATCCTGTTGGTGTCCTTGAGACATGAACAGAGCAAAGCCACCTGTTATAACAAAGAGAAAGTTCCCAGGATAATTAATAAACCAATCAGTATGGGTCTTTAAGAATATGCATGAGCTTAACTAACCACTGTATATAAGGAGCACGTGTGTAATCAATTAATGGAGCTGGCTGGTCACTCATATTGAGCGCCCGGGTCCTCCCTCCATCGTGACAAGGAATGACTGAGAGAAGGTGAGAAAGCGCCTTAGGCTTCTCCAGACCCTTCTGAAAGCAGCTTTCTCATAAAAACAGAGACATTAAACATTTAAACATCTCTGGATATGGCAGTAAATATTGACAGGAATTTGTCAGTGGAGATTATGAGTCAGCTCTGGCCTCCAATTTACAAAGCGACTTTGCATTCATTTATTATTAAAACAAAATAATATATATATCATTAAAAAAAATTCAATATATATATACATAACCCTGGTTAGTCTGTAAAGCACAGGCTCAGGGCGAGCTGCAAGAGCAGATGGAGTCGTTTAGTGCCATTAAGTGGTTGGACTGGTGACAGGCAGGACGCGGCGTTGGAGCAGAAACCTCCATCTGCTGCACCCAGAGCACCGCAGCCAGGAGGTGCTGGGGCAGGGGTGAGGTGAGGGGACTGCAGAAACATCCTGGGGGCTGAGTGTCCTAAAAGAGCAAAGGCTTCGGGATAAGTCTGCAGGAATCGAGAGGAAAGTGAGTCAAGTGACAGGGCTGGGTCACAATTAAGGATAAAATAATCAAATAATAATACAAATAATCAATTAATAATAATATAATAATAAAAATAACAAAATAATAATAAAATAACAAAATAAAACTAAAATAATAAAATAATAATAAAATAATAATAAAATAATAAAATAATAGTCAAATAATCAAATAATACCAAAATAATCAAATAATAATAAAAATAACCAAATAATACTAAGATAATAAAATAAGAATAATAATAATAACCAAATAGTAACAAATAATAAAATAATTAAAAAAATAAGAAAATAATACTAAACCCAAATGATAATAAATATAAACAAATAATAATTAAAAATAAACTAATAACAATAAAAATAACAATGAAAATAACATTAACAATAAAAATAAAAAAGAGTAATATTAATAATAACATAATAATAATAACATAATAACAACAACAACAACAACAACAACAACAACAACAACAACAACAACAACAACAACAACAACAACAATAATAATAATAATAATAATAATAATAATAATAATAATAATAATAATAATAATAATAATAATAATAATAATAATAAATAATAAGTGTTCCTGCCATGGCAGGGGGGTTGGAACTGGATGACCTTTAAGGTCTCTTCCAACCCAACCCATTCTGTGATTCTATAATTCTATGAAAAAAAAAAAATCAATATTTTGTGGCTGAGTTCTCTTCTGTGTCCTGGTGTCACGGAATAAAATAAACTCTGTTGAAAGGAAACATAAGTGTCTTTTCTGGTTTTTCCTGCTTTTGCCAAAAGGCTGGTTGGGATCTAATACACCCATGCAGCTGCCTGCAATGCCCAAAAAACTGTGATATTGGGTTTTTACGAGACATCATATTCACCCCGTGTTCGTAAGAGACTGTCAGTACCTAAAACTGCATTTTTAAGCTGCATTTGCCTAAACCCCCTTCTTTTCCCCCCGTTCAGCCTCCTCTGATATCACAACTTCCCTTCCCAGTCTCCCAGAGCTGACAAGACTTTAATTTCTAATTTAAAAACCAAGAGATAACGTTTATTCTTCGATAATCTGCTTGCCTGTAAAACCTCTTTTTCAGGGGCTGCAAGTGATGTTTTCATTTCTAACACATTTTCCTATAAAACATGGGAACTTTTCTTCCTACATGGGTTCAGCTGCTGAATTCATCATCTCAGCATTCCCATAACCTGCCAATGCTGGTTGGAAAGTAAAAAAAACCTCTCTCCAGAGCTGCTGAAATCTCAGATATTGCAAGAAAATTCAGATTAGGAAGTACTGGTAGGGGAACCCTTTGAAAATTTATTCCTCGATATGTATACTCTATATAAATATATATATATACCCCATTTATATATATAACTATAACTATAACTATAACTATAACTATAACTATAACTATAACTATAACTATAACTATAACTATAACTATAACTATATATATACACCCCATTTATATATATAAATATATATATACCCCATTTATATATATAAATATATATATATACCCCATTTATATATATAACTATAACTATAACTATATATATATATACACACACCCCATTTATATATATAAATATATATATACCCCATTTATATATATAAATATATATATACACCCCATTCATATATATAAATATATATATACCCCATTTATATATATAAATATATATATATACACCCCATTTATATATATAAATATATATATGTACCCCATTTATATATATAAATATATATATATACCCCATTCATATATATAAATATGTATATACCCCATTTATATATATAAATATATATATATAAACCCCATTTATATATATTAATATATATATATATACCCCATTTATATATATAAATATATATATACCCCATTCATATATATAAATATGTATATACCCCATTTATATATATAAATATATATATATACACCCCATTTATATATATTAATATATATATATACACCCCATTTATATATATAAATATATATATATACACTCCATTTTTTTATATATATATATATATATATATATATATATATATATATATATAAATAAATATATACCCCATTTATACATATATTCCTACTAATATTGTTTTCTTATCAGGAAGAAAAGAGACATAGAAGGGATGATTATCATTTAACTTCCACCTCCTTTATTAATTGATAATGGGTAATTTGGGATGCACAAGCACTTATTGCCAAACCCCAGGAGCAGACACTTCCCTCGTAGGCACTAAATCATTGCTTCTGGCATAATTAAGGTGTCCCAGGGAGCATTTATCAAGCTTTTAGGAAATTTATGGCCCTTCTGGAGCTCCAGGGATGGATGCTGTGGTCAAGGGGCTGGGGGGTGGGCAGGGGCTGGCATCCCAAACCAGGATCCAGGTGGAATTGTGGATTTACAAGGTGTGGGGCAGCTCTGTTATGGGGTGAGGGGAACACCAGCACCTCCTCCTGCTACGTGTCCATCTACCTGGGGTTGAAGTTGTTTTTGACACTGACTTTTTTGGACATGATGTTCAGCAAATTCTCCCTCACCAATGTTTTCCCCAAAGAAAAATATGTTTTGATGTTCCAACAGGGTTTCTGCAGAAATTGGCTCCCTCCTCTCCATCAAAGACCTGGAGAAGGTTTCCTCTCTCCCTCCTGCACACAGCACTTGCCCTCATCATGGGCAAGTCCTGACCAGACCCTACAACACTCAGCCATCCCTCCTCAACCCCAGATTTCAGAGCCACCACTTCCAAACCACAACCAACTCCATTTGAGGTCTTCCCCATGGATTAAAATATCTCCAACAAGCCAAGAAAGGAAATTTGATCTGAAAGCCCAGGACCTAGCAGTGCAATTTCCATTGGAAATCAGCTCTTGGGGCTGCCCAGCTGGCAAAGCCACGGTCCCAGGGGCCACTCCAGGCTGTTTGTTCCTGTAATGTTCTTGCTATTGATTTAAGGAGAAACAAGAGTTGGTTAATTATCTGGGGCTGTGCTTAGCTTTGTTTTGTCTCTAATGGCTGGGGCTATGTACACTTTAATGGCTTTCAGATGCCAGAGGTCTTATTATAAACCCATGCCCCATACGGAGACCACCAGCAGAAACCAAACTTGTTGCTGCTTTG